>CANJKZ010000172.1:1902500-2502500 GCA_947471745.1 Closterium sp. Naga37s-1 | reverse complement strand
CCTTCCTAATCGCGCCCTTGAGCGCCTGCCTACCGGCGCCCTCGAAGCGCCACCCTGCCGCCCTGCCCTGCAGGCCGCGCGCGGGCCTGCTCTGCACCCGCGCAGCCGCCCCTGGACCCTGAGGCGCGGCCCCTGGACCCCGCGACGCGTCGCCCTGCCTAGTCGCGACGCCCCTGCGGGCCCCGGCCATCGCCCCTGCCTTGTCGCGACGCCACCTGCGGGACCCGCGCGTCGTCCCTGCCTCGTCGCGACGACCCTGCGGGACCCGCGCGTCGCCCCCGCCTCGTCGCGACGACCCTGCGGGACCCGCGCGTCACCCCCGCCTCGTCGCGACGCCGCTGCGGGACCCGCGCGCGTCGCCCCTGCCTCGTAGCGACGCCTCCGCGCGACTCGCGCGTCGCCACTGGGACCCGCGCGGAGTCGCACCTGCTCGCCGTGGCACCCTGCCCTACCCCGCGCCCGCCCTTGGGACGGCCGCCCCTGGCCCCTAGAGCAGCCGCCACTGCAGCAGCCGCCCCTGGCCCTTGGAGCAGCCGCACCTACAGCCGCCCCTGGACCCTGGAGCAGCCGCCCCTGCAGCAGCCGCCCCTGGCCACCTGGAGCAGCCGCCACTGCAGGAGCCGCCCCTGGACCCTGGAGCAGCCGCCCCTGCAGCAGCCGCCCCTGGCCCCTGGAGCAGCCGCCACTGCAAGAGCCGCCCCTGACCCCTGGAGCAGCCGCCCCTGCAGCAGCCGCCCCTGGCCCCTGGAGCAGCTGCCGTCGCGGCCCGGCCCCGCCCTGCAGCAGCTGCCGCGGAGCTCCCTGCCGCGGCCCGGCCCCGCCCTGCAGTTGTAGCGGCCCCGCTGTCGCCACCGTCTTGCGCCTGCCCTTCCCACCACTGGTGAGCATTGCCCTGCCCGCGCTGCTACCGCTGCTACTACTGCTACTGCTTCTTACTGCTCCCACTGCTGCTGCTCCTGCTGCTACTGCTGTTCCTGCCGCTACTGCTGCTACTGCTGCTCCTGGCGTGGCCAGATGCAGCTCCAGGGCCGTGCACGTGAGTCCCTCACGCCCCAGCAGCTTCGTGAGTGGTACGCTAGTTGGGGCTGTCGGGGTGGCCGTAGTGGGAGTCGCTCTGGAGTGGGTCGTTCGGGAGCTTCTGGTAGTGGATAGGTGCAGCTGCAGCGTAGTCCCCGCGAGGCTCTTTCGCCCCAGCAGCTTCGTGAGTGGTACGCTCAGAGTAGAGGGTCACTGAGTATTGCTCGCTGCCCGTACGTCATTCGCACAGGTGTCCGGACTGGTCAGCCTTGCGGGACCCGTGGCCACACAGAGTCCCACTGCTTCGCCCGTCTGGGCGACGCTTGGCGTATAGAGTTTGGCGACGCCGCTGAGCTCCCCTCCTGGGTGGAGCTGCTTAGGCAGAGGGTAGATATCTTTACACTTGACTGTGATGCTATCCTCACTGCCATGTATGCCTTGTCTACTAGTGCTGAGAGTGCCTGTCACCTGTGTGTGCCGCCTGACCCCGGTATCCAGTCTGCTGCTCTAGGTACTGGTGAGGCTGCCGCTCTAGGTGCTAGTGCGTCTGCTGCCCTAGGTCCTCGTGAGGCTGCTGCTCTAGGTGCTGGTGAGTCTGCTGCTCCAGGTGCTCGTGCGTCTGCACCTGCTGGTACTGCGTCTACTGAGGCACTGCACACCTTCACACTGGACTCAGGTGCTTCCCGCTGTTTCTTTCGTGACCGCACGGCCCTTGAGCAGCTTGCTCGGCCAGTTGCAGTCTCCCTTGCTGACCCCTCTGGGGGTCCGGTCATTGCGACCTCCTCCACTGTCCTCCCCTGTCCTGCGGTCCCGTCGGGCACACTGTCCGGTCTCTACCTCCCCTCGTTCTCTACGAACTTGGTGGCAGGTAGTGCGCTCCAGGACGGGGGTGTTCACCAGTTCACCCCTGCCTACGAGCGCGTGACACACTGCACGTGTGCTCGGACGGGTCGCCACGTGGCTACCTTCAATCGGCAGCCGGGGTCGGACCTGTACACACTGACCACTGAGTCCCCTCAGGTAGCTGCGTCTGCGTCTGCGTCTGCGTCTGGTCAGCTGTCGGCCCCCTGCTCGTGTCGCTCCCTGTCGCACCAGACCGTCCTCTGGCACCACCGCCTTGGTCACCCGTCCGTGCAGCGCCTTCGTGGCATGCACTCCCGGTACCTTGTCTCTGGTCTTCCCAGGGTGCTCCCTCCCCTCCCACCCTCGCCTGCTCCTCCCTGTCTTCCCTGTGTCGAGGGGCGGCAGCGCGCCGCTCCTCACTCCTCCTCGTTTCCCCCGACGACTGCTCCCTTGCAGACGCTCCACATGGACGTGTGGGGCCCAGCCCGCGTCCGTGGTCAGGGTCAGGAGAGGTACTTCTTGATAGTTGTTGACGACTACACGCGTTACACCACGGTCTTCCCCTTGCGCACCAAGGGTGAAGTCCCTAAAGTTTTGATCCCTTAGATCCGCGCTGCCCGTCTCCAGCTCAGCGAGAGGTTCCACTCCGACCTTCCTGTCCTCCGTTTGCACTCTGACAGAGGTGGGGAGTTTTCCTCCGGCCTCTTGGAGGCCTTCTGTCAGGGGGAGGGCATTGAGCAGTCGTTCACGCTTCCGGCCTCTCCACAGCAGAATGGGGTTGCTGAGCGCCGCATTGGCTTGGTCATGGAGGTCGCTCGTACCTCCTTGATCCATGCGGCTGCCCCCCACTTTCTGTGGCCGTTTGCGGTCCGATACGCTGCGCATCAGCTCAACCTCTGGCCCCGTGTCTCCGTTCCGGAGACTTCGCCGACACTGCGTTGGACGGGCAAGGTTGGCGATGCGTCCCGTTTTCGGGTCTGGGGATCTCGAGCCTTTGTTCGCGATACGTCCGCGGACAAGCTCTCCTCCCGCGCTGTTCCTTGTATCTTCCTTGGCTTTGTCCCGGACGCGTCTGGTTGGCAGTTTTACCACCCCACCTCGCGCCGTGTCCTGCCTTCTCAGGACGTCACTTTTGACGAGTCCGTCCCCTACTACCGCCTCTTCCCCTACCGCACTGCCCCGCTCCCCCCCCCGCCTCTCTTCCTCGCACCAGGTGCTGCTGTAGTAGACCCCCTCCCCCCTCAGGGTGCCGCTCCCTCAGGTGTGTCCCAGGTTGCCCGGTTGAGCCTGTCAAGGTAGCTGTCGACTCTCGTCCTACTTGGGGTACTGAGCCTGAGGGTGCTGAGCCTGAGTGTGCGGAGCCTGGGGGTGCTGAGCCTGAGTGTGCGGAGCCTGGGGGTGCTGAGCCTGAGTGTGCGCAGCCTGGGGGTGCGGAGCCTGGGGGTGCGGAGCCTGGGGGTGCTGGACCTGAGAGTGCTACGTCTTAGGGTACTGAGCCTGGGGGTGCTGTGACTGAGGGTGCTGAGCCTGGGGGTGCTACACCTGAGCGTACGGCGCCTGGAGACCCTCCCTCTTCCCAGCAGGTGCGTGAGTAGTACTCGCGGTACTGCAGCCTCAGGAGAGGTGCTTCTGGGGCTAGAGGTGCTGCTGGAGCTGGTGCTCGTGGTTCCCCGCCTCGGCGGGAGCCAACCTCTCCCAAGCGGCTCCGAGAGTGGTACGCTCGGCGCTGCAGTCTCCGGAGTGGCGCTACTGGTGCTTGGGACCCTGGAGTTGGAGCTGCTGCTGGTGCTGCGGACCCTGGAGTTGGAGCTGCTGCTGGTGCTGCGGACCCTGGAGTTGGAGTTGCTGCTGGTGCTGCGGACCCAGGAGGTGGAGCTGCTGCTGGTGCTGCGGACCCAGGAGGTGGAGCTGCTGCTGGTGCTGAGGACCCTGGAGTTGGAGCTGTTGCTGGTGCTGCGGACCCTGGAGTTGGAGCTGCTGCTGGTGCTGCGGACCCTGGAGTTGGAGCTGCTGCTGGTGCTGCGGACCCAGGAGTTGGAGCTGCTGCTGGTGCTGAGGACCCTGGAGTTGGAGCTGCTGGTACTGCTGGTGCTGGAGGTGCTGGCACTGCTGGAGCTACTGGTGGTGCTGCGGGAGTTGTAGCTGGAGACCCTGGAGCTGAGGGTGCTGGTGGTGTCTCTGCTGGTTCTGGAGGCGCTGTGCGGCCGCAGCCGTACTTCGTTCCGCTCCTTCAGCAGGTTCTTGGTCAGTTGCCTCCTCCTTGTTCTGCTCCCTCCTTAGAGTGTCCTCCGCCAGTCCAGTCGCAGTCACAGTTACCTCCTACCTCGCCACTCCCTGGTCCTTCTCCTTACACTGGTCCGACTGGAGGTCTTACGGAGCGTCGTGAGCCTGAGTCTCGTCCTGCGTCGCCTGAGTCTCGTCGAGCGTCGCCTGTTCGTGCTGCTCACACTGGTCGTCGTGTCCCGCGTCAGCGTCTTCCTGTTGTCCCAGGCACTCACCAGATGGCGCTTCGTCCTTCCACTGCTCCTCAGCGTGTCCCTCTGCCGTCTCCTCCTGCGTCCTCTCTTCCTGCTCTTGCTGACCCGGAGTCTGACTCCCTTCGTGCTGCCAGTCCTACTGTCACGCGTCTCCTCGCCACTGTTGTCACTGACCCTTCCTTTGAGTCCTCTGCTGCGTCTGCTCTAGTCGCTGAGTTAGTTGACTTTGCTGCCGCTTGTCGTCTTGACTACGCCGCTAGCCTTGTTGCTGAGTCTGAGTCTGTCTGTCCTCCGTGCGTCGGGGGTGAGTGTGCTCTTGGCACGGACGTCCTTGAGGACAGGCAGGAGGAGTTTGAGTGCTTTGCCGCTGCTTTACCTCATCTCGTGTCCATGCTGGTTGCCCCTGAGGGAGACCCGGATGCTCCAGACATCCTGACCCCGCGCTCTTACGCAGAGGCGATAGAGGGTCCCTACTCCTCTCAGTGGCAGACAGCCATGGACGCAGAGATGGCTTCCTGGAAGTCCACAGGCACCTACGTCGACGAGGTTCCCCCACCTGGGGCGAACATCGTCAGTGGCATGTGGATCTTCAGGGTGAAGCGGCCGCCGGGTTCTCCGCCTGTCTTCAAGGCGAGTTACGTTGCACGAGGCTTCAGTCAGCGAGAGGGAGTTGACTTCTTCCAGACCTTCTCCCCGACCCCGAAGATGACCACTCTTCGGGTTCTGCTGCACGTCGCCGCTCAGCGTGACTACGAGCTCCACTCTCTTGACTTCAGCACTGCGTTCCTACAGGGCAGCCTGCACGAGGAGATCTGGCTGCGCCGCCCACCTGGCTTCACTGGGTCGTTCCCTCCTGGTACCCAGTGGAGCCTCCGGCGGCCAGTCTACGGTCTCCGCCAGGCACCCCGTGAGTGGCACGACACACTGAGGACTACTCTTGCTGCTCTTGGGTTTGCTCCTTCTACTGCTGACCCGTCGCTGTTTCTACGCACCGACACCACTCTGCCGCCGTTCTACGTTCTTGTTTACGTAGACGCCTTGGTCTTTGCTACTGCTGACACTGCGGCACTCGCCCACGTGAAGTCGGAGCTGCAGAAGAGACACACGTGCACAGACCTGGGTGAACTGACAAGCTATCTTGGCTTGCGGATCACCCGGGACAGAGCACAGCGCACCATCACCTTGACTCAGTCACACATGGTGCAGCAGGTCCTTCAGCGCTTCCGCTTCACGTACTCCTCGCCTCAGCCCACTCCTCTGCCTACCGGTCACTCGCTCTCAGCTCTGCCTTCGGATGAGTCCGTAGAGCCGAGTGACCCGTATCCAGAGCTTGTGGGCTGCCTCATGTACCTGATGACCTGCACTCGACCTGACCTTGCATACCCTCCTAGCATCCTCGCACGCTATGTCGCTCCTGGCCGTCACCGGAAGGAGCACATGGATGCAGCTAAGAGGGTGTTGCGCTACTTGTGCAGTACGTCGGGCATGGGGCTAGTGCTTGGAGGACGGAGTGACGTTGTCCTCACTGGACACTCTGACGCTTCTTGGGCTGACGACCAGGCTACTCAGCGGTCGTCTCAGGGTTACACCTTCAGCCTTGGCTCTGGTTCAGTTTCTTGGCGTTCTACTCGCTCGTCTTCAGATCTCAGCTCCAGTTGTGAGGCTGAGATCTACGCCAGAGCCATGGCTGCACAGGAGTTACGCGGCCTAGTTCTCCTCCAGTGCTGTACGTTGACAACAAGGCCACCATTGCCTTGTGTCAGGAGCACAGACTGGAGCACAGAACGAAGCACATCGCTCTGCGCTACTTCCTTGCTCGAGAGCTGCAGCAGCGCGGTCAGCTTCGTCTTGCTTACGTGGCCACTCGGGCCAACACTGCTGATGTGTTCACCAAGGCGCTTCAGCCTTGTGATCATCAGCGCTTCTGTACTGTTCTAGGCCTTGTGCCTGCTGTGCCTCACTTGCTTACTTCTTGACTCTGTTTGTACTGTGATCTCTATATATATACCTGCATGCTTACACTTGCTAGGTTGTGATCACTGTATCACTTGCTATATTATCAAACTGCATGTGAACTGGTCTTGTGACCGCTTGCTTGTGCTCGGAATTTGTGTGGTTTCCTTGAGATCCACCCTGAGCTTGCTTTGCTTTGCTTTGACTGGTCTTGTGACCATCTGGTTGTCTCCCACTTAGCCTATGGGGGTGTGTCAAACATCATGCATGTTCATATTGTGTAGGCTATAGTGGGTTTAGCCTTAGGGGGTACAACATTGCTAGGGTTTCCTACTTGTATCACCCTGCTGCCTAGTTTCATCCATTCTCGTTCAGTTCTACATTCAAACAGGAGACTGCAACCGGCCGACTGAGCGGCGTGAGTGTGGTGCAGTCGCGAAAGAAGGAGCGGGAAGCTCCTGAGTCAAGCGTGAAGGTGTGCAAGGCCGCAGCAGGCACAGTACCAGAGAGAGCAGACTCACCAGCACCTGGAGCAGTGGACTCACTAGCGCCTAGAGCAGCAGCCTCACCGGCACCTGGAACACGAGACGCACCAGCACCTAGAGCAGCAGCCTCACCAGCACCTAGAGCAGTAGACTCTATACCTGGGTTAGGCGGCACACACAGGCACCCTCAGCACTAGTAGGCAATGCATACATGGCAGTGAGGATAGCATCATAGTCAAGAGCAAAGATATCTACCCTCTGCCTAAGCAGCTCCAGCCAGGAGGCGAGCTCAGCGTCGTTGCCAAACTCTGTACGCCAGCCGTCGCTCAGACAGGAGAAGCAGCGGGACTCTGTGTGACCAACCGTCCCGCAAGGCTGACCAGCCCGAGCACCTGTGCGAATGACGTACGGGCAGCGAGCAGTACTCCGTGACCCTCTACTCCGAGCGTACCACTCACGAAGCTGCTGGGTCGAAAGGATCTCGCGCGGACGCCACTGCAGCTGCACCTGGCCACTACAAGAAGCTCCCGAACGACCCGCTCCAGGGCGACTCCCACCACGGCCACCCCTACAACCCCAACTAGCGTACCCCTCACGAAGCTGCTGGGGCGTGAGGGACTCACGCGGACGTCGCTGGAGCTGCATCTGGCCACCGCCAGTAGCAGCAGGAGTGGCAGTGCAGTAGTAGTAGCAGTGACAGCTGGAACAGCAGTAGCAGCAGGGCAGAGTAGTGCGGCTCAGTAAGGCAGTGCGGCGCGGCTTGGCCGAGCGGCGCTGCTCGGCTGGGCGGCGCGGCTCGGTTGGCAGGCAAGCGCGGCACGCGCGGCAGCACGCTGGTAAGGCAGGCGCGCAGGCAATGCGGGTAGGGCAGGTGCTCACCAGAGGCGGGTAGGGCAGATGCCACCGACGGCGGTGGGCAGGCGCTCAACGGGCACGGGTAGGGCAGGTCCGGCGCTCGACGGGTGGCTGCAGGCGCTCGACGGGCGGCTGCAGCGGGGCCACGACGGCGGCTACGACGAGCCGCGACGGCGGCTGCAGGCACGACGGCGGCTACGGCTGGGCAGGGCCGCGACGGCGGCAACGGCGGGGCAGGGCCGCGACAGCGGCTACGGTGGGGCCGCGACAGCGGCCGCAGACGCGACGGCGGCAGGGCAGGGCAGGGGCGGCCGCCCCAAGGGCGGGCGCGGGGTGGGGCAGGGCGCGGGCCGGCCGCAGATGAGGCAGGGCGCGGCGAGGGGGGGGGGGGGGGCGCCGCGACGAGCAGGGGCGACGCTGCGCGGGTCCCGCAGGGGCGTCGCGACGAGCAGGAGCGGCGCCCGGGTCCCGCAGGGGCATCGCGACGAGCACGAGCGGCGCCGCGCGGGTCCCACAGGGGCGTCGCGACGAGTAGGGGCGACGCCGCGCGGGTCCCGCAGGGGCGTCGCGACGAGCAGGAGCGGCGCCCGGGTCCCGCAGGGGCGTCGCGACGAGCAGGGGCGACGCCCGGGTCCAGGGGCGGCGTCGCGGGGTCCAGGGGCAGCGCCACGGGGTCCAGGGGCGGCTTCGCGGGTGCAGGGCAGGCCCGCGCGCGGCCTGCAGGGCAGGGCGACGGGCAGGCGCTCGAGGGCGCGGGTAGGGCAGGCGCTCGAGGGTGCGGGTAGGGCAGGCGCTCGAGGGCGCAGGCAGGGCAGGCGATCGAGGGCGCGGGTAGGCAGGCGCAAGGCACGTGACGGGGCAGGCAGGCACGGCAGTGCGCTTCGGGCAGGGCAGAAAAAAAAAAGTTCGTGGTGGGCCCTAAAAGAAAACGTTCCCACTAGGGAACCTGCTCTGAAACCATGTGAAGAATAGAACGAGGAATGACTAGAATGAGAACAGTACAAGGTTTGTATAGGCAAAACCTAACAGTGCTGTACCCCATAAGGAGTGCCCCACTACAGCCTAGAGTATAGTTCTGACAGTTTTCACTCGCGGAGTTTAGCTAAGCAGCGCGCTCAAAAAAATCCTGTTTGAAAAACCGTTGGGGGCGACGAATTCGGCGCCATTCCAGCGTGAACCAGCGAAGGGACCAAAGGCATGGGCCGATCTTAAGGGTGTACACGCTCCAGCAACAGCGTCGGTAGCGGTGGTGTTGGAGCGGCAAATGGCGGCACTACGAATTGAAAAAAGATGAACCGGTTGAAGAAGGGGTCCAAAAATTCTTCGACTTGTTGAAAAGAAGGATGGTGAAAGTCATCATTGACTAAAAACCGAATTTACGCTATTTATCTGGTGTCACCATAAGCAAACTAGGGGTTGTCATCGTCATCGATTTCTTGGGGTAGTTACGACGCAGCCAGCGGTAGCTAGGTACCTTCATCGCGACAGGGCGGCAGGGCAGCGCGGCAGGGCAGCGCGTAGGCGCGGTGCGACGAGCTGCGAGCGACGCATCGCGCGTCGTATTGGGCAGTGGGGTCGCGGCGCGCGGGGCAAAGGCACGCGCGACGCGCGAGGCAGCAAGGGCGATCGGGGCAGCGCGTAAGGCAGCGCGTAAGGCAGCGCGTGTCAAAGTTATATTGCATATGTTAGTTTAGCCTGTAGTGAGTTGTGCCTTAGGGGTACAACATTTACTCTCGACACTTGTCTTGTACCCCTGCCTTGACCTAATGTACTCATTCCAGTCACTTACGTTTCAACGTGGTTTCAGAGTAGGTCGATCCTTAGAACATATTTTATTTATTACTATTATTAAGGGCCCACTGTTCGTTCTGCCGTTTATTTCTGCCCTACCCTAGCGATTGCGACTCGCCTGCCCGCTAGAACCGCCCGCCCCCTACACGAGATCGCCCTGCCCGTGCGCCCTGCCTGAGCGCCGCCCTGCCCGCGCGCGCTCTGCCTGCCCGCGCGCACCCCATGTGCACCGTGCCTGCTCCCTGCCCGTTCGCGCTGCTGCTGTCACTTCTGCAGCTGCTACTGCTGCATGCACTGCTGCTGCTGCTAAGCCCTGCTGCTGCTGCTAAGCGCTGCTGTTGCTGCTAAGCGTGCTGCTGCCACTGCTGCATGCCCTGCTGCTGCTGCTAAGCACTGCTGCTGTTGCTAAGCGCACTGCTGCATGCACTGCTGCTGCTGCTCAGAGCTGTTGCTGCTGCTGCTAAGCGCTGCTGCTGCTGCTGCTAAGCGCGCTGCTGCCACTGCTGCTACTGCACGCGCTACTGCGCTGTGCCCTGCCCGAGCCGCGCCGCCCTGCCGAGCCGCGCCGCCCTGCCCGAGCCAGGCTGCCCTGACCGAGTCGCGCTGCCCTGCCCTTACTTAGAAGCACTGCCCTGCTACTGCTGCTAAGCGCTGATGCTGCTGCCACTGCCGCTACTGCTGCTATATCTACTCCTACTTTGCTCACCTTTGATATCGAGGGGCACTCGATCGATTTTGAGAATTGGCTCGAGGACTTAGAGTGGTTCCTTAAGAGCGTCACTAGGGAGGATATCTCACTGTTTGAGCATACCTCCGGGTCCATAGCTACCCCTACTGAGTCCACAGACCCGAAAACTTGTTCTCAGTGGACCGCTCGTGACGTCTCTGCAGCCCTTGCTGTTTGTAACCACATTCCGCCCGACCAGCGCACTCATTTCCGCCAGCTTAAGACGGCTAAAGCGCTCTACGACGCTGTAGTCAAGCGCTATTCCTCCCCGCCTTCTGCCACGATAGGCCGCCTTGCGCTGCAGTTCCTCTTTCCTGAGCTCGCCGACTTTACCACCGTAGCCGACCTCATCACGCACCTGCGCTCTCTTGAAACCCGTTACCGTGCTGCTCTAGATGCTGGATTTTTGGCTGAGAACAAGCCCCCCATGTATCGCACCCTCTACTTTCTCACGACCCGCCTCCCTGACACGCTTCGTGCTGTTCGTGATCACTTCCTCTCTCTCGACCCCACCAAAGTCACCATAGACTTGTTTGAGAAACGCCTCTTAGAGGCTGAGTCTGCTGCCCTTGCTGTAGCTGCCCCTCGTGGCACTCCCCTCCCCTCCGTCTTCGAGGGGTGCTCCCCCTCCCTGCTCGTGTCCTCTGTTGTTTCTGCTGCTGCTGTCGACTTCCTTGGTGCTGAGGAGGTTGGTGCTGCGTCTGCTCCTGCTGGGAGGCGCAAAGGCGGCAAGGGCAAGGGGGGCAAGGGTGGGGGTGGTGGGGGAGGTGGGGGTGGCGGCGGTAGTGGCGGGGGCGATCGTGGTGGAGGTGGTGGAGGAGGAGGAGGCGGTGGCGGCAGTGGAGGTGGAGGGGGTGGTGGGAGCAGTGGGGGTGGTGGAGGGGGCGGGGTGGCACTCGGGGTGGAGCTGGAGGGGGTGGCCCTGGAGGCTCGACTACGCGCACTGCTACGTCTGGTGGTGCAGCCGGTGGTGGAGGCGGCTCTGGGGGTGGACAGCTGCAGCTCTCGCCGCAGCAGCTAGGTGACTGGGCAGTCATGCGTGGCAGCTCGGGTGGCCCAGCTCGCTGTGGGTACATCCGTCGCACAGGTCACCCTGGTGCGGCTTACACCCGCACTGATCACACGGAGTCTCGCTGCTTCTTTCGCCTCGACGACCTGTATCGTACTGAGCATGGTGAGCAAATGGAGACTCCATACTGGTTTGCTTTGCTGAAGAAGGACATTGATGTCTTTGCTTGTGATTGGGACTTGATCCATGCTGGCATGTATGCGATGTATGCAGCTTCTGCTAGTGTTGAGGGGGACTGTTACTCGTGTGTGCCGAGAGTTGCTAGGGTAGAGGCTGCTAGTCTTGGTACTTTTGACTCAGCTAGCACAGGTGCAGAGCCTGAGGAGGCCTTGCACACTTTTACTCTCGACTCGGGTGCGTCTCGTTGCTTCTTCCGCGACAGCACCACAGTCACACCGCTCACAGCCCCTGTCCCTGTCACACTGGCCGACCCCTCCGGGGGCCCGGTAGTCGCGCGTGGCGCCACCGTTCTCCCTTGTCCGGCGGCCCCTTCCGGCCTCCTCAGAAGTCTCCACCTCCCCTCTTTCGCTAAGAACTTGGTGGCTACCTCTGTCCTCCAGGACCAGTGGGTCACTATCACCTAGCCTGGAGGCGAGCTAGTGGCAATCCGTACGGACTCGCGCACTGGCGAGCACCTCGCCACGTTCACTCGGAGGCCTGGGTCTGGCCTTTACACACTGACCACTGAGTCTGCACTGGTAGCTGAGTCAGGTGAGGTAGCTGCGCCGGTTGAGGTCGCTGCGTCTTGCTCGTGTCGTCTCCTCACGCACCAGACTCTCCTCTTGCACCACCGTCTTGGCCACCCCTCCTTGCCACGCCTTCGTGGCATGCACTCCTGTCTCTTTGTCTCTGGGCTTCTCAGGTCTCTGCCCCCGCTCCCGAGGTCATTTGCGCCGCCGTGCCTTCCCTGCGTCGAGGGGCGGCAGCGCGCCGCTCCTCACTCCTCCTCGTTTCCTCCGACCACAGCTCCTCTGCAGACCCTCCACATGGACGTGTGGGGTCCAGCCCGAGTCCCTGGACAGGGCGGAGAGCGCTACTTCTTGCTGGTTGTAGACGACTACACGCGCTATACCACGATCTTCCCCTTGCAGAGAAAGGCGGAGGTCCGCAGTCATCTGATCTGCTGGATCCGTGCTGTCCGTCGCCAGCTCAGTGCTCGGTTTCAGCAGGACCTCCCGGTCCTGCGACTGCACTCTGACTGAGGTGGTGAGTTTTCCTCCAATCTCCTCAAGTAGTTCTGTGGTGCTGAGGGCATCCACCAGACTTTCACGCTTCCGGCCTCTCCACAGTAGAATGGGACTGCAGAGCGCCGCATTGGCTTGGTGATGGAGGTTGCTTGCACCTCCATCGTCCATGCGGTTGCTCCTCATTTTCTGTGGCCGTTTGCGGTTCGATACGCTGCTGAGCAACTCAACCTCTGGCCCCGTGTCTCCCACCCGGAGACCTCTCCCACTCTGCGGTGGACGGGCGAGGTTGGTAATGCGTCGCAGTTTCGGGTCTGGGGTGCCCTTTCGCTTGTTCGCGACCCCCCCGCGGGGAAGCTCTCTCCCAGCACTCTTCGCTGCGTCTTCCTTGGCTTCCCTACCGACGCCCCGGGCTGGCAGTTTTACCACCCGGACTCTCGTCGTGTTCTCTCCTCCTAGGGTGCCGCGTTTGACGAGTCTGTCTGCTTCTACCGTCTCCACCCCCACCGCAGTTCCCCCGTGCCTCTCCCGCCTCTCGCACTGGTCTCCAACCCCCCCCCCCCCCCCCCCCCTAGTAGCCCCACTCCCCCCGCCTGGTCCTGCTCCCTCAGGTGTGTCTCACGTTGACCCGTCCCCCTTGGTTGAGCCAGTAGAGGTCTCCTCTGGCACCTCTGACCCAGCTGCGGGGGGTGACCCGACTCCTACTGCCACCGTGACCCCTCGCCGCTCTGCGTGCTTTGCGGTCCCTCCTGGGTTTCCGCCTCGACCGTCTTCACCGCTGTTGCACCCTGTCGCAGTGGACTCTTGTGCTGCAGGAGGTGGTACCCCTGGGGGTGCTGGTTCTGGGGGTGCTGGTTCTGGGGGTGCTGCGTGTGCTCTGGGTACAGGAGGTACTAGAAGTGCTGGTGCTGGTAGTCCTGGCAGGAGGCTCTCTCGCCGGAGCGGCTTCGCGAGTGGGCTGTCCAGTGGGGCAGCCCTGGTGGTGGAGCTAGCCGTCTTCGAGCGGGAGGTGCTGGGACTGCTGGAGCTAGAGGTTTTGCTACTGGTGGTACTGGGGGTGCTAGTGCTGGTGGCACTGGTGCACGTCGGCAGGAGACTCTCTTGCCGGAGCGGCTTCGCGAGTGGGTTGTCCGTTGGGGCAGGCCTGGTTGTGGCGTTGGACGTGCTGGAGCTGCAGGTCCTGGAGGTGCTGGCCCTGGAGGTGCTAGTGCTGGTGTTCCTGGAAATCGCTGTGCTGGAGGTACTGGTACTGGAGGCACAGGTGCGGCTAGAGATACTGGAGGCGCAGGTGTTGCTGGAGGTACTAGAGGTGCTGGCCCTGGAGGTGCTAGTGCTGGTGTTCCTGGAGTTGGACGTGCTGGAGGTACTGGTACTGGAGGCACAGGTGCTGTTGGGGGTACTAGCGGTGCTGACACTGGAGGTACCACTGGAGGTACTGGAGTTAGTGGTGCTAGTCGGCAGGAGTCGCCGCTGTAGCTTCGCGAGTGGGCTGTCAGTTGGGGCAGTCCCGGTGGTGGAGCTGGAGGTACTGGTTCTGGGGGTGCTGTTGCTACTGGAGCTGGAGGTTCTGGGGGTGCGACTACTCAGCCGCAGCCTTCTGCGCTTCGTCACCTTCTCAGTCTCCCGCCTGCTGCCACTGAGTTCCCGGTTGCTGGTACTACTCCTCCATTACTGTTCCCATCGACTGTCCAGTCTCAGCCACAGCTCCCCACTGCCTGCTCCTGCTCCTCACACTGCGGTGACAGAGTCCTTCACTTAGAGTAGAGAGCCTGTGTCGCGTCCTGTCACGCCTGCCCGTTCTTGCCGTGCTGTGCGTCCTCGTCCTCCACCTGTCCCTTGCACACAGATCATGGCACTTCGTCCTTCCTCTGTTCCACAGCGTGTTGTCATGCCGTCTCCTCCTGCGTCTTCTCTTCCTCACGTTCCTGACCCTGAGTCAGACCTTGTTCGTACTGCCAGTCCGACTGTCACTCGTCTCCTTGCCACGGTTGTGACTGACCCTTCCTTTGAGTCTGCTGCTGCGTCTGCCTTAGTTGCTGAGCTTGTTGATTTTGCTGCTTTGTGCCGCCTTGACTACGCTGCGAGTCTTGTTTTTTACTTTTCCTGTCCTCCGTCCGTCGGGGGTGAGCTTGCCCTTGGCTGTGACGTTCTTGAGGACAGACAGTTTGAGCTGGAGTGCCTAGCGGCAGCTGCACCTCATCTCGCGTCCATGCTACTTTGCCCTGAGGGAGACCCGGATGCACTGGACATCCCGACCCCGCGCACTTACGCAGAGGCGATCACGGGTCCGTACTCCTCTCAGTGGCAGATAGCCATGGACGCAGAGATGGCTTCCTGGAAGTCCACAGGGACCTACGTCGACGAGGTTCCCCCACCTGGGCCGAACATAGTCGATGGCATGTGGATTTTCAGGGTCAAGCAGCCGCCGGGTTCTCCGCCTGCCTTCAAGGCGCGTTACGTTGCACGAGGCTTCGGTCAGCGTGAGGGGGTTGACTTCTTTCAGACCTTCTCCCCCACCCCGAAGATGACCACTCTTCGGATGCTACTGCACGTTGCAGCACAGCGCAACTACGAGCTGCACTCCCTCGACTTCTTGACAGCTTTCTTGCAGGGCAGCCTTCACGAGGCTATCTGGTTGTGCCATCTACGTGGCTTTACTGGTTCTTTTCATGAGGGTACCCAGTGGAGTCTTCGATGACCAGTCTTCGGCCTACGACAGGCGCCCCGCGAGTGGCACGACACACTGAGGACTACACTTGCGGCTCTTGGCTTCGCTCCCTCGACTGCCGACCATTCGCTGTTTCTGCGCAAAGTCACTTCTGTGCCGCCGGTCTACGTTCTGGAGTATGTTGACGACTTGGTTTTTGCTACTGCTGACACGGAGGCTCTGGCCTTAGTGAAGGCAGAGCTGCAGGAGAGACACACCTGCACTGACCTGGGTGAGCTGCGGAGCTATCTTGGCTTGCAGATCACCCGGGACAGAGCACGCCACACCATCACCCTCACTCAGTCACACATGGTGCAGCAGGTCCTTCAGCGCTTCGACTTCACGTGGTCCTCTCCACAGCCCACTCACTCGCTCTCAGCTCCATCTTCAGACGAGCCCATAGAGCCGAGTGGTTTGTGCCCAGTACTTGTGGGTTGCCTCATGTACCTGATGACGTGCACACGACCTGACCTCACGTACCCTGTCGACCTCCTGGCTTGCTACGTGGCTCCCGGTAGACACCAAAAGGTGCACTGGGAAGCTGCGAATAGGGTATTGCGTTACTTGTGCAGTACATCGGGCATGGGGCGCGTGCTTGGAGGACGAGGTTCAGTTGTTCTCACCGGTGACTCAGACGCTTCTTGGGCTGACGACCAGACGACTCACTGGTCGACACAGGGGTACAGTTTCAGCCTCGGCACTGGTTCTGTCTCGTGGAGGTCCACTCGCTCTTCTTGTGTACTTAGTTCCAGCTGTGAGGCCGAGATTTACGCTGGGCCTATGGCTGCACAGGAGCTCCGCTGGCTGACCTACCTGCTGACCAACTTGGGTGAGCGGCCTCGTTCTCCTCCAGATCTGTACGTCGACAAAAAGGCCATGATTGCCTTCTGTCAGGACCAGAGACTGGAGCACAGAACGAAGCACATTGCTCTCCATTACTTCCTCACGCGAGAGCTGCAGGAGCGTGGTCAGCTTCGTCTTGCTTATATGGCCACACAAGCCAACACTGCTGATGTCTTCACCAAGGCCCTTGGGTCTAGTGATCATCAGCGTTTCTGCACTGCTCTTGGGCTTGTGCACACTCTGCCTCACTTGCTTGTCTCTTGATCTTGCCTTGTACTTGTTGTACACTCATATATATGATTATACCTGCATGTTTGCTCTTGCTAGGTTGTGATCAGGGTACTGCACTTGCTTTTATAAACTCTGCATGTGAACTGGCCTTGTGGCCACTTCCTTGTGCTCAGAATGTGTGGTGATCTTGAGATCCACCCTGAACTTTGTTTAGCTTTCTTCTCTAGACTGGTCTTGTGAGCACATGCTTATTGCGGTCGGTTTGATGCGTCTCACTCAGGCTATAGGGGTGTGTCAAAGTTATATTCCATATGTTAGTTTAGCATGTAGTGAGTTGTGCCTTAGGGGTACAACTTTTCTCTCGACACTTGTCTTGTACCCCTGCCTTGACCTAATCTACGCATTCGAGTCACTTACCTTTCAACAGCGCGCGGGGCAGCGCGCGGGGCAGCGCGCAAGGCAGCGCGTGGGGTAACGGAAGCGCGTGGCAGTGCGAGGCAGGAATAACGCGCGACGGGCAGCCCAAAACAAAATCGGGCAGGTTAAGAAATGTTTATAAGCTCTTATCCCATATTAATATAGTAAGGTAGGAATGACTAGGTTAGGTCAAGGGAGGGGTACAAGACAAGTGTCGAGAGAAAAGTTGTACCCTTAAGGGGCAACTCACTATAGGCTAAACAAATGCCCGCTAGTGTAGCAATTGTATGGTGTTACAATTTTTGCTTGCCTATTTGTACTCTCACCTCTCTTAGTGAAACCCCTCTTTGCTTCCCAAACCTCTCGATCGTTACGTTCATACCAATACCTAACTCCAGACCCTGATAAGTTATGAATTGTACCATGATTTCCATGATTTTCAGGGTGTTTTGTGTACTAACCCTAGTTTTCAGGGTGTTTTTCTGACCCTGTTATATCATTTGTAACACTGGAATTTAAGTGTTTTTGTTTCGCAACACTGATTGCTTAGAGTTTGAAGTCCAAGGTACACTAATGAATCGGTGTTGTATCGAATTCGACCGTGAATAAAATTCCTCTGTGATTCTTGCAAAATGGTCATGATTGATTGTTTCAGTAGCAACACATCGTGCACACCTCTCTCAGCTCCCACTTGTTTTATTTGGCCGCGCGGCGCACCTAGCCAGGCGTTGGTACGTGGTTTTCTCTGCTCCTTCCTTTGCCTTCCACGACGGAAGTTCCTCCCATAAAATACCTTTCGACATTCGAAGACGTTCGTTATCTGTCAAAATCCCAGTCACTAGACCACTGGGATAAAAGGGCTTGTTTGTGTAGCGGATCAGCGCACCCATAACCCCCCCAGGCGAACACGCCTGTAACCCTTCCCTATGACCATCGGGCATTTCCAGTACTAATCTCTGACACCCCTCCGCACATGGATGCTCGAGGAGACGGCACAACGTCGACGACGCCTGCATGTGCACACATGGGGATTCGAACCCGAACATTGGATCTGATACCATGTCAAAATCTCAGTCACTAGACCACTGTGATAAAAATGGCTTGTTTATGTAGCGGGTCAGTGCGTCCATAACCCCCCACGCAAACGCACCTGTAACCCTTCAATAGGACTATCGGACATTCACATACTGGTCTTTGACACTATCCAATGCTTGCATGCTTGAGCTAATATCATTCATTTCTCATCTCGTTTATTTCTTTGCCTATTTCGCTAAGACTTTCTTCGCCAAAGTCTTCCGCTGTGTTTCGTCCTCAAATAGAGTCAACCCCGCTATTCCTTGGTGGATTTAGGCCAATGGGGCCTAACACTACGACCATCACCTCCAAAGAAGCTCCACAGCGATTTATCTGAATCGTTGTTTGCCTGCATGACATTCCATCTGTGATCATGAGCGACCGCAACCCCAAGTTCGCATCAAACTTTTGGAATGAGACGTGAGCATAATACCGACACGTCGAGGCTCTTCTAGCACCCTGTCCAGCTTAACTTGCCCGACAAATGCGTGTGCAATCTAAATAAATTGGGTGAATCAAGAAGGGTCAGACGAAAAGTTTAACACTCTTACGAAAAAATCTTGCGCTACTATTGAAAGCGGTACTTGCTTCCAACAACTATCGAAATGATATCGTCTAGTTTTCTCCTCTGTTACGGGTGCAATGGAACGAGATAGCGAGGATTGCACTAGGTGTCAAACGAGAACAAAGTGTGAGCGAAGGCATGAGCAAATACTTATGTGCGAAACATGCAACGGTTATGCGGTGCGTGCGACTAGCTAGTGCAAGGCTGGCATCGAGGTTCGAGCTAGTCCCGAAGCGAAGGCCGACTCGGTCAGGCCAGCGGTGCATGGTTTGGTAAAAGAGTGCGCGCGAAGTTGGCAAAGCCTCGTTAGCAGTAACGGGCAAACAACGGATGCTGATGTACGCGATGTTGAGGAACACAGTAAGGAATGCTGAAAAATTCCTTACACTACCCCCCCCCCCCCCCCCCTCAAGAAGCCCCTTTCGCAACGTGAGTGCGTGTATCTCACGAAAACCTCGACTCCTCAGATACACTTGCAGGGCAGGGTGGTTTTCAATGTTGGCCAGGGGCACCCAGCTATCTTCAGGTGGCGTGCGGTTCTTCCAGCGAACGAGGAATTCGATCCTCCTGATGCATGTGGGGTGACGAATCCGATGGCTCAAAATCTTCTCGGGCTCGACGATCGGCTCTGATGCAGGGCCAGTCATGGACGGTGGGTGATGGCGTGGCAGTTGGCTTGTGGTTGGGACGTATGGGCGAAGCAGGCTGATGTGGAATGATGGGCTGATGTACCAGCCTGTCGGCAACAGTAGATGGGCGGTAACTAGGGTGATCATGTGGCTGATTTGGAACTGTCCACAATATCGCGGTCGAAGTTTCGGTACGACGGGTAGTCTTAGTTCTGTGTGTCGAGCAGTACGTAATCACCTGTTTGGTATGTGACTAGGCGACGGTGGCGGTCAGCGTTTCTCTTAGCGATGACATTGGCCGTTTTAATGCTTCTGTTGCTCGCGTTCAGGCAGCTTGCAGAATCTCGGCGAACTGTTGTGCGCGTGGCGTTGGGTTGTCCGGACTCGGCGTCATGGGCACTGTTCGGTTTTGCCCGTAGTTCAGGTAGGGGACTACTACGTCGTCGCTTACGTGGCGTTGTTGTAGGCGAAGTCGATCAGTGGCAGCTGCTGCTCCCATGTTGTCGGGTCGTCGCACGTGGCACGAATCAACTTCTCCATGGTCTGGTTCGTCCGCTCCGTTTGACCGTCAGTCTCGGGGTGGTTCGACGAGCTAAGCTGTAGCCTGGTCCCGAACTGCTTCCGAAGGTTCTTTTAGAAGTTGCTTGTCAACTTCGTGTTGCGGTCGATGATTATCGCTGCTGGTATCCCGTGCAGTCGAACGACGGTTGCGATGAACAGGCGAGCGGCTTCTTCGGCTGTGATCGATTTCCTGCACGCAGCGAAGTGAGCCATTTTCGTCAGTCTATCAACGACGACCATAACCGCGTCGTTACCCCCAAGGTTCGAAGGTAACCCCGTGACGAATCCATGGTAACCTGCTGTCAGGCACGCTCGGGCGATAATCGGCTGCAATTGACCCGCCTTTTTATTTCGCAAGCTCTTAATCACCTGACACGTAGGAGATGACCTCACGTGGTGCTGTACGTCAGTCAACAGCTCCGGCCAATAATAGTACCGCTGCACTTGCTGTCGCGTCTTTTCTACCCCGTAATGACCCGAGGTAACCCCGTCATGTGCCTCCTGCAGTAGCAGCTCTCTAGCAGTGAATACGCTGGTACCGGGATACAAAATTTACCGGATTTTACGTAATACACTCTCTTCTGTCAGTTGCTGAAAATTTCCGGTCGTGAAAAATGGGTCGTTGCGATATCCATGGGTGAATAGGCCTGTTAACAGTGGGTTGGTTTGGGCGGGTAGGATGGCGTGAAGTTGGGCAGTGGGGCGGGTGAGTGCGTCGGCGATATTTGATGCCCCCTTTTTGTACGTGACGGTGTAGTGGAAGTTGGACTCTAGATAGTCCAACCAACGGATCTGTCGCGGATCGAGATTCAGTTGGGAGCGAAGGTACTGTAGTGATCGGTGGTCTGTCCGTACTATCACGTCTGCTCCCGTGAGGTAGCATCGCCACACTTTGAACGCGTGCACGATCTCCAGCATCTCGCGGTCGTGTATCGGATAGTTGCGTTCGGGCGGGTGAAGTTTGCGGCACTCGTACGTGTTTAGCTGAAGGCCGTTCCCAAACTCCTGCAACAGTACTGACCTACTGCGATGTCGCTTGCGTCAGTGACCAGTTCAAACGGGCGGTGTGGGTCGGAAAAGTGGAGTACGGGTGGCGAGCACAACATTTGCTTGAGGGCCGAGAAGGCAGCTTGCTCTTTCTCCCCCCACGTGTACTCAACCCCCTTTTTCAGCAGATCTGTCAGTGGGGCGGTCAGCTTCGCCATGTCAGGGACGAACCGGCGCACATAGTTGACGAACCCCAAGAAACTCTGCAACTCAGTCAAATTTGTCGGTGCGTGCCATGCTTGAATCGTCGCAATTATCTTCGGGTCTTTTTCCATGTCGGTCGGCTGAAATAACATGCCATTAAAACTCCAGTCTGTCCTGTAGAAACTCACACTTAGAGGCTTTTGCCAGTAGGCGGTTCTCACTCAGTATTTTTAAAACTTCTTCGATGTCCCGTAGGTGCTGTGCTCTGTTGGTGTTGTAGATCAGTATGTCGTCGAGGGTCGTTGCAAGCATTTCCTGGGTAAACGTGAAGTTACCCCCGCAACGAATCCGAACTCGGTCCACACGTTCATGTATCGCCAATGGCGTGCCGTCGACCAGTCTTGCGTCAATCTCAGGTAAGCACCTGTCCAGTGGCGGTTTCAGTCTCCGTGTTGTGGCAGTGTTTACCAGGCTGTGGCTAGCCCCCCCATCTACAAAGATTTTAACTAAGCCACTCTGTATTTTCCCACTAAGCAGTATGGGGCTGTCTGTTAGAATCTAGCAGCAGGAATGAATGAACTATGCAAGGGTTGGGTACAAGTATGAAACCCTAAAAGGGGATGACCCCATATTGGCTACCCCACTACAGCCTAAACATATATAGCATATATATACTTTGACACACCCCCATAGGCAAAGTGGGGGAGAGCAAGGGGTCACAAGACCAGTCAAGAGAAGCAAAGCAAGCTCAGGATGGATCACAACGTCACCACACACACTGAGCACAAGCAAAGGGCCACAAGGCCAGTTCACATGCAGAGTTATATATGCAACAACAGCAGTACAGTGAGCTCTACCTAGCAGGACAAGCATGCAGGTATATACATATAGATCACAGTACAAGCAAAGTCTACAGCAGGTGAGGAAAAGTGGGCACAAGGCCTAACAAAGTGCAGAAACGCTGATGATCACCAGACGGAAGTGCCTTGGTGAATATATCAGCAGTGTTGGCCCGAGTGGCCACGTGAGCAAGACGAAGCTGACCACGCTGCTGCAACTCTCGAGCCAGGAAGTAACGCAGAGCGATGTGCTTCGTTCTGTGCTCCAGTCTATGCTCCAGACACAAGGCAATGGCGGCCTTGTTGTCGACGTACAGCACTGGAGGAGAACGAGGCCGCTCTCCCAGGTCGGTCAGCAGGTAGGTAAGCCAGCGTAACTCCTGTGCAGCCATGGCTGTGGCGTAGATCTCAGCCTAACAACTGGAGCTGAGAACTGAAGACGAGCGTGTAGAACGCCAAGAAACTGAACCAGAGCCAAGGCTCAAGGTGTAACCCTGTGACGACCGCTGCATAGCCTGGTCGTCAACCCAAGAAGCGTCTGAGTACCCAGTGAGGACAACGTCGCTCCGTCCTCCAAGCACGAGCCCCATGCCCGATGTACTGCACAAGTAGCATAGTACCCTCTTAGCAGCATCCATGTGCACCTTTTGGTGCCGACCAGGAGCCACGTAGCGAGCCAGAAGGCCAAGAGGGTACGCAAGGTCAGGACGAGTGCAGGTCATCAGGTACATGAGGCAGCTCACTAGCTCTGGGTAAGGACCACTCGGCTCTACGGACTCGTCCGAAGGTGGAGCTGAGAGCGAGTGACCTGTCGCCAGAGGAGTGGCCTGTGCCGAGGACCAGGTGAAGTTGAAGCGCTGAAGGACCTGCTGCACCATGTGTGACTGAGTCAGTGTGATGGTGCGGCGTGCTCTGTCCCGGGTGATCTGCAAGCCAAGGTAGCTGCGCAGCTCACCCAGGTCTGTGCACGTGTGTCTCTTCTGCAGCTCCGACTTCACCAGGGCGAGATCCTCAGTGTCAGCAGTGGCAAAGACCAAGTTGTCGACATACACGAGGATGTAGAACGGCGGCAGCGAAGTGTCGGTGCGCAGAAACAGCGATGGGTCAGCAGTCGACGGAGCAAACCCAAGAGCAGCAAGTGTCGTCCTCAGTGTGTCGTGCCACTCACGTGGCGCCTGGCGGAGACCGTAGACTGGCCGCCGGAGGCTCCACTGGGTACCAGGAGAGAACGACCCAGTGAAGCCAGGTGGGCGGCGCAGCCAGATCTCCTCGTGCAGGCTGCCCTGTAAGAAGGCTGTGCTGAAGTCAAGAGAGTGAAGCTCGTAGTCACGCTGAGCAGCAACGTGCAGCAGCACCCGAAGAGTGGTCATCTTCGGGGTGGGCGAGAAGGTCTGGAAGAAGTCGACTCCCTCTCGCTGACTGAAGCCTCGAGCAACGTAACGAGCCTTGAAGACAGGCGGAGAACCTGGCGGCCGCTTCACCCTGAAAATCCACATGCCACTGACGATGTTCGCCCCAGGAGGGGGAACCTCGTCGACGTAGGTGCCTGTGGACTTCTAGGATGCCATCTCTGCGTCCATGGCTGTCTGCCACTGAGAGGAGTACTCACCCGCGATCGCCTCAGCGTAAGAGCGCGGGGTCGGGATGTCTCGAGCATCCGGGTCTCCCTCAGGGGCAAGCAGCATGGATACGAGATGAGGCGCAGCGGCTGCAAGACACTCATGGTCCTCCTGCCTGTCCTCAAGGACGTCCGTGCTAAGAGCAGACTCACCCCCGACGGACGGAGGACAGACAGACTCAGACTCAGCAACCAGACTAGCGGCGTAGTCTAGACGACAGGCAGCAGCAAAGTCAACAAGCGCAGCGACTAAGGCAGACGCAGCAGCAGACTCAAACGACGGGTCAGTGACAACTGTGGCGAGCAGACGCGTGACAGTAGGGTGAGCAGCACGGGTGCGGTCAGACTCAGGCTCAGGAACGGTAGGCAGAGAAGACGCAGGAGGGGACGGCAGAGGAACACGCTGCGGAGGAGAGGAAGGACGACGGACTACGAGGTGGGTGCCAGTGACAGCCGGCTGACGCGAACGAGGAACACGACGACTGGAACGACCAGAACGGACAGGCAAGACAGGACGCGACGCAGGCTCACGACGCTCAGTAAGACCCCCTGTCTGCTTAGTGTAAGGAAAAGGAGCAGGCAGCGGTGAGCCAGGCTGTAACGGAAGACCAGTAGACGAAGGGAGACTAAGAACCTGGCGAAGCACAGAGTCAGAAGGTGGCTGAGACAACGGAGACAGTGGAGCAAAGAACAGGCGGGGCTGTGAAGTGCCACCAGCACCAGCAGCTCCAGCACCCCCAGCAGCTCCAGCACCTCCAGCAGCCCCAGAACCCTCAGCGCCAGCTCCTCCAGGACCAGCTCCACCAGCAGCAGCACCCCCAGAACCGGCACCTCCAGTCCCAGAGTCTCCAGTCTCAGTGTCTCCAGCAGCAGCACCCCCAGACCCAGGGTCTCCAGCAGTAGCATCCTCAAGCTCAGCACCTCTAGCCCCAGCAGCTCCAGTACCTCCAGTACGAGCACCTCCGGGACCAGCACCACTCCCAGCTCCAGTGACGTCAGCAGAAGTACCTCCAGCGGCAGAGCCCCGAGCTCCTGAAGCATGACCCTGACGGCGACCGTACCAGTCGTGCAGCTGCTGTGAGGTGAGAGGCACACGCGGACGAAGGCGTCTACTCCAAGGAGACCGCGCAACAGCAGACTCAGAACCCTCAGCGTCAGCACCCGCAGCAGCTCCAGCACCTCCAGCGCCAGCACCCGCAGCAGCTCCAGAACCTCCAGCTCCAGCACCACCAGCAGCTCCCGAACCTCCAGCTCCAGCACCCTCAGCAGCTCCAGAACCTCCAGCAGAAACAACTCCAGTAGCAGAGTCACCAGCTCCAGCGCCTCCCGCAGCAGGGCCCCTAGCTCCAGCAGCGCGACCCTGACGGCCAGCGTACCACTCACGCAGCTGCTGTGGGGAGAGAGGGAGTCGACGACGAGAGCGCAGCGGCGAGGCACCAGCGGAGCGACTACGCAGACGGCCGCTCCAGGGAGACTGCTCACCAGACGCCTCAGCGCCTCCAGGTGCAGCACCCCCAGACTCAGTACCCCCGGGCACAGCACCTCCAGTCTCCGCACCCGCAGGCTCCGCACCTCCAGGCTCCGCACCCCCAGGCTCAGCACCCCCAGGCTCCGCACCCCCAGGCTCAGCACCACCAGAAGCAGCACCCCGAGCAGGACCACCCTCAGCAGGACCTGAGTCACCAGTGACCTCAACCGGCGCAGTCAAGGGGGGAGGGTCTACCTGAGACACACCTGAAGGAGCAGGACCGGGAGCGGGGAGGGGGTCTACCTGGGGAGCACCTGGAGCGAGGAAGAGCGGCGGGGGGGGGGAGAGGGGCAGTGCGGTAGGGGAAGAGACGGTAAAAGGGAACCGACTCGTCGAACGTGACGTCCTGAGAGGGGAAGACACGGCGCGAGGTGGGGTGGTAAAACTGCCAACCAGGCGCGTCAGGGACAAAGCCAAGGAAGACACAGGGAACAGCGCGGGCGGAGAGCTTGTCCGCGGTGGTATCGCGGACAAAGGCACGAGCACCCCAGACCCGGAAACGCGACGCATCGCCAACCTTCGGTGGTATCAGAGCAGCAAGAATGAATGAACTATGCAAGGGTTGGGTACAAGTATGAAACCCTAAAAGGGGCTGTACCCCATATTGGCTACCCCACTACAGCCTAAACATATATAGCATATATATACTTTGACACTGTCTGCCGTTGTACCCTCCTTATTGGGCCGGGTGTGGTCGATTGCATGAACCGGCACAATCACTCGGTGAGGGTCGGTTGGGTCGGGCGAGCAGCGTGACCTGTCAGTAGAGGGCCCGTCTGCTACTGACTCCCAGCGTTTCCCTGCTGCTTGGTCTGTTTCCGTTGCTCAGTTTCCCCCTTTCCCTTAGCGTTATCCGGGCATTCGCTCTTACGGTGCCCCGGCATGTTGCATGCGAAGCAGCGCCCTTTGAACGGTGCGGCAGTGCCATTCGCGGCGTTAGCGCGTATCGTGGCGTGCTCGTTCGTTTCACGAGGCCGATGTCCCCAGCTGCTTCTGCTGCCGTAGGTCCCCAGTCTCGGTTGGCGTAAGAAGTCGAGCGAGAATATCCAAAAATTTGGTGACGTTGCGGAGCTGGATTTCGTTCTTCAGGCCGTCGATGTAGCAATTGATGTGCTCTCCCTCGTGCATGTAGCCCACCTGCTCACACAGCTCCAGAAACTCGCTAGTGTAGTCCTGGACGGAACCGAGCTAGCGCCAAGTGCTGAACCTCTGACGCGCCGTGATCGAAGCCGCGATTGGCTCGAATGGTGCGCGCAGACCTGCGCACCACGCGTCCCACGTGCGATACTGGGGTACTTCCACAAAATACGACGGCGCCCAGGGTCCGGTTTGTCCTTCCCGTGTCGAAAGAGTCTCGTAGTCTACGGGCTTCGTGACGATGACGCGCCACCAATCCATGCCGGGTCCTCGCAGCAGCGATACGGCGTATCGAATCTTCACCGAATCCTCCGAGACGTAGTTGGCGTCGAAGAAAACGTTCATCGTGAACAACCACGCCTGAAAGGTCGGACCACCCCGCTCACTTGGGTCGAAGCAAGGCGGACGCTGCGGCTTGAGCGGCATCAGCAACGGAAGTGCTGACTCGCCAGTCGGCTCCAAAATCGTGATGCGAGGTTGGCTTCTGGCCGCATTCGTCGCTTCGGGGTCTATCGCGCCGTGGTCGTCGTCTCCGTCGTTGCGGGCGACTCCATCACTAGCCGCGCTCGAGGGTTGCCCCATGCTTCTGTGTTGCGAAGCTTCACGTGCTGCTTGTCCGTGTGTGCCTTGTGCTTGTGATTGTGCTTGTTGGGCTCGTGCGACGTCGTTTTGCACGGACTTAGGTTCTGCCGTCAGCGTCGCGATTTCTTCCGAATTTTTGCGCAGGTGCTGCAGCAGTTCGTTAAGGCGTCCTGCGTAAGTGTCGTGACGTCGACGTGTTCGGCCATGTCAAAGGACAGCGGCTCGACTTAGTTCTAGGCGCAGTCGTGGCTGCACGCGTTTACGAGAGTACGCGAAGACAGCGGCTCCTAGGTGCTAAGGGGCGTTAGTTCCTTCGAGAGCAAAAATCGAAAGTTGATTTCTCTGGGTGCGGAGATGCGCGGTCCGAAAAAAGGTGACTCTGGATACCAAGTGTTACGGATGCAATGGAACGAGATAGCGAGGATTGCACTAGGTGTCAAACAAGTACAAAGTACGGTATGAGCGTAGGCATGAGCGAATACTTGTGCGAAATATGCAACGGTTACGCGGTGCGTACGAGCTAGCTATCGCAAGGCTGACATCGAGGTTCGGGCTAGTTCCGAAACGAAGGCCGACTCGGTCAGGCCAGTGGTGCATGGTTTGGTAAAACAGTGCGCGCGAAGTTGGCGAAGCCCCGTTAGCAAAAACGGGCGAACAACGGCTGCTGCTGTACGCGATGTTGAAGAACGCAGTAAGGAATGCTGAAAAAGTCTTTACATCCTTCCACACTCTATTACCTTAAATCCTAGAAACGTACTTTTAAGCAAGGCATGGATTCACTAATTATTATTAAATTTTCAAACACCTATCGAATATTTATCAAACCCACCTGTTTAATATGAATTAATTCAGTTTTGGTTGAATTTGCAAACCTTTAATTCCATTCACACAAACAAGGTAAGCCTTTTGCATATGAAACTACCACGCAGCAACTTTTTATAAATCAGGACTGCAATTAGCGAGGCAAGGCAGCGCGAACGAGCTAGGCGAAAACCCACCTGTTTAATACGACTTAATTCAGATAATGGGTTGAATTTGCAAATCTGAAAATTCATTCACATAAGGTAAGGCTTTTGCAGATGAAACTAACACGCAGCAAGTTTATAAAGTAGGACTGCAATTAGCGAGGCAAGGCAGCGCGAACGAGCTAGGCGAAAACCAAGGGGCAAAGTCTGGCTCGGAAGTGTGGCGAGGGTTACGGGGCGACTCGTGAGTGGTTTGGCCCGACAAGTCAGGCCGAACCAGCTCAGGCGAGCAGTTCGGGGTTACTACTTTTCAGCGCACAGAACTGCGCGCGAAGCTGAATTTAACCAGGTGCACCGAAGTGCACCGAAGCAAGATCCCAAGGCACTGTTTTTGGGCCTTGATCTCTCCGCAGCGCACGCAGCGTGCTGCCCTGCTGTCTCCTCCACTCCCTCCCCAACCACCCCAAGGCTTCTCGCTCTGCCTCTCCTCCGCTCGCCACTCGCCACCCTCGCACCTGCGCACTACAAAGCACCGCCTCACGCGCTCATTCCTCTCATCACTCTCCACCTTACAGCTTCTGTTCTTGCTACTAGAACCTCTCAGCCTTCCCGGTCGCGTTCTCGTTACCTCAGCATGGCCCCATTGCGCGAGTCGTATTCTGCAGCGCTGAGCTTCTGGAAGAGCCTCGGCGGGGAGAAGTCGAGCGCATCACGGCGCGTACAGCCGCTGAGCGACAGCACCAACAACGGTCATCGCACTGACGCCGCCGCGGGATGCAAGCACGACGCCACGGCGTCAGAAACTGGTGCGTGGGAATGCGCAGCGTGGGAGTCAGGCGCGTCGGAATGCGCATCCTCGGAAACTGGTGCGTCGGACCCTGCAGCGTGCGACTGCGCCGCTTCGGGTGCGCCGGAAACTGCTGCGCTGGACTCCGCCGCGCCGGAATGTGCAGCCCCGCAATCAGCCGCGGCGGAATCGGCTGCGCCGCAATCAGCCGCGGCGGAATCGGCTGCGCCGCTATCAGCCGCGGCGGAATCGGCTGCGCCGCAATCAGCCGCGGCGGAATCAGCCGCGACGGAATCAGCGTCGGTGGCATTGGTGGTGGCGTTGTCACGCCCGTCAGCTGGTCGCAGCATGGCGGCAGCAGCAACGCAATCAACGCCGATGTCGCTCCCCCCGTCGCGCATCCCGAAGCCGAGCAACACGGGAGCAGCGATTCGGCGCGTGGAGGGACCGACGCTGATCCCGAGGCCTCGATGTGCCGCAGCGCCCAGGCCGGTGCGGCGAGTGCAAGGCGAAGCTGCCGTCAAGCCGCCTCGCAGAACGCCCAAGGCCAAGGCCGCGCTCACTGCCACCCCAAAGCGCCCATGGCGGCCCTGACTGCTCTGACGGCAAACAAGGACGAAAAACGAAATGGAAAAACAAAATAGCAAAAAACGCAGAAAGAAAAATGAAGATTAAAAAAAAAAAGGGGGTTGCGGACTGTTTGCAGAGAGAGATGATGGGTGGATGGGATGGCAGGCAGGAAAGCAGCATAGATGGGCGGACGGAATGAAAGGCAGGTAAGCAGCGCAGCACAGCAACAGGGAGAGCAGCGAACGCGGAGCGATGGGGAGGACGGATGGGTGTGGCGTGGATGGGGGAGCGACGGTGGCACGGCCCTTTTTTGCGCGCTGCTTCACAGCAGGGCGTTTGTGGGAGTGTGGGTGGGTGGTTGGTGGGTGGCGGTTGCAAGTTAGGGGGTGAAGGAAAGGTGGTGTGGTGTGGTGCTGTGGTGTGAATGCGGTGCTGCAAGCTTCAAGGATGGGTGCAGGCAGGGTGGGAATAACGTGGATGGAGAGGTGGGAGTGGTGGGCAACATGACGACAGCCCGATACTGCATAGCTGCAAATGGGTGCATGGAATGGGTGCACGACAGCCCAATACTACATATAGGTGCTGCCTTGACATGGGTGCAAATGGGTGCAAAGTACCGTAGCCGTAGGCACCAATGCTGTAGGTGCTGGCATGACGCCACCTGTAGGCTTAAGCCCAATGTAGGGTAGGATTAAGGCCTTGTTGTGTGTGCCCACTTGCAATGACAATGATGGAATGAATGAAGAAAGCCTAGTTGCGTGCAATGAGTTGTGGATAAGGGCAGCAGAGGATTGGATTGGCAGTGCAGGGCAGTGCCATGTGCACTCAGGTGCCAGCATCAACACGGCTGTGACAGGTTGAGAGTTGGTGTTTGCCATGTGGTGTTGATGGTGGTGGCATGGTGGGTGTTGCAGCGCATGGTGAGAGGGGATGCAGTGCTCCTGCTGCTGCTGTCCCCCCTGCTGCAGCAGCAACTCCCAGCCCCAAGTGGGTCAGGCAAGCCGTTGAGGTGGAGGGTGAGGTGGGCGAGTGGATGGCGCAGCGCGGGGAGGGGTGTGGCGAGGAGCAAAAGGGGGGGGAGGAGAGGGCAGCAGGCGGGGAGGAGGGGCGGATGAGCAGCGCGTGTGGAGGCAGGGCGAGTGGAGAGCCCCGTTGAGCCCACGCCTGCGTGCATGGCCGCCCATGGCCTCCCCTGCATGGCGCTGCTCCCTGGCGCCTGCAGCCCCCTCTGCCTGCCCCAAGCACGCACCCGGGAGAAGGCGTGCGGCAGGCAGGGGGCAGCACGGGTGGAGGAGGGCGACAGACGGGGCACAGCAGGGGGAAAGGGGGGGGAAAGGAGGGCGGAAGGAGGGGGAAAGGATGGGGAAAGGATGGGGAAAGGAGTGGGAAAGGAGGGGGTACAGGATGGGGAAAGGAGTGGGAAAGGGGGGAAGGGGGAAGGAAGAAAGTGAGCGTGAACGGAGGAGAAGGGCAGTGGAATAGGAAAAGGATTGAAGTGGGCAGGGTAAATGAGGCGGAAGGAGCGTAAAACGAGGGGGGAAGGGGAATGAGGGGAGTGGACGGGGGAATGGGAGGGGGAGGGGAGAGGGAATGGAGGAAAAGAAGTAGTGAGAAGTGAAAGCAGGGGACAGGCAGGCGAATAGGAGGGGGTTTGGAGGAAGATGGGGAACTGAGGGGAAGGTGGTTGGACGGAGGGGGACAGGAGGGGAACAGGAGAAGGGAAGCAGGGGGCGTGGAGGGGGAAATGAGAAGAAAATAGGGGGACGGGAGGTGGATAGGAGGGTGACAGGAATGGGAAAGGAGGGGAAATGGAGGAAATAGAAGATGAAGGAGGGGGCAAGGAGGGGAGGGGGAAAGAAGGGGGAACGGAGGGAGAAAAGGGGGGAAGTGGAGAGGAAAGGAGAGTGATAGGATGCGAAAGAAGGAAAGAGGAGGGCGTTAGGAAGGGGCGGCCGAAATGAGGGCAAAAGAAAGGGAAAGGAGAGGGAAGCAAAGGGAGACGAGAGGGACGGGAGGGAGGTGGATAGGAGCGGGACAGGAGGGGGACAGGAGGGGGACAGGAGGGTGAAAAGAGGAGTAAAGGGGGTGAAGGGAGCGGGAGAGAAGGGGGAAAGGAAAGAGAGAGTGGGGGGAGAGGAAGGGGGAGGAGGGAGGGAAAGGAGGGTGGAGGAAGGTGCGAGGTCGGGTTTGGTGCATGGGCATGCGATGGCAGCACCCAGCGCCGTCATCCCACGCTTGGTGCGGGAAGGGGGGGTTTTGGTGACAAGGCTGACGCCCTCATCGCACTCGCACCCTCATCCCACGCTTGCTGCGCCCTCATCCCACGCTTGCTGCGCCCTCATCGCACGCTTGGCGCCCTCATCGCACTCGCGCTGCTGCCACGGACTCACTCACCACTCGCGCACTCACTTTGCCAACCCGCCTTTCACGGACGCTCTTGCCGCCACTGCCCACTTGGCCAACGCCACTGCCGCCGCGCGCGACCGACTCATGGCGGGCCCACGGCCAGCGATCTCCACGCGCTTCGCTTTTCGCGCTTCGGCTCGTAGCGTCGAGTCCTGGCGAAGCACGTACGCGTGGTTGGGGGGAGCGGGGCGGTGATGGGCGGGTAGAGTGGGTGCGGTGCGCGCGGCGAGGGGCGACGCACCTCGCATCACTCCGCAGCAGCTTCCCGCGCATCCGTCCGCGAGTGGCGGGCGCCGCCGATGGCGCTGGCGCGTGAATGCGCGCCTCTCGCGCACCTCGTAAAACGCGCAGCTGCCGCATCAGTGCCGCCCACGCGGCTGCTCGCGCGGATGCCGGAAGGGCGGTGCGCGCACGCAGGCTGTTGGTGCAACCCTACGGTTTGCACTCGGCTTGTTGTCCGTGTGCGTGAATGTGTATGTGTATGGAATGGTATGAGGGCATGGGATAATATATATTTCATGCTTATAATTGTGTGTGAATGTTGAGTCATGATGTCGAGTGTGTGTGTCGAGTCAATAGCGAGTTATCGCTAGACGCGTGTTACGCGGTCGTTTGTGTCTCGCGCGCGGTTTCTATTTTGTCGTGCGCGGTTTCTATTTTGTCATGTGTCGAACGTTCGGCGTGTCGCAGGTGTGTGCAGCAGACCCATCAAGAACTCAAGGATGAGTTTGTGATGAAGAGCCCGAGCCTTGGTGTCAAGCCTCAAATGATTTCGAAGCTCGCCAAAAGGGTACACCTCAAGATATTGAAGATAGTTACATTACTTTGTGTAGTGTAACATTTCACTTGGTGTAGGCCCTAGTGAAGGGTAGTTTCGAGACCCTTCGTGGTTGGGGACAGTGTGGCACTGTTCCACATCACTGTACCTCGGCTCTTGGGGTTTGTAGGAGCTGGGAGTCATTCCCAACTCGCAACTCTTCCTATCTTGTGTTCTAAGACTATAGTGGCTGCCATAGTACCGTTCGTTCAAACCGACGGTGTGTCGTCAATTCTTTATCAAATCGTGCAATCTAAATTGCTAATTGTAGACGACGTGAAGACGCTCCAGATCCAATTTGAATCAAGTCATTTGCAGCTGTGAGCAGAACGCTATCAACGTTTGAAGCCGCTGTGCAGAAATCCGTCTGTGCTCTCTATCTTTCGTTTTAGGCACATTCAAGCCTATTGTGACTATAACAAGTGGTATCAGAGCCCCTTGGAGCAGTTTCGACAATGTCTGGACCTGAGGAAAGGGGTGGCAGAGGTGCTGGTGGCAGTGGAGAAGCTCAAGCTCAAGGCCAACCCCGTGATTCAGCCATGGCGCCCATGCAACCAAGTCTTGGCCCACCTAGGGATGAGCCTAGGGTGTTTGGGCTTGACAAGTTCAACGGTGACAACTTTGCTGAATGGTCCTTCAAGATGGAGAACATCTTTGACCACTATGACCTGCTGGAGGTGATGGAAGGAACGGAGAAGCGCCCCGAGAACGACCCGGAGAAGAGCCCGTGGGTGCGGAAGAGCGCACAAGGCTATCTCTTACTTGGGCAAGCGTTGGGGAGCAGTCAGATCCGTCACATCAAGCCATTCCAGCGTGAACCAGAGAAAGGACCAAAGGCATGGGCTGCTCTCAAGGGTGTACATGCTCCTGCAACAGCGGCGGTAGCGGTGGTGTTGGAACGGCAAATGGCGGCACTACGAATTGAAGAAGACGAAGCGGTTGAAGAAGGGGTGCAGAAATTCTTCGACTTGTTGACGCGGCTTGAGGGAGCTGATTTGAACTACAGTGAGCTCCAAAAGAAGACCAAGTTGCTGGCCTTACTCCCAGAGTCATGGTCCTCGCTCATCATCAACCTTAATCGCGACTTGCCCCGCCTCTCGCTTGAAGACGTGAAGCGAGCTATCCTTCAAGAGGATTTCCGCCGCCGTGAGTTGGCGAGTGCGGATGGCGCTGGGGCAGCGAGCATCGGCCGTGGATATGGTCGAGGAAGAGGCAGAGGACGAGGGGGAGGAAGGTTTGGTGGCAGCAACTTCGGCGGAGGCCGCAGGAGTGGCGGTTACGGCAGCGACGACAAGAGCTACGGACGCGGTCGCGGCCGATTCGACGGCGAGTGTCACTATTGCCACAAGAGCGGACACATGTGGCGCGACTGCTACAAACTCCCTGATGGTTGGACCCCTGCTCAAGGCCAAGAGGGTAGAGGAGCAGGAGGAGGGAGAGGACGAGGCCGTGGAGGCCGTGGCGGTCGCGGTGGCGGAGCTGCAAACATGAAGAGCGGAGACAACGACAAGGACCCGAGCGACGATCGATACCCGGGTCTATTCTACTTCGTGTCGACGCAAGTACCCGGCTGGTCCAGAGAAGGATGAAGGCTTTGAGGAGCCAGCAGCTGTGAGGAAGGTGACCCTACACCCCCTGGGCTATTGGGTGATTGATAGTGGCGCTACCTATAGCATGACACCTCGCCCGGACTTGCTCACCGAACTCGAGCCGTCACCGGTGAAGCATGTCACATCGGCTTTGGGGCAGCGAGCAGAGGTGAAAGGCATGGGCAAGGCCATGTTCAAGGGTGCTGATGGGAAGATGGTGGGCCTCAAGAACGTGCTTTGGGTGCCCAGCCTTGCTGCAAACCTGATTTCCGTGCGGCGGTTGGCAAAGGCCGGCATGGACACGAACTCGAAGGGAGCCAAGACCTACACCGCAAGGCTTGGCGATCGAATTCTTTGGGACCTTCATGAGGATAGGGATGTCTACAACGAGATGTGGCAGATCCCAGTGGTCCCTATGCCTAAGGAGAGGCAAGTGGCAGCAAGCATCAGCACCAAGGATGGAGCGGTCGGTAGCGACGATGGCGCAAACGGTCGCGCTAAGGAGAATGAGCTCAAGAAGAGCAAACCTGGAGGGACCAGCAAGTTCAGTGAACCTAAGGAGAGTGGTGCAGCAACCAAGGAGCAGCAAAAGGGTAAGGAGAACCCAGAGGCAGCAGCGGAGGAGGACTACGGAGAGAGTATGTGGGGCGCTATTGCGAGCGCGGCATTCTCCAATCCAACTTCGGCTACGGGGGAGTGTGATTGGCTCACCTTGCATCGGCGCATGGGGCATGTGGCCCTGCCCATCTTGCAGCAGCTAGTGAAGAATGAGATGGTTGCTGGCATACGTGTGAAGGGGGAGCCCGATGAGGTGCTTGGCTGCCCGACGTGCATTCAAGCCAAGTTCACCCGGTTTCCGTTCCCTAGTTCGGAGGCAACGGCAAAGGCACCGCTTGATGAGGTGGTGATGGACGTGGTGGGCCCCCTGAAGCTTGGAGCTGCTGGAGCTGAGTATTTTCTCACCATTGTCGACGTCTACACCCGCATGACTTGGGTGTACGTGCTGGCCAAGAAGAGCGACGTGGCTGAAACGTTGAAGACGGATTGGTTCCCGATGGTGGAGCGGCAACAAGACCGTCTAGTCAAGTCAATCCGCACCGATCGAGGGGGAGAGTTCCTGAGCAAGGAGTTTGGGTTGTGGCTGAAGAAGAATGGTATTCAGCACTCCCTCACCATGCCATACTCCCCTGCAATGAACGGCATCGCCGAGCGAGCGAACCGCACAATCACGGAGGCGGCACGCGGGTTGCTCATTGAAGCCGGGCTACCCGACTATTTCTGGCCTGATGCGGTGCGGAGCGCGTGTGTGGCCAAGAACAGAGCCTTGAATCATGTGGGAGCAGACAAATGGGTGCCCTATGTGGAGTGGCTAGGAAGGAAGCCAAAGGTGGATATGCTTCGGGTGTTCGGGTGCATGTGCATGGCGCTCGTGCCTAAGCATCTTCGGCACAACAAGCTTGGTGCCAAGGCGGTGTGGGCCGTGCACTTGGGCATGGCTCAAAACAGCAAGGGATGGCTTCTTTGGGACCCATTCACCAAGAAGTTCTTGGTGAGCAGGGACTGCAAGTTCATGGAGAACTTCATGTACAAGGATTGGAAGGCGGAGAATGAGGCGAAGATAGGCGTGCGGTTTGGGGAGGTGAAGAGTTCCGGTTTGGAGCATGTGGAGCTGCCTTTGGAACTGAGCAGCGGCAGCACAACCACAAGGCAATCCTCCCTTGTGAATGGGGGAGAGGAGGCCAATGATGCAGAGGAAGAAGAGGAGGAGGTGCAGCAAGTGAGCGAGCGTGCACCGTCACTCCCTTCCCGTACTACGAGTGCTCCACGGATTCGAGCCACACCGCAGCAACGCCAAGGCCTTCAAGTCCCTGCAGCTGAGGAGGAAGGAAGGGGGAAGAGGAGAGTTCAACCCCCTAATAGGCTGACCTATGATGCGCCGGGAAAGCAGGGCAAGACAGCCCTGGCCGGAGCGGCAATGATGGTCGGAGACGACGAGGAGAGTGACTACGAGGAGTGTGCCTTCGCGTTCTTCTCTCCGGTGGAGATGCCGGGAGAACCAGCAACTCTCAAGGAGGCTTTGGAGAGTAGTGATGCTGAGGAGTGGAAGAAGGCCATGGAGAGTGAGCTGAAGAGCATCGAGGAGAATGACACGTTTGAATTGGTGGAGCTACCGGAGGGGCGTACGGCGATAACGTCCAAGTGGCTCTTCAAAATCAAGTCGGATGCCGACGGCAAGATCGAGCGCTACAAGTCTAGGCTTGTAGCCAAGGGGTACCAGCAGAAGGAGAAGGTGGACTTCAAGGAGCTGTTTGCCCTTGTGGTGAAGCCGACGACGCTGCGAACCCTATTCGCGGGAGCCGCCATCAAAGGATGGGTAGTAAAGCAAATGGACATCGTAACGGCATTCCTTAACGGCATCCTTGAGGAGGAGATATTTATGGCGCAGCCAGAGGGGTTTGATGATGGTAGTGGCAGAGTGTGGAAGCTGAAGAAGGCCCTCTATGGGCTGAAGCAGGCCCCTAGGCAATGGTACATGAAGCTGCGCGAAGTGTTGGAGGGGATCGGCTTCACTCCCTCAACGGCCGATCACTCCTTGTTCATGCTTGGCGAGGGGGAGCAGAGGAGTTTCATGGTGGTTTATGTGGATGACATCCTCATTTTCTCACCCTCTTCTGACCTTGTGAAGGAGGTGATGCTGAAGCTTCAAGACAAGTTCAAGTGCAAGGCCCTTGGTGACGTGAGCTTCTACCTTGGGCTCCACATCGAACGAGATGTGGAGAAGCGGTGCATGCGGGTGCATCAACGAAAGTACCTGGAGGCATTGGCTGCCAACTTTGGGCAGAGTGAAGGCCATGTGGCTACACCCTTTCCCTCTGGGTTCAAGTGTGTGAAGGGACCAGAGGAGGAGAGCGTTGGTGAAGAGGAGAGGCGCCGATTTCACTCGTTGGTGGGCAGCCTCATGTATGCGGCGGTAAACACCCGACCGGACGTCGCGTTTGCTACCGGGCAGCTGGCTAGGGTTGTGCAATGCCCTAATGAGGAGCAGGTAGCAGCTGGAATGAGGGTGGCCAAGTATCTTGGCCAAACACCGACCGTTGGGCTGCAATACTCGGCGGCGGCACAAAGGCGCCAAAAGGGCGCGGATGGTGTTGAACCCGGGCGTTTGTTCCTCACCGCCTACTCGGATGCTTCATATGCATCAGAACCAGAGGACATGACAAGTGTGGGAGGCTTCATATGCTGTGTTGGTGGAGGCCCAACTGCTTGGGAGAGCAAGAAGCAGGTTGACCAAGCTTTGAGCTCGGTGGAGTCCGAGTACATGGCACTCTTCCGTGCCGTACGGGAGATTGTGTGGCAGCGGCGTTTGTTGGCTGAATTGGGGGAGGAGCAGCAAGGACCTACCCCACTGTACTGTGACAGCCAGGGTGCCATTGCTCTTGCTAAGAACCCTGTGTTGCATGGACTCACGAAGCACATGAGGGTGAAGTGGCATTGGACGAGGAGCATGGTAACCGCGGGTGAAGTTGAGTTGCGCTACGTGAAGACCACGGGGCAGCCGGCTGACATGATGACCAAGAGGCTGGTGGAGCAGCAGCATTGGAAGTGCTGCAAGCTGGCTGGGATGGCTCTGAACTGAGAGAGCAACATACCCTAAGGCCAACAATCCGAGGGGGAGTTTGTTGGTGCAACCCTACGGTTTGCACTCGGCTTGTTGTCCGTGTGCGTGAATGTGTGTGTGTATGGAATGGTATGAGGGCATGGGATAATATATATTTCATGCTTATAATTGTGTGTGAATGTTGAGTCATGATGTCGAGTGTGTGTGTCGAGTCAATAGCGAGTTATCGCTAGACGCGTGTTACGCGGTCGTCTGTGTCTCGCGCGCGGTTTCTATTTTGTCGTGCGCGGTTTCTATTTTGTCCTGTGTCGAACGTTCGGCGTGTCGCAGGTGTGTGCAGCAGACCCATCAAGAACTCAAGGATGAGTTTGTGATGAAGAGCCCGAGCCTTGGTGTCAAGCCTCAAGTGATTTCGAAGCTCGCCAAAAGGGTACACCTCAAGATATTGAAGATAGTTACATTACTTTGTGTAGTGTAACATTTCACTTGGTGTAGGCCCTAGTGAAGGGTAGTTTCGAGACCCTTCGTGGTTGGGGACAGTGTGGCACTGTTCCACATCACTGTACCTCGGCTCTTGGGGTTTGTAGGAGCTGGGAGTCATTCCCAACTCGCAACTCTTCCTATCTTGTGTTCTAAGACTATAGTGGCTGCCATAGTACCGTTCGTTCAAACCGACGCTGTGTCGTCAATTCTTTATCAAATCGTGCAATCTAAATTGATAATTGTAGACGACGTGAAGACGCTCCAGATCCAATTTGAATCAAGTCATTTGCAGCTGTGAGCAGAACGCTATCAACGTTTGAAGCCGCTGTGCAGAAATCCGTCTGTGCTCTCTATCTTTCGTTTTAGGCACATTCAAGCCTATTGTGACTATAACATTTGGTGTGGGTGATGATTCTGATCGCACTCTGGTTGTCACTCACAGTGCAGGTGGAAGGTCGGCGAAGTTGGGATATTCGCTTCATGCAGGAGCTCTTGCAAGTAGAGCCTTCACAATCTGCAACTATCGCGGCAATGAATTCTGCTTCCGTCGATTCCCCGGCAACCAGTTCCTACTTCTGCGAGTTCCAGGAGATGGCCCTGTTGGCTCGAGCTAGAACAGGAACCCAATTATGGACCGTTGATTGTCGGGGTCAGCAACGTGATCGGTGTCCACGTAGCCGATGAGGTTGAATGAGGGAGTTGTGACTGTGGAGTAGCGGAGTCCAATATTGGGCGTGGAGATGAAGAATTGCAGGGCGCGCTGAGGTAGGTTACTAAGACAAAGAGCAGTTATCTAGCTGCTGCTGGTATGTGTGAAGGCCTGCGAGAGATAGGGCTTGGCTGTCGGGTTTGTGGTTCGGTCCGGGCGTGCGGTAAGGAGTGGAGAGTGGTGTAGGAGTGATGTTGAAGCGCTTCTCAAATGTTTCAGCATAGGAGATATTAAGGCCCAGGAACTGCTTCACGTTGTGATTAGTGGTGATGTCGACGCGCATCGCCAGGTTCTCCTTAAATTGGTCGAGCAGCGTGTTGCTCAATACTGTGTAGAGCAAATTTTCTACGTACACTGAGAGAAGGATGTAATCGCCACAGAAATGCAGGCGATACATCCCGAGGTCGTGCGACAGCTGCGTGAACCCTATCACAAGTAGGATTTTGAGCAGGCGCTGCTACCAGAGCCTTAGAGCTTGTTTGATCCCATAAAGCGACTTCTTCAATTGACACACGCACGGGTCACCCTCTTCGTAAGTGTGCGGCTGCTCCACAAAAATCACCGCATCTACTAACGCGTACATGAACGTGTTTTTCACGTCGATTTGGCGGAGCGGGAGGTGCCTTGATGTAGCGATCGCGAGTAGAATTCGCACGGAGGTATGGCGGCTGACCGGAGCGAAGCGAAGGTCTGGTCGAAATCTATGCCGTGCCTCTAGTCGTAACCACGTACGACCCAGCGCGCCTTGAAGCGCTTGATGGTCCCTTCTGCTGCAGTTTTAAGGATGGCAGCGGCAGCCTGGTCTTTTGGAGTAGCATAGCTGCGCCCGTCGTTCGCGTAGATCTGGTTTGCGCCTGCCTGCTCGTCCGCGCGGTACTGAGCGAGGTTGAGTCGCTCGTAGAAGATAACATCGCGGGCGTGCGTCACCTTGATGCTGAGCTGGTCAAGAACTATTCAGGCTTGGCATTCGTAGCTAATGCAAAGGTGAATAGTGAATACCCCAGCGCGCGCGGCTCGTAAGCTTGCCGATGGTTGAGGTAGGAGGGCGGTACTCCACCATGCACCCCAACACGCGGGGCATGGAGGTGTCGCATTTCTTGCCCGTCCATTTTACGTGCGGCGACAGGATGCCCGTGATAGCACTGGTGGAGAGAGGGTTGTGCACAGCGTGGTGCACAGCGTGGGGCACAGCGTATGGTCAGTACATTGCGGGAAGCTTGGACTGCTTCAATAGCGCGTGCACATTGGTCATGAGGGTGCAATTAGTGCACTTAGCGACGCCCTACTGCGGATTCGCATAGGGGAGGGAGATATGGTGCGATATCCGTTTCTGCCCCAGGTAGTCCTGCATCTCCTTGCTGCGAAATTTTGCTGCGCCGTTAGTCTGTCGGATTTGCAGTTCTTCCCTGATTGCCGTTGCGCGTGAGCAAGCCAGAGGCGGAAAAGTTCGTACGCCCTGCTGTGGAATTGCACGTTTCCGATCCACACATAACGAGTTCCAGCATCCACGAAGGTAAGCGTATACCCTTCATCGTTAAGCCCACAGTGTTCGACAACAAGGAAATCGTTGTATAGCTATTGTAGATTGGGGTAGTGGTTGGTTCCTGGTTCCAGCAGCGGAAACAGCTGATGACTCAGCGCGGCTTCGGGGCAGACGGTGCAGGTGCGCGGCTATGATGTGGTTCTGATTTCGGAGCCGTCAAGGCGCAGGAGTGTGCCAGGTGCGAAAAATCTTGCCTCAATGCAGTTGTTCATGGTCACGCGCGAGGGATGACCGATGCGCTGGTGCTACAGATTGTCAGATGCACGCAGTCCGGAGGTGCGCATATAGCGCGCGCGCACCACTTCGGGGTCTTCTTCAGGAAGCGGAGTTGGCGCTGTTGGTGCTTCTGCTTCCGCTGTCTCGTCGTTCGCCGTCGTCAGCATCAGCGTTCGGAATTCCCTAACGGGGATAACCGAGAGAGAGATATTGGTCTCATGTATTGTTCCGGGGACGAGCGTAAGCTCGCGCGGCTCGGGATCGGGTCCGTAGACGATGCGACGCGGGATCGATGGCTCATTGCCCCAGTTGATGGTGTTCCAGGGGTCGCGATGTGGCTGAATGTCGGCGTAGAGCAGAGGTGGCACTGTGATGTGTTACAATAGAAAGGACAAGCAACGGCCACAAGACCAGTGCACAAGAACAAAGCAACTCTCGGGGTGGATCTCAAGATCACTACCTAGTCTGAGAACAAACAAGGGGCCACAAGGCCAGTCCACATACAAGTACATAGCAAATATAGAAGATGCAAGAGTACAAGACAAAGCATCTCGACCACGTGACTGCGACTGCGTCAGCGTAATGGTGCGAGCTGCCCTGTCCCAGGTGATCTGCAGGCCAAGGTAGCGCTGCAGCTCACCAAGGTCAGTGCAAGTGTGTCTCCTCTGCAGTTCCTCCGTCACGGAGGCCAGTGCGCATCGGTCGGGTGTGGCGAAGACCATGTCGTCAATTTAAACCAGAACAAAGAACGGGGTCGGGCCACGGCGGACGAACAGCGACGGGTCAGCTGACGACGGAAAGAAGTCAAGCGCTGCAAGTGTCATGCAAAGTGTGTCGTGCCAGTCGCGGGGAGCCTGGCGCAGGCCGTAGACCGGTCGATGCAGCTGCCACTGGGTCCCATGAAGGAAAGAGCCAGTCCAGCCAAGCGGGCGACGCGGCCAGATCTTCTCGTGCAGACTCCCTTGAAGGAACGCTGTGGAGAAGTCCAAGAAGTGTAACTCGTAGTCGCGCTGAGCTGCAATATGCAACAACACCCGAAGAGTGGTCATCTTCGGGGTGGGAGCGAAGGTCCGAAAGAAGTCTACCCCCTCGCGCTGACTGAAGCCTCTCGCCACATAGCGCGCCTTGATAATTGGTGGTGATCCAGCCGGCCGCTTCACCTTGTAGAGCCACATGCCACTGACGACGTTCGTCCAGGTGGTGGGACGGCGTCGACGTAAGTGCCTGTCGACCTATAAAATGCCATCTATGCCTCCTCCGCTGCTATCCAGTACGAAGCCCAGGGTCCCAAGACCGCCTCGGCGTGAGTGCGAGGGATCGGGATGTCAAGGGCGTCTTGATCCCCCTCAGGGGCAAGCAGCATGGTGCAGAGATAAGGAACAGCAGCCGCCAGGAAACCAAGCTCGAACTGCATGTCCTCGAGGACCTCCACGGGAAAGATATGAGCACCCCTAGAGGACGGAGAACGAGCAGGGCCACTCACCGGGTTAGCGGCGTAGTCAAGTCAGTGGGAAGAGGCAAAGCAAATGACAGTGGTAACAAGTGCCGAGACAGACAACGGGGGGGCACTCAGGTGAGTGATTTATGCGGACAGAACACGGGAGACGACATGACGGGTGGCATGGAGGTAGTCGGACAACGGGTCATGAAACATCGTGAGGGACGACTCTGGAGGCTGTGGAAGGACTGGGGGAGGTGGAACAAGAGAGCGGAGAACAAGGTGAAACGGGCCATCTGCACGGTAACGGGACCGACACGGTAACGAGACACAGCACGACAAGCCCACAGGGACAAGGAAAGGGACTGGACGGGGGGAACATGAGGGGACGGTAGGGTACCACGAACAAAGCGTGGAAGTTCAAGAAACTCCTCTCCTCGGGGTCACCTCCGAGGGTCCCTGGGTGCCCGATCGAAGTCAGCCCCTATCCAAGGGTCCGAGTTTGTTGAGAGACTGTGAGTCTTGAGCTACAATGTGACTGTGATAGAGCTCATTTCGTCGGCTTAGTCAGAGTTAATCTTAAGCAGCGCTACGAAGGGAGAGCATTCTTAATATGTATCAAACGCACTTGTTTAATACGACTTAATTCAGATAATGGGTTGAATATGCAAATCTTAAAATTCATTCACATAGGGTAAGGCTTTTGGATATGAAACTACCACGCAGCAAGCTTATGGAGTAGGACTGCAATTAGCGAGGCAAGGCAGCGCGAACGAGCTAGGCGAAAACCAAGGGGCAAAGTCTGGCTCGGAAGTGTGGCGAGGGTTACGGGGCGACTCGTGAGTGGTTTGGCCCGACAAGTCAGGCCGAACCAGCTCAGGCGAGCAGTTCGGGGTTACTACTTTTCAGCGCACAGAACTGCGCGCGAAGCTGAATTTAACCAAGTGCACCGAAGTGCACCGAAGCAAGATCCCAAGGCACTGTTTTTGGGCCTTGATCTCTCCGCAGCGCACGCAGCGTGCTGCCCTGCTGTCTCCTCCACTCCCTCCCCAACCACCCCAAGGCTTCTCGCTCTGCCTCTCCTCCGCTCGCCACTCGCCACCCTCGCACCTGCGCACTACAAAGCACCGCCTCACGTGCTCATTCCTCTCATCACTCTCCAGCTTACAGCTTCTGTTCTTGCTACTAGAACCTCTCAGCCTTCCCGGTCGCGTTCTCGTTACCTCAGCATGGCCCCATTGCGCGAGTCGTATTCTGCAGCGCTGAGCTTCTGGAAGAGCCTCGGCGGGGAGAAGTCGAGCGCATCACGGCGCGTACAGCCGCTGAGCGACAGCACCAACAACGGCCATCGCACTGACGCCGCCGCGGGATGCAAGCACGACGCCACTGCGTCAGAAACTGGTGCGTGGGAATGCGCAGCGTGGGAGTCAGGCGCGTCGGAATGCGCATCCTCGGAAACTGGTGCGTCGGACCCTGCAGCGTGCGACTGCGCCGCTTCGGGTGCGCCGGAAACTGCTGCGCTGGACTCCGCCGCGCCGGAATGTGCAGCCCCGCAATCAGCCGCGGCGGAATCGGCTGGGCCGCAATCAGCCGCGGCGGAATCGGCTGCGCCGCTATCAGCCGCGGCGGAATCGGCTGCGCCGCAATCAGCCGCGGCGGAATCAGCCGCGGCGGAATCAGCCGCGGCGGAATCGGCTGCGGCGGAATCAACCGCGACGGAATCAGCGTCGGTGGCATTGGTGGTGGCGTTGTCACGCCCGTCAGCTGGTCGCAGCATGGCGGCAGCAGCAACGCAATCAACGATGTCGCTCCCCCCGTCGCACATCCCGAAGCCGAGCAACACGGGAGCAGCGATTCGGCGCATGGAGGGACCCACGCTGATCCCGAGGCCTCGATGTGCCGCAGCGCCCAGGCCGGTGCGGCGAGTGCAAGGCGAAGCTGCCGTCAAGCCGCCTCGCAGAACGCCCAAGGCCAAGGCCGCGCTCACTGCCACCCCAAAGCGCCCATGGCGGCCCTGACTGCTCTGACGGCAAAAAAGGACGAAAAACGAAAAGGAAAAACAAAGTAGCAAAAAACGTCATTACTGGTCCGACTTACGGAGAAAAAAGAAACACAGAAAGAAAAATGAAGATTAAAAAAAAAGGGGGTTGCGGACTGTTTGCAGTGAGAGATGATGGGTGGATGGGATGGCAGGCAGGAAAGCAGCATAGATGGGCGGACGGAATGAAAGGCAGGTAAGCAGCGCAGCACAGCAACAGGGAGAGCAGCGAACGCGGAGCGATGGGGAGGACGGATGGGTGTGGCGTGGATGGGGGAGCGACGGTGGCACGGCCCTTTTTTGCGCGCTGCTTCACAGCAGGGCGTTTGTGGGAGTGTGGGTGGGTGGTTGGTGGGTGGCGGTTGCAAGTTAGGGGGTGAGGGAAAGGTGGTGTGGTGTGGTGCTGTGGTGTGAATGCGGTGCTGCAAGCTTCAAGGATGGGTGCAGGCAGGGTGGGAATAACGTGGATGGAGAGGTGGGAGTGGTGGGCAACATGACGACAGCCCGATACTGCATAGCTGCAAATGGGTGCATGGAATGGGTGCACGACAGCCCAATACTACATATAGGTGCTGCCTTGACATGGGTGCAAATGGGTGCAAAGTACCGTAGCCGTAGGCACCAATGCTGTAGGTGCTGGCATGACGCCACCTGTAGGCTTAAGCCCAATGTAGGGTAGGATTAAGGCCTTGTTGTGTGTGCCCACTTGCAATGACAATGATGGAATGAATGAAGAAAGCCTAGTTGCGTGCAATGAGTTGTGGATAAGGGCAGCAGAGGATTGGATTGGCAGTGCAAGGCAGTGCCATGTGCACTCAGGTGCCAGCATCAACACGGCTGTGACAGGTTGAGAGTTGGTGTTTGCCATGTGGTGTTGATGGTGGTGGCATGGTGGGTGATGCAGCGCATGGTGAGTGGGGATGCAGTGCTCCTGCTGCTGCTGTCCCCCCTGCTGCAGCAGCAACTCCCAGCCCCAAGTGGGTCAGGCAAGCCGTTGAGGTGGAGGGTGAGGTGGGCGAGTGGATGGCGCAGCGCGGGGAGGGGTGTGGCGAGGAGCAAAAGGGGGGGGGGGAGAGGGCAGCAGGCGGGGAGGAGGGGCGGATGAGCAGCGCGTGTGGAGGCAGGGCGAGTGGAGAGCCCCGTTGAGCCCACGCCTCCGTGCATGCCCGCCCATGGCCTCCCCTGCATGGTGCCATCTATGCCTCCTCCGCTGCTATCCAGTACGAAGCCCAGGGTCCCGAGACCGCCTCGGCGTGAGTGCGAGGGATCGGGATGTCAAGGGCGTCTTGATCCCCCTCAGGGGCAAGCAACATGGTGCAGAGATAAGGAACAGCAGCCGCCAGGAAACCAAGCTCGAACTGCATGTCCTCGAGGACCTCCACGGGAAAGATATGAGCACCCCTAGAGGACGGAGAACGAGCAGGGCCACTCACCGGGTTAGCGGCGTAGTCAAGTCAGTGGGAAGAGGCAAAGCAAATAACAGTGGTAACAAGTGCCGAGACAGACAACGGGGGGGCACTCAGGTGAGTGATTTATGCGGACAGAACACGGGAGACGACATGACGGGTGGCATGGAGGTAGTCGGACAACGGGTCATGAAACATCGTGAGGGACGACTCTGGAGGCTGTGGAAGGACTGGGGGAGGTGGAACAAGAGAGCGGAGAACAAGGTGAAACGGGCCGTCTGCACGGTAACGGGACCAACACGGTAACGAGACACAGCACGACAAGCCCACAGGGACAAGGAAAGGGACTGGACGGGGGGAACATGAGGGGACGGTAGGGTACCACGAACAAAGCGTGGAAGTTCAAGAAACTCCTCTCCTCGGGGTCACCTCCGAGGGTCCCTGGGTGCCCGATCGAAGTCAGCCCCTATCCAAGGGTCCGAGTTTGTTGAGAGACTGTGAGTCTTGAGCTACAATGTGACTGTGATAGAGCTCATTTCGTCGGCTTAGTCAGAGTTAATCTTAAGCAGCGCTACGAAGGGAGAGCATTCTTAGTCAAATGTATCTTTCATTATTCAAGAGCATACATCATCATTCTAGGTTGTTTCTACTGCTAGATATTTAACACATCTAAAATGTTTTTAAGGTTAACGAGGCGCAAACATTTTCAAGTTTCCCTCGTTTTAATCCTGTGACTCAGCTAAGTTTCGATTCGCCAGCGAATATTTTAGAATGTTCGCGCGAAATTGATTAACGGCGTCGATCCGTTTTCTTTATTTGAGTCAGCTTGCTATTCTAAACAGGCGTGCTGATTTAAGCCAATCCCCTTGTTTGACTCATGGTGGCGTGCGCGGTCTCGCCACGTGCTCTGGTTGCTCGAGTCATGAGCACCTTCTCGAACTGAGACATTCCAGGTGGCGAGAGTACAGCTCTCAAAATGTTGGTGCGCGAGCAGCTGCCCTGTACTTCAGCCGCGTAAGTTTGTTCAGAACATGTTCGGAACTTGTTCGGAACCTGTTCGTAACCTGTTTGTAACCTGATTGTAACCTGTTCGTAACATGTTCGTAACCTGTTCGTAACCTGTTCGAACATTATTCAATCAGCGCAGTCCGTGTCCGTCAGTTCGAGCAGCAGCGATCTCGCAGCGCGAACAGCAATTCCGCGCTGTGAGGTCGATAAAAAACTGTTGAGTCAAAACGAGTCTATGAACTGCTTCGCCGCTCCCCATTGGTCGAAGCTCAAAATCCCTTGATCGCTCTATAATGAACGACTCGCCGCAGCACTGTAGAAATGTTATTGTGCACACCTCCATGGTAACAACCGCCTTATTGCTATACAGAAGTTAATAATTTATTAACATATTTGGGGGTGGTATGCCGAGGACATCGCACATGTCGTCGTAAGCGTGTAGGCTGCGACTTGAGGAATTTGAGGCTGCAGTGGTCACAGTGTACTATAGTATGGCTCCCTCTAGGTAACACCTCCGCTCCTTGAAGGCTGTGACTATCGCTAAGGCTTCCTTGTCATGAATTGGTTAGTTCAGTTCTGCTCCGTGTAGCTTCTTACTGAGGTATACAATGGGTTGCAAACCGCGTCCAAGATGCTGCAACAGTACTGCTCCGACTGCCTAATCACTAGCGTCTGCTTCCACCATGTAATCTCTGTCTGGATCCGGTAGGATGAGTACTGGGGCAGTAGTTAGTGCTGTCTGTATCTGCTCCATGGCTTGCTGTTAAGGAGTATCCTATTTGTAGGGCGTATCCTTTTCCAGTAAGTTCGTCAATGGCGCTGCTATCTTAGCGTACTGTGGCACGAACCTGTTGTAGTTATTGGCGAAGCCTAGGAAGTGGTGCAACTCTTTGACGTTCTCAGGAACTTTCCACTTTTTTATGACTTCGATCTTCTGCGGGTCCATATGTACGCCCCCCGCACTCACCATGTGCCCGTGAAACTGCACCTTCTTCAGAGAAGTCGCTCTTTGACAGCTTCACATAGAACTTGTATTTCCGCATGATCTCGAAAACTTTCCGTACATGTTCCATGTGCTCCTTCACGTTCTTGGAGTAGATGAGAATGTCGTCCAGATACACCACAACGCACTCGTGTAGTAGGTGCCGTATGATGTGGTTCATCTCTGCCTGGAACGTCGCCGGCGCGTTGCAGGGTCTGAACGGCATCACTAAGTATTCGTAGGAGCCGTATCTGGTACGGAACGTTGTCTTGTGGACCGAGTTGTCAGCCATCTTGATCTGCCAATAACCCGACCGTAGGTCCAACTTGTTGGTCTAGAAGATCGTCTATGCGCGATATGGGGTATTTGTTCTTGATTGTCTGTTTGTGAAGTGCCCGGTAGTCGACGCACATCCGTAAACTACCGTCTGGCTTTGGAGTGAAGAGAACTGGTGCGCCGTAGGGAGAGGTGGATGGGCGGATCAGTTATCTGTCCAGTCAGTACTCAAACTGTTTCTTCATATCTGTCACTTCGGTCGGACTAAGGCGGTATGGTGCACGTGAGACGAGTTTCGAACGTGGTTCCTCCACGATCTCGTGTTCGTGGGTTCGGGCTGGAGGCACTCCTGCAGGAAGGTCGTCTGGCATGATGTCCTTGTATTCCGTTAACACCTCTTGTACTGCTGCAGGTAGCTCCGAGTTCAGCTTCTCCTCCTCTGTTGTTGCCATCACCAGTGCCAAGTAGCCCGTGTTACTCTCGTTCACCGTCTGTTCGAACCGTGCAAGTGGCGTTTCAGGAACATCCCCTGTATCCGTCCAGCTTCACAGCTCCACGTTTTTCGTAGTTGTAGATGCACGCCTTCCGGTTGACCCAGTCGACGGGGTTGAACCGCTTCAGAAAGTCACGCCCCAAGATGAAACCCAATCCCTTGATGTTCGTGATCGACAACGTCGGCTTCCACCTCTGCGCACGAATGCAGCTGTAGCGTTGACTTGTCGTGGATGGGTAGTTTCGTGCCGTCCACCATTGTTGCTGTGAACTGGGTCTCCTCCGAGGATTCCCCAATTTTCCCCAACGTCCCGCGGTCGCACACCGAGTGGGACGCACCACTGTCCACCAGTGCCTTGAGGCGTCGCCCTTTGCAGAGCACCTCGAGTAGTAGTGGTTGTTGCCGCTCCGAGTAGCTGTAGATGTCAGAATCTAGACGAAGGAATGAATGCATTGAGTAGGAAGTTGGTACAAGTACTAACCCTAATTGGGTTGAACCCCTTATGGGCTACCCCACTACAGCCTACACAACATACAGATTATAATAGTTTGACACACCCCCATAGGCAAAGTGGGGGAGAACAAGGGGTCACAAGACCAGTCAAGAAAAGCAAAGCAAGCTCAGGGTGGATCACAAAGTCCCCACACACTCTGAGATCAAGCAAATTGCCACAAGGCCAGTTCACATGCAGAGTTATATAAATGGGAACAAGCAGTACAGTGATCACAACCTAGCAAGTGTAAGCATGCAGGTATAAGTATATAGATCACAGTACAAGCAAAGTCAAGAAGTGAGCAAGTGAGGCCAAGTAGGCACAAGGCCTAGAACAGTACAGAAACGCTGATGATCACAAGGCGGAAGTGCCTTGGTGAAGATATCAGCAGTGTTGGCCTGAGAGGCCACGTAAACAAGACGAAGCTGACCACGCTGCGGCATCTCTCGAGCAAGGAAGTAACGCAGAGCGATGTGCTTCGTCCTGTGCCGTGCTCCTGACACAAGGCAATCATGGCCTTGTTGTCTACGTACAGAATTGGAGGAGAACTAGGCCGCTCTCCAAAGTCGGTCAGAAGGTAGGTGAGCCAGCGTAACTCCTGTGTAGCCATGGCCCATGCGTAGATCTCAGCCTCACAACTGGAACTGAGAACAGAAGACGAGCGGGTAGACCTCCAAGAAACAGAACCGGAGCTAAGGTTGAAGGTGTAACCCTGTGACGACCGCTGCATAGCCAAGTCGTCAACCCCAGACGCGTCTGCGTGGCCAGTGAGAACAACTCGACCCCGTCCTCCAAGCACAAGCCCCATGCTCGACGTACTGCACAAGTAGTGCAACACCCTCTTAGCGGCCTCCTAGTGCTCTGGTCGGTGTCTCCCGGGCGCAACGTAGCGTGCCAGGATGCGAAGAGGGTAGGCAAGGTCAGGTCGAGTGCAGGTCATCAGGTACATGAGGCAGCCCACAAGCTCTGGATACGGGCCACTCGGCTCTACGGACTAGTCCAAAGGTGGAGCTGAGAGGGAGTGACCGGTAGGCAAAGGAGTGGACTGTGGCGAGGAGTATTGGAAGCGGAAGCGCTGAAGGACCTGGTGCACCATGCGGACAGTCAGACTCAGACTCAGCAACAAGACTAGCGGCGTAGTCAAGGCGACATGCGGCAGCCAAGTCTACAAGCTCAGCAACAAGGGCAGACGCAGCAGTGGACTCAAACGAAGGGTCAGTGACAATAGTGGCGAGAAGACGTGTGACAGTAGGATTGGCAGCACGAACTAAGTCAGACTCAGGGTCTGGAACGTCAGGAAGGGAGGACGCAGTAGGAGACGCCATGAGAACTCGTAGTGGAACAGAGGAAGGACGAAGTGTCATCAGGTGAGTCCCGGGGACAGGAGGAGGACGCGGACGCGGGACACGACGACTAGTGTGACCAGCGCGAACAGGCGAGGCAGGGCGAGACGCAGGCTCACGACGCTCTGTAAGAGCGTCTGTCTGCTCAGTGTAAGGAGAAGGAGCAGGCAGTGGGGAGGGTGGCTGTAACTGTGGCTGCGACTGGTCAGGCGGTGGACACAGTAGAGGTGGAGTAAGGTCAGTAGAAGACGGGAGGCCAAGAACCTGGCGAAGCAGTGGAACGAAGTACGGTCGCGGCCGCACAGTGCCTCCAGCACCAGTACCGACAGCTCCAGCACCAGCGCCAGCACCTCCAGCTCCAGGGTCTCCAGCTCCAGTATCCGCAGCACCACCAGCTCCAGCACCTCCAGCACCTCCAGCACCTCCAGCAGCAGCAGCAGCACCAGCTCCGGCAGCTCCAGTACCTCCAGCACGAGCACCTCAAGGACCAGCAGCTCCAGCACCTCCAGCACCTCCAGCAGCAGCACCACCACCAGCTCCCGCAGCTCCAGTACCTCCTATACGAGCACCTCTGGGACCAGCAGCTCCAGCACCTCCAGTAGCAGCAGTACCACCAGCTCCGGCAGCTCCAGCTCCTCTAGCTCTAGTGCCTCCAGCGGCAATGTCTCCAGCTGAAGGCCCCCCAGCTCCAGCAGCGCCACTCCGAAGGCGGGTGCGCCGAGCAAACCACTCGCGCAGCTGCAGTGGAGAGAGAGGCTCCCACCGTGACGAGGCACCCGTAGGACCTCCAGCAGACACAGTACCGCTAGGCTCAGCACCTCCAGACTCAGAACCTCCAGGCTCCGCACCCTCAGGCTCAGCACCCCCAGGCTCCGCAACTTCAGTCTCAGCACCTCCAGGCTCCGCACGCTCAGGCTCGACACCCCCAGGCTCCGGACCCTCAGACTCAGCAACCCCAGGCTCAGCACCCCCAGGCTCCGCACCCCCAGACGCAGCACCTCTAGCAGTACCCCCCCCAGCAACACCAGAGTCGACAGCTACCTTGACAGGCTTAGCCAAGGGGAGTGGGTCTACCTGAGACACACCTGAGGGAGCAGGACCCTGAGAGGGGAGGGGGTCTATCGGAGGACCTGGTGCGAGGAAGAGCGGCGGGGGGGGGGGGGGGGGGGGGGGGGGGAGGGGGAGAGGGGCAGTGCGGTAGGGGAAGAGACGGTAAAAGGGAACCGAATCGTCAAACGTGACTTCCTGAGAGGGCAGGACACGGCGCGAGGTAGGGTGGTACAACTGCCAGCCAGGCGCGTCAGGGGGAAAGCCAAGGAAGACGCAGGGAATGGCGCGGGAGGAGAGCTTGTCCGCGGAAGTATCGCAGACAAAGGCACGAGAGCCCCAGACCCGGAACACCGACGCATCGCCAACCTCCTCCGTCCAACGCAGTGTAGGCGAGGTCTCCGGCAAGGAGACACGGGGCCAGAGGTTGAGCTGATGCGCAACGTATCGGACCGCAAACGGCCACAGAAAATGGGGAGCAGCCGCATGGATCATGGAGGTACGAGCGACCTCCATGGCTAAGCCAATGCGGCGCCCAGCAACCCCATTCTGCTGCGGAGAGGCCGGAAGCGTGAAGGACTGGCGGATGCCCAAAAGACAAAAGTCCCGCAAGAGGTCGGAGGCAAACTCACCACCTCTGTCAGAGTGCAGACGCGAACCGGAAGGTCCGTGTGGAACCGCTCGCGGAGCTGGAGACGGACATCGCGGATCCAAGGGATCAAAACATCAGGGACCTTCCCCTTGTATGTATCGCAAGTAGTCGTCAATAACCAGCAGAAAGTAGCACTCGCGGCCCTGTCCACGGACGCGGGCTGGGCCCCACACATCCATGTGGAGAATCTGCAGGGGAGATGCCGTCAGGGGAAACGAGGAGGAGTGAGGAGCGGCGCGCTGCCGCCCCTCGACACAGGGAAGGCAGGGAGGGACAAGCGAGGGTGGGAGGGGAGGCAGAGACCTGGGAAGACCAGAGACAAGGAGGCGGGAGTGCATGCCACGGAGGCGTGGCAGGGAGGGGGTGACCAAGGCGGTGGTGCCAAAGGAGATTCTGGTGCGACAGGTGACGACACGAACAGGGGGCTGCTAGCTGACCTGACGCGGACGCAGACGCAGCTACCTGAGGAGGCTCAGTAGTCAGTGTGTACAGACTCGACCCAGGCCGACGGGTGAACGTGGCCAGGTGACGGCCCGTCCGTGTACACGTGCAGATCGACAAACGCTGACCCCCAGGAGTAGTGGTAGTGACCATCGCATCCTGGAGGGCAGCGGTAGTCAACAAGTTCGTGGAGAACGAGGGGAGGTGAAGACCTGAGAGCGAGCTAGACGGAACCGCCGGACACGGGAGAACAGTGGAGGGACGTGCAAGAACTGGGCCCCCTGAGGGGTCAGCCAGTCTGACTGCAACAGGTGCAGGGAGTGGTGTGACTGTGGTACTGTCGCGAAAGAAACAACGGGAAGCACCTGAGTCAAGCGTGAAGGTGTGCAAGGCCTCAGCAGGCGCAGTACCAGGGAGAGCAGACTCACTAGCACCTAGAGCAGCGGCCTCTATACCTGGGTCGGGCGGCACACACAGGTAACAGTCACCCTCAGCAGTAACAGTCAAAGCATACATGGCAACAAGGATAGCACCATAGTTCTTGAGCAAAGGTATCCACACCCTGCCTAAGCAGCTCTAGCCAGCGCGGGAGCTCAGTCGCGTCGGGAAACTCTGCGCGCCAGGCGTCGTCAAGACGGGAGTAGCAGCGGGACTGTGTGTGACCGACTTTCCTGCATGTCTGACCAGCGCGGTCACCTGTGCGAATGACGTACTGGCACCGAACACTACCCCCAGACGCCCCACGCTGAGCAAACCACTCACGAAGCTCCTGAGGCGAAGGGGTCTCACGCGGACGCTACTGCTGCTGCCTCTGACCACCGCCAGAACCTCCCTTCTGACTGGGTCCACCCCGACCGCCGCCACCGCCGCCGCCACCACTCCCACTGCCGCCACCACTGACGCCGCCACCACTCCCACTGCCGCCACCACCGCCGCCACCAACGCCTCCACTCCCACCACCACTCCCTCCACAGCCACCTCCAATGCCTCCACCGCCTCCACCACCGCCTCCACCGCTGCCACCCCCACCACCCTTGCCTCCCTTGCCCCTGCCGTTGCGGCGCCTCCCACTAGGAGCAGACGCAGCCCCAACCTCCTCAGCACGAAGGAAGTCAACAGCAGCAGCAGAAGCGTAGTAGGGGGCAAGAGGGGAAGGGGAACACCCCTCAAAGAAGGAAGTGCGAGGAGTGCCACGAGCAGCACCTACAGCGACTATGCTAGCCTCCCTCTGCAAGGAGGTGCTTCTCGAGCAGGTCGACCGTGAGGTCCATGGGGCCCATGGCGAGAAAGAGGTCCCTGACTGCGCTAAGGGAGTCAGGGAGGCGGGTGACTATGAAGTAGAGAGCGATGTACATGGGGGGATGGTTCTTGTCTAGAAACTTGGCGGGAAGCGCAGCGCGGTAGCGAGTGTCACTAGTGCGGAGGTGGGTGACTAGGTCGTCGACTGTGGCAAAGGCGGACAGCTCGGGAAAGAAGTAGGGCAGTATAAGGCGGCCGAGAGCAGCAGTGGCAGGGGAGGAGTAACGAGCGACTACAGCGTTGTACAGGGCTTTAGCAGTCTTGTGCTGGCCAAAGTGAGCGCGTTTGGCTAACGGCAGGTGGTTGCGAACAGCTAAGCGAGCAGTAGCGTCACGGGTAAGCTACTGTGAGCGAGTCGCACTGTCAGCTGTGTCGGGAGGGGCGAGAGAGGCTCCTGACGTGTGGTCAAACAATGAAACGCTGTCTCTAGAATCGCTCAGTAGGTACAGCTGTAAGTCATCGAGCCACGTATCGAACTGGATCGGACGGCCCTCAGGATCGAAAGTGAGAACGCTGAGAGTAGCCATAGCGAGCAGAGCAGGGCGACACAGGACGAGCAGGGCAGCACGCAGGCAAGGCAGTGCGTCGCGCAGGCAGCAGGACGGCACGACGAGCAGGGCGGCGCGGGGGCACTAGGAAAGCGCGCAGGGCAGGGCAAGGCGGCGCACAGCCAGGGAAGGGCGGCGCGCGGGCCCTAGGGCGACGCGACGGGCAGGGCAGGGCGGCGCGCGGGTCCTAGGGCGACGCGACGGGTAGGGCAGGGCGTCGCGCGGGTCCTAGGGCGACGCGACGGGCAGGGCAGGGCGTCGCGCGGCTAGCAGGGTGGCGCAGCGGGCAGGGCTGGGCGGGGCGCGGGTCCTAGGGCGACGCAATAGGCAGGGCAGGGCGTCGCGCGGCTAGCAGGGCGGCGCGACGGGCAGGGCAGGGCGGCACGCGGGTCCTAGGGCGACGCGACGGGCAGGGCAGGGCGTCGCGCGGCTAGCAGGGCAGCGCCACGGGCAGGGCAGGGCGGCGCGCGGGTCCTAGGGCGACGCGACGGGCAGGGCAGGCCGGCAGCCAGCAGGGTGGCGTGCGGGCAGGGCAGGATGGCACGGCAGCCAGCACGGCGGCGCACGGGCAGGGCAGGGCAGCGCGACTGGTGGGGCAGCGCGACGGGCAGGGTAGGGCGCTACGAACAGGGTAACGCGCTACAGGCAGGGAACTATTCGTTGGGCCCTAAAAAACGGTCGTGGAGCAGGACTTGCTATGAAACCATGTCAGAATCTAGACAAAGGAATGAATGCATTGAGTAGGAAGTTGGTACAAGTACTAAACCTAATTGGGTTGTACCCCTTATGGGCTACCCCACTACAGCCTATACAACCTACACATTATAATTGTTTGACAGTAGATGGTGTTGCTTATAGGATCATAGGGTACACCAGATGTATCATCCCTAGTTCCTGCACTCGAAGCTGCAGCTTCAATATCAGTTTTCACCTGGTAGGGTTAGAACGATTTATCCGAGGCCGATTCAACTTCTCTTGGGCCTAGAACCTTCCCCAAAGCCCTTGCAGCTCTATAGGCTTAACTTGTGGGGAATGGGGCGCCTTAACACCGTGCTGCTAAAAGATAATATTTACTTCTCAGAACGCTCGACCCTTTTAAACGCTCCGGAGTTGGATCTTCAATTTGCCCGGTACCGATACAATTTCAAAAAGCTTTGTCTTAGCCTCCCTTAAATTGTTCAAATGCTTTAAAACCACGAGAAGTAATATTCTTAGTTAAAGAATTTTTAAGGGATAACTTTAACGAATTCTTACTTGTCAGGGTGTATGATTGGAGTTTCCCGGTCAGTGCAGGGTCTTATTTCGCGGAATCTACTTTTGTCTCGGCAATTTCCCCTCGTGACGGCTGGTCGTGACGTTTTAAATTCGCGCCATCATATTCTCCTTTTTTCTCCCTCTCCGAAGTCGCCACGTTGTCTGTTTTCTGCTTCGAGAGTGCCTCACTATTCTTGCCCTTCAACTTCGCACGTCCTTTCTTCCTTTTCCAACACGCCAAGATAAGATGTCCTGTAGCATCGCAGAATTTGCACATCTCATTTTCTTGCTAGCCGCTGCTTCGCATCGCCCTTGTCGATCTCCATCGGGTCGGCAGTCGTGGGTGGTGTCGATCGCTCCGTGCCAAAATCCCTATTTGGCCGTTTGCGTTGTGTTCCGTAGTAGCTACTGTGGTGTCGGAGGGAGTGGTGGTGGGAGTGGAGGCGTTGGTGGCGGCGGTGGTGGCGGCAGTGGGAGTGGTGGCGGCGGCAGTGGTGGCGGCAGTGGGAGTGGTGGAGGCAGCAGTGGTGGCGGTCGGGGCGGAGCTGTTCAGAGGGGAGGTTCTGGCGGTGGCCAGAGGCAGCATCAGCAGCGTCTGAGCGAGACTCCTACGCCCCAGCAGCTTCGCGAGTGGTTTGTGTTAGAGATTAAGGACGGAGTCTATGAAGATTAGGGGCTGAAATATCTCAAAATCGTCAACTACAATTCTGGACAGAAAAGTCGTCGTCACAAGAAACGTCGTCGACGAAAGGTCCACTGTTAGAATTCTTTCAAACTCGAGTATGTTGTAGCCCTTGACCGTGGCTATCTTTCCCAATTTGAATAGTATCAGAATATGGAGTATAACTCGAGTTATGAACTTCGGCGCACTAGGGGGTATGCTGCCATAGAAAACGTAACTCAATCACAATGATCTCACAAGTTCACACAAGAAAGTTAGAGTAGCAATAGAGCCAGGTAGGAGGGGATGAGGAGGACGAGAGGGAAGGTCCCAAGAGAGTCCCCAACCAAGGAAACCCCATGCCATACAATTCCCTTCCCCATAGGCAACCCAACTTTGACCTTTGTCACTATCCCAACCTCCACAATCCACCTCAACCCAACTTGGCCACACTTGCCAACCTGGTTTGGTTTCTCCCAACCATTTGGCAGCAACTACAGTAGAAAAGACGAATTTCCCAACCCCCAAAAGTCTGTACCCCATATTGAGTCAACCCCACAACTTCCCATAGTCACCACAACCAAATATCAAAAGCATACGAACTCCAACGTTCGTAACTTTCTAGTTCGTGCTCCGATTGAAGCGATACTTGGTTCCTCGGAAAGCTCTTGAGCAGAGGAGTCACTTCAGATATCTGCTCAAGCCAAATAACATTCACACACACACTCAGAAAAACCAAACCGCACAAAACACAAATTCTTGCACACACTCACAACACGCATGCAACGCACGAACATATGATGGGAGGCAGACAGACGTGAATGCGAATGGTAGCATCACTCAACAAACTCCCCCTCTGGCTGCCAACCATCATCCCACATGCCATAGCTCAAGCATGCATCCTCAATGCACACTCATCCCAGCAAGCTTCATGCCCTTCCAATGCTCAGATTCAGCCAGGCGCTTGGTGAGAATGTCAGCCGCCTGCTGATGGGTCTTCACAATCTCCAGCCGCACCTCCTTGTCCAGGAGCCTCCTCACCCAATGCCACTTAGGCCTGATGTGCTTCGTCAGCCCATGAAGGCAAGCATTCTTAGCAAGCTTCACAGCCGACTCGTTGTCACAGAAAATCACAGTTGGCTCCTTTTGGCACACTCCGATCTCCTCCAACAAACGCCTCAGCCACACAACCTCCTTTGCCCCATGATGCAGAGCCATGTACTCTGTCTCACACGAGGACTGCCCCACCTCGTTCTGCTTCTTGCTGCGCCAGCTCACTGCACCACCTCCAAACAGGCACACATAGCCTCCAATGCTGGTGCCATCCGCCTTCACAGAGTTGAAGCTAGCGTCGGTGTAGCAGGTCAGGAGCATCTCCCCCTTGCCCAAATCAGCTGCACCCCTCTGCAGCCTCTGTCGCACAGCACTGTACTCCAAGCCCACTAATGCCGTAGCGCTCACATAGCGGACCAACCTCTTGGCCGCTTCCAGCTGCTCATGACTGGGGCGTGAAACCACACTTGCAAGCCTGGATGTAGCAAAGGCAATGTCAGGCCGCGTGTGGTTAGCCGCATAATTGAGTGCCCCCACCATGGAATGAAACAGCTTCCTGTCACTCTCACCCACCACCTCCTCTTCAGCACAGGGCTCCACAGTGAACCCCGAAGGCAGTGGGGTGGCTGGCTTTCCTCCATCTTGCAGCCCATACTTCTCAGCCAGCCCCTCACAATACTTTCTCTGGTGCAACCTCAACACTCCCTTGTCAAGGTCCCTCTCCACATGCATGCCCAAATAGTACTTCACATCTCCCATCTTGGAGCACTTAAACTGCATCTCCAGCATCTCCTCCACATGCTCAATCATTGCAGACGACTCAGAGAAGAGCAGGATGTCATCCACATACACCAGAAGCATGAGAAACTGCTCCTTCTCCTGCAGCAGGAACAAGCTGTGATCACACTCACTCTTCTTGAAACCCCCAGCCAGCAGAGTCTCCTCTAACTTGTGGTACCATGCACGAGGAGCCTGCTTCAGGCCATAGATGGCCTTCTTCAGCCTGCACACCCTGCCGCTCCCATCATCCAAACCCTCAGGCTGTAACATGTACAGCTCCTCCAGAATGATCCCATTGAGGAAGGCGGTGGTGATGTCCATTTGCTTCACCCGCCATCCACGGTATGCTGCCATTGCCAATGACACCCGAAGTGTTGTGCCTTTCCCCACAGGAGCATAGAGCTCGTTGAAGTCCTTTCCCTTTGTCTGCTGAAACCCCTTAGCCACAAGCCTTGACTTGTAGCGGGTCAGCGCCCCATCAGGTCCGTACTTGTGCCTGAAAATCAGCTTGGAAGAAATGGCCTTCTTCCCAGGTGGCAGCTCACACAGCTCCCACGTCTCATTCTCTAGCAGAGAATCATACTCCTCCTTCACACTCTGCTTCCACATTTCAGCATCGGGCCCGCTCAATGCCTCAGCTAGCGTCTTGGGCTCAGGGACGGCTGCCCAGTAGCAGTGTGCTATCTCATCCTCATCACACTGCTCAGCCACACTCCCAGCCCTTACCACCTTTGGCTTGCCACGGCTTGCATAGGTCAGCCTGTTAGGAGGGCGCACATCCCTCCTAGGACGGTCAGCCGTACGTCCGGCACCTTGTGGAGCACCTTGCTCCTCCTGCTGCTGCTGCGGCTGCTGCTGCTGTTGCTGCTGCTGCTGCTCCTCCACCTCAGGTTCTCCCCCATCCTCTGTCACCCCAGAGATCTCATTCTCAGAGACAGAAACCTCCACTTGCCTTGAAGGCCGCTGCACCTCATCGGCCTCGACAATTAGCGGTGTCGTTGGAAGCTTCTGCTGCTGCTGCTGCTTCCACTCCTTGTAGTACAAGGACTCAAGGAACTTCACATCCCTTGACACAGTCAGCTGCTGGCTGGTCAAGTCCCAAATCAGCCAGCCCTTGTGATCCTTAGCAAGCCCCAAGTGCACACCCCATCTCCCAGAAGCTTCCAGTTTTCCCCTCTTCTCCTTAGGCACATGAAACACCACCATGCACCCAAAGGCTCTCAGCATGTTCACAGCTGGTGCAATCCCATACCACTTGGTGTAGGGGACCCACTGCTTGTCCCCCACAGTCGCCAGCACCCTGTTCTTCACAACAACGACCTGACGCAGTGCTGTCACCCAAAACGGATCCGGCAGCCCTGCACGCCCAAGGAGAGTGCGAGCACCTTCCTGCAGGGTCCGGTTGAACCGCTCAGCCACGCCATTCTGCTGAGGGTTGTAAGGCACTGTGAGCTGATGCTGGATCCCCTTCCGCTTCAGCTCCTTCTCAAAATCAGCGCCGATGAACTCTCCTCCGTTGTCAGTGCGGATCACCTTCACCTTGTGTCCGCTTTCCCTTTGTGCTCTCGGCATCCACTCCTTAAGAACAGCCGCTGCCACCTCCCCCTTAGTCTTGAGAGGGTACACCCACACCGCACGCGTGTGGTCGTCCACAATCGTCAAGAAGTAGCGGCTGCCCGAGAGAGAAAGGGCCCTCGTGGGGCCCACCACATCCATGTGCACTAGTGCAAGTGGTGCCTTGGCTGGTCCTGTGCTGCTGCTGAAGGGAAACTTCGTGAATTTGGTCTCAAGGCAGGTAGGGCAGCTCCCAATCTCCTTTGCTCCCCCCTTCACCTCCAGCCCCTTCAAGCACCCATCCTTTACCAACTTCTGCAGCATAGGAATGTTCACATGGCACAGCCTCTCATGCCACGTCTCCCAATCAGCCTCACCACTCCCAGATGAAGCCTTTGCCCATGCAGCTGTCGCATCCACACCAGCAAGCACCTCACCATGTGGCTGTTGTGGCTGCTGCACCTTCTTGACTGCATCCAGGGCCCCAGCAGTTGGTGCAGTCTCCTCTCCTCCCGCAGTTGCTTTAGCCGCTGCCGCTGCCTTTGCCGTTGCTGGTGGTTTCCCCTTCCAAGGGATGATGGGCAGCTGCCACAAGTCCTTGATGCAGCTGCTCTTCTCCTCCAAGTTCCACAGCAGCAACTTCCCAAGCTTTGCACGGCAGCTGGTTGGGCCGAAGGTAACTTCAGCCTTGCTCTTCTGCAGCCGGCGCACAGAAAGAAGGTTAGCGGACAAACCTTCAACCAACAGCACATTCCCAAGCCCCACAAGCTCTCCATTGGCTCCCATCACCTTGGCATTCCCAACACCAATCACAGGGAGCAAAGCACCTGAAGCGGCAGCCACAAACTTGATCTTCCCAGGAGGTTTTACCTCATCAAGCAAATCTGCCCGTGGGGTCATATGACTCGTGCAACCTGAATCGATCACCCAGTGAGTGAGGGGGTGCATCACAACCTTCCCAACTGAACCCACATCACCCCCACTCCCTTGCACATCCTCAACCATGAGGAACATCCCAGGGTCGGCTTTACCTTGTGCACCATCACCTTGTGCACCTGAACCTTGCACAGCGCCACCGCGTGCACGTTCACCACTTGGCGGCTTCATGCCTGGAGGGGCCCATCCCTCAGGCCGGCTGAAACACTTGAACCACGGGTGTCCAGCCTTCTTGCAGTACCAGCACGCACCCTCCATTCGGGTGCTCCCCCTGCCACCAGAGCTCCCATGCCCCTCATTGTAGTCACCTCGGCCTCTCCCTCTGCCAAAGCCTCTCCCACGGCCTCGGCCTCTCCCTTCCCCTCTTCCTCTGCTGCCTCCTGCAGCTCCATACCCCTCAGCAGTTTTGTTGGCAGCACCACCTCCCGTGTGGCGTCTGCGGAAGTCCTCCTGCAGAATCTGCTGCCGTAGCCACTCAGGCGTCCATTTGTCCTGCTGAACGTTGAGGGTGGGGATGAGGTTGTCCCACGAGTTGTCGAGCACCGAGATGATCTTGGTGCACTGTTGCATCTGCGACACTTCGCTGCCCGCCGCTGCCATCCTCGCATAGGTGTCCTTGATCTTGTCAAGGACCGGTTTCACATCATCTCCCGGTTTCATGGAGAGGGCAGCCAACTCCTTCTCCAACACAATCACCATCGGCAGCGTGTTGGGCTGAATCACGTCGCGTAGCAGCTTCCATGCCTTCGGTCCGGAATCATCCAACTCCACCAAATCCTTGATGTGCTGGAACATGTCGTTGTTGACCGATTGGAGGATGAGGTCGTACAGCACCGCGCTCTTCTCAATCCACCGATCGCGGGCATCTCCTTCCCCCGGCATCTTCTCCTCTCCCATTGCAATTTTCAGCAGCTTGTAGCGCTTGAAGGCGCTCCGCATCCGCCCGCTCCATTCCTCATAGTTGGAGCCATCCAAAGCTTCAATCTTGGATGGTGGCGGCTCACTCCTCTTCTCAGCTGCATCTCCACTCCCTTGATTCATCTCCTCTGCTCCCAATCAGAGGTTTCAGCTCCCCCTTTTGCTGGTCACAATGTAGATCCACACAATCTTCACAAGTGTCAGCGCCAACGAAATTTCGGCAGAGTTTCCCCTTAGCAGAAGTCACATCCAACCTCCAGAACTCCACTTAGGCACGCCCACAGGCCATGGTGGGTCTAGGAGGGTCTTCACACTTCAGTAGACTCCCCACAAGGTCCTTAATCAGCTCTGATACCACTTGTTAGAGATTAAGGACGGAGTCTATGAAGATTAGGGGCTGAAATATCTCAAAATCGTCAACTACAATTCTGGACAGAAAAGTCGTCGTCACAAGAAACGTCGTCGACGAAAGGTCCACTGTTAGAATTCTTTCAAACTCGAGTATGTTGTAGCCCTTGACCGTGGCTATCTTTCCCAATTTGAATAGTATCAGAATATGGAGTATAACTCGAGTTATGAACTTCGGCGCACTAGGGGGTATGCTGCCATAGAAAACGTAACTCAATCACAATGATCTCACAAGTTCACACAAGAAAGTTAGAGTAGCAATAGAGCCAGGTAGGAGGGGATGAGGAGGACGAGAGGGAAGGTCCCAAGAGAGTCCCCAACCAAGGAAACCCCATGCCATACAATTCCCTTCCCCATAGGCAACCCAACTTTGACCTTTGTCACTATCCCAACCTCCACAATCCACCTCAACCCAACTTGGCCACACTTGCCAACCTGGTTTGGTTTCTCCCAACCATTTGGCAGCAACTACAGTAGAAAAGACGAATTTCCCAACCCCCAAAAGTCTGTACCCCATATTGAGTCAACCCCACAACTTCCCATAGTCACCACAACCAAATATCAAAAGCATACGAACTCCAACGTTCGTAACTTTCTAGTTCGTGCTCCGATTGAAGCGATACTTGGTTCCTCGGAAAGCTCTTGAGCAGAGGAGTCACTTCAGATATCTGCTCAAGCCAAATAACATTCACACACACACTCAGAAAAACCAAACCGCACAAAACACAAATTCTTGCACACACTCACAACACGCATGCAACGCACGAACATATGATGGGAGGCAGACAGACGTGAATGCGAATGGTAGCATCACTCAACAGTTTGCTCAGCGTGGGGCGTCTGGGGGTAGTGTTCGCTGCCCGTATGTCATTCACACAGGTGGCCGCGCTGGTCAGACATGCGGAAAGTTTCACACCGAGCACCGCTGCTTCTCCCGTCTTGACGACGCCTTTCGCGAAGAGTTTCCCGACGCGACTGATCTCCCCCGCTGGGCAGAGCTGCTTTGGCAGGGTGTGGATATCTTTGCTCTTGATTATGATGCTATCCTTGCAGCCATGTATGCTTTGACTATTAGTGCTGAGGGTGACTGTTACCTGTGTATGCCGCCCGACCCAGGCATAGAGGCTGCTGCTCTAGGTGCTAGTGAGTCTGCTCTCCCTGGTACTGCGTCTGCTGCGGTCTTGCACACCTTCACGCTTGACTCAGGTGCTTCCCACTGTTTCATTCGCGACAGTACCACAGTCACACCACTCCCTGCACCTGTTGCTGTCAGACTGGCTGACCCCTCAGGGGGCCCAGTTCTTGCCCGTTCCTCGACTGTTCTTCCGTGTTCGGCGGTTCCGTCCGGCTCACTCTCAGGTCTTCACCTCCCCTCGTTCTCTATAAACTTGGTGAGTACCGCTGCCCTCCAGGATGCGATGGTCACTACCACCGATCCTGCGGACCAGCGTGTGTCGATCTGCACGTGTACACGGACGGGCCGTCACCTGGCCACGTTCACCCGTCGGCCTGGGTCGAGTCTGTACACACTGACTACTGAGCCTCCTCAGGTAGCAGCTTCTGCGTTCGCGTCAGGTCAGCTTGCGTCCCCCTGCTCGTGTCGCGCCCTGTCGCACAACACTCTCCTTTGGCACCACCGCCTTGGTCACCCCTCGTTGCCACGCCTCCGTGGCATGCACTCCCGTCTCCTTGTCTCTGGTCTTCCCAGGTCTCAGCCTCCCCTCCCACCCTCCCTGCCCCTCCCTGCCTTCCCTGTGTCGAGGGGCGGCAGCGCGCTGCTCCTCACTCCTCCTTGTTTCCCCCGACGACAGCTCCCCTGCAGACTCTCCACATGGACGTGTGGGGCCCAGCCCGCGTCCGTGGACAGGGCCGCGAGCGGTACTTTCTGCTGGTTGTTGACGACTACTCGCGTTACACCACGGTCTTCCCCTTGCGCACCAAGGGGGTGTTCCCTGATGTTTTGATCCCTTGGATCCGCGCTGTTCGTCTCCAGCTCCGCGAGCGGTTCGACACGGACCTTCCGGTCCTTCGTCTGCACTCTGACAGAGGTGGTGAGTTTGCATCCGACCTCTTGCGGGACTTTTGTCGTGGGGAGGGCATTCGCCAGTCGTTCACGCTTCCGGCCTCTCCGCAGCAGAATGGGGTTGCTGAGCGCCGCATTGGCTTAGTCATGGAGGTCGCTCGTACCTCCATGATCCGTGCGGCTGCCCCCCATTTTCTGTGGCCGTTCGCGGTCCGGTACGCTGGGCATCAGCTCAACCTCTGGCCTCGTGTCTCCTTGCCGACGCTGCGTTGGACAGGAGAGGTTGGCGATGCGTCAGTGTTCCGGGTCTGGGGATCTTGTGCCTTTGTCCGCGATACCTCCGCGGACAAGCTCTCCTCCCGCGCCATTCCCTGTATCTTCCTTGGCTTTCCCCCTGACGCGCCTGGCTGGCAGTTTTACCACCCCACCTCGCGCCATGTCCTGCCCTCTCAGGACGTCACGTTTGACGAATCGGTTCCCTCTTCCCCTACCGCACTGCCCCTCTCCCCCCCCCCGCCGCTCTTCCTCGCTCCAGGTCCCCCCCCGGTAGACCCCCTCCCCCCTCAGGGTCCTGCTCCCTCAGGTGTGTCTCAGGTAGACCCCCCCCCCCCCGTGGCTGAGCCTGTCGAAGTAGCTGTCGACTCAGGTGCTGCTAGGGGTGCTGCATCTGAGGGTGCTGGGCCTGCGTGCGCGGAGCCTGGGGTTGCTCAGCCTGGAGCTGCTGAGTCTGGGGGTGCTGCGCCTGGGGGTGCTGAGCCTGAGGGTGCGGAGCCTGGGGGTACTGCGTCTGGGGGTGCTGAGCCTGTAGGTGTTGTGTCTGCTGTCGGTGCTGGTTTAGGAGGCACTGTGCGGCCGCGACCGTACTTCGTTCCACTGCTTCAGCAGGTTCTTGGTCTCCCGTCTTCTACTGTACTTACTCCTCCCTTACTGTGTCCACCGCCTGACTAGTCGTAGTCGCAGTTACAGCCAGCCTCCCCACTGCCTGCTCCTTCTCCTTACACTGAGCAGACAGGAGGTCTTACAGAGCGGCGTGAGCCTACGTCTCGTCCTGCGTCGCCTGTTCGCGCTGTTCGCACTGGTCGCCGTGTTCCTTGTCAGCGTCCTCCTCCTGTCCCCGGCACGCACCCTATGGCACTTCGTCCTTCCTGTGTTCCACAGCGTGTCCCTCTGCCGTCTCCTCCTTCGTCCTCTCTTCCTGACGTTCCTGACCCTGCGTCCGACCTTACACGTGCTACCAGTCCTATTGTCACACGACTTCTTGCCACTGTTGTCACTGACCCTTCGTTTGAGTCCACTGCTGCGTCTGCCCTAGTTGCTGAGCTTGTTGACTTTGCTGCCGCGTGTCGTCTTGACTACGCTACTAGTCTTGTTGCTGAGTCTGAGTCTGTCTCTCCTCCGTCCGTCGGGGGTGAGTGTGCTCTTAGCACGGACGTCCTTGAGGACAGGCAGGAGGACATTGAGTGTTTTGCAGCTGCTGTACCTCATCTCGTGTCCATGCTGATTGCACCTGAGGGAGTCCCGGATGCACCAGACATCCCGACCCCGCGCTCTTACGCAGGGCGATTTCAGGTCCCTACTCCTCTCAGTGGCAGACAGCCATGGACGCAGAGATGGCATCCTGGAAGTCCACAGGCACTTACGTCAACGCAGTTCCCCCTCCTGGGGCAAACATAGTCGATGGCATGTGGATTTTCAAGGTGAAGCGGCCGCCGGGTTCTCCGCCTGCCTTCAAGGCTCGTTACGTTGCACGAGGCTTCAGTCAGCGACAGGGAGTTGACTTCTTCCAGACCTTCTCCCCTACCCCGAAGATGACCACTCTTCGGGTACTGCTGCACGTCGCCGCTCAGCGTGACTACGAGCTGCACTCTCTTGACTTCAGCACAGCTTTCTTACAGGGCAGCCTGCACGAGGAGATCTGGCTGCGCCGCCCACCTGGCTTCACTGGGTCATTTCCTGCAGGTGCCAAGTGGAGCCTCCGACAGCCAGTCTACGGTCTCCGCGAGGCGCCTCGCGAGTGGCACGACACACTGAGGAAGACGCTTGCGGCTCTTGGCTTTGCTCCTTCCACTGCTGACCCGTCGCTGTTTCTACGCTCCGACACTTCGCTGCCGCCGTTCTACATCCTCGTGTACGTCGACGATTTGGTCTTTGCCACTGCTGACACTGAGGCACTGGCCCTAGTGAAGTCGGAGCTGCAGAAGAGACACACGTGCACAGACCTGGGTGAGCTGCGCAGCTATCTCGGCTTGCAGATCACCTGGGACAGAGCAAGGCGCACCATTACCTTGACCCAGTCACACATGGTGCAGCAGGTCCTTCAGCGCTTTGACTTCCAGTACTCCTCGCCTACCAGTCACTCGCTCTCAGCTCCACCTTCGGACGAGTCCGTAGAGCCGAGTGGCCCGTATCCAGAGCTTGTGGGCTGTCTCATGTACCTGACGACCTGCACTCGACCTGACTTTGCCTACCCTCTTAGCATCCTGGCACGCTACGTTGCGCCTGGGAGACACCGACCAGAGCACTAGGAGGCCGCTAAGAGGGTGTTGCGCTACTTGTGCAGTACATCGGGCATGGGGCTCGTGCTTGGAGGACAGGGTCCAGTTGTCCTCACTGGACATGCAGACGCGTCTTGGGTTGACGACTTGGCTACGCAGCGGTCGTCACAGGGTTACACTTTCAGCCTTGGTTCCGGCTTTGTTTCTTGGCAGTCTACCCGCTCGTCTTCTGTTCTCAGTTCTAGTTGCTGAGATCTACGCAGGGGCCATGGCTGCACAGGAGTTACGCTGGCTCACCTACCTGCTGACCGACTTGTGAGAGCCGCCTCGTTCTCCTCCAGTTCTGTACGTCGACAACAAGGCCATGATTGCCTTATGTTAGGAGCACAGACTGGAGCACAAGACGAAGCACATCGCTCTGCGTTACTTCCTTGCTCGAGAGTTGCAGCAGCGTGGTCAGCTTCGTCTTGCTTACGTGGCCTCTCGGGCCAACACTGCTGATATATTCACCAAGGCACTTCAGCCTTGTGCTCATCAGCGTTTCTGTACTGTTTTAGGCCTTGTGCTTACTTGGCCTCACTTGCTCACTTCTTGACTTTGCTTGTACTGTGATCTATATACCTATACCTGCATGCTTACACTTACTAGGTTTTGATCACTGTACTGCTTGTTCTCCATTATATAACTCTGCATGTGAACTGGCCTTGTGGCCATTTGCTTGTGCTCAGAGTGTGTGGTGACTTCGTGATTCACCCTGAACTTGCTTTGCTTTTCTTGATTGGTCTTGTGACCCCTTGTTCTCCCCCACTTTGCCTATGGGGTCGTGCAGAGCAACCTCGCGTGGATGCTGATGGTGTGCCACCCATGGCCTCCCGTCAGGGTGCTTCCACTCTGAGCGGTGGACCTGCTCGAAGCGCAGCGGTATGAGGTCGATTAACTCATCCGTGTCTCCACTGAAGTCGGGGATGTCGAAGTCTGCTTGCATGGCTTGTCGGGCGGTTCGTAGTGCAGAATGATGTCGCGTGATTTGGGGTCGGTGCACGCTGCAATCCGCCAGCTGTGATACCGAGATTAGGTTGAACCTAAGGTTCTGCACGATGAGCACATCGTTTAGCGAGATGTGTTTGTTGCTCCTGTGCACCTTGAGGACAAAGATGCCCTGCGCGCTTGCGCGCAGGCGGTCGTTGTTCGCCACGGTAATGTAAGTGACAATGTGAGTTGGGACATCGTCTGATACGAAGCACACCGAGCCCACCATGTGCTGCCCGCAGCAGCTATGGAGGTACCACGTGTTGTGGTGCCTGTGGTCATCGCGCGTGAGCAGCGCAAGTCACGGCGTGACAATGTACGGAGTCTCAAACTTCAAGAACTGTTCGCGCGCAATCCAGTCGATAGGTGCCGCCCGTAAGTCAGGTACATGCAAGGCTGGTAAGCTCTAGTCCTGGTCGTCATCGTCGTCATATTCGCGATTGGGGGTAAACGGATTATTATCCGAAAAGGCCCTGATTGGGTGTAATGCTGGCTCTGGCGGCGGTGTGCGCACGCGGCTACGACGAGCTCCCCGTGTGTGGCGCATCGCCAGGTTGATTATGACGTTGCGCGCGACTCCGGGTTGCACAGGCTGCTGATGTTAGTGCTGAACCGTTGGGTTCGCGTTGCGCAAAGGGGGCTGAAGGCTCGGGGCTTGACGAGTATCCTGCCTTGCGTCTTGTCGGCCGGCCCAAGTGCTTAGATTGGACTGGCGAGGGCCGGAGCGGTATTTGCATCGCTCGGCCGAATGCCCGAAATTTCTGCAGATTTTGCAGTAGAGGCGATGCGGTCGTTGCACTTCTTTGTTGTCGGCGTAGAAGGCGACGTTCTTGTTCTTGTCGTGGCGCGAGGCGCTGCTGATCCATATCCTGTTGTTCAACGAGAAGGGAGGCGCAAAGGGCGGCTTCCAAGATAGCCCCCTGTTGCCGGAGGAGCGCCTTGCAGGGTCGCCATTCGAGTCGGAGTCCTGCGAGCACGATGTTAACAAAACTTTCTTCTAAAATCAAGCTTCCAAGTTCGCGATTTGATTGCGTATGCTCCAGCAACGATTGATGTAGTTGTTAGCCTTATTTCGAGGTCTTTTCTTTATTATCTATATCAGCTCCCGGAGTAGTCAGCTCGAGGACACTCAACCCTTGGGGTGATACACCCTGTTGAGGTGTCGCCAGGCTTCAAGTGCCGGAGCGGGTATTGCTTTGTAGGAGCAAATTCCCAGCTGCTCCGCGGGCGACATGTTGCGCAGAAGCACGCTATACGCCAAGTGAGTCGTTGTAGTACTGCGCTTTGGCGTCGTCAGTGTCCGCCGATGGTCCCCCGTAGCTACATATTGCGTCAGCTCCAGCTCGAAGCTCCACCCCGCAGCGTCAGCTCCAGCTCGAAGCTCTAGGTATAGAATTTTTTGTTGTCAAATATGGTACTTGTCTTCATTTTTGGTATGTGCAGGGACCTTGATAGAGCTAAGAGAATTGCGTCATTGCTGAGACGTAGGACATTGGGTGTTGATCCATTTGTTTTGAGGGACAAGGTGTTTGGGGTGGTATCGCGGCCTGTCGTGGCCGGTTGAGTGGTTTGGGAGAAGGTTCCCGCGTCGCCATTCTGCAATGTCCAAAGGCCTTCCTCCAGGGTTGATAATCGTTGAAGCAGTTGCTCGAGTTTGACGTTATTGATCGTCGTTGTCGGCTTGGATGTCGCAACCGGATTAGATTGCGCTTCAGCCGTAGGATTTCCTTGACCTCCTGATCCTCCAGCCATTCTTACGCGTAAGCGTGTGCCGGACGCCACCTTAATCCGCCGACAGTGTCAGGGGTGGAAGTGCAAAAGATCCCAGAGTCGCTCTCGTACCATGTTGCGATCAAAAGGTTGATCGTGCCTAGGATCACCTCTGGAAGGTTCGCACACAGTAAGTTGAAGCAGAGATATTGAGCTCAGGTCAGAGTGAATTCAAATTGACTGAGATAATTATAACGAGCGCATACATAGGTGTATATAGTAATACAAAGGGGAAACCAAACCACGCACTCTAAGGGGTACATTCCCTTATTGCAGCAAAACACAGTGCGACTCCAGATCGTTACGAACATGTTCCTGCCTAGATCCTCGCTCCTGCAGCTGCCCAATGCTTCTGCTCCGACGGTCCAAATGCTGCCAACCGTACGTGACTCTTCGGATCACTTCTGACTTTTCGTCTTCATACTCGCTTTTGTATTCTTGACTTGCTACTGGTGGGAATGCTCAGTAGTTCTCAATTATGCCGGCTTACGATCAACCTTCTTGAGGGCACTCTCACGAAGATCGAAAGTAACATCTTCTGGTTGCATCTGCTACTGTCGCAGTACCGTATTATGCCGGCTATAGGACCCGCCGGTAAAAGGGTCCCTCGGGACTCTCTAAGGGGTAGTGTGTGGGACTCGTATCTGGCCAAGTTTTGTGAGGACCCCCCCTTTGCCCCTTATCATTTAAAGACCACCCTTTTCTGTATACTGTAGTTGCGAATGCAATTGCGCGTCAGCTTTTAGAGGCTCAAATTCGAATTCTCACACGCTCTTTGTGTCAGACTCGTATCTGGACATGATATTTGAATTCAGGAGAGAATTACCGCGGCACCGGCTTGGGCACCGAGAATTTTTATGATCACGTGCCAATGTTTTTATAGCCCAAACCGCGGCACTTCTACCTTTCAGCCCGCGCTTTCCACGCTCCCGTCATTTATACCTCAATTGAGGTTATGTATGTCAACGGGAGTTGTTGTTGGCCCCGTCCTCGCTTGGGCGGAGCCGACTTCGTGGTTAGGTGTACGGGAGGTACAGCCGACTTGTCAAACATTATATGTTTATATTGTACTAGGCTGTAGTGGGTTTAGCCTTAGGGGGTACAGTGATTCTCTCGACATTCTACTTGTACCCCTCACCTTTGACCTAATGCATTCATTCCTCTCTTAGTTTCTTCACATGGTATAGAGCAGGAACGTTTCCTAGGGCCCACCACTAAAACGATTTTTTTTTTTACCTGCCCGGAGCGCGCTTCGCGCCTGCCCTAGTCGCGCCCCCCCCCTTAGCGGCCCTCTCGCGGCCCCCCTAGTGGCCCCCTCGCGGCCCTCCTTAGCGGCCCCTTCGCGGCCCCCTCTTAAGGCCCCTCGCGGCCCCTTCGCGGCCCTTCGCGGCCCTCTCACGGCCCTTCGCGGCCCCATCTTAAGGCCCCTCGCGGCCCTCCTTAGCGGCCCCTTCGCGGCCCCTCTTAAGGCCCCTCGCGGCCCCTTCGCGGCCCTTCGCGGCCCTCTCACGGCCCCTCGCGGCCCCTTCGCGGCCCTTCGCGGCCCTCTCACGGCCCCTAGTGGCCCCTTCGCGGCCCTTCGCGGCCCCCTCTCCCGGCCCTTCGCGGCCCATTCGTGGCCCTTCGCGGCCCCTTCGCGGCACTTCGCGGCCCCCTCTGGGCTCGTCGCGGCCCCTTCGCGGCCCCTCCGCGGCTCTTCGCCGCCCTGCCGCCCAGCCGCCGCCGCTGCACCTACAGCAGCTGCAGTCGCCGGACCTGCGGCAGCCGCCACCGCTGGACCTGCAGCAGCTGTCGCAACCGGACCTGCAGCAGCTGCCGCCGCCACACCTGCAGCAGCTGCCGCCGCCGGAGAAGGAGCCGCAGCCGCTGCCGCCCCTGGCCCCTGGAGCAGCCGCCCCTGCAGCAGCCGCCCCTGCAGCAGCCGCCCCTGGCCCCTGGAGCAGCCGCCCCTGCAGCAACCGCCCCTGGCCCCTGGAGCAGCCGCCCCCGCAGCTGCCGCCCCTGGCCCCTGGAGCAGCCGCCCCTGCAGCAGCCGCCCCTGGCCCCTGGAGCAGCCGCCCCTGCAGCTGCCGCCCCTGGCCCCTTGAGCAGCCGCCCCTGCAGCTGCCGCCCCTGGCCCCTGGAGCAGCCGCCCCTGCAGCTGCCCCCCCTGGCCCCTGGAGCAGCCGCCCCTGCAGCTGCCGCCCCTGGCCCCTGGAGCAGCCGCCCCTGCAGCGGCCGCCCCTGGCCCCTGGAGCAGCCACCCCTGCAGCAGCCGCCCCTGGCCCCTGGAGCAGCCGCCCCTGCAGCAGCCGCCCCTGGCCCCTGGAGCAGCCGCCCCTGCAGCAGCCGCCCCTGGCCCCTGGAGCAGCCGCTCCTGCAGCAGCCGCCCCTGGCCCCTGGAGCAGCCGCACCTGCGGCTGCCGCCCCTGGCCCCTGGAGTAGCCGCCCCTGCCGCTGCCGCCCCTGGCCCCTGGAGTAGCCGCCCCTGCAGCAGCCGCCCCTGGCCCCTGGAGCAGCCGCCCCTGCAGCAGCCGCCCCTGGCCCCTGGAGCAGCCGCCCCTGCAGCAGCCGCCCCTGGCCCCTGGAGCAGCCGCTCCTGCAGCAGCCGCCCCTGGCCCCTGGAGCAGCCGCCCCTGGCCCCTGGAGCAGCCGCCCCTGGCCCCTGGAGTAGCCGCCCCTGGAGCAGCCGCCCCTGGAGCTGCCGCGGAGCCCTCGCCTGTTACCACTGGTGAGCACTGCCCTGCCCGTACTGCTGTTACTGCTGCTCCTGTTGTTACTGCTCTTCCTGCTGCTACTGCTGCTCGTACTGCTCCTACTGCTACTGCTCTTTCTACTGCTACTGCTGCTCCTGGCGTGGCCAGATGCAGCTCCAGCGCCGTCCGCGTGAGTCTCTCACGCCCCAACAGCTTCGTGAGTGGTACGCTCGTTGGGGTTGTCGGGGTGGCCGTAGTGGGAGTAGTCCTGGAGTGAGTAGTTCCGGCGCTTCTTGTAGTGGTCAGGTGCAGCTGCAGCGACGTGTGCGCGCGGTTCCTTCGCCCCCGCAGCTTCGTGAGTGGTACGCTCAGCGTGGAGGGACATGGGGTTCTGCTCGCTGCCTGTACGTCCTACGCACTGGTGCTAGGACTGGCCAGCCTTGCGGGACGTTTGGTCACACAGAGTCCCGCTGCTTCGCCCGTCTGAGCGACGCCTGGCGTACAGAGTTTGGCGACGCGGCTGAGCTCCCCGACTGGGTGGAGCTGCTTAGGCAAAGGGTAGATGTCTATGCTCTTGACTATGATACTATCCTCACTGCCATGTATGCATTGCCTACTAGTGCTGAGGGTGCCTGTTCCCTGTGTGTGCCGTCTGACCCCGGTCTCCAGTCTGCTGCTCTAGGTGCTGGTGAGGCTGCTGCCCTAGGTGCTGTCGCGTCCCCTTCTCCAGGTGCCGGTGAGGCTGCTGCCCTAGGTGCCCGTGCGTCTACTGCTCCGGGTGCTGGTGAGTCTGCTCTCTCTGGTACTGCGCCTGCTGCGGTCTTGCACACCTTCACCCTTGACTCGGGTGCGTCTCGCTCCTTCTTTCGGGACCGCACCACCCTCACGCCGCTCAGTCGGCCGGTTGCGGTCTCCCTGGCAGACCCCTCTGGGGGTCCTGTCCTTGCCCACTTCTCCACTGTCTTACCGTGTCCAGCGGCCCCGTCTGGCTCCGTGTCAGGTCTTTACCTCCCCTCGTTCTCTACGAACTTGGTGAGCGGTGCTGACCTGCAGGATGAAGGAGTTGACCAGTTCACTCCTGCGAGTCAGCGGGTGACCCACTGCACGTGTGCTTGGACGGGCCGCCACTTGGCCACGTTTACCCGTCAGCCGGGGTCGAGCCTGTACACACTGACTACCGAGTCTCCTCCGGTTGCTGCGTCTGGTCAGGTAGCTGCGTCGGGTCAGGTGTTTGCTGCAGCGTCCAGGTCTGGCCCTGAGTCTGCCCCCTGCTCGTGTCGCCTCCTGTCCCACCAGACCCTCCTCTGGCACCACCGCCTTGGTCACCCCTCCCTGCCTCGTTCCGAGGCATGGCCTCCCGTTACCTTGTCTCTGGTCTCCCCCGGTCCCTCCCTCCCCTTCCTCCGGGGCCTGCCCCTACCTGCGTTCCCTGCGTCGAGGGGCGGCAACGCGCCGCTCCTCACTCCTCCGAGTTTCCGCCGACAGAGGCTCCGCTGCACACTCTTCACATGGACGTGTGGGGCCCAGCCCGCGTCCGTGGACAGGGTCACGAGCGTTACTTCCTCCTGGTGGTTGACGACTACTCGCGTTACACCGCAGTCTTCCCCTTGCGCGCCAAGGGTGAGGTCACTGGGGTGTTGATCGACTGGATCCGCGCTGCTCGTCTCCAGCTCAGGAAGAGTTTCGGCTCGGACTTTCCTGTTCTGCGTCTGCACTCCGACAGAGGTGGAGAGTTTTCCTCCGACCTTCTGCGAGCCTACTGCCGTGCGAGGGGCATCCGCCAGACGTTCACGCTTCCGGCCTCTCCACAGCAGAATGGGATTGCTGAGTGCCGCATTGGCATTGTCATAGACGTCGCTCGTACGTCCATGATCCATGCGGCTGCTCCCCATTTTCTGTGGCCGTTCGCGGTTCAGTACGCGGCGCAGCAGATCAACCTTCAGCCCCGTGTCTCCTTGCCGGAGACCTCCCCCACTCTGCGGTGGACGGGGAAGGTTGGCGATGCGTCTGCGTTCCGTGTCTGGGGATCTCGGGCTTTCGTCCGAGACTTGTCTGCGGACAAGCTGTCCTCCCGTGCTGATCCCTGCGTCTTCCTTGGCTTCCCCCCTGACGCGCCTGGTTGGCAGTTTTACCACCCCACCTCGCGCCGTGTCCTGTCCTCCCAGGACGTCACGTTTGACGAGTCGGTTCCGTACTACCGTCTCTTCCCCTACCGCACTGCCCCCCTCCCCCCCCCGCCGCTCTTTCTCGCACCAGGTCCCCCCCCGGTAGACCCCCTCCCCCCTCAGGGTCCTGCCCCCTCAGGTGTGTCTCAGGTAGACGCAGTCGAGCCTGTCGAGGTAGCTGTTGACTCTGGTGCTGCTAGGGGTGCTGAGCCTGCAGGTGCCGGGTCTGAGGGTGCTGAGCCTGAGCGTGCGGAGCCGGGGGGTGCTGGGTCTGGAGGTGCGGAGCCTGGGGGTGCTGAGTTTGCGGGTGCTGAGCCTGGGGTTGCTGAGTCTGGGGGTGCGGAGCCTGAGGGTGCTGGGCCTGCTCGAGTGGAGCCTGGTGGTGCTGGGCCTGGAGGTCCTGCGGGTGCTTCGTCCCGGCGGGAGCTGCCCTCTCCCCAGGAGCTGCGTGAGTGGTTTGCTCGCCGCTGGAGTCGTGCTGCTGGAGCTGGTGGTGCTACCGGTGCTGGAGGTTCTGCGGTTGCTGGAGGTTCTGGAGCCACGGGTCCCGGCGGTGCTCGTACCGGCGGTACTGGAGCTGCTGGGCCTGGTGGTGCTGCTGGTGCTGGAGCTGGAGGTGCTACTGGCGTTGGTGCTGCTGGAGGTGCTACTGGAGCTGGTGCTGGGGGTGCTGGTGCTGGGGGTGCTGCTGCTACTGGAGCTGGAGGTACTGCTGGCGCAGGTGCTGCTGGCGCTGGTGCTGGTGGAGGTACTACTGGTGCTGGAGGTGCTGCTGGTGCTGGAGCTGGAGGTGCTGCTGGCGCAGGTGCTGCTGGCGCTGGTGCTACTGGAGCTGGTGCTGAGGGTGCTGGTGCTGTTCCTGCTGGTTCTGGAGGCGCTGCGCGGCCGCGGCCGTACTTCGTTCCGCTCCTTGAGCAGGTTCTTGGTCTCCCGCCTTCTACTGGTCCTGCTCCTTCCTTAGAGTGTCCACAGCCAGTCCAGTCCGAGTCACAGCTACAGCTCGCCTCTCCTCTGCCTGCTCCTTCTCCCTACACTGGTCCTACTGGAGGTCTTGCTGAGCGTCGTGAGCCTGAGTCTCGTCCTGCGTCGCCTGTTCGTGCCGCTCGCACTGGTCGTCGTGTTCCGCGTCAGCGTCCTCCTGCGGTCCCAGGCACACACCAGATGGCGCTGCGTCCTTCCACTGCTCCACTGCGTGTCCCCTTACCGTCTCCTCCAGAGTCCTCTCTTCCTGCTCTTGCTGACCCGGAGTCTGACTCCCTTCGTGCGGCCAGTCCTACTGTCACGCGTCTCCTGGCTACTGTTGTCACTGACCCTTCCTCTTGTTATAGTCACAATAGGCTTGAATGTGCCTAAAACGAAAGATAGAGAGCACAGACGGATTTCTGCACAGCGGCTTCAAACGTTGATAGCATTCTGCTCACAGCTGCAAATGACTTGATTCAAATTGGATCTGGAGCGTCTTCACGTCGTCTACAATTAGCAATTTAGATTGCACGATTTGATAAAGAATTGACGACACAGCGTCGGTTTGAACGAACGGTACTATGGCAGCCACTATAGTCTTAGAACACAAGATAGGAAGAGTTACGAGTTGGGAATGACTCCCAGCTCCTACAAACCCCAAGAGCCGAGGTACAGTGATGTGGAACAGTGCCACACTGTCCCCAACCACGAAGGGTCTCGAAACTACCCTTCACTAGGGCCTACACCAAGTGAAATGTTACACTACACAAAGTAATGTAACTATCTTCAATATCTTGAGGTGTACCCTTTTGGCAAGCTTCGAAATCACTTGAGGCTTGACACCAAGGCTCGGGCTCTTCATCACAAACTCATCCTTGAGTTCTTGATGGGTCTGCTGCACACACCTGCGACACGCCGAACGTTCGACACAGGACAAAATAGAAACCGCGCACGACAAAATAGAAACCGCGCGCGAGACACAAACGACCGCGTAACACGCGTCTAGCGATAACTCGCTATTGACTCGACACACACACTCGACATCATGACTCAACATTCACACACAATTATAAGCATGAAATATATATTATCCCATGCCCTCATACCATTCCATACACACACACATTCACGCACACGGACAACAAGCCGAGTGCAAACCGTAGGGTTGCACCAACACCTTTGAGTCCACTGCTGCGTTTGCCTTAGTTGCTGAGCTGGTCGACTTCGCTGCTCACTGCCGTCTAGACTACGCTGCGAGTCTTGTCGTTGAGTCTGAGTCTGTCTGTCCTCCGTCCGTCGGGGGTGTGTGTGCTCTTGGCACGGACGTCCTCGAGGACAGGCAGGAGGAGTTCCAGTGCTTTGCTGCTGCTTTACCTCATCTCGTGTCCATGCTGCTTGCCCCTGAGGGAGACCCGGATGCACCAGACATCCCGACTCCGCGCTCTTACGCGGAGGCGGTAGAGGGTCCCTACTCCTCTCAGTGGCAGACAGCCATGGACGCAGAGATGGCTTCCTGGAAGTCCACAGGCACCTACGTTGACGAGGTTCCCCCACCTGGGGCGAACATCGTCAGTGGCATGTGGATCTACAGGGTGAAGCGGCCGCCGGGTTCTCCGCCTGTCTTCAAGGCGCGTTACGTGGCTCGAGGCTTCAGTCAGCGCCAGGGAGTTGACTACTTTCAGACCTTCTCTCCCACCCCGAAGATGACCACTCTTCGGGTGCTGCTGCACATAGCCGCTCAGCGCGACTACGAGCTTCACTCTCTTGACTTCAGCACTGCTTTCCTACAGGGGAGCCTGCACGAGGAGATCTGGCTGCGCCGCCCACCTGGCTTCACTGGTACCCAGTGGAGCCTCCGGCGGCCAGTCTACGGTCTCCGCCAGGCTCCCCGTGAGTTGTTATAGTCACAATAGGCTTGAATGTGCCTAAAACGAAAGATAGAGAGCATAGACGGATTTCTGCACAGCGGCTTCAAACGTTGATAGCGTTCTGCTCATAGCTGGAAATGACTTGATGCAAATTGGATCTGGAGCTTCTTCACGTCGTCTACAATTAGCAATTTAGATTGCACGATTTGATAAAGAATTGACGACACAGCGTCGGTTTGAACGAACGGTACTATGGCAGCCACTATAGTCTTAGAACACAAGATAGGAAGAGTTACGAGTTGGGAATGACTCCCAGCTCCTACAAACCCCAAGAGCCGAGGTACAGTGATGTGGAACAGTGCCACACTGTCCCCAACCACGAAGGGTCTCGAAACTACCCTTCACTAGGGCCTACACCAAGTGACATGTTACACTACACAAAGTAATGTAACTATCTTCAATATCTTGAGGTGTACCCTTTTGGCAAGCTTCGAAATCACTTGAGGCTTGACACCAAGGCTCGGGCTCTTCATCACAAACTCATCCTTGAGTTCTTGATGGGTCTGCTGCACACACCTGCGACACGCCGAACGTTCGACACAGGACAAAATAGAAACCGCGCACGACAAAATAGAAACCGCGCGCGAGACACAAACGACCGCGTAACACGCGTCTAGCGATAACTCGCTATTGACTCGACACACACTCGACATCATGACTCAACATTCACACACAATTATAAGCATGAAATATATATTATCCCATGCCCTCATACCATTCCATACACACACACATTCACGCACATGGACAACAAGCCGAGTGCAAACCGTAGGGTTGCACCAACAAACTCCCCCTCGGGTTGTTGGCCTTAGGATATGTTGCTCTCTCAGTTCAGAGCCATCCCAGCCAGCTTGCAACACTTCCAATGCTGCTGCTCCACCAGCCTCTTGGTCATCATGTCAGCCGGCTGCCCCGTGGTCTTCACGTAGCGCAACTCAACTTCACCCGCGGTTACCATGCTCCTCGTCCAATGCCACTTCACTCTCATGTGCTTCGTGATTCCATGCAACACAGGGTTCTTAGCAAGAGCAATGGCACCCTGGCTATCACAGTACAGTGGGGTAGGTCCTTGCTGCTCCTCCCCCAATTCAGCCAACAAACGCCGCTGCCACACAATCTCCCGTACGGCACGGAAGAGTGCCATGTACTCGGACTCCACCGAGCTCAAAGCTTGGTCAACCTGCTTCTTGCTCTCCCAAGCAGTTGGGCCTCCACCAACACAGCATATGAAGCCTCCCACACTTGTCATGTCCTCTGGTTCTGATGCATATGAAGCATCCGAGTAGGCGGTGAGGAACAAACGCCCGGGTTCAACACCATCCGCGCCCTTTTGGCGCCTTTGTGCCGCCGCCGAGTATTGCAGCCCAACGGTCGGTTTTTGGCCAAGATACTTGGCCACCCTCATTCCAGCTGCTACCTGCTCCTCATTAGGGCATTGCACAACCCTAGCCAGCTGCCCGGTAGCAAACGCGACATCCGGTCGGGTGTTTACCGCCGCATACATGAGGCTGCCCACCAACGAGTGAAATCGGCGCCTCTCCTCTTCACCAACGCTCTCCTCCTCTGGTCCCTTCACACACTTGAACCCAGAGGGAAAGGGTGTAGCCACATGGCCTTCACTCTGCCCAATGTTGGCAGCCAATGCCTCCAGGTACTTTCGTTGATGCACCCGCATGCACCGCTTCTCCACATCTCGTTCGATGTGGAGCCCAAGGTAGAAGCTCACGTCACCAAGGGCCTTGCACTTGAACTTGTCTTGAAGCTTCAGCATCACCTCCTTCACAAGGTCAGAAGAGGGTGAGAAAATGAGGATGTCATCCACATAAAACTCCTCTGCTCCCCCTCGCCAAGCATGAACAAGGAGTGATCGGCCGTTGAGGGAGTGAAGCCGATCCCCTCCAACACTTCGCGCAGCTTCATGTACCATTGCCTAGGGGCCTGCTTCAGCCCATAGAGGGCCTTCTTCAGCTTCCACACTCTGCCACTACCATCATCAAACCCCTCTGGCTGCGCCATAAAAATCTCCTCCTCAAGGATGCCGTTAAGGAATGCCGTTACGATGTCCATTTGCTTTACTACCCATCCTTTGATGGCGGCTCCCGCGAATAGGGTTCGCAGCGTCGTCGGCTTCACCACAGGGGCAAACAGCTCCTTGAAGTCCACCTTCTCCTTCTGCCGGTACCCCTTGGCTACAAGCCTAGACTTGTAGCGCTCGATCTTGCCGTCGGCATCCGAATTGATTTTGAAGAGCCACTTGGACGTTATCGCCGTACGCTCCACCAATTCAAACGTGTCATTCTCCTCGATGCTCTTCACCTCACTCTCCATGGCCTTCTTCCACTCCTCAGCATCACTACTCTCCAAAGCCTCCTTGAGAGTTGCTGGTTCTCCCGGCATCTCCACCGGAGAGAAGAACGCGAAGGCACACTCCTCGTAGTCACTCTCCTCGTCGTCTCCGACCATCATTGCCGCTCCGGCCAGGGCTGTCTTGCCCTGCTTTCCCGGCGCATCATAGGTCAGCCTATTAGGGGGTTGAACTCTCCTCTTCCCCCTTCCTTCCTCCTCAGCTGCAGGGACTTGAAGGCCTTGGCGTTGCTGCGGTGTGGCTCGAATCCGTGGAGCACTCGTAGTACGGGAAGGGAGTGACGGTGCACGCTCGCTCACTTGCTGCACCTCCTCCTCTTCTTCCTCTGCATCATTGGCCTCCTCTCCCCCATTCACAAGGGAGGATTGCCTTGTGGTTGTGCTGCCGCTGCTCAGCTCCAAAGGCAGCTCCACATGCTCCAAACCGGAACTCTTCACCTCCCCAAACCGCACGCCTATCTTCGCCTCATTCTCCGCCTTCCAATCCTTGTACATGAAGTTCTCCATGAACTTGCAGTCCCTGCTCACCAAGAACTTCTTGGTGAATGGGTCCCAAAGAAGCCATCCCTTGCTGTTTTGAGCCATGCCCAAGTGCACGGCCCACACCGCCTTGGCACCAAGCTTGTTGTGCCGAAGATGCTTAGGCACGAGCGCCATGCACATGCACCCGAACACCCGAAGCATATCCACCTTTGGCTTCCTTCCTAGCCACTCCACATAGGGCACCCATTTGTCTGCTCCCACATGAGTCAAGGCTCTGTTCTTGGCCACACACGCGCTCCGCACCGCATCAGGCCAGAAATAGTCGGGTAGCCCGGCTTCAATGAGCAACCCGCGTGCCGCCTCCGTGATTGTGCGGTTCGCTCGCTCGGCGATGCCGTTCATTGCAGGGGAGTATGGCATGGTGAGGGAGTGCCGAATACCATTCTTCTTCAGCCACAACCCAAACTCCTTGCTCAGGAACTCTCCCCCTCGATCGGTGCGGATTGACTTGACTAGACGGTCTTGTTGCCGCTCCACCATCGGGAACCAATCCGTCTTCAACGTTTCAGCCACGTCGCTCTTCTTGGCCAGCACGTACACCCAAGTCATGCGGGTGTAGACGTCGACAATGGTGAGAAAATACTCAGCTCCAGCAGCTCCAAGCTTCAGGGGGCCCACCACGTCCATCACCACCTCATCAAGCGGTGCCTTTGCCGTTGCCTCCGAACTAGGGAACGGAAACCGGGTGAACTTGGCTTGAATGCACGTCGGGCAGCCAAGCACCTCATCGGGCTCCCCCTTCACACGTATGCCAGCAACCATCTCATTCTTCACTAGGTGCTGCAAGATGGGCAGGGCCACATGCCCCATGCGCCGATGCAAGGTGAGCCAATCACACTCCCCCGTAGCCGAAGTTGGATTGGAGAATGCCGCGCTCGCAATAGCGCCCCACATACTCTCTCCGTAGTCCTCCTCCGCTGCTGCCTCTGGGTTCTCCTCACCCTTTTGCTGCTCCTTGGTTGCTGCACCACTCTCCTTAGGTTCACTGAACTTGCTGGTCCCTCCAGGTTTGCTCTTCTTGAGCTCATTCTCCTTAGCGCGACCGTTTGCGCCATCGTCGCTACCGACCGCTCCATCCTTGGTGCTGATGCTTGCTGCCACTTGCCTCTCCTTAGGCATAGGGACCACTGGGATCTGCCACATCTCGTTGTAGACATCGCTGTCCTCATGAAGGTCCCAAAGAATTCGATCGCCAAGCCTTGCGGTGTAGGTCTTGGCTCCCTTCGAGTTCGTGTCCATGCCGGCCTTTGCCAACCGCCGCACGGAAATCAGGTTCGCAGCAAGGCTGGGCACCCAAAGCACGTTCTTGAGGCCCACCATCTTCCCATCAGCACCCTTGAACATGGCCTTGCCCATGCCTTTCACCTCTGCTCGCTGCCCCAAAGCCGATGTGACATGCTTCACCGGTGACGGCTCGAGTTCGGTGAGCAAGTCCGGGCGAGGTGTCATGCTATAGGTAGCGCCACTATCAATCACCCAATAGCCCAGGGGGTGTAGGGTCACCTTCCTCACAGCTGCTGGCTCCTCAAAGCCTTCATCCTTCTCTGGACCAGCCAGTACTTGCGTCGACACGAAGTAGAATAGACCCGGGTATCGATCGTCGCTCGGGTCCTTGTCGTTGTCTCCGCTCTTCATGTTTGCAGCTCCGCCACCGCGACCGCCACGGCCTCCACGGCCTCGTCCTCTCCCTCCTCCTGCTCCTCTACCCTCTTGGCCTTGAGCAGGGGTCCAACCATCAGGGAGTTTGTAGAAGTCGCGCCACATGTGTCCGCTCTTGTGGCAATAGTGACACTCGCCGTCGAATCGGCCGCGACCGCGTCCGTAGCTCTTGTCGTCGCTGCCGTAACCGCCACTCCTGCGGCCTCCGCCGAAGTTGCTGCCACCAAACCTTCCTCCCCCTCGTCCTCTGCCTCTTCCTCGACCATATCCACGGCCGATGCTCGCTGCCCCAGCGCCATCCGCACTCGCCAACTCACGGCGGCGGAAATCCTCTTGAAGGATAGCTCGCTTCACGTCTTCAAGCGAGAGGCGGGGCAAGTCGCGATTAAGGTTGATGATGAGCGAGGACCATGACTCTGGGAGTAAGCCAGCAACTTGGTCTTCTTTTGGAGCTCACTGTAGTTCAAATCAGCTCCCTCAAGCCGCGTCAACAAGTCGAAGAATTTCTGCACCCCTTCTTCAACCGCTTCGTCTTCTTCAATTCGTAGTGCCGCCATTTGCCGTTCCAACACCACCGCTACCGCCGCTGTTGCAGGAGCATGTACACCCTTGAGAGCAGCCCATGCCTTTGGTCCTTTCTCTGGTTCACGCTGGAATGGCTTGATGTGACGGATCTGACTGCTCCCCAATGCTTGCCCAAGTAAGAGATAGCCTTGTGCGCTCTTCCGCACCCACGGGCTCTTCTCCGGGTCGTTCTCGGGGCGCTTCTCCGTTCCTTCCATCACCTCCAGCAGGTCATAGTGGTCAAAGATGTTCTCCATCTTGAAGGACCATTCAGCAAAGTTGTCACCGTTGAACTTGTCAAGCCCAAACACCCTAGGCTCATCCCTAGGTGGGCCAAGACTTGGTTGCATGGGCGCCATGGCTGAATCACGGGGTTGGCCTTGAGCTTGAGCTTCTCCACTGCCACCAGCACCTCTGCCACCCCTTTCCTCAGGTCCAGACATTGTCGAAACTGCTCCAAGGGGCTCTGATACCACTTGTTATAGTCACAATAGGCTTGAATGTGCCTAAAACGAAAGATAGAGAGCACAGACGGATTTCTGCACAGCGGCTTCAAACGTTGATAGCGTTCTGCTCACAGCTGCAAATGACTTGATTCAAATTGGATCTGGAGCGTCTTCACGTCGTCTACAATTAGCAATTTAGATTGCACGATTTGATAAAGAATTGACGACACAGCGTCGGTTTGAACGAACGGTACTATGGCAGCCACTATAGTCTTAGAACACAAGATAGGAAGAGTTACGAGTTGGGAATGACTCCCAGCTCCTACAAACCCCAAGAGCCGAGGTACAGTGATGTGGAACAGTGCCACACTGTCCCCAACCACGAAGGGTCTCGAAACTACCCTTCACTAGGGCCTACACCAAGTGAAATGTTACACTAAACAAAGTAATGTAACTATCTTCAATATCTTGAGGTGTACCCTTTTGGCAAGCTTCGAAATCACTTGAGGCTTGACACCAAGGCTCGGGCTCTTCATCACAAACTCATCCTTGAGTTCTTGATGGGTCTGCTGCACACACCTGCGACACGCCGAACGTTCGACACAGGACAAAATAGAAACCGCGCACGACAAAATAGAAACCGCGTGCGAGACACAAACGACCGTGTAACACGCGTCTAGCGATAACTCGCTATTGACTCGACACACACACTCGACATCATGACTCAACATTCACACACAATTATAAGCATGAAATATATATTATCCCATGCCCTCATACCATTCCATACACACACACATTCACGCACACGGACAACAAGCCGAGTGCAAACCGTAGGGTTGCACCAACATGAGTGGCACGACACACTGAGGACTACGCTTGCAGCTCTTGGGTTTGCTCCTTCTACTGCTGACCCGTCGCTGTTTCTGCGCACCGACACCTCGCTGCCGCCGTTCTACATCCTCGTGTACGTCGACGACTTGGTCTTTGCTACTGCTGACACTGCTGGACTCGCCCACGTGAAGTCGGAGCTGCAGAAGAGACACACGTGCACAGACCTGGGTGAGCTGCGCAGCTATCTTGGCTTGCAGATCACCCGGGACAGAGCACGGCGCACAATTACCTTGACTCAGTCACACATGGTGCAGCAGGTCCTTCAGCGCTTCAACTTCACGTACTCCTCGCCTCAGGCCACTCCTCTGTCTACTCGCCACTCGCTCTCAGCTCTGCCTTCGGATGAGTCCGTAGAGCCGAGTGGCCCGTACCCAGAGCTTGTTGGCTGCCTCATGTACCTGATGACCTGCACTCGACCTGACCTGGCATACCCTCTTAGCATCCTGGCACGCTATGTTGCTCCTGGGAGACACTGACCAGAGCACATGGATGCAGCTAAGAGGGTGTTGCGCTACTTGTGCAGTACGTCGGGCATGGGGCTAGTGCTTGGAGGGCGGAGTTCAGTGGTCCTCACTGGTCACGCAGACGCTTCTTGGGCTGACGACCAGGCTACGCAGCGGTCGTCACAGGGTTACACCTTCAGCCTTGGTTCCGGCTCTGTTTCGTGGCCGTCTACCCGCTCGTCTTCTGTTCTCGGCTCCAGCTGTGAGGCCGAGATCTACGCAGGGGCCATGGCTGCACAGGAGTTACGCTGGCTCACCTACCTGCTGACCGACCTGGGAGAGCCGCCTCGTTCTCCTCCGGTTCTGTACGTAGACAACAAGGCCATGCTGGCCTTGTGTCGGGAGCACAGACTGGAGCACAGAACGAAGCACATTGCTCTTCGCTACTTTCTTGCTCGTGAGCTGCAGCAGCGTGGTCAGCTGCGCCTTGCTTACGTGGCCCCTCTCGGGCCAACACTGCTGATATCTTTACCAAGGCACTTCAGCCTTGTGATCATCAGCGCTTCTGTATGATGCTAGGTCTTGTGCCTACTTGGCCTCACTTGCTCACTTCTTGACCTTGCTTGTACTGTGATCTATCTATACCTGCACTTGCTTGTTTATCTTTATATATATGATCCTGCATGTGAACTGGCCTTGTGGCCTTGACCTTGTGCTCGGAATGTGTGGTGACGTTGTGATCCACCCTGAGCTTGCTGTGCTTTGCTTGACTGGCCTTGTGACCACTTGCCCTGGCTATCCCCCAAATCGCCTATGGGGGTGTGTCAAACATTATATGTTTATATTGCACTAGGCTGTAGTGGGTTCATCCTTAGGGGGTACAGTAATTCTCTCGACATTCTACTTGTACCCCTCACCTTTGACCTAATGCATTCATTCCTCTCTTAGTTTCTTCACACGACTTGCATTAGTGGGCGACGCCGGCTTGGGTGAGCTGGTCGACGGGGTTGGTCGACTTGCACGGGGCCACTGTAATGCCGCCGACTTGGGAAGCCGGCGGCCGACTTCAACTGGTGGTCGGCGATGTGGCGCGTCGACCTGGAAGTCGGCGCCGACTTGCAAGGTCGCCGACTTGGGAGGTCGCCGACTTCAAGAGGTCGACCTGGAAGTCGGCGTCGACTTGCGAGGTCGCCGACTTGCAAGGTCGCCGACTTGCGAGGTCGCCGACTTGGGAGGTCGCCGACTTCAAGAGGTCGGCCTGAAGTCGGCGCCGACTTGGTGACGCCGACTTCGGGTAGCCGACTTGGGTGGTCGGCTGACGACTGCGCTGGTTGACATGGAGCTGGTCGATCAGGAGTGACGTCGACCTGGAGCTGGTCGACCAAGGGTGTGGTCGACCTGGTGAGGCCGACTTGGAGTGGTCGGGACTTGGGAGGTCGACGGGCACATACAGGAGCAGCTGGTCGACGTGGTTGCCCGGTCGACCAGGTTACCTGGGTGACGAGGCTCTACGGAAGAGTGCGACGGTCGCCCAGGCGATGTTGGCGAGGCTGACCTCGGGGGTGGTATCCCGAGGTCGACGTGGCGGATCAGGTGGAGTCGTCAGCACGAGGATGACACGGTATGTGCGTTGTGCAGGTGACTAGGCTTAGCCCGCTAATCATCTGCGAGCACCTGCGAAGTAGGTGCGCTGCTGTTCTGCGGGAGCAACGCTGGCACGCCGTCAACCTGCAGCATTGGCACGCCGACGACTTTGCACCGCTGGAGCGCGGTCGACCAAGTCGTGCTGGAACGCGGTCGACCATGCTGCGCTGGCAGTCGACCGACCTGAATGCTAGCTCTGATGTAGTCTTGTCTTCCCAACTTCATTGTACCATTGTTGTCAACTTTCTCTAGTGAAACTCTTGCCAACTTGCTCCGTGAACAAGCAAGCAGTGTGTGCACTAGGAAAACGACTAAGGACGAACGAACGCAGAGATCACACGCGCACCCCGTAGTCTAGCTCTCGTTGTAGTAGTTATCTCCGCATGGTGCGGTGAGCGTGGAAGGCACACGACTTACCTTTCAGTCAGGTCGACTTAGAGGTCACTTTCCTAAGTTGTTCGTAGGCCGGCAGCCGTGCAGTCACTACCGTGCGCGTAGGTGACGCCAAGGGAATGGAGACCCTGGAAGCACAGCTGGAGGACGCGAGGACACGCCATGGGGCCCAGGAGTACGCAACGATCCCTTGGGCGGTTGTGGAGGCTGGCATTCACACCATGTGGGCGACGTTGCACCCTTCTCGACCTGCGTCTCCTCGACCGGTGGACACAGAGGGCGGCGTCGACGTGGGCGTCAACGCCGGTGGTGGCCAAGTCGGCAGCAGTGCAGGAGGCACGGCGAGGCAGCGTGGTGTGATACATGCCGATGAAGTCGGCGGCGTTCAGGCGCGAGGGATGCGGTCGGCGGCAGCTGCAGGCTCCTGGTCACGTCAGTAGCGGCAATGGCGAGGGAGGCAGTAAAGGTGGGAAGTTGAGGGACAGTGCACCCGTGAAACAGTGGAGGGGGCACAGCACCATAGACGGAGGCTACCGATCGGAGGTTGCTCTCGACGTCCTTGAGGGCAGACTCAAGGACCTCGATAGTGAGCTCGCTAGGATGCTTCAGAAGGAGCGCGTCACGAACCGAGGCAAGGCGGTCAGGGAGGCTAGTGGCGATGAAATAGATAGTAATTGCCATAGGGGGGGGGAGCAGTGCAAGCTGTGCGTCAGTGCAGGCAGCGCGGTAGCTAGAATCAAGCGAGCGCATGTGAGCGATCAAGTTAGCAGAGCGCTCAAACGAGGCGAGGTCACGAAACAGGAACGGGAGGAACAGGCGACCAAGAGAGACAGTGGTGGGAGTAGCATAGCGGGCCTTGATCGCAGTCAGGAACTCACTAGCCGTGTGAACCTGGGTGAAGTGGGCCTCCTCAGACTCAGGGAGGAGGCTGCTGAGGGCGATGCACGCCGCAGCGTCACGCGACTTCCACGCGGTCAGGTCAGCACGCTGGCGGGCATAACGGTCTCCGTCTAAGGGTGCTGCTTGGGTTAACGCCTAAGGGTGCAGGGTCGTCGGGCTTAGGAAGGTCGCCGGAAGCTTGCGCCCACAAAGACTCATCTGCCTGAACCTGACTCTCTAAAACGCAACGTGCACGCAGGAGCCAGACCGAGAACTCGAGCGGCCTACCCTCGGCGTCAAAGCGCACGACCCTAGGGGTCGCCATAGTGGAAGCAAAGAGGTGGGAAGTGCTGCTGCCAAAACCCTAAACACTTAGAGCGGCTTAGTAGGGCGTGACTGGCAGAGTTGGAGGCCTAGGGCGCTACGGGACGCAGGGTAGGGCGCGACACGGCGGGACTAGAAGGGTGCAGCGCCACGGGCAGGGGTAGCGCGACGCGACGGGACGCGACCGGACAAGACGGGCAGGCGCGACGCGGCGGGACGGGACGGGCAGCGCGACGCGGACAGGCAACGCGACGCGGCGCGACGGGACGGGACGGACGGCGCGACGCGGCGTGACGGACAGGCGCGGCGCATGCGACGGGACGAACGCGACGCGACGCGACGGGACAGCGCGACGCGACGGGAAAGCAGGGGCGACGGGACAGCACAGGCGACGGGACAGCAGGGGCGACGGGACAGAAGGGGCGTCGGGACAGCGCGACGCGACGGGAAAGCAGGGGCGACGGGACAGCACAGGCGACGGGACAGCAGGGGCGATGGGACAGCAGGAGCGACGGGACAGCAGAGGCAACGCGACGGGATGGGACAGCAGGGGCGACGCGACGGCAGGCGCAGCGATCGCTAGGGCACGAGAGAGACGAGCGCGATAGGCGCTAGGGGACAGTACGGGCGTAACGGGCACTAGGGTACGGAACAGGCTCGGGCACTACGGACGTGAACGAGAGGAACTGGATCCGACAGGATCCTAACCTAGGTGATACCATGTCAAGAGCGGAATGGTGATTTCACATAGGTTGGTTGGGGTACATAAACTTAACCCTAACTGTTGTACCTCATATGACACACATCACTAAGACTTTAACATCTGACAACACTGTCTAACTTAACTCGCCAGACAAATGCTTGTGCAAGCTAAATGAATTGCGTGAATTAAGAAGGGTCAGCCGATAATTTTAACACTGTCAAAAAAATCTTGTGCTAATATCTAAATATAGAAAACAGTATTTGCTTGCAGCAACTATCGAAATGATATTGTGTAGCTTTCTCCTTCCACACTCCATTACCCTAAACCCTAGAAACGTACTTTTAAGCAAGGCAGGGATTCACTAATTATAATTATCAATACACATGTTTAATATGTATCAAACGCACTTGTTTAATACGACTTAATTCAGATAATGGGTTGAATATGCAAATCTTAAAATTCATTCACATAGGGTAAGGCTTTTGGATATGAAACTACCACGCAGCAAGCTTATGGAGTAGGACTGCAATTAGCGAGGCAAGGCAGCGCGAACGAGCTAGGCGAAAACCAAGGGGCAAAGTCTGGCTCGGAAGTGTGGCGAGGGTTACGGGGCGACTCGTGAGTGGTTTGGCCCGACAAGTCAGGCCGAACCAGCTCAGGCGAGCAGTTCGGGGTTACTACTTTTCAGCGCACAGAACTGCGCGCGAAGCTGAATTTAACCAAGTGCACCGAAGTGCACCGAAGCAAGATCCCAAGGCACTGTTTTTGGGCCTTGATCTCTCCGCAGCGCACGCAGCGTGCTGCCCTGCTGTCTCCTCCACTCCCTCCCCAACCACCCCAAGGCTTCTCGCTCTGCCTCTCCTCCGCTCGCCACTCGCCACCCTCGCACCTGCGCACTACAAAGCACCGCCTCACGTGCTCATTCCTCTCATCACTCTCCAGCTTACAGCTTCTGTTCTTGCTACTAGAACCTCTCAGCCTTCCCGGTCGCGTTCTCGTTACCTCAGCATGGCCCCATTGCGCGAGTCGTATTCTGCAGCGCTGAGCTTCTGGAAGAGCCTCGGCGGGGAGAAGTCGAGCGCATCACGGCGCGTACAGCCGCTGAGCGACAGCACCAACAACGGCCATCGCACTGACGCCGCCGCGGGATGCAAGCACGACGCCACTGCCTCAGAAACTGGTGCGTGGGAATGCGCAGCGTGGGAGTCAGGCGCGTCGGAATGCGCATCCTCGGAAACTGGTGCGTCGGACCCTGCAGCGTGCGACTGCGCCGCTTCGGGTGCGCCGGAAACTGCTGCGCTGGACTCCGCCGCGCCGGAATGTGCAGCCCCGCAATCAGCCGCGGCGGAATCGGCTGGGCCGCAATCAGCCGCGGCGGAATCGGCTGCGCCGCTATCAGCCGCGGCGGAATCGGCTGCGCCGCAATCAGCCGCGGCGGAATCAGCCGCGGCGGAATCAGCTGCGGCGGAATCAGCCGCGGCGGAATCGGCTGCGGCGGAATCAACCGCGACGGAATCAGCGTCGGTGGCATTGGTGGTGGCGTTGTCACGCCCGTCAGCTGGTCGCAGCATGGCGGCAGCAGCAACGCAATCAACGATGTCGCTCCCCCCGTCGCACATCCCGAAGCCGAGCAACACGGGAGCAGCGATTCGGCGCGTGGAGGGACCCACGCTGATCCCGAGGCCTCGATGTGCCGCAGCGCCCAGGCCGGTGCGGCGAGTGCAAGGCGAAGCTGCCGTCAAGCCGCCTCGCAGAACGCCCAAGGCCAAGGCCGCGCTCACTGCCACCCCAAAGCGCCCATGGCGGCCCTGACTGCTCTGACGGCAAAAAAGGACGAAAAGGAAAAACAAAGTAGCAAAAAACGTCATTACTGGTCCGACTTACGGAGAAAAAAGAAACACAGAAAGAAAAATGAAGATTAAAAAAAAAAAGGGGGTTGCGGACTGTTTGCAGTGAGAGATGATGGGTGGATGGGATGGCAGGCAGGAAAGCAGCATAGATGGGCGGACGGAATGAAAGGCAGGTAAGCAGCGCAGCACAGCAACAGGGAGAGCAGCGAACGCGGAGCGATGGGGAGGACGGATGGGTGTGGCGTGGATGGGGGAGCGACGGTGGCACGGCCCTTTTTTGCGCGCTGCTTCACAGCAGGGCGTTTGTGGGAGTGTGGGTGGGTGGTTGGTGGGTGGCGGTTGCAAGTTAGGGGGTGAGGGAAAGGTGGTGTGGTGTGGTGCTGTGGTGTGAATGCGGTGCTGCAAGCTTCAAGGATGGGTGCAGGCAGGGTGGGAATAACGTGGATGGAGAGGTGGGAGTGGTGGGCAACATGACGACAGCCCGATACTGCATAGCTGCAAATGGGTGCATGGAATGGGTGCACGACAGCCCAATACTACATATAGGTGCTGCCTTGACATGGGTGCAAATGGGTGCAAAGTACCGTAGCCGTAGGCACCAATGCTGTAGGTGCTGGCATGACGCCACCTGTAGGCTTAAGCCCAATGTAGGGTAGGATTAAGGCCATGTTGTGTGTGCCCACTTGTAATGACAATGATGGAATGAATGAAGAAAGCCTAGTTGCGTGCAATGAGTTGTGGATAAGGGCAGCAGAGGATTGGATTGGCAGTGCAAGGCAGTGCCATGTGCACTCAGGTGCCAGCATCAACACGGCTGTGACAGGTTGAGAGTTGGTGTTTGCCATGTGGTGTTGATGGTGGTGGCATGGTGGGTGATGCAGCGCATGGTGAGTGGGGATGCAGTGCTCCTGCTGCTGCTGTCCCCCCTGCTGCAGCAGCAACTCCCAGCCCCAAGTGGGTCAGGCAAGCCGTTGAGGTGGAGGGTGAGGTGGGCGAGTGGATGGCGCAGCGCGGGGAGGGGTGTGGCGAGGAGCAAAAGGGGGGGGGGGAGAGGGCAGCAGGCGGGGAGGAGGGGCGGATGAGCAGCGCGTGTGGAGGCAGGGCGAGTGGAGAGCCCCGTTGAGCCCACGCCTCCGTGCATGCCCGCCCATGGCCTCCCCTGCATGGTGCCATCTATGCCTCCTCCGCTGCTATCCAGTACGAAGCCCAGGGTCCCGAGACCGCCTCGGCGTGAGTGCGAGGGATCGGGATGTCAAGGGCGTCTTGATCCCCCTCAGGGGCAAGCAACATGGTGCAGAGATAAGGAACAGCAGCCGCCAGGAAACCAAGCTCGAACTGCATGTCCTCGAGGACCTCCACGGGAAAGATATGAGCACCCCTAGAGGACGGAGAACGAGCAGGGCCACTCACCGGGTTAGCGGCGTAGTCAAGTCAGTGGGAAGAGGCAAAGCAAATAACAGTGGTAACAAGTGCCGAGACAGACAACGGGGGGCACTCAGGTGAGTGATTTATGCGGACAGAACACGGGAGACGACATGACGGGTGGCATGGAGGTAGTCGGACAACGGGTCATGAAACATCGTGAGGGACGACTCTGGAGGCTGTGGAAGGACTGGGGGAGGTGGAACAAGAGAGCGGAGAACAAGGTGAAACGGGCCGTCTGCACGGTAACGGGACCGACACGGTAACGAGACACAGCACGACAAGCCCACAGGGACAAGGAAAGGGACTGGACGGGGGGAACATGAGGGGACGGTAGGGTACCACGAACAAAGCGTGGAAGTTCAAGAAACTCCTCTCCTCGGGGTCACCTCCGAGGGTCCCTGGGTGCCCGATCGAAGTCAGCCCCTATCCAAGGGTCCGAGTTTGTTGAGAGACTGTGAGTCTTGAGCTACAATGTGACTGTGATAGAGCTCATTTCGTCGGCTTAGTCAGAGTTAATCTTAAGCAGCGCTACGAAGGGAGAGCATTCTTAGTCAAATGTATCTTTCATTATTCAAGAGCATACATCATCATTCTAGGTTGTTTCTACTGCTAGATATTTAACACATCTAAAATGTTTTTAAGGTTAACGAGGCGCAAACATTTTCACGTTTCCCTCGTTTTAATCCTGTGACTCAGCTAAGTTTCGATTCGCCAGCGAATATTTTAGAATGTTCGCGCGAAATTGATTAACGGCGTCGATCCGTTTTCTTTATTTGAGTCAGCTCGCTATTCTAAACAGGCGTGCTGATTTAAGCCAATCCCCTTGTTTGACTCATGGTGGCGTGCGCGGTCTCGCCACGTGCTCTGGTTGCTCGAGTCATGAGCACCTTCTCGAACTGAGACATTCCAGGTGGCGAGAGTACAGCTCTCAAAATGTTGGTGCGCGAGCAGCTGCCCTGTACTTCAGCCGCGTAAGTTTGTTCAGAACATGTTTGGAACTTGTTCGGAACCTGTTCGTAACCTGTTCGTAACCTGATCGTAACCTGTTCGTAACATGTTCATAACCTGTTCGTAACCTGTTCGAACATTATTCAATCAGCGCAGTCCGTGTCCGTCAGTTCGAGCAGCAGCGAACTCGCAGCGCGAACAGCAATTCCGCGCTGTGAGGTCGATAAAAAACTGTTGAGTCAAAACGAGTCTATGAACTGCTTCGCCGCTCCCCATTTGTCGAAGCTCAAAATCCCTTGATCGCTCCATAATGAACGACTCGCCGCAGCACTGTAGAAATGTTATTGTGCACACATCCATGGTAAGGGTGGGAATAACGTGGATGGAGAGGTGGGAGTGGTGGGCAACATGACGACAGCCCGATACTGCATAGCTGCAAATGGGTGCATGGAATGGGTGCCCGACAGCCCAATACTACATATAGGTGCTGCCTTGACATGGGTGCAAATGCGTGCAAAGTACCGTAGCCGTAGGCACCAATGCTGTAGGTGCTGGCATGACGCCACCTGTAGGCTTAAGCCCAATGTAGGGTAGGATAGGGGCCTTATTGTGTGTGCCCACTTGCAATGACAATGATTGAATGAATGACGAAAGCCCAGTTGCGTGCAATGAGTTGTGGATAAGGGCAGCAGAGGATTGGATTGGCAGTGCAGGGCAGTGCCATGTGCACTCAGGTGCCAGCATCAACACGGCTGTGACAGGTTGAGAGTTGGTGTTTGCCATGTGGTGTTGATGGTGGTGGCATGGTGGGTGATGCAGCGCATGGTGAGAGGGGATGCAGTGCTCCTGCTGCTGCTGTCCCCCCTGCTGCAGCAGCAACTCCCAGCCCCAAGTGGGTCAGGCAAGCCGTTGAGGTGGAGGGTGAGGTGGGCGAGTGGATGGCGCAGCGCGGGGAGGGGTGTGGCGAGGAGCAAAAGGGGGGGGAGGAGAGGGCAGCAGGCGGGGAGGAGGGGCGGATGAGCAGCGCGTGTGGAGGCAGGGCGAGTGGAGAGCCCCGTTGAGCCCACGCCTGCGTGCATGGCCGCCCATGGCCTCCCCTGCATGGCGCTGCTCCCTGGCGCCTGCAGCCCCCTCTGCCTGCCCCAAGCACGCACCCGGGAGAAGGCGTGCGGCAGGCGGGGGGCAGCACGGGTGGAGGAGGGCGACAGACGGGGCACAGCAGGGGGAAAGGGGGGGGAAAGGAGGGCGGAAGGAGGGGGAAAGGATGGGGAAAGGATGGGGAAAGGAGTGGGAAAGGAGGGGGGAGGAAGGGAAAGGAGAGGGAAGCAAAGGGAGACGAGAGGGACGGGAGGGGGACAGGAGGGGGAAAGGAGGGTGGAGGAAGGTGCGAGGTCGGGTTTGGTGCATGGGCATGCGATGGCAGCACCCAGCGCCGTCATCCCACGCTTGGTGCGGGAAGGGGGGGTTTTGGTGACAAGGCTGACGCCCTCATCGCACTCGCGCCCTCATCCCACGCTTGCTGCGCCCTCATCCCACGCTTGCTGCGCCCTCATCCCACGCTTGCTGCGCCCTCATCCCACGCTTGCTGCGCCCTCATCCCACGCTTGCTGCGCCCTCATCCCACGCTTGCTGCGCCCTCATCCCACGCTTGCTGCGCCCTCATCCCACGCTTGCTGCGCCCTCATCCCACGCTTTCTGCGCCCTCATCCCACGCTTGCTGCGCCCTCATCCCACGCTTGCTGCGCCCTCATCCCACGCTTGCTGCGCCCTCATCCCACGCTTGCTGCGCCCTCATCCCACGCTTGCTGCGCCCTCATCCCACGCTTGCTGCGCCCTCATCCCACGCTTGCTGCGCCCTCATCCCACGCTTGCTGCGCCCTCATCCCACGCTTGCTGCGCCCTCATCGCACGCTTGCTGCGCCCTCATCCCACGCTTGCTGCGCCCTCATCCCACGCTTGGCGCCCTCATCGCACTCTCGCTGCTGCCACGGACTCACTCACCACTCGCGCACTCACTTTGCCAACCCGCCTTTCACGGACGCTCTTGCCGCCACTGCCCACTTGGCCAACGCCACTGCCGCCGCGCGCGACCGACTCATGGCGGGCCCACGGCCAGCGATCTCCACGCGCTTCGCTTTTCGCGCTTCGGCTCGTAGCGTCGAGTCCTGGCGAAGCACGCACGCGTGGTTGGGGGGAGCGGGGCGGTGATGGGCGGGTAGAGTGGGTGCGGTGCGCGCGGCGAGGGGCGAGGCACCTCGCATCACTCCGCAGCAGCTTCCCGCGCATCCGTCCGCGAGTGGCGGGCGCCGCCGATGGCGCTGGCGCGTGAATGCGCGCCTCTCGCGCACCTCGTCAAACGCGCAGCTGCCGCATCAGTGCCGCCCACGCGGCTGCTCGCGCGGATGCCGGAAGGGCGGTGCGCGCACGCAGGCGAGGCGCGCAGCAGCGACGAGCACCGCGCGACGTCGCTGGCACCGTGAATGCACCGACGCGCGCTCGCCATAACGCTTCCACTCCACCGCAGCACCTATTCATGGAATGACTTGTTCGAGCGAGCGCGTAAACACGCAGTAACGCCGTAACAGCTGGCCACCTAAACACGAATTGGTATGGTATGGCTCGAGTAATACATGGCGATGGCGGTGTGCGTTGCACACTCGCGCTTCCACTCCTCTTCTTGCCCGCCATCTGCTGCTGTTGCTTGAATCTACGCTCGCTACAAGCAGTCTTCACATACTGTTTTGTGCACTTGCAAACATTTACGTCATACCTTGAAATGATTAGCTCTCCAACTAATCTCAAATGTTGTGTGCTTATAGTGTGGTAATTTATATTTGAGAAATATAGTAATGCGAACATAATGTATTAATACGGAGAGATACATATATGGGCATAGAAAGTACATATTGTACTATGTTGCGATCAGAAGGTTGATCGTGCATACGACATCCTTCATTCCTCGCCGTAACTAGTATCAAATGTTGTGTGCTTATAGTGTGGTAATTTTTAAATGAGAAGAATAATAATGCGAACATAATTTATTAATACGGAGAGAAGTACATATTGTACTATGTTGCGATCAAAAGGTTGATTGTGCCTAGGATCACCTTACATAATACCTTGAAATGATTAGGTCTCCAACGAGTCTCAAATGTTGTATGCTTATAGTGTGGTAATTTTTATTCGAGATATAATAATGCGAACACAAATTATTAATACGGAGAGATACATACGTATATGGGCATATGAAATACATATTGTACTATGTTGCGATCAGAAGGTTGATTGTGCCTACAATCACCTCAGGAAGGTTCGCATAGAGTAAGTTGCAGCGGAAGTATTGACCTCAGGTCAGATTGATTCTAAAATGACATAATATTAACAAGCAGGTACATTCCTAACTAGCCATGTACTCTAAGGCTTACATTCCTTAAAACACAATGGTGCGGTTCCAGGCGGTTACGAACGTGTTCCCACCTAAATCGTCGCTCGTGCAGCTGCCCGATGCTTCTGCTCCGACGGTCTAGATGCTGCCAACCGTACGTGACTCTTCGCGTCATGTCTGATTTTTCGCCTTCATACTCGCGTTTGTATTATTGACTTGCTACTGGTGGGAATGCACAGTAGTTCCCAATTTATTGTTCGTAACACCCCCCTTCATTCCTTGCCGTAGCTAGTCTTGACTTGCTTGACTACACCGCTCAGTTCGGAGCAGTGCTAGTACTTCGGACGGGGCTGTCGTTTCGTGTGAAAGTCGGTTGTCATGTCACCCGCTTCGGCACTAGGTCAGATCGACATTGCACTTGTCAACTTCGTCCTTGATGAAGAAATACCACAGCGCGATGCGTTTGGTGTGGCTGACGATTCTGATCCCGCTCTGGTTGTCGCAGTGCAGGTGGAAGGTCGGCGATATTGGGATTTTTGCTTCATGCACGGTTTAGGAGGCTCATTTGGGTGGGCTGATGCATCATACATGCATCACGATGCATCCGATTCTGCGTGTCTTGGTATGCTTGCGTGCCTGCACCCCTGCTTCCGTTTGCTCTGACTTCACCTCCCACTGTTCCCGGTGCCTCTTCCCTACCTCCACTGCCCCCGTGCATGTACTGGGATGCCCCCCCTTGTCGTTTCTGCCCCCCCCTGTCGCTTCTGCCCCCCCCTATCGCTTCTGCCCCAGTCGCGGCAAGCGGGTGGTGGGCGACAGCAAGTTCAGAGGGCACCAGGGCAGCGTGGAGGACATACAGGTGTGTGTGGTGGGGGATGCGACATGACGCATGTAGGATGGGGGATGGGGGATGTTGAAATTGGGATGGGGAATGGGGCATTGGGGATGGGGCATGGGGGATGTTGAATTTGGGATGGGGAATGCTGTACTGGGGATGGGGCATGGGGGATGGTGAATTTGGGATGGGGAATGGGGCATTGGGGATGGGGCATGGGGGATTTTGAATTTGGGATAGGGAATGGGGCATTGGGGATGGGGCATGGGGGATGATGAATTTGGGATGGGGAATGGGGCATTGGGGATGGGCCATGGGGGATGGTGAATTTGGGATGGGGAATGGGGCATTGGGGATGGGGCATGGGGGATGGTAGATTTGGGATGGGGAATGGGGCATTGGGGTTGGGGCATGGGGGATGGTGAATTTGGGATGGGGAATGGGGCATGGGGGATGGGGCATGGGGGATGGGGCATGGGTCAAGGCAGATTTGTCTGCATGCCAAGAGCACTTTCGTGTCTGTATGCCAAGAGCCCACCCACCTACCCACCCTCCACCTCCCCTCTCCTCCATCCCCTCCCTGCTCCCCCGTCCACAACACCACCGCCAGTGGAGCCCGAAGTGTTTGCATCCAGCGGGGTGGCTTTCAATTGGACTCAAATGTCATCTCCTTCCCCTCTCTTCCTTCCTCTCCCCCCTCCACCCCACCCTTCCCCCCCCCCCCCCCCCTTCACCCACCACATCACCACGACCAGTGGAGCCACAAAGCCCGAGGTGTTTGCATCCAGCGGGCTGGACGACACGGTGTGCTTTTGGGACGTGCGTGCTGCCTCGCGCACCGCACCCGCGCTGCGAGTCAAGGCGCATGACGCCGATGTTAATGTCATCTCCTGGAACAGGTGAGCTCCGCTTTGCTGTGCTGTGATGTGCTGCTCTGCTCTGCCTCATCTTCGATCTTCATTCCCCTCCTCTCCCGCACCGCCCCTGCGCTGCGAGTGAAGGCTCATGACGCCGATGTCAATGTCATCTCCTGGAACATGGGGGCAATGTGATGTGCTCCACAGTGCTCTACGCTGCCTAATCTCCGATCTTCATTCCCCTCCTCTGCGCTGCGAGTCAAGGCGCATGACGCCGATATTAATCTCAATTCCTGGAACAGGTATGCTCCGATGTGCTCTGCCCTACTCTGCTCTGCCCTACTCTGCTCTGCCCTACTCTGCTCTGCTCTGCTCTGCCCTACTCTGCTCTGCTATGCCTCGCTCTGCTCGGCTGTGCTGTGCTCTGCCTTGCTCTGCTCTGCACTGCACTGCTGAACATTCAACCCCTTCTTCCGGGTCCTCCCCTCCCCACTCCTTCTCCTCTCTCCACCAACCCTCTTTACATGAGCCATTACTCTTTGCTGGCTCCCATCATTGTTGACTCCTTCCCACACACTCCCCAAGTTTTGAGGCGTCTCAAAACTCGCTCCTGTCATTGTTGACTCCTTCCCACCCACTCCCTTTAACATCCTTGCATGCACATTCTGCACTTCCCGCCTCCATCCCTTCCTCTTCCTGGCCTCCTACTCCATGCTGCCCTCCTCCCCCGCTCCGCGCCCCCCTCCTCTATCCCCTTTTCTCAGAGTCGCGAGCTGCATGGTGGCATCGGGGTGTGACGACGGGTCCTTCCGCATATGGGACCTGCGCCCCTCTCACCGCCCTTGCTCGCGCATTCTGCTCCCCTCCTCTCTGTCTCCCCCTGTGCCCCCTCTCTCCCCACGTCCCAGACTGGCAAGCTGCATGGTGGCATCGGGGTGTGATGACGGCTCCTTCCGCATCTGGGATCTGCGCTTGCTGCGGGAGGCGGGGACGGGCAAGGAGGGCGGCGCCTTCATAGCGCACTTCAACCACCACCGCCAGCCCATCACGTCCATTGAGTAGAGCCCGCATGAGATATCCACACTCGCTACCTCCTGTGGCGACAACCAGATCACGTGAGTGGTGGTGGGAGAGTGTAGTGGGGAAGGGGCACATTCATAGCGCACTTCAACCACCACCGCCAGCCAATCACGTCCATTGAGTGGATCCCGCATGAGAGCTCCACGCTCGCTACCTCCTGCGCTGACAACCAGATCACGTAAGTGGTGTGGGAGTGGTGGCAGTGGTGGTGGGATTGGTTGTGGGAGCGGTGGTGGGGGGAGTTGGGGTCATCAGCAAGTGCCACCCGCTCCCAGCTTGTGCGTTGTCCCCAGCCAATCACGTCCATTGAGTGGAGCCCGCATGAGAGCTCCACGCTCGCTTCCTCCTGTGGCGACAACCGGATCACGCAAGTGGTGTCGGAGTGGTGGGTGGGGGGGTCAGGGTCACCAGCAAGTGCCACTCGCTCCAAGCCTGTGCTTGTTCATAGCGCAACTCAACCACCACCGCCAGCCCATCATGTCCATCGAGTGGAGCATGAGAGCTCCACGCTCGCTACCTCCTGCGTTGTCCACCAGATCACGTAAGTGGTGTGGGAGTGGTGTGGGAGTGGTGTGGGAGTGGTGGTGGGAGTGGTGGTGGGAGTAGTGGTAGTGGGAGTGGTGGTGGGAATGGTGGTGGTGGGAGTGGTGATGGGGGGAGTGGTGGTGGGAGGAGTGGTGGTGGGGGGAGTGGTGGTGGGGGGAGTGGTGGTGGGGGAAGTGGTGGTGGGGGGAGTGGTGGTGGGGGAAGTGGTGGTGGGAGGAGTGGTGGTGGGGGAAGTGGTGGTGGGGGGAGTGGTGGTGGGGGGAGTGGTGGTGGTGGGAGTTGAGGTCACCAGCAAATGCCACTCTCTCCTTTTCGTTCTCATCATCCCTACCCTCCCTCCCCCCATTACCCCTCCCCTCCATTCTTTCCTCCCCCCACTGTTATAGTCACAATAGGCTTGAATGTGCCTAAAACGAAAGATCGAGAGCACAGACGGATTTCTGCACAGCGGCTTCAAACGTTGATAGCGTTCTGCTCACAGCTGCAAATGACTTGATTCAAATTGGATCTGGAGCGTCTTCACGTCGTCTACAATTAGCAATTTAGATTGCACGATTTGATAAAGAATTGACGACACAGCGTCGGTTTGAACGAACGGTACTATGGCAGCCACTATAGTTTTAGAACACAAGATAGGAAGAGTTACGAGTTGGGAATGACTCCCAGCTCCTACAAACCCCAAGAGCCGAGGTACAGTGATGTGGAACAGTGCCACACTGTCCCCAACCACGAAGGGTCTCGAAACTACCCTTCACTAGGGCCTACACCAAGTGAAATGTTACACTACACAAAGTAATGTAACTATCTTCAATATCTTGAGGTGTACCCTTTTGGCAAGCTTCGAAATCACTTGAGGCTTGACACCAAGGCTCGGGCTCTTCATCACAAACTCATCCTTGAGTTCTTGATGGGTCTGCTGCACACACCTGCGACACGCCGAACGTTCGACACAGGACAAAATAGAAACCGCGCACGACGAAATAGAAACCGCGCGCGAGACACAAACGACCGCGTAACACGCGTCTAGCGATAACTCGCTATTGACTCGACACACACACTCGACATCATGACTCAACATTCACACACAATTATAAGCATGAAATATATATTATCCCATGCCCTCATACCATTCCATACACACACACATTCACGCACACGGACAACAAGCCGAGTGCAAACTGTAGGGTTGCACCAACACCCACCCCGTTAACTGCTTTCCTTACCCCGCCACCATGTGCGGAACAACATATGGGACCTGTCATTGGAGCGAGATGCAGAGGAAGAGGCGGAGTTTGAGGCAGGGCAGAAGAAGCCGCAACCAGAGGCGCCGTCAGACCTACCTCCCCAGCCGCTCTTCGTGCACCAGGCATGCTCTCTCGCTTCCACTCTGTCACCCGCACTTTCTAGATTCTGATGTGCTTATAACATCGTGTGTAGAGAGACCTGCCTCCCCAGCTGCTCTTCGTGCACCAGGCATGCTCTCCCTTGCGCACTTTCGCCCGAACTCTTTAACCCTCGCCCAACCATCATGCTGTATTTGCGCATAAGCGCTGCCACCCTTTGGAGCCTCACCTCTCTGTTGATCACCACCCATCCACACGAGCACCATTCGGCCATGCTGTGGTTTGTGGTAGCAAGCACAATGCACTCACTCACCTCCTGGCCATCGCTGATCTTTCTCCACCTCTTGCTTTTCCGCATCTTTAGGTAGGCATAGCTAGCATCTCTAGCTCTTGCCTCAACTGTCTTTGCTGCCGCGCCTTGGCGTCGTTTCTCGCTTTCACTTTACCTTTGCAATGTGCATCACTTTCTCTTCCCAAGGAGTTCAACAAATGCCACTTGTTGGGAACATGTGTGCTGTAGAGGAACCATTCCTTCAAAACTGCTACCCGCACCTATTGCTGCAACCAGTTTCCTCCTCTGTCTCCTTCAATGAACCCCTTTTGCTCCTCTTCTTCCCCTCTCCCACCCTCCTCTGCCGCCCACTGAAGGGTCAGACAAACATCAAGGAGCTACACTGGCACCCACACATCCCGGAATTCTGATTTCCACTACTGCTGCTTTAACTACATTACTTCCTGGTCTTCTCTGTTCAACAATTCGTTCCGCTCCCCTCCTTCCCCTTCGTCGCCCTCTCCCACCCCCCTCTGATATGGTGTCATCTGCACATCCCAGGCATGCTGATATCCACTGCTGCTGCTTGGTATATCTCTATTCAACACCTCTCTCCGCTCCCCTCCTTTCCCTCCCGTACCCATAACAGGGTTAGACGGACATGAAGGAGCTGCACTGGCATCCGCACATTCCGGGCATGCTCATTTCCACTGCTGCCGATGGCTTCAACGCCTCCATGCCAGGGCTGACGTTCCATATTAGGCCTCCCTGATTCCGGAAAAAAAAAATCCCCCTGTATTATGGGTGTACATTTTTTCAGAGGTCTGCTACTCTGATTGCTCAGTGTCCAACGAAGTCTCAATCTGATGCGTCATGGTTCACAACACGAATGCAGTGTTGCTTCAAAAATTGCACTATGCTTTTCACTGCGGTATACAGCATGCTAGAAGCTTCCTACACTATCTAGTGCACCGGTTTGTCAATGTGGAACACCTCCTCCATATCCTCATCGTCCGAGAGGAAGGGGTTGTCGTCCTCCTCCTCCCCCACAACCTCCTGATCGTCGCCCAGGTCCTGTTCCACATCCTCCTCCTCCTCCTCCCCCTCCTCCTCCTCGTTCTGCCCGGCAGTTCCAGCAACCTCGTCTTCACCCTCCTTCTCTTTACCCTTCCTGCCACGCTCTGCCATAGCCAGCTTCGTGCTCTTCGCAGGGCGCCTCCTCCTCATAGACCTCCAGACCTCCAGTGCTTCCGGCAAGTCGATGTCATACTTCAGTAGCGAGATCTGCATCAGCTCGCCCAGCCGCGCGTTGCAGAGTGCGCCTCGCACCCACGGCCTGGAGAAACCCCTCTCGCACTCCACGGTTGACACGGGGAGCACCGCGATCGCCTGCCACAGAAGGATGAGGTTGGGCCATCTCCTGCCAGGTACAATCACGCAGCAGCACACACCGTGAAGAAACGTTTATGACATGCACAGCACACTAACACCCAGAAACAGCGCTGCCCCGAGCAGTGCGTTACCTCTTCGAGTCTGTGCTCCGGAGAATGTTGGTTAGGCACTGCTTGAAGCTCTCCAGCTCGTGGTGCACCATAATCGCACAGAATGTTGGGAGCTCCCTCTCTGCGGCCTTGAGGTCGAATCCCGTCAGCTTGTTGCGGAAAATCTTGCTGCATCCCAGAAGCCACACACGGCACTTCCGCTCCCATTGAGCCTTGATCTTCAGCCACTTCCCCGCCCGAAACAGCGTCGTCGGCCCCAGCTTCCCCAGGTCATCCAGACGCTCGTTGAGGTTGTCCACGCAATCGCGGGCGAACATGCGGCACAACTTCACGCACTCGGCGTAAGTGCTTCCGCACTTGTGCCCCGAGAGCTTCCTATCGTGCATGGTGTAGAGGTGGTTGACTGGGCGTCCTTCACCGTCCACGCCTCGCACCCGGACCTTCTTGCCTCCGCCTTGCCCGTGCAGCTTCAGAAAGCCGACCAGCCCGCTCTTGCTCTCGCCACCGAACGGCTTGTTGTTCGTCAAGTACCGCTTCGTCAGATCCGCCATGGTGGACTCAATGGTCTTAGAAATCTCCGTTACATCCAGGTGTCACAAGACCACCATTGAGCACATGTTAGACAGTTACTAACGGTAAAACAAACCATGCACAAATAGAGGCCTACTCGCGAAAGTAAAATAAACTTGCATCACGCTTCTGGAAGCAACGGTTGAGGTCGTTCATGTCGGCGAGGATGTCGGCAAGAAAGAACAGGCAGAACTGGAACTTGTAGCACGTCACAATCTCGTACGCCTTGTGGCTGTTCTCCCAGAGCAGAACGATGCACGCGCCCAGGACCTTGCACAGCCGACGCACCGCATCCCCTCGTGACAGCCACCGAACCGTGTGAATCCCCTGGACTTCAAGGTCCGTGTTGTAGATCACTCGCTGCAGGTACTTGAAGAGTTGACTCCAGACACACGACTTCCTGAGCTCTACCGCCACGGTGCGCACCACCTTGTCCACCATGTCCAGGTCCGGCTTTGACGTCGTAGCGTCCTTCACATCCAGAGCCTCCCTGTAGGACGCAGGGGACATAACACAACATGTGTGAGTAAAACAAGTGACATGTCTTGCGCATCTTCACACCTTATAAACTCACTGGTGGGCGATGCAGTGACAGGAAAGGTGATGCGGGACGTGTTCCTTAATCCGCGCCACCAAGCCGTTATCCTTCCTTATCATGATCGACGCCCCATCCGTATTGACTCCCACGATCTTGGACACATTGACGGATGAGGAGCGGAGATGATTCATGAGCACCTCGAACAGAGACCCTGCATCACACTTCTCAACTCTGAGCAGGGTGAAATCTCGCAGGCGACTTGGCGATTTTTCAAAAATGTGAGGTAAACAATCATATGTTTCCCTCGCGTTTGGTCGATGCTCTCGTCACAGTTGAGGCCCAGGAATGGGGAAGGGTGGATGTGGTCCATCTGCACCCTCGTCAGGTAGAAACTGATGCTGTGAACCATCTGCTAGAAGCCGTACCTGCACATGTTTGTAAGTACAATTGTCAGTAACAAATGAAGTAAACATTTAAACGCAACACACGTAACAAAGCAACACTCGGAAACAGTGCCATACTAAGTGAGATAGACCACGTAGGATTGCCTCGGAATTTCGGGTGTGTCCTGCTCCACGAGATGCCGCATCAGCTTCAGGAACATGCTGATCGGCGCGTCGCACTTGCAGAGAAACTCAACCGACCGCATGAGTCGAATCGCGTGCCTCCCCTCGATGTCTGAGTTCATGAAGCTTGAAATCACTTGCTGCCCCTCGCAGATGCCCTGCGCAATCTTCATCTGCCGATCAACCACCTCCGTGTGAACGTCCGTGTGCTCGTGAGCCCGGAAAGACTACGTCTGTAAGTCACGTCCACCATCATTACCTTGCCTGGCGTACTTCGTCTTCTCCTTCCCGTACGACATGCAGACGCTGCACTTCACATAGGGAAATTCATCCTTGGTTTTCCCAAACACAAGCCACGAAAACTGGCCCGACCACTTTGTCTCGTAATTGATACTCGCCGCTTGGTACATCTGCTCTCTCAGCTGCATCTTGGTGAGTGCGGGCGAGCCGGTGTCCGCGCGGACAGGGATGTCAGTTGACTCCTGGATCTCAGCGACATGAGGTGGTGGACCAACGGACACCCGCACCGTGCTTGGTGTCGGACTTGGCGCGGCCGGTGGGGGATCTTTACTGCAAGAAGCAACAGGTGGGGGTAGAGTGAAGGCGGCGGGATGGGGAGACTCAGTCGGAGTGGAGGTTTCTCTAGCTGCAGAGTCATGGAAGGTGGACCTAGGAGGATCGGGTGTTACTGGAGCAGCACTAGTTCTAAGAAAAATGAGCCCAGTGCGTCGGGCATCAGAAGCTTTCTCCGGCAGGGTAGGCTCCGTGGGTTTCGGCGGTAACGGTGGCTCATCTGAGCCATCCTGAGGAGAAGCATCGTCGGCATGCAGGCATTCCATGGCGGCGATAAAGAAGAGACGGGGAGCGAGAGATACTGAGAGAATGATTGAACGAAATGAAAAATAACCGCAGCACATCCAGGACCCTGGCCTAGGGGAGGGGGAAGCAAGAGATGGTTGGAGAAGACGGGGTCAGCAAGAAACCTCCGCGTTGCCACGAAATTGATGTCTCGATGCCACAAACCTCGAGTCGTCAACTAATTCGGCCGTTCATGCAAGGCCGAATACATTGAAGGACAGCCTGTCTGCCAGCGGCGACTGTAAAAAAAAACATATCTGGCCAATGAGGGACACATACTGTGCTTTGCGCGGTACTCGTGGCAGCTAACCATCATATTCTGGTTGCGCTGTCAAAGTTGAGAGTTGTGCTGTGCAGCGGTGCTGTACAGCGGAGCGTGGTGTTACTTGTCGGTATTACGTTAGTGCTGCGCGTGAAAGGGGTCCCTCACGCAGGGGAAGGCAAAATCATGATTACGCACATGAGGGGGACTCGTAGGAGAATTCCAGAAAGCTTCGTCCCGAGAGCGTCTCATTCAAGGTCCGCAGGACGCGTACTCTGTTTTGACAGGGACCATAAGAACACTACTCTGAGAGTGTATACAAAATTACAGGGTTCGCTAAATTATTAGTCTGACTGGATTAGTCTTCACAAGTCGTTATATGATCTTACAGGTACCACTAGGTGACAAGGTTGAAATAACCCTGAAATCAGGGTAATTACTCTGATAAGGTTCGCATAGAGTAAGTTGCAGCACAAGTATTGATCTCAGGTCAGATTGAATTTAAAATGACATAATACAAATGAGCACATACATAGGTTTATATAGTAATACAAAGGGAAAACCAAACGTCCTAACTAGCCATGTACTCTAAGGCGTACATTCCCTAAAACACAACGGTGCGACTCGAGACGGTTACGAACCTGCTCCCACCTAAATCCTCGCTCCTGCAGCTTCCCAATGCTTCTGCTCCAACGGTCCAGATGCTGCCAACCTTACGTGACTCTTCACGTCATGTATGTTTTTTCGCCTTCATACTCGCTTTTGTATCTTGACTTGCTACTAGTGGGAATGCACAGTAGTTCTCAATTTATTGTTCGTAACACCCCCCTTCATTCCTCGCCGTAGCTAGTCTTGACTTGCTTGACTACATCGCTCGGTTCGGAGCAGTGCTGGTACTTTGAACGTAGCAGTCGCTTCGTGAGAAAGTCGGTTGCCATGTCACCCGGTTGGGAAATAGGTCGGATCGACCTTGCCCTTGTCAACTTCGTCCTTGACGAAGAAAACAGCGCAATATGTTTGGTGTGGTTGATGATTCGGTTTGGTGTGCTCTGGTTGTCGCAGGCAGGTGGAATGTCGACGAAGTTGGGATTTTCGCTTCCTGCAGGAGCTCTTGCAGGTTGAGACCTTCGCGAGCTGCTACTGTCGCGGCAATGAATTATGCTTCCGTCGATTATCGGGCAACTAGTTCCTCCTTCTGCGAGTTCCAGGAGACGGGCCTTGTTGGCATCCACAATTCTGAACCGTTGATTGTCGGGGTCAGCAGCGTGATCGGCATCCACGTAGCCGATGAGGTTGAAAGAGGGAGTTGCGACTGTGGAGTAGCAGAGTCTAATGTTGGGCATGGAGATGAAGAATTCCAGGGCGCGCTAAAGATCTAGAAGATTCTCAGCCGTTGGTTTGGGCGAGTACTGAGCCAGCTGGCTCGTGATGAACGAGAGATCTGGCTTGTAGCTTACTAAGGCAAAGAGCATGCATCCAGCTGCTCCTGCTATGTGTGAAGGCCTGCGGGAGATAGGGCTTGGTTGTCGGGTTTGTGGTTCGGTCCGGGTGTGCGGTAAGGAGTGGAGAGTGGTGCAGGAGTGACGTTGAACCGCTTCTCAAATGTTTCAGCATACTTAGCAGCTCTGAGAGGTGATGGCCTCTGGCGCGTAGGAGATATTAAGGCCCAAGAACTGCTTCACGTCGTGATTAGTGGTGATGTCGACGCGCATCGCCAGGTTCTCCTCAAACTGGCAGGGCAGCGTGTTGCTCGATCCTGTGTAGAGCAAATTATGTACGTACACTGTGAGCAGGATGTAATCGCCACAAAAATTCAAGCGATACATCCCGACAGCTGCGTGAATCCTATTACGAGTAGGATTTTGGTGCTTGTTTGATTTTCGTAAATCGACTTCTTCAACTGACACACGCACGGGTTACCCTCTCCGTAAGTGTGTGGCTGCTCCACCGCATCTACAAACGCATACAGGAACGTGTTTTTCACGTCAATTTGGCGGGGCGGGAGGTGCCTTGCTGTGGTGATCACGAGTAAAATTCGCACGGAGGCATGGCGGCTGACCGGAGCGAGGGTCTGGTCGAAATCTATGCCGTGCCTTTGGTCATAACCACGTATGACTGGGTCCCTCACCATGGACTCGACCGCCGGCGCCCGCCGCGTCCTCGACCTTGCTCGCCGCCTTGCAGCATTGGGTGTTGTCTACCCTGACACCGTCATCTGCTGCCACCTCCTCCAGGGTCTCACCCCTGCCTTCGATGCCCACAAGCTAGCATGCATGCAGCTCCTCTCCAAGCATGACACTCGCGCTCAAGTTGCACAATGGATCATCACCACTGAAGCTGAAATCCTTCGCCATTCCTCCTCCACCGCAGCAGCGGCACAGCAGCAGCAAGGGCGGGCGTGGGGGTGGGCGTGGAGGCGGGCGTGGTGGTGGGCGAGGCGGCTCTGGCGGTCGCGGTGGCGTGTGTCGTGGTGCAGCAGCGACCTTCCCACCCTGTCAGTATCTTCCCCTCTATGGCCCTACTCGAGGCCAACGCTGCATCCAAACCACTCATGCAACTAACACGTGCTTCAAGGCACTCAGTGATGAGTGGTTCGCTCGTGGGAACTCTGGCACCCCCCCTCGCTGGTCCACCCTCAGCCCCCGCCCCACTGGTGATCAATGTGCCCCAAAACCTATCTGAGGAACCCTTGCTGATCAGGGTGCCCCAAAACCAATCTGAGGGCAGGCCTAAGTCTAAGCCTAACTCACTATCTCAACACACTCTACTTTATTTGCATTCCACTTCTGTGTCACACAAAGTACTTTTCAACATTTTACTTCGTACGTTATCTGTCAAAATCTCAGTTACTAGACCACTGGGATATAAGGGCTTGTTTGTGTAGCGGATTAGCGTGCCCATAAACCCCCTGGCAAACGCGCCTGTAACCCTTCCCTAGGACTACCGGGCATTTCTAGTGCTCGTCTCTGACACCTCTCCGCACTGGGATTCTTGAGGAGACGGCACAGCGTCGGCAGCGCCTGCATGTGCACACATGAGGATTCGAACCCAAACCTTCGCTCTGATACCATGTCAGAATCTCGGTCACTAGACCACTGTGATAAAGATGGCTTGTTTAAGTAGCGGGTCAATGCGTCTATAACCCCCCACGCGAACGCGCCGGTAACCCTTCTCTAGGATTATCGGACATTCCCATACTGATCTCTGACACTATCCAATGCTTGCATGATTTATCTAATATCATTCAATTCTCATCTCGATTAATTCTTTGCCTATTTCGGTAAGACTTTCTTCGCCAAAGTCTTCCGCTGTGTTTCGTCCTCAATATAGTCAACCCCGCTATTCCTTGGTGGATTTAGGCCAATGGGGCCGTACTGTACGACCATCACCGCCAAAGAAGCTCTACGGCGATTTATCTGAATCGTTGTTTGCTGTTAGAAATTATATTTCTACATGTAACTGCATATTAGACTAGCTAGTGTAGTATCACATTAGACTTCTATTGTTGGTGGTATACCCCTCTTGGCCACCTTCTCTTGCACCTATATCTTGTAACATTGTTGTTAGTCAAACCCCTCTTCTCTCTCAAAGCCATCTCGCCACTCAGGCTACTCTAGCCATGGCTCCTAAGCCCAAGGCACCTATTCTGACATTTGCCTGCATGACATTCCATTTGTGATCATCAGCGACCGCGACCCCAAGTTCGCATCAAACTTTTGGATTGAGACGTGAGCATAATACCGACACGTCGAGACTCTTAAAGCGCCCTGTCCAACTTAACTCGCCAGACAAATGCGTGCGCAAGCTAAGTGAATTGGGTGAATCAAGAAGGGCCAGCCGATAATTTTAACACTCTTGCGCTAATATCTAATAAGTATTGAAAACGTTACTTGCTTGCAGCAACTATCAAAATGATATTGTGTAGTTTTCTCCTTCCACACTGTCAAGAACTGACTTGTGATGTCACTAAGGTTGGTTGGGGTACATAAACCTAACCCTAACTGTTGTACCCCATATGACACACATCACTAAGACTATAATGTCAAATTTTTATATCTTATGTATATTGTTAGATAGGCTACAGTGAGTTGCCCTCTAAAGGGTACAACACTTTAGGTTGACACTTGTATCTCCTTGTTCATCCTTACTCACAAATTTCTCCCGACACTAGTTTCCTAGCCTATTTTAAGATGGTATTAGAGTAGGTAATTTTTCTCCCTCCCACACTTCCGCTCCCTCCCTTAGCCGGTCCCGAGGCGCCCGTCCCTTAGGCTCCGTCTCGTCACTGGTAGGACGGCCCCCGCGGGCCTCGTTTTCATCGCGTTCAAAGGCCCCCGCGGGCCTCGTTTTTTATCGCGTTTAAAGGGCCCCGCTGGCCCCTCGTTTCGTCGCGCTCCAGAAGGGACAACAGTCGCGCGTGCAAGCAGCAGGCACACACGCACCAGCAGCAGCAGCGCGCGCGTTAGCCAGCGGCAGTCACGCACGCCACTGCAGCACGCGCATTGCAGCAGCAGCGCTTGCATTGCAGCAGCAGCGCGTGCATTGCTGCAGCAGCACGGCTAGGCAGCAGCGCGTGCTACTGCAGCAGCACGGCTAGTCAGCAGCTAGCCGCCAGCAGCTCGCCGCCAGTAGCAACTAGCCGCCAGCAGCTAACCGCCAGCAGCTAACCGCCAGAAACTAGCCGCCATCAGCAGCTAGCCGCCAGCAGCAGCTAGCCGCCAGCAGCAGCTAGCCGCCAGCAGCTAACCGCCAGCTAGCCCCTCCCACCCGCCCACAGCCCCTTTTCAGCCGCTCACAGCCCCTTCCAACCGCTCACAGCCCCTTCCAACCGCTCACAGCCTATAACATGCATATACTTTGACAGAGGTAGGCCTCGGTTGCTGTAGACTTGCTGTTTGCTTTGTTTGTTGTGCTTCTATATATACTAGTAAACTCTTGAACTGGCATTGTGGCCACTTGCTTGTGCTCGGAGTGTGTGGTGACTCTGAGTGCCACCCTGAGCTTTGTTTTTTATGCTTGTTCTTGACTGGTATTATGACCCTTTGTTTCCCTTGGTTGTTTTGATGCCCCTCACTTAGCCTATGGCGGTGTGTCAAATGTTTATATCTTCTATATATTGTTAGATAGGCTAGGCTACAGTGTGTCAGAAGTATAGGCAGGAATCGATGAACTATGGAAGAGTTGGGTACAAATATCAAACCCTAGAAGGGGTTGTACCCCATATTGGCTACCCCACTACAGCCTAAGCATGTATAGCATACATAATCTGACACACCCCCATAGGCAAAGTGGGGGAGAGCAAGGGGTCACAAGACCAGTCAAGAGAGGCAAAGCAAGCTCAGGGTGGATCACAACGTCACCACACACGCTGAGCACAACCAAAGGGCCACAAGGCTAGTTCACATGCAGAGATATATATGCAACAACAGCAGTACAGTGATCTCTACCTAACAGAGCAAGCAAGTAGGTATAGATATATAGATCACAGTACAAGCAGAGTCTACAGCAAGTGAGGAAACGTGGGCACAAGGCCCAGCAAGGTACAAAAGCGCTGATGATCACCAGGCGAAAGTGCCTTGGTGAATATATCAGCAGTGTTGGCCCGAGTGGCCACGTAACGCAGGCGAAGCTGACCACGCTGCTGCAACTCTCGAGCCAGGAAGTAACGCAGAGCGATGTGCTTCGTTCTGTGCTCCAGTCTGTGCTCCTCACACAAGGCAATGGCAGCCTTGTTGTCGACGTACAGCACTGGAGGAGAACGAGGCCGCTCTCCCAAGTCGGTCAGCAGGTAGGTGAGCCAGCGTAACTCCTGTGCAGCCATGGCTGTGGCGTAGATCTCAGCCTCACAACTGGAGCTGAGAACTGAAGACGAGCGTGTAGAACGCCAAGAAACTGAACCAGAGCCAAGGCTGAAGGTGTAACCCTGTGACGACTGCTGAGTAGTCTGGTCGTCAACCCAAGAAGCGTCTGAGTGCCCAGTGAGGACAACTGGGCTCTTCCCTCCAAGCACTAGCCCTATGCCTGATGTGCTGCACAAGTAGCGCAGTACCCTCTTAGCGGCAGCCATGTGCTCAGGTCGGTGCCGACCAGGAGCCACGTAGCGAGCCAGCAGACCAAGAGGGTACGCGAGGTCAGGACGAGTGCAAGTCATCAGGTACATGAGGCAGCCAACTAGCTCTGGGTAAGGACCACTCGGCTCTACGGACTCGTCCGAAGGTGGAGCTGAGAGCGAGTGACCTGTAGCCAGAGGAGTGGCCTGTGCCGAGGACCAGGTGAAGCCGAAGCGCTGAAGGACCTGCTGCACCATGTGTGACTGAGTCAGTGTGATGGTGCGGCGTGCTCTGTCCCGGGTGATCCGCAAGCCAAGATAGCTTGTCAGCTCACCCAGGTCTGTGCACGTGTGTCTCTTTTGCGGCTCCGACTTCACGTGGGCGAGAGCCTCAGTGTCAGCAGTGGCAAAGACCAAGTCGTCGACGTACACGAGGATGTAGAACGGCGGCCGTGAAGTGTCGGTGCGCAGAAACAACGACGGGTCAGCAGTAGAGGGCGCGAACCCAAGAGCCGCAAGTGTAGTCCTCAGTGTGTCGTGCCACTCACGTGGCGCCTGGCGGAGACCGTAGACTGGCCGCCGGAGGCTCCACTGGGTACCAGGAGGAAACGACCCAGTGAAGCCAGGAGGGCGGCGCAGCAGATCTCCTCGTGCACACTGCCCTGCAAGAAAGCTGTGCTGAAGTCAAGAGAGTGAAGCTCGTAGTCACGCTAAGCGGCAACGTGCAGCAGCACCCGAAGAGTGGTCATCTTCGGGGTAGGGGAGAAGGTCTGGAAGAAGTCTACTCCCTCTCGCAGACTGAAGCCTCGAGCAACGTAACGAGCCTTGAAGACAGGCGGAGAACCTGGCGGCCGCTTCACCCTGAAAATCCACATGCCACTGACGATGTTCGCCCCGGGAGGGGGAACCTCGTCGACGTAGGTGCCTGTGGACTTCCAGGATGCCATCTCTGCATCCATGGCTGTCTGCCACTGAGAGGAGTACTCACCCGCGATCGCCTCAGCGTAAGAGCGTGGGGTCGGGATGTCTGGAGCATCCGGGTCTCCCTCAGGGGCAAGCAGCATGGACACGAGATGAGGTACAGCAGCGGCAAAGCACTCAAACTCCTCCTGCCTGTCCTCAAGGACGTCCGTGCCAAGAGCACACTCACCCCCGACGGACGGAGGACAGACAGACTCAGACTCAGCAACAAGACTAGCGGCGAAGTCTAGACGACAGGCAGCAGCAAAGTCAACTAGCTCAGCTACCAAGGCAGACGTAGCAGCAGACTCAAACGACGGGTCAGTGACAACAGTGGCTAGCAGACGCGTGACAGTAGAGTGAGCAGCACGGGTGCGGTCAGACTCAGGCTCAGAGACGGTAGGTAGAGAAGACGCAGGAGGGGAAGGCAGGGGAACACGCTGCGGAGGAGAGGAAGGACGACGGACGACAAGACGGGTGCCGGGGACAGCCGGCTGACGCGAACGAGGGACACTGCGACCGGAACGACCAGACCGAACAGGCGAAACAGGACGCGACGCAGGCTCACGACGCTCAGTAAGACCCCCTGACTGCTCAGTGTAAGGAGAAGGAGCAGGTAGCTGTGAGCCAGGCTGTAACGGAAGACCAGTAGACGAAGGGAGACTAAGAACCTGGCGAAGCACAGAGTCAGGCGGTGGCTGAGACGACGAAGACGGTGGAGCGAAGAACAGGCGCGGCTGTGCAGGGCTACCAGCACCAGCAGCTCCAGCACCCCCAGCACCTCCAGCAACTCCAGAACCCGCAGCGCCAGCTCCTCCAGGACCAGCTCCACCAGCAGCAGCACCCCCAGAACCAAAACCTCTAGCTCCAGGGCCACCTGCGCCAGCACCTCCAGCAGCTCCAGAACCCTCAGCGCCAGCTCCTCCAGGACCAGCTCCACCAACAGCAGCACCCCCAGAACCGGCACCTCCAGTCCCAGGGTCTCCAGCCTCAATGCCTCCTGCAGCAGCACCCTCAGACTCAGCACCTCCAGCCCCAGCAGCTCCAGTACCTCCAGTACGAGCACCTCCGGGACCAGCACCACTCCCACCTCCAGTGACGACTGCAGAAGTACCTCCAGCGGCAGAGCCCCGAGCTCCAGAAGCGCGACCCTGACGGCGACCGTACCAGTCGTGCAGCTGCTGCGAGGTGAGAGGCACACGCGGACGAAGGCGGCTACTCCAAGGAAGCCGCGCAACAGCAGACTCAGAACCCGCAGCGCCAGCACCCTCAGCAGCTCCAGAACCTCCAGCTCCAGCACCACCAGCGCCAGTACCTCCAGCAGCTCCCGAACCTCCAGCGCCAGCACCCTCAGCAGCTCCAGAACCTCCAGCGCTAGCGCCACCAGCGCCAGCACCTCCAGTAGCTCCAGAACCTCCAGCTCCAGCACCCTCAGCAGCTCCAGACCCTCCAGTAGAAACAACTCCAGTGGCAGAGTCACCAGCTCCAGCGCCTCCCGCAGCAGGGCCCCTAGCTCCAGCAGTGCGACCCTGACGGCCAGCGTACCACTCAAACAGCTGCTGTGGAGAGAGAGGGAGTCGACGACGAGAGTGCAGCGGCGAGGCACCAGCGGAGCGACTACGGAGACGGCCGCTCCCGAGAGACTGCTCACCAGACGCCTCAGCGCCCCCAGGCTCAGAACCTCCAGTCTCCGCACCCCCAGGCTCCGCACCCCCAGGCTCAGCACCCCCAGGCTCAGCACCCCCAGGCTCCGCACCCCCAGGCTCAGCACCCCCAGCAGCAGCACCACGCTCAGCAGCACCTGAGTCACCAGTGACCTCAACCAGAGGGGGAGGGTCTACCTGAGACACACCTGAAGGAGCAGGACCGGGAGCGGGGAGGGGGTCTACCTGGGTAGCACCTGGAGCGAGGAAGAGCGGCGGGGGGGGGAGAGGGGCAATGCGGTAGGGGAAGAGACGGTAAAAGGGAACCGACTCGTCGAACGTGACGTCCTGAGAGGGGAAGACACGGCGCGAGGTGGGGTGGTAGAACTGCCAACCAGGCGCGTCAGGGACAAAGCCAAGGAAGACACAGGGAACAGCGCGGGCGGAGAGCTTGTCCGCGGTGGTATCGCGGACAAAGTCACCAGAACCCCAGACCCGGAAACGCGACGCATCGCCAACCTTCCCCGTCCACAGCAGTGTGGGCGAGGTCTCCGGCAAGGAGACACGGGGCCAGAGGTTGAGCTGATGCGCGGCGTACCGGACCGCAAACGGCCACAGAAAATGGGGGGCCGCCGCATGGACCATGGAGGTACGAGCGACCTCCATGACCAAGCCAATGCGGCGCTCAGCAACCCCATTCTGCTGCGGAGAGGCCGGAAGCGTGAACGACTGGGTGATGCCGTGCTCCTCACAGAAGGCTGCCAAGAGGTCGGAGGAAAACTCACCACCTCTGTCAGAGTGCAGACGAAGAACGGGAAACTCCGTCCCGAACTGCTCGCGGAGCTGGAGACGAGAAGCGCGGATCCAAGGGATCAAAACATCAGGGACCTCACCCTTGGTGCGCAAGGGGAAGACCGTGGTGTAACGCGTGTAGTCGTCGACGACCAGCAGGAAGTACCGCTCGTGGCCCTGTCCACGGACGCGGGCTGGGCCCCACACGTCCAGGTGGAGAGTCTGCAGGGGAGCCTCTGTGGGAGGGAACGAGGAGGAGTGAGGAGCGGCGCGCTGCCGCCCCTCGACACAGGGAAGACAGGGAGGAGCAGGCGAGGGTGGGAGGGGAGGGAGAACCCTGGGAAGTCCAGAGACAAGGACACGGCGGTGCATGCTGCGAAGGCGCTGCACCGAGGGGTGACCAAGGCGGTGGTGCCAAAGGAGGGTCTGGTGCGACAAGGCGCGACACGAGCAGGGGGCCGACAACTGACCTGACGCAGACGCAGACGCAGCTACCTGAGGGGACTCAGTGGTCAGGGTGTACAGGCTCGAGCCAGGCTCACGGGTAAACGTGGCCAGGTGTCGGCCCGTCCGAGCACACGTACAGTGAGTCACTCGCTGACGCGCAGGAGTGAACTGGTCAACCCCCCCATCCTGGAGGTCAGCTCCACTCACCAAGTTCTTAGAGAACGAGGGGAGGTAGAGACCTGACAGCAAGCCAGACGGGGCGGCCGGACACGGCAGAACCGTGGAGTAGTGGGCAAGGACTGGACCCCCAGAGGGGTCTGCTAGGGAGACTGCAACTGGCCGACTAAGCGGCGTGAGTGTGGTGCAGTCGCGAAAGAAGGAGCGGGAAGCTCCTGAGTCAAGGGTGAAGGTGTGCAAGGTCGCAGCAGGCGAAGTACCAGAGAGGGCAGACTCACCAGCACCTGGAGCAGCAGCCTCACCAGCACCCAGAGCAGGAGACGCACGAGCACCTAGAGCCGTAGCCTCACCAGCACCTAGAGCAGGAGACGCACTAGCACCTAGAGCAGCAGCCTCACCAGCACCTTGAGCAGCAGGCTCTATACCTGGGTCAGGCGGTACGCACAGGTAACAGGCACGGTCAGCACTAGTAGGCAATGCATACATGGCAGTGAGAATAGCATCATAGTCAAGAGCAAATATATCTACTCTCTGCCCAAGCAGCTCCACCCAATCGGGGAGCTCAGCCTCGTCGCCAAACTCGGTACGCCAGGCGTCGCTCAGACGGGCGAAGCAGCGGGACTGTGTGTGACTAAGCGTCCCGCAAGGCTGACCAGTCCGAGCACCAGTGCGAATGACGTAAGAGCAGCGAACAGAACTGAGAGACCCTCTACTCTGAGCGTACCACTCACGAAGCTGCTGAGGCGTGCGAGACTCGCGTGGACGTCGCTGGAGCTGCATCTGGTCACCGCCAGTAGCAGCAGTAGCAGTAGTAGCAGCAGTAGCAGCGCGGCCACCCCTACAACCCCAACTAGCGTACCACTCACTCAGCTGCTGGGGCGTGAGGGACTCACGCGGACGTCGCTGGAGCTGCATCTGGCCTCCGTCAGTAGCAGCAGGAGCAGTAGTAGCAGCAGTAGCAGCAGTAACAGCCGTAGCAGCAGTAACAGCCGTAGCAGCAGTAACAGCCATAGTACGTGCAGGGCAGGCGCGACAGGCAGGCAGGCAGGCAGGCAGGCAGGCCGGCAGGCAGGCAGGCAGGCCGGCAGGCAGGCAGGCAGGCCGGCAGGCAGGCAGGCAGGCGGCGCGGCAGCGCGCTAGGCAAGGCAGGGGCTCACCAGTGGCGGAAAGAGCATGCTCTCACCGGGCGAGCAGGGCCGGTGCTCGGCGGACGGCGGCAGGGTCGGCGCACGACGGCGGCGACAGCGGGGCCGCAGCAGCGGCTACAATGAAGGGCCGGGTCGAGTCAGCGGCAGGGCGGGGCCGGGTCGTGTCAGCGGCAGAGCCGGGTCGAGTCAGCGGCAGGGCGAAGCCGTGTCGGCGGCAGGGCGGGGCCGGGTCGTGTCAGCGGTGGGGCCGGGTCGTGTCAGCGGCAGGGTGGGGCCATGTCGGCGGCAGGGCGAGGCCATGGCGGCGGTAGGGTGGCGCGCGCCGCTGCCTGGGGCCGCGCACTGGCGGGTAGAGCGCGGCGCGGGCTGCGCGGACGGCGCGCAGCGCGCTGCGGGCCGCGGACGCGCCGCGCGGGCTTTGGGCGGGCTGCGCGGGGCTGCGGCGGGCCGCGCGCGCGCTGTGCGGGCTCGGTGCGGGCCGCGCGGGGCAGGTGTGGGCCGCGCACGCGTCGCGCGGGCTCGGGGCGGGCTGCGCGGGGCAGCTGCGGGCCGCGCGCGCGCTGCGCGGGCTCGACGCGGGCTGCGCGGGCCGTGCGCGGGACGCGACGCGGCTGCCGAGGCGCGATTCGGGCAGGAGAGGGCGACCCGCGGGGGTAAAAACGAGGCAGCGCTTGAAAATTAGGTCTGCGCGCGAAGCAGCAGCAGACAGCTCAGACAGTAGACTGCAGACAGCAGGCAGACAGTGCGCGCAGTGCAGCACGTCCTAGGTACAGTGACAGGCACATTCGTGGGGTAGCGGTAGGTGGGCCCGAAGAAAAAGACGGTCCTACGAACCTACTGCTCTGAAACCATGTCAGAAGTATAGGCAGGAATCGATGAACTATGGAAGAGTCGGGTACAAATATCAAACCCTAGAAGAGGTTGTACCCCATATTGGCTACCCCACTACAGCCTAAGCATGTATAGCATACATAATCTGACACAGTGAGTTGCCCTCTAAAGGGTACAACACTTTAGGTCGACACTTGTATATCTTGTTCCTCCTTACTCACACATTTCTCTCGACACTTGTTTCCTAGCCTATTTTGACACACACTCCTAAACCATAGAAACGTACTTTTGAGCAAGGCCGGGATTCAATAATTATAATTATATATTAGTACACCTGTTTAATATGTATCAAACCCACCTGTTTAATTTGACTTAATTCTGATAATGGGTTGGATTTGCAAACCTTTAATTCCATTCACATAAGGTATCACGCAGCAAGTTAATAAAGTAGGACTGCAATTAGCGAGGCAAGGCAGCGCGAACGAGCTAGGCGAAAACCAAGGGGCAAAGTCTGGCTCGGAAGTGTGGCGAGGGTTACGGGGCGACTCGTGAGTGGTTTGGCCCGACAAGTCAGGCCGAACCAGCTCAGGCGAGCAGTTCGGGGTTACTACTTTTCAGCGCACAGAACTGCGCGAGAAGCTGAATTTAACCAAGTGCACCGAAGTGCACCGAAGCAAGATCCCAAGGCACAGTTTTTCGGCCTTGATCTCTCCGCAGCGCACGCAGCGTGCTGCCCTGCTGTCTCCTCCACTCCCTCCCCAACCACCCCAAGGCTTCTCGCTCTGCCTCTCCTCCGCTCGCCACTCGCCACCCTCGCACCTGCGCACTACAAAGCACCGCCTCACGCGCTCATTCCTCTCATCACTCTCCACCTTACAGCTTCTGTTCTTGCTACTAGAACCTCTCAGCCTTCCCGGTCGCGTTCTCGTTACCTCAGCATGGCCCCATTGCGCGAGTCGTATTCTGCAGCGCTGAGCTTCTGGAAGAGCCTCGGCGGGGAGAAGTCGAGCGCATCACGGCGCGTACAGCCGCTGAGCGACAGCACCAACAACGGTCATCGCACTGACGCCGCCGCGGGATGCAAGCACGACGCCACGGCGTCAGAAACTGGTGCGTGGGAATGCGCAGCGTGGGAGTCAGGCGCGTCGGAATGCGCATCCTCGGAAACTGGTGCGTCGGACCCTGCAGCGTGCGACTGCGCCGCTTCGGGTGCGCCGGAAACTGCTGCGCTGGACTCCGCCGCGCCGGAATGTGCAGCCCCGCAATCAGCCGCGGCGGAATCGGCTGCGCCGCAATCAGCCGCGGCGGAATCGGCTGCGCCGCTATCAGCCGCGGCGGAATCGGCTGCGCCGCAATCAGCCGCGGCGGAATCAGCCGCGACGGAATCAGCGTCGGTGGCATTGGTGGTGGCGTTGTCACGCCCGTCAGCTGGTCGCAGCATGGCGGCAGCAGCAACGCAATCAACGCCGATGTCGCTCCCCCCGTCGCGCATCCCGAAGCCGAGCAACACGGGAGCAGCGATTCGGCGCGTGGAGGGACCGACGCTGATCCCGAGGCCTCGATGTGCCGCAGCGCCCAGGCCGGTGCGGCGAGTGCAAGGCGAAGCTGCCGTCAAGCCGCCTCGCAGAACGCCCAAGGCCAAGGCCGCGCTCACTGCCACCCCAAAGCGCCCATGGCGGCCCTGACTGCTCTGACGGCAAACAAGGACGAAAAACGAAATGGAAAAACAAAATAGCAAAAAACGCAGAAAGAAAAATGAAGATTACAAAAAAAAAGGGGGTTGCGGACTGTTTGCAGAGAGAGATGATGGGTGGATGGGATGGCAGGCAGGAAAGCAGCATAGATGGGCGGACGGAATGAAAGGCAGGTAAGCAGCGCAGCACAGCAACAGGGAGAGCAGCGAACGCGGAGCGATGGGGAGGACGGATGGGTGTGGCGTGGATGGGGGAGCGACGGTGGTACGGCCCTTTTTTGCGCGCTGCTTCACAGCAGGGCGTTTGTGGGAGTGTGGGTGGGTGGTTGGTGGGTGGCGGTTGCAAGTTAGGGGGTGAGGGAAAGGTGGTGTGGTGTGGTGCTGTGGTGTGAATGCGCTGCTGCAAGCTTCAAGGATGGGTGCAGGCAGGGTGGGAATAACGTGGATGGAGAGGTGGGAGTGGTGGGCAACATGACGACAGCCCGATACTGCATAGCTGCAAATGGGTGCATGGAATGGGTGCCCGACAGCCCAATACTACATATAGGTGCTGCCTTGACATGGGTGCAAATGCGTGCAAAGTACCGTAGCCGTAGGCACCAATGCTGTAGGTGCTGGCATGACGCCACCTGTAGGCTTAAGCCCAATGTAGGGTAGGATAGGGGCCTTATTGTGTGTGCCCACTTGCAATGACAATGATTGAATGAATGACGAAAGCCCAGTTGCGTGCAATGAGTTGTGGATAAGGGCAGCAGAGGATTGGATTGGCAGTGCAGGGCAGAGCCATGTGCACTCAGGTGCCAGCATCAACACGGCTGTGACAGGTTGAGAGTTGGTGTTTCCCATGTGGTGTTGATGGTGGTGGCATGGTGGGTGATGCAGCGCATGGTGAGAGGGGATGCAGTGCTCCTGCTGCTGCTGTCCCCCCTGCTGCAGCAGCAACTCCCAGCCCCAAGTGGGTCAGGCAAGCCGTTGAGGTGGAGGGTGAGGTGGGCGAGTGGATGGCGCAGCGCGGGGAGGGGTGTGGCGAGGAGCAAAAGGGGGGGGAGGAGAGGGCAGCAGGCGGGGAGGAGGGGCGGATGAGCAGCGCGTGTGGAGGCAGGGCGAGTGGAGAGCCCCGTTGAGCCCACGCCTGCGTGCATGGCCGCCCATGGCCTCCCCTTCATGGCGCTGCTCCCTGGCGCCTGCAGCCCCCTCTGCCTGCCCCAAGCACGCACCCGGGAGAAGGCGTGCGGCAGGCGGGGGGCAGCACGGGTGGAGGAGGGCGACAGACGGGGCACAGCAGGGGGAAAGGGGGGGGAAAGGAGGGCGGAAGGAGGGGGAAAGGATGGGGAAAGGATGGGGAAAGGATGGGGAAAGGAGTGGGAAAGGATGGGGAAAGGAGGGGATACAGGATGGGGAAAGGAGTGGGAAAGGGGGGAAGGGGGAAGGAAGAAAGTGAGCGTGAACGGAGGAGAAGGGCAGTGGAATAGGAAAAGGATTGAAGTGGGCAGGGTAAATGAGGCGGAAGGAGCGTAAAACGAGGGGGGAAGGGGAATGAGGGGAGTGGACGGGGGAATGGGAGGGGGAGGGGAGAGGGAATGGAGGAAAAGAAGTAGTGAGAAGTGAAAGCAGGGGACAGGCAGGCGAATAGGAGGGGGTTTGGAGGAAGATGGGGAACTGAGGGGAAGGTGGTTGGACGGAGGGGGACAGGAGGGGAACAGGAGAAGGAAAGCAGGGGGCGTGGAGGGGGAAATGAGAAGAAAATAGGGGGACGGGAGGTGGATAGGAGGGTGACAGGAAGGGGAAAGGAGGGGAAATGGAGGAAATAGAAGATGAAGGAGGGGGCAAGGAGGGGAGGGGGAAAGAAGGGGGAACGGAGGGAGAAAAAGGGGGAAGTGGAGAGGAAAGGAGAGTGATAGGATGCGAAAGAAGGAAAGAGGAGGGCGTTAGGAAGGGGCGGCCGAAATGAGGGCAAAAGAAAGGGAAAGGAGAGGGAAGCAAAGGGAGACGAGAGGGACGGGAGGGAGGTGGATAGGAGCGGGACAGGAGGGGGACAGGAGGGGGACGGGAGGGGGAAAGGAGGGTGAAAAGAGGAGTAAAGGGGGTGAAGGGAGCGGGAGAGAAGGGGGAAAGGAAAGAGAGAGTGGGGGGAGAGGAAGGGGGAGGAGGGAGGGAAAGGAGGGGAGGGGGACAGGAGGGAAGCACAGGGAGACGAGAGGGACGGGAGGGAGGTGGATAGGAGGGGGACAGGAGGGGGAAAGGAGGGTGGAGGAAGGTGCGAGGTCGGGTTTGGTGCATGGGCATGCGATGGCAGCACCCAGCGCCGTCATCCCACGCTTGGTGCGGGAAGGGGGGGTTTTGGTGACAAGGCTGACGCCCTCATCGCACTCGCGCCCTCATCCCACGCTTGCTGCGCCCTCATCGCACGCTTGCTGCGCCCTCATCCCACGCTTGCTGCGCCCTCATCCCACGCTTGCTGCGCCCTCATCCCACGCTTGCTGCGCCCTCATCCCACGCTTGCTGCGCCCTCATCCCACGCTTGCTGCGCCCTCATCCCACGCTTGCTGCGCCCTCATAGCACGCTTGCTGCGCCCTCATCGCACTCGCGCTGCTGCCACGGACTCACTCACCACTCGCGCACTCACTTTGCCAACCCGCCTTTCACGGACGCTCTTGCCGCCACTGCCCACTTGGCCAACGCCACTGCCGCCGCGCGCGACCGACTCATGGCGGGCCCACGGCCAGCGATCTCCACGCGCTTCGCTTTTCGCGCTTCGGCTCGTAGCGTCGAGTCCTGGCGAAGCACGCACGCGTGGTTGGGGGGAGCGGGGCGGTGATGGGCGGGTAGAGGGGGTGCGGTGCGCGCGGCGAGGGGCGAGGCACCTCGCATCACTCCGCAGCAGCTTCCCGCGCATCCGTCCGCGAGTGGCGGGCGCCGCCGATTGCGCTGGCGCGTGAATGCGCGCCTCTCGCGCACCTCGTCAAACGCGCAGCTGCCGCATCAGTGCCGCCCACGCGGCTGCTCGCGCGGATGCCGGAAGGGCGGTGCGCGCACGCAGGCGAGGCGCGCAGCAGCGACGAGCACCGCGCGACGTCGCTGGCACCGTGAATGCACCGACGCGCGCTCGCCATAACGCTTCCACTCCACCGCAGCACCTATTCATGGAATGACTTGTTCGAGCGAGCGCGTAAACACGCAGTAACGCCGTAACAGCTGGCCACCTAAACACGAATTGGTATGGTATGGCTCGAGTAATACATGGCGATGGCGGTGTGCGTTGCACACTCGCGCTTCCACTCCTCTTCTTGCCCGCCATCTGCTGCTGTTGCTTGAATCTACGCTCGCTACAAGCAGTCTTCACATACTGGTTTGTGCACTTGCAAACACATACATCATACCTTGAAATGATTAGGTCTCCAACTAGTCTCAAATGTTGTGTGCTTATAGTGTGGTAATGTTTAAATGAGAAATATAGTAATGCGAACATGATTTATTAATACGGAGAGATACATATATGGTTTGTGCACTTGCAAACACATACATCATACCTTGAAATGATTAGGTCTCCAACTAGTCTCAAATGTTGTGTGCTTATAGTGTGGTAATTTTTAAATGAGAAATATAGTCATGCGAACATAATTCATTAATACGGAAAGATACATATAAATGCATAGAAAGTACATATTGTACTATGTTTCGATCAGAAGGTTGATTGTGCCCAGGATCACCTTCATTCCTCGCCGTAGCAAGTCTTGACTTGCTTGACTACACCGCTCGGTGCTGAACTCGGAGCTACCTGCACCTGCATGCTTACCCTTGCTAGGTTGAGATCACTGTCTTGCTTGTTCACCTTGATTTATAACTCTGCATGTGAACTGGCCTTGTGGCCTTTTACTTGTGCTCAGAATGCGTGGTGACGTCGTGATCCACCCTGAGCTTGATCTTGCCTTGTTCTCTTATTGTCCCCCACTTTTCTTATGGGGGTGTGTCAGAACTATATTGTAGGCTGTAGTGGGGCACTCCTTATGGGGTACAGTATTGTTAGGTTTTGCCTATACAAACCTTGTACTGTCCTGTTTCTAGTCATTCTCGTTTCCTACTTTGTGACAAAATATAGTAATGCGAAAATAATTTATTAATACGGAGAGATACATATATGGTTTGTGCACTTGCAAACACATATATCATACCTTGAAATGGTTACGTCTCCACTTAGTCTCAAATGTTGTGTGCTTATAGTGTGTTAATTTATATATGAGAAAGATAGTCATGCGAACATAATTTATTAATACGGAAAGATACATATATGGGCATAGAAAGTACATAATGTACTATGCTACGATAAGAAGGTTGATTGTGCCCAGGATCACCTTCATTCATCGCCGTAGCAAGTCTTGACTTGATTGACTACACAACTCGGATCGGAGCAGTGCTGGTACTTTGGACGGGGCAGTCGCTTCGTGAGAAAGTCGGTTGTCATGTCACCCGTTTGGGCACTAGGTCAGATCGACTTTGCCCTTGTCAACTTCGTCATTGACAAAGAAATTCTACAGCGCGATGTGTTTGGTGTGGCTGACGATTCTGATCGCACTCTGGTTGTCATAGTGCAGGTGGAAGAAAGGCGAAGTTGGGATATTCGCTTCATGCAGGAGCTCTTGCAAGTAGTGCCCTTTACGAGCTGCAGCTATCGCGGCGATAAATTCTGCTTCCGTCGGTTCCCGGGCAACCAGTTCCTGCTTCTGCGAGTTCCAGGAGATGGGCCCTGTTGGCTCGAGCTGGAACAAGAACCCAATTCTGGACCGTTGATTGTCAGGGACAGCAGCGTGATCGGCGTCCACGTAGCCGATGAGGTTGAATGAGGGAGTTGTGACTGTGGAGTAGCGGAGCCCAATGTTGGGCATGGAGTAGAAGAATTGCAGGGCGCGCTGAATATCTAGAAGATTTTCAGCCGTTGGTTTGCGCGACTACTCAGCCAGCGGGCTCGCAATGAATGAGAGATCTGGTCTGTAGGTTACTAAGGCAAAGAGCAGGCATCCCAGCTGCTGCTGGTAAGTCTGAAGGCCTGCGGGAGATAGGGCTTGGTTGTCGGGTTCTCCTCGAACTCGTCGAGCAGCGTGTTGCTCGATCCTGTGTAGAGCAAATCATCTACGTACACTGTGAACAGGATGTAATCGCCACAGAAATGAAGGCGATACATCCCGGGGTCGTGCGGCAGCTGCGTGAAACCTATTACGAGTGGGATTTTGTGCAGGTGCTGCTACCGGAGCCTTGGTGCTTGTTTGATCCCGTAAAGCGACTTCTTCAACTGACACACGTAGGGTCCCTGCTGCTTCCTCCCGCTCCTCCAGGAGGCGACTCGTCGTCGTCATCATCATCACTGTGGCGATCAATCTCCAGAAATTCACTGGTGTTGTCCTGGTTTAGGATGGCAGCGGCAGCCTGGTCTTTAGGAGTAGCATAGCTGCTCCTGTCGTTCGCGTAGACCTGGTTTGCGCCTGCCTGCTCGTCCGCGCGGTACTGAGCGAGTTTGAGTCGCTCGTAGAAGATAACATCGCGCACGTGCGTCACCTTGTTACTGAGCTGGTCAAGAATTATCCAGGCCTTGTATTCGTAGCTAATGCAAAGGTGAATGCCCCAGCGCGCGCGGCTCGTAAACTTGCCGATGGTTGAGGTAGGAGGGCGGTACTGCACCATGCACCCCAGATAGTCCTGCTCCCTACTGCAAAATTCTGTTGCGCCGTCAGTTTGCCGCATTACGAGTTCTAGCATCCACGAAGGTAAGCGTATACCCTTCATCGTTAAGCCCATAGTGGTCGACAATAAGGAAATCGTTGTATACCTTGTGTAGATTGGGGTAGCGGTTGGTTCCTGGTTCCAGCTGCGGGAACGGCTGATGGCTCAGCGCGGCTTCGGGGCAGATGGTGCAGGTGCGCGGCTATGATGTGGTTCTGATTTCGGAGCCGTCGGGGCGCAGTAGTGCACCAGGTGCGAAAAATCCTGCCTCAATGCAGTTGTTCATGGTCACGCGCGAGGGATGACCGAGGCGCTGGTGCTACAGACTGTCAGATGCACGCAGTCCGGAGGTGCGCATATAGCGCGCGCGCACCACTTCGGGGTCTTCTTCGGAGTTGGTGCCGTTGGTGCATTTGCTTCCGCCGTCTCGTCGTTCGCCGTCGTCAGTATCAGCGTGAGGAATTCCCTAACGGGGATAACCGAGAGAGAGAGAGAGATTCTGGTCCCAGGCATTGTTCCGGGGACGAGTGTAAGCTCGCGCGGCTCGGGATCGGGTCTGTAGACGGTGCGACGCGGGATCGATGGCACATTGCCCCAGTTGATGGTCTTCCAGGCTTCGCGATGTGGCTGAATGTCGGCGGAGAGCGGAGGTGGCACTGTGATGTGTTACAATAGAAAGGACAAGCAACGGTCACAAGACCAGTTCACAAGAACAAAGCAACTCTCGGGGTGGATCTCAAGAACACTACACAGTCCGAGAACAAACAAGGGGCCACAAGGCCAGTCCACATGCAAGTACGTAGCAAATATAGAAGATGCAAGAGTACAAGACAAAGCATCTCGACCACGTGAGGATCTGCTCAACCATATGCGACTGCGTCAGCGTAATGGTGCGAGCTGCCCTGTCCCTGGTGATCTGCAGGCCAAGGTAGCGCTGCAGCTCACCAAGGTGAGTGCAAGTTTGTCTCCTCTCCAGTTCCTCCGTCACGGAGGCCAGTGCGCGTGGGTCGGGTGTGGCGAAGACCAGGTCGTCAACGTAAACCAGAACAAAGAACGGGGTCGGGCCACGACGGACGAACAACGACGGGTCAGCAGATGACGGAAAGAAGTCAAGCCCTGCAAGTGTCGTGCGAAGTGTGTCATGCCACTCTCAGGGAGCCTGGCGCAGGCCGTAGACCGGTCGACGCTGTTGCCACTGGGTCCCATGAAGGAAAGAGCCAGTGAAGCCAAGCGAGCGACGCAGCCAGATGTGCTCGTGCAGACTCCCCTGAAGGAGCGCTGTGGAGAAGTCGAAGGAGTGTAACTCGTAGTCGCGCAGAGCTGCAATATGCAACAACACCCAAAGAGTGGTCATCTTTAGGGTGGGAGCGAAGGTCTGAAAGAAGTCTACCCCCTCGCGCTGACTGAAGCCTCTCGCCACATAGCGCGCCTTGAACATTGGTGGTGATCCAGCCGGCCGCTTCACCTTGTTGAGCCACATGCCACTAACGACGTTCGTCCCAGGTGGTGGGACGGCGTCAACGTAAGTGCCTGTCGACCTATAAAATGCCATCTCTGCCTCCTCCGCTGCTATCCAGTACGAAGCCCAGGGTCCCAAGATCGCCTCGGCGTGAATGAGAGGGATCGGGATGTCAAGGGCGTCTGAATCCCCCTTAGGGGCAAGCAGCATGGTTCAGAGATAAGGAACAGCAGCCGCCAGGAAACCAAGCTCGAACTGCATGTCCTCAAGGACCTCCACAGGAACGATATAAGCACCCCCAGAGGACGGAGAACGAGCAGGGCCACTCTCCGGGTTAGCGGCGTAGTCAAGTCGGTGGGAAGAGGCAAAGCCAATGACAGTGGTAACAAGAGTCGAGACAGACAATGGGGGGCCACTCAGGTGAGTGATTTATGCGGACAGAACACGGGAGACGACATGACGGGTGGCATGGAGGTAGTCGGACAACGGGTCGTGAAACATAGTGAGGGACGACTCTGGAGGCTGTGGAGGGACTTGGCGAGGTGGAACAAGAGAGCGGAGAACAAGGTGAAATGGGCCGTCTGCATGGTAACGGGACCGACACGGTAACGAGACACAGCACGACTGAGAGGAGCACGACGAGCCCACGGGGACGAGGAAAGGGACTGGACAGGGGAAACAGGAGGGGATGGTAGGGTACCACGAACAAAGCATGCAGGTGCTGGGTCGGGCAGGTCGCGCATTCGCCGTTGCTCCGCCTCCTGTGGCGTGGCCGTGGCTCCTCCTCTTCCCTCTCCAGACGCTGAGACTGAGACTGCCCCTGCTGTTGCTGCTTCTTATTCTTTTGCTGCCGTGCCCTCTCAAACCGCTCCCGCTCCTCCCTCTCCAACCGGTCTAGACGCTGCACACGGGTTAGGAAACGTACAATGTGCGGTGTAGGCGCCGCAGTGCCCGTGGCTCCGGCTCCAGCACCCCCAGAATTAGAACCTCCAGCAACGACATTCTCGGTGTCTCCAGTACCTCCTATAGGAACACCCCCAGGCTCCGCAGCAACCGGTCGCAGAGCCGAACGAGGAGGGAACTGTGGAACAGACTAGAAGCCAGGAGGTCGCCGAGTCAAGACAGCCGCGTCCTCCACAGGAAAGGTCTCGACTCTCACACCCCCTACACCCCGAGAGCCAGCACCACCAGGTCCAGCAGCCCCAGTACCCCCACCCTCCGCAGCTGCACCTCCCGCACCCCCAGACACAACAGGGACCGGACGCTGCGGGTGAGACGACTGCGGAGTGACGTGCGACAACTAGACTAGACAAAACACAACATATATATTTTTGGTTGACAGGATGCGTGGGGAGCGGCCGAGAGGAACAATCAGTAGTTCAATTTCTTCTGCTTCTTCCATTTCCCCCCTTTGGTACTCTCATGTTGCACCCCAGCCTTCGCCCGAGGTGCCCCATCCTCCACTGGTTCCGCCAGTAGTAGTGCCCCAGCCTCCGCAAGCGTTAGCCCAGGTGCCTTCCGTGCTGCCCTAGGTACCGCTGCTGCTGGTTCCCTAGCTGTCGTTGCTGCCCCACCCCCCTTTATTGGAGGCGCTTTCTTCTTCTCCCCATGATCTGCATGCGAATGTTCGGCGCGCTTCGGCGATGCTCTTCTGGCGAAGCTCCTCCGGTGCGCGACGCGCGAGCTCCTCTTCCTCTGTGACAGAGAGTTTCTTCGTGGGGTCGCGCTAGTGGGGGTATACCTTCATGAATTCCTCCTTGGTATAGGGTCGCGCTACTCCGTTGTCCGCACAAGATTCCTTCAAGTTGCTCTGAAGCAGGTCCTGGGAGGGGATCTTATGGAGTGCCGAAAACGTGGCGCAATGCGATTTCGAGCTCTAGCGCCGACATTCTTTCGTCCGGCGGAGCGTATCGCTCAGTTTCGGCGATCGCGGCTAGACCTCTTCATGCGACTTTGACGTTCGTTGATGCGGTCGTTGTGTGGCAATCTTCGCCGGTGCCATCAGGGTCGGTGTGATGATCGAAGGAACTGGTTCAAATTTTATAATATGAGCACATGGGTACAACACGAGGCTATATATAGGCTCGACACAAAGGCAGTAACCTGGGTGTTACTAGAAGGTTCTGCGGGTCGCGAAGCATCCCGAACGGGTCCTTCCCGAATTTGGTATAAGGCAATTCGGTGGCAAACGAAAAGCCTAGAATTCGGTGAACGCAACCTAGAACCGCGCTACAACTTTTATTGAATATAGTAAGCAAAGATTCTAAGGAAAACGAGCAAAATCATGCATAATAAAATAAAACCAAGCAAGGTAAAGCATTCTAAGGTAAATAATGGTAAGGCTAGCCGTCTTACTCTCACACGCCCCCCCCTCAAAGCTGGGTGGCATCAGATTCACCCTGCTTGACACGATAATCCTTGAGAGCACGGTGTGCGTTGCCCATATCAGCTTCTGCAACCCAAGTGTCCTCCGACGGGTCGTATCCCTTCCAGCGGATCACGCACTCTAGCTTGTTGCTGCGCCTGCATCGATGAGTGAGCAGTCATTCCACTTCGTACTCTGGTTCATCCTCTATGAGAACAAGTGGTGGTGGCGGTAGCTGTCATCCCATGAACAGTTGGTTGGGGTCCTTGGAGGGCTTCAGTAGCTGAACATGGAAAGCGTTATGAAGCTTCCACGTAGAAGGTAAGCGCAAGCGGAATGTAACTGGAGTCGCCATCGCCTCAACGCGAAAGGGACCATAGAAGCGAGGCAAGAGCTTGGATGGTAGGTGGGACGAGTCCAAGCTGCGTGTGTCAAGAAGCACCTGATCTCCGACTGCGACTGAATGATCACGTCGCTGTCAATCGGCATATTGCTTCTAGGAGTTCAGCATCGTGGTGAGACGTCGCCGTGTCTTCTCCCATAGCTGCTGCATTGTGGTGACAGAGTCATGTGCGGCCTGGACATGTGCGGGTGTGGTTGGCTGCTGTGGTGTAAGTGGTTCCCGTCCGTAGCACAGAAAGAAAGGAGATTTCCCTATGGCCGCATGTGAAGCGTTGTAGTAAGCGAACTCAAGCGTCGGTAACTGTAAGGAGATTTTCTAGTGGCTGATGTCGTCTTTGCAAGCTGTTCGCAGTAACTGTTTAACCACTTGATTAAGTCGCTCTGTCTTTCCGTCTGTCTTGTTACAAAAAATATTACTACTTGTCACTATTGCCGACCTTGCAAGTTCAAGAAACTCCTCTCCTCGGGGTCACCTCCGAGGGTCCCTGGGTGCCTGATCGAAGTCAGCCCCTATCCAAGGGTCCTAGTTTGTCGAGAGAGTGTGAGTCTTGAGCTACAAGGTGACTGTGATAGAGCTCATTTCGTCGGCTTAGTCAGAGTTAAGCAGCGTTACGAGGGGAGAGCGTTCTTAGTCAAGTGCATCTTTCATTATTCAAGGGCATACATTCATATTTTCTCTAGGATGTTTCTCTGCTAGCTATTTAACACATCTAAACTGTTCCGAAGGTTAACGAGGCGCGGACATTTTCACGTTTCCCTCGTTTTATTCCTGTGACTCAGCTAAGTTTCGATTCACCAGCGAATATTTTCAAAAGTTCGCGCGAACTTGACTAACGGCGTCGATCCGCTTTCTTTATTTGAGTCAGCTCGCTATTTTGAACAGGCGTGCTGATTTAAGCCAATCCCCTTGTTTGACTCTTGGTGGCGTGAGCGGTCTCGCCACGTGCTCTGGTCGCTCAAGTCATGAGCACCTTCTCGAACTGAGACGTTCCAGGTGGCGAGAGTACAACTCTCAAAATGTCGGTGCGCGAGCAGCTGCCCTGTGCTTCAACCGCGTAAATTTGTTCAGAACATGTTCGGAACTTGTTCGGAACCTGTTCGTAACCTGTTCGTAACCTGTTCGTAACCTGTTCGTAACATGTTCATAATCTGTTCGTAACCTGTTCGAACATTATCCAATCAGCGCAGTCCGTGTCCGTCAGTTCGAGCAGCAGCGAACTCGCAGCGCGAACAGGAATTCCGCGTGACTGGTCGATAAAAAATTGTTGAGTCAAAATGAGTCTATGAACTGCTTTGCCGCTCCCCATTGGTCGAAGCTCAAAATCCCTTGATCGCTCGATAACAAACGACTCGCCCCAGCGCTGTAGAAATGTTATTGTGCACACCTCCACGGTAACAACCGACTGATTGACATACGGAAGTTAGGGGTGGTATGCCAAAAACATCACAAGCTTTGTCCCCAACGGGCCCATGAGTTCCCTCCAAAACTTACTAGTGAACTTTGGGTCCCTGTCCGAGATAATTATAGCGGGGATGTCGTAGATGGTGATGATGTGGTTCATATCTACTTGGAATGTTGCCGGCGCGTTGCAGAGTCTGAACGGCATCACTAAGTATTCGTAGGAGCCGTCTCTGGTACGGAACATCGTCTTGTGGACCGAGTTGTCAGCCATCTTGATCTGCCAATAACCCGACCGTAGGTCCAATTTTGAAAATACCGATGCACCACGCTGTTGGTCTAGAAGATCGTCTATGCACGGTATGGGGTATTTGTTATTGACTGTCTGTTTGTTCAGTGCCCGGTAGTCGATGCACATCTGTAAACTACCATCCGGCTTTGGAGTGAAGAGAATGTTATAGTCACAATAGGCTTGAATGTGCCTAAAACGAAAGATAGAGAGCACAGACGGATTTCTGCACAGCGGCTTCAAACGTTGATAGCGTTCTGCTCACAGCTGCAAATGACTTGATTCAAATTGGATCTGGAGCGTCTTCACGTCGTCTACAATTATCAATTTAGATTGCACGATTTGATAAAGAATTGACGACACAGCGTTGGTTTGAACGAACGGTACTATGGCAGCCACTATAGTCTTAGAACACAAGATAGGAAGAGTTACGAGTTGGGAATGACTCCCAGCTCCTACAAACCCCAAGAGCCGAGGTACAGTGATGTGGAACAGTGCCACACTGTCCCCAACCACGAAGGGTCTCGAAACTACCCTTCACTAGGGCCTACACCAAGTGAAATGTTACACTACACAAAGTAATGTAACTATCTTCAATATCTCGAGGTGTACCCTTTTGGCGAGCTTCAAAATCACTTGAGGCTTGACACCAAGGCTCGGGCTCTTCATCACAAACTCATCCTTGAGTTCTTGATGGGTCTGCTGCACACACCTGCGACACGCCGAACGTTCGACACAGGACAAAATAGAAACCGCGCACGACAAAATAGAAACCGCGCGCGAGACACAAACGACCGCGTAACACGCGTCTAGCGATAACTCGCTATTGACTCGACACACACACTCGACATCATGACTCAACATTCACACACAATTTTAAGCATGAAATATATATTATCCCATGCCCTCATACCATTCCAAACACACACACATTCACGCACACGGACAACAAGCCGAGTGCAAACCGTAGGGTTGCACCAACAAACTCCCCCTCGGATTGTTGGCCTTAGGATATGTTGCTCTCTCAATTCAGAGCCATCCCAGCCAGCTTGCAACACTTCCAATGCTGCTGCTCCACCAGCCTCTTGGTCATCATGTCAGCCGGCTGCCCCGTGGTCTTCACGTAGCGCAACTCAACTTCACCCGCGGTTACCATGCTCCTCGTCCAATGCCACTTCACCCTCATGTGCTTCGTGAGTCCATGCAACACAGGGTTCTTAGCAAGAGCAATGGCACTCTGGCTGTCACAGTACAGTGGGGTAGGTCCTTGCTGCTCCTCCCCCAATTCAGCCAACAAACGCCGCTGCCACACAATCTCCCGTACGACACGGAAGAGTGCCATGTACTCGGACTCCACCGAGCTCAAAGCTTGGTCAACCTGCTTCTTGCTCTCCCAGGCAGTTGGGCCTCCACCAACACAGCATATGAAGCCTCCCACACTTGTCATGTCCTCTGGTTCTGATGCATATGAAGCATCCGAGTAGGCGGTGAGGAACAAACGCCCGGGTTCAACACCATCCGCGCCCTTTTGGCGCCTTTGTGCCGCCACCGAGTATTGCAGCCCAACGGTCGGTGTTTGGCCAAGATACTTGGCCACCCTCATTCCAGCTGCTACCTGCTCCTCATTAGGGCATTGCACAACCCTAGCCAGCTGCCCGGTAGCAAACGCGACGTCCGGTCGGGTGTTTACCGCCGCATACATGAGGCTGCCCACCAACGAGTGAAATCGGCGCCTCTCCTCTTCACCAACGCTCTCCTCCTCTGGTCCCTTCACACACTTGAACCCAGAGGGAAAGGGTGTAGCCACATGGCCTTCACTCTGCGCAAAGTTGGCAGCCAATGCCTCCAGGTACTTTCGTTGATGCACCCGCATGCACCGCTTCTCCACATCTCGTTCGATGTGGAGCCCAAGGTAGAAGCTCACGTCACCAAGGGCCTTGCACTTGAACTTGTCTTGAAGCTTCAGCATCACCTCCTTCACAAGGTCAGAAGAGGGTGAGAAAATGAGGATGTCATCCACATAAACCACCATGAAACTCCTCTGCTCCCCCTCGCCAAGCATGAACAAGGAGTGATCGGCCGTTGAGGGAGTGAAGCCGATCCCCTCCAACACTTCGCGCAGCTTCATGTACCATTGCCTAGGGGCCTGCTTCAGCCCATAGAGGGCCTTCTTCAGCTTCCACACTCTGCCACTACCATCATCAAACCCCTCTGGCTGCGCCATAAAAATCTCCTCCTCAAGGATGCCGTTAAGGAATGCCGTTACGATGTCCATTTGCTTTACTACCCATCCTTTGATGGCGGCTCCCGCGAATAGGGTTCGCAGCGTCGTCGGCTTCACCACAGGGGCAAACAGCTCCTTGAAGTCCACCTTCTCCTTCTGCTGGTACCCCTTGGCTACAAGCCTAGACTTGTAGCGCTCGATCTTGCCGTCGGCATCCGACTTGATTTTGAAGAGCCACTTGGACGTTATCGCCGTACGCCCCTCCGGTAGCTCCACCAATTCAAACGTGTCATTCTCCTCGATGCTCTTCAGCTCACTCTCCATGGCCTTCTTCCACTCCTCAGCATCACTACTCTCCAAAGCCTCCTTGAGAGTTGCTGGTTCTCCCGGCATCTCCACCGGAGAGAAGAACGCGAAGGCACACTCCTCGTAGTCACTCTCCTCGTCGTCTCCGACCATCATTGCCGCTCCGGCCAGGGCTGTCTTGCCCTGCTTTCCCGGCGCATCATAGGTCAGCCTATTAGGGGGTTGAACTCTCCTCTTCCCCCTTCCTTCCTCCTCAGCTGCAGGGACTTGAAGGCCTTGGCGTTGCTGCGGTGTGGCTCGAATCCGTGGAGCACTCGTAGTACGGGAAGGAAGTGACGGTGCACGCTCGCTCACTTGCTGCACCTCCTCCTCTTCTTCCTCTGCATCATTGGCCTCCTCTCCCCTATTCACAAGGGAGGATTGCCTTGTGGTTGTGCTGCCGCTGCTCAGTTCCAAAGGCAGCTCCACATGCTCCAAACCGGAACTCTTCACCTCCCCAAACCGCACGCCTATCTTCGCCTCATTCTCCGCCTTCCAATCCTTGTACATGAAGTTCTCCATGAACTTGCAGTCCCTGCTCACCAAGAACTTCTTGGTGAATGGGTCCCAAAGAAGCCATCCCTTGCTGTTTTGAGCCATGCCCAAGTGCACGGCCCACACCGCCTTGGCACCAAGCTTGTTGTGCCGAAGATGCTTAGGCACGAGCGCCATGCACATGCACCCGAACACCCGAAGCATATCCACCTTTGGCTTCCTTCCTAGCCACTCCACATAGGGCACCCATTTGTCTGCTCCCACGTGAGTCAAGGCTCTGTTCTTGGCCACACACGCGCTCCGCACCGCATCAGGCCAGAAATAGTCGGGTAGCCCGGCTTCAATGAGCAACCCGCGTGCCGCCTCCGTGATTGTGCGGTTCGCTCGCTCGGCGATGCCGTTCATTGCAGGGGAGTATGGCATGGTGAGGGAGTGCTGAATACCATTCTTCTTCAGCCACAACCCAAACTCCTTGCTCAGGAACTCTCCCCCTCGATCGGTGCGGATTGACTTGACTAGACGGTCTTGTTGCCGCTCCACCATCGGGAACCAATCCGTCTTCAACGTTTCAGCCACGTCGCTCTTCTTGGCCAGCACGTACACCCAAGTCATGCGGGTGTAGACGTCGACAATGGTGAGAAAATACTCAGCTCCAGCAGCTCCAAGCTTCAGGGGGCCCACCACGTCCATCACCACCTCATCAAGCGGTGCCTTTGCCGTTGCCTCCGAACTAGGGAACGGAAACCGGGTGAACTTGGCTTGAATGCACGTCGGGCAGCCAAGCACCTCATCGGGCTCCCCCTTCACACGTATGCCAGCAACCATCTCATTCTTCACTAGCTGCTGCAAGATGGGCAGGGCCACATGCCCCATGCGCCGATGCAAGGTGAGCCAATCACACTCCCCCGTAGCCGAAGTTGGATTGGAGAATGCCGCGCTCGCAATAGCGCCCCACATACTCTCTCCGTAGTCCTCCTCCGCTGCTGCCTCTGGGTTCTCCTCACCCTTTTGCTGCTCCTTGGTTGCTGCACCACTCTCCTTAGGTTCACTGAACTTGCTGGTCCCTCCAGGTTTGCTCTTCTTGAGCTCATTCTCCTTAGCGCGACCGTTCGCGCCATCGTCGCTACCGACCGCTCCATCCTTGGTGCTGATGCTTGCTGCCACTTGCCTCTCCTTAGGCATAGGGACCACTGGGATCTGCCACATCTCGTTGTAGACATCCCTGTCCTCATGAAGGTCCCAAAGAATTCGATCGCCAAGCCTTGCGGTGTAGGTCTTGGCTCCCTTCGAGTTCGTGTCCATGCCGGCCTTTGCCAACCGCCGCACGGAAATCAGGTTTGCAGCAAGGCTGGGCACCCAAAGCACGTTCTTGAGGCCCACCATCTTCCCATCAGCACCCTTGAACATGGCCTTGCCCATGCCTTTCACCTCTGCTCGCTGCCCCAAAGCCGATGTGACATGCTTCACCGGTGACGGCTCGAGTTCGGTGAGCAAGTCCGGGCGAGGTGTCATGCTATAGGTAGCGCCACTATCAATCACCCAATAGTCCAGGGGGTGTAGGGTCACCTTCCCCACAGCTGCTGGCTCCTCAAAGCCTTCATCCTTCTCTGGACCAGCCGGTACTTGCGTCGACACGAAGTAGAATAGACCCGGGTATCGATCGTCGCTCGGGTCCTTGTCGTTGTCTCCGCTCTTCATGTTTGCAGCTCCGCCACCGCGACCGCCACGGCCTCCACGGCCTCGTCCTCTCCCTCCTCCTGCTCCTCTACCCTCTTGGCCTTGAGCAGGGGTCCAACCATCAGGGAGTTTGTAGCAGTCGCGCCACATGTGTCCGCTCTTGTGGCAATAGTGACACTCGCCGTCGAATCGGCCGCGACCGCGTCCGTAGCTCTTTGTCGTCGCTGCCGTAACCGCCACTCCTGCGGCCTCCGCCGAAGTTGCTGCCACCAAACCTTCCTCCCCCTCGTCCTCTGCCTCTTCCTCGACCATATCCACGGCCGATGCTCGCTGCCCCAGCGCCATCCGCACTCGCCAACTCACGGCGGCGGAAATCCTCTTGAAGGATAGCTCGCTTCACGTCTTCAAGCGAGAGGCGGGGCAAGTCGCGATTAAGGTTGATGATGAGCGAGGACCATGACTCTGGGAGTAAGGCCAGCAACTTGGTCTTCTTTTGGAGCTCACTGTAGTTCAAATCAGCTCCCTCAAGCCGCGTCAACAAGTCGAAGAATTTCTGCACCCCTTCTTCAACCGCTTCGTTTTCTTCAATTCGTAGTGCCGCCATTTGCCGTTCCAACACCACCGCTACCGCCGCTGTTGCAGGAGCATTTACACCCTTGAGAGCAGCCCATGCCTTTGGTCCTTTCTCTGGTTCACGCTGGAATGGCTTGATGTGACGGATCTGACTGCTCCCCAACGCTTGCCCAAGTAAGAAATAGCCTTGTGCGCTCTTCCGCACCCATGGGCTCTTCTCCGGGTCGTTCTCGGGGCGCTTCTCCGTTCCTTCCATCACCTCCAGCAGGTCATAGTGGTCAAAGATGTTCTCCATCTTGAAGGACCATTCAGCAAAGTTGTCACCGTTGAACTTGTCAAGCCCAAACACCCTAGGCTCATCCCTAGGTGGGCCAAGACTTGGTTGCATGGGCGCCATGGCTGAATCACGGGGTTGGCCTTGAGCTTGAGCTTCTCCACTGCCACCAGCACCTCTGCCACCCCTTTCCTCAGGTCCAGACATTGTCGAAACTGCTCCAAGGGCCTCTGATACCACTTGTTATAGTCACAATAGGCTTGAATGTGCCTAAAACGAAAGATAGAGAGCACAGACGGATTTCTGCACAGCGGCTTCAAACGTTGATAGCGTTCTGCTCACAGCTGCAAATGACTTGATTCAAATTGGATCTGGAGCGTCTTCACGTCGTCTACAATTAGCAATTTAGATTGCACGATTTGATAAAGAATTGACGACACAGTGTCGGTTTGAACGAACGGTACTATGGCAGCCACTATAGTCTTAGAACACAAGATAGGAAGAGTTACGAGTTGGGAATGACTCCCAGCTCCTACAAACCCCAAGAGCCGAGGTACAGTGATGTGGAACAGTGCCACACTGTCCCCAACCACGAAGGGTCTCGAAACTACCCTTCACTAGGGCCTACACCAAGTGAAATGTTACACTACACAAAGTAATGTAACTATCTTCAATATCTTGAGGTGTACCCTTTTGGCAAGCTTCGAAATCACTTGAGGCTTGACACCAAGGCTCGGGCTCTTCATCACAAACTCATCCTTGAGTTCTTGATGGGTCTGCTGCACACACCTGCGACACGCCGAACGTTCGACACAGGACAAAATAGAAACCGCGCACGACAAAATAGAAACCGCGCGCGAGACACAAACGACCGCGTAACACGCGTCTAGCGATAACTCGCTATTGACTCGACACACACACTCGACATCATGACTCAACATTCACACACAATTATAAGCATGAAATATATATTATCCCATGCCCTCATACCATTCCATACACACACACATTCACGCACACGGACAACAAGCCGAGTGCAAACCGTAGGGTTGCACCAACAGAGAATTGGTGCGTCGTAGGGAGAGGTGGATGGGCGGATCAGTTGCCTGTCCAGTCGGTACTCAATATGTTTCTTCATGTCTGTCAGTTTGGTCGGACTAAGGTGGTATGGTGCACGTGAGACGGGTTTCGTACGTGGTTCCTCCACGATCTCGTGTTCGTGGGTTCGGGCTGGAGGCACTTCTGCAAGAAGGTCGTCTGGCATGATGTCCTTGTATTCCGTTAACACCTCCTGTACTGCTGCAGGTAGCTCCGAGTTCAGCTTCTCCTCCTCTGTTGTTGCCATCACCTGTGCCAGGTAACCCGTGTTACTCTCGTTCACCGTCTGTTCGAACCGTGCAAGTGTCGTTTGAGGAACATCTCCTGTATCTGTCCAGCTTTGCAGCTCCACACGTTTTCCCTTTGTTGTAGATGCACGCCTTCCGGTTGACCCAATCGACGGTGAACGATGAAATCCAAGATGGCATGCGAGACTTGCCCATGTCAGCGTCGACACCATCAAGAGCTCGGCGAAGCACGGGATCGCCACCGGCTTGGACATCCAGCCGTCGACCGGCACCGACCGACTCTCCGTGTGTCTCATGCGTCGACGTGAAGCTGGAGCAACACACCTTCCCCTACAAAGGCTCAGACGGCAACGCCGCCCTTGCTGTTGTTCACATCGACTTGTGCGGGCCGTTTTGAGTGGCTGCCAAAGATGGCAGCCTGTACTTCTTGCTGCTGAAGGACCGCAAGACCCGCTACATGTGGGTGAGGCCGGTCGCCAAGAAGTCCGACGTGCTGCGTGAGTTCGAGAAATGGCTCGTGGTGGTTGAGCGGCACACGAAGAAGTCGGTGCTGATGCTGCGCTCTGACCGGGGAGGGGAGTTCCTTGGGAGGCAGTTCACCGACTTCGTGGACGGCAAGGGCATCGTCCACGACTTGGCCTGCCCCTACACACTGCAGCAGAACGGCATGTTAGAGCGGGAGATGCGAACAGTGGTGGAGTCGGTACAGACGATGCTGCTGTATATGGGCATGCAACACCACTGGTGGCACCTCGCCCTGCGGCAGGCTCTCTGGGTCCGCAACTGCCTGGAGAGGTCGACGCTGCCACCGGGGACAACGACGTACCAGCTACTGACCGGCAAGCAGCCCGACCTGTCGCTTGCCCGTGTGTGGGACTGCATGGCGCAGTTCCTGGTCCCCGAGCAGCAAAGCGGTGGAAAGCTGAAGTTGAAGGCCAGGTGGGGCCTTCACCTTGGTGTGTCGGAGGAGAGCAAGGAATGGGAGCTCCTCGACCTCACCGACCGCAGGGTGGTCACCACGTCGGACGTTGTATTCTACGAAGCCATTTCGCTGGAGGGGAGGAAGTCGGAGCACGGGCCGGCGTTGGGGCGGACGCAGGTCAACCCGTCGACGGACACCTCGATGGTGACGCTCCCTCTGCTCACCGAGGTCGGTGAACTTGCTGGTGAGGACGCCGAGGACGTCCACCCTCCTTCCCCTTCTACTGCACCTCCTGCCCCACCCCTTGGAGCCAACCTGCGTGAGCCGATGCCGACGTCGACATCCGGCGATGAGGGGAGAAGTGGGGCGTCGCCTATGCCGCCGACCAAGAGCATCGGTGTGGGAAAGAAGTCGACGCCGACCAGGGAGCAGCAGGCAGAGGAGGTGCAGCCGACTTTGGTGGAGCCAGTGAAGGAGGCTTCGGCAGGGAAGCAACCAACAGAGAAGCTGACCAAGGAGCTGTCAGCGACCTAGCAGTCGGCAGGGGAGCCGACGACAGGGGAGCAGTCGGCAGGGATGCTGCCTTTGGTGCAGCAGGACGTCGAGGACAGCAAAGCCGGTGACGGTGAAAGGGAGCAGTCGGAGCAGTCCGCTGTCAGCGACGTGGCGGAGGTTCAGGTCGACCAACCTGGACTACGGCGTTCAGGTAAACTTCGAGGGCCGCCTGAGCGGATGCCCTACCACGTGTGCCTCCCGCCAGCCGCTTTCACCAAGAGTACGAAAACGACGACGACGAGGACGAAGTCAACCTGCCGGGGCTCGACCCCGACATGCACGCCGACCCTGAACACCGCCGGGACATCGCGACGATGACAGTGAAGGAGGCGTTGGCGAGCTGGAAAGGGAAGGCGGTGAAGGCCGCCACGGACGAGGAGATCCGCAGCCTCATCGACATGGGCACATAGGAGCTGGTCGAACGCCCACGCGAGTTGAACATCATGAAGAACCGGTGGGTGCTGATGACCAAGTACCACGTCGACAACAAGGTCGCCCAAGAGAAGGCTAGGCTGGTCGTGAAGGGCTTCACGCAGGTGTATGGCGCCGACTACGACGAGACGTACGCGCCGGTGAGCAGCTACGTCACGCTGAGGAGTTTTCTCAGCATCGTCAGCGTCCTCGACCTCAACCTCATGCAGCTCGACATGAAGAACGCCTTCCTACAGAGAAAGCTCGACAGGGTGCTGTACATGTACCAGCCGGACTACTACAACGACGGGACTGGCCGTTTGTGCAAGCTGCTGAAGAGTCTGTACGGGCTGAAGCAGTCGCCGCTGCTGTGGTACAAGGCGCTCAACGACGTGCTGGTCGGTGCTGGCCCTCTACTTCAAGGTCGGCGATGACGGAGTGGCCTGCTGGGTGCTACTCTAGGTCGACGACCTGCTCGCCGCCAGAAGCAGCACTGCGATGCTGAAGGAGCTGAAGCAGCTGCTGGAGGCTGCCTTTGAGCTGCGCGAGATCTCGCCGGTAGAGAAGTACCTCGGGCTGGAGATCGTGCGCGACAGGCCGGCGAGGAAGTTGTGGCTGCACCAGCAGAACTACGCCGACAAGCTGCGCAGTCGGTTCATCGACGGGGAGCAGACTGGGCGTACCCCGAAGACGCCGATCTGCGTTGACGCCTACGCCGAGCTGACGTTCGACAACGAGGAGGCACAAGAGCGTCAGGAGGAGTACCGGTAGAAGGTCGGCTCGCTGCAGTTCGCAGCGACGATGACGAGGCTGGACATCGCCTTTGCCTGCAGCAAGCTGGGGAGCGGCCTCACGGTGAGGAGCGACCAGCACTGGCGTGAGGTCGACCGCTGCCTCGCCTACCTCGCAACCACCCGTGACACCGCCCTGGAGTTCGGCGACAAGCAGAATCGGACGAGCACTGGTGGCTACGTGTCTACGGAGGGGCCACAGTCATCTGGTCGAGCCAGCGCATCAAGTGCACGACACTATCGTCAACCGAGTCGGAGTACATGGCGGCAACCGAAGTCAGCAAGGAGGGACGCCGACTTCGGTTCCTCCTTGCAGAGTTCCGGCTGCTGGACGCTGGGACACCAACGGCCCTTCGCGTGGACGACAAGTTTGCCATCACCGTCGCCGAGGGCTTGGGGTTGCAGGGCATCTCAAGCACATGGAGCGGCGGTATGCCTGGCTACAGCACATGGTGAAGCACGGAAAGTTTACACTGAAGTACATCCCGACCACCGAGCAGCCAACCGACTTCCTGACGAAGGCGTTGCACTTTCCGGCCTTCAACCGGTGCTCCGTCGCAATTGGCCAAGTGCGTTTGACCGATGTCGGCGATGGTGACGATGACGTGCAGCAGTAGGTGCCGTGCCCTCTTGCACGGCTGGTGCGGTGACGGCGTGCTGTGTGTTGTGTGCACGTCCACAAGAATTTCTCCGAGTGGTGCTGCCGTGTGGGCTGGAAGCCCAAGCGTGAACGCGGCAGGGGAGTGTCAATGGGAGTTGTGTATTGGCCCCGTCCTCGCTTGGGCGGAGCCGACTTCGTGGTCGGGTGCACAGGTGGTGCAGCCGACAGCCTGCAGTGGGCGACGCCGACTTAGGCGAGCAGGTCGACGACCTTGGTCGACCTGCACGGGGCTACTGCGAAGGCGCCGACAACGGGAAGCCGGCGGCCGACTTTACTGGAGTTGTCGACGAAGGGCTTCGTCGACCTGCGGGTAGCCGACTTCGTGGTTGGCGAAGTCGGCTTGGCTAGCTGACTTGGGGATGAAGTCGGCGTGGTTGGCCGACTTCGAACGTTAGCCGCTTTGGAGTAAGTTGGCTACAACGGAGCCAACTTCGACAAAGCCGGCCAGGACTGGCGGTCGACGAAGGGACTCGTCGACCTGGGAGGTGACGCCGACTTCATGAAGCCGGAGGGCAGTCGTCGACATGGGTGGCCGACGACCACGTACAGCAGTTGGCGGGCACCTACCACCTAAGTTGGCCGTGACTTAAGACGCCGACTTGGGAGGCCGACCTGGGGAGTGGCCGACTTGGTGAAGTCTGCTGATGGTCGTCGACTTGGGTGGTCGACGGGCACGTACAGCAACTGGTCGAATCCGGCCACACAAGTCGGCGCCGACTTGGTGGTTGCCCATTCGACCAGGTTACCCGGGCGACGGGATCTGCGGAGGTGCGAGATCGTCGCCCATGTGGTTTTGGCGAAGCTGACCCCAGTGGTGGTATCCTGAGGTCGACCTGGAAAATCAGGTGCGGACGTGGCCATGTGGTTGACTTGGTGTCTGTGCTGTGCATGTGACAAAACACAGCACGTCAATCAGCTGCGAAGCAGGTGCGCTGCTGTCCTGTGGGTGCAACGTTGTGCAGCCGCCTTGCTGCAGCGTTGGCACGCCGTCGACTTGCAGCGCTCGCAGACCGCGACTTTGCTTTGCTGGAGTTCGCTCCAACAAAGCAAACAAAGGGAAACAAGGGGGCGCACAAGGCCAGTCCACATGCATCGAGATAGATATATAGGAAGAGATACAAGAGTACAAGACAAAGCATCTCTACGCAAGCAAGTGAGGGCCTGTAGACACAAGGCCTAGCTGGGTGCAGAAGCGCTGGTGGGCACAAGGCGGCAACGCCTTGGTGAAGATATCTGCAGTGTTGGCCTCAGAGACCACACGTACCACGCGGGCCTGGCCACGCTGCTGAAACTCGCGGAGAAGGAAGTACTGAAGCTGGATGTGCTTCGCCTTCCCAACCAGTCGGGGCTCCTCACACAACAGGACAGCAGACTTGTTGTCGGCGAACAAGACTGGGGGAGAGCGAGGCCGCTCACCAAGGTCGGTGAGGAGGAATGGCAGCCAGCGAAGCTCCTGGGCGGCCATGGCCGCAGCGTACACCTCTGCCTCACAGCTGGAACTAGAGACTGACGACGCCCGAGTCGACCTCCACGAAACAGCTCCGGTCCCAAGACTGAAGCAGTAGCCCTGTGTGTTAGAGACTAAGGATGGAGTCTAGGAAGATTAGGGGCCGAAATATCTCAAAATCGTCAACTACAGTTCTGGACAGAAACGTCGTCGTCACAAGAAACGCCGTCGACGAAAAACGCACCGTTAGAATTCACACTCGAGCATGTTCTAGCCCTTGACTGTGGCTATCTATCCCAATTCAAATCATATCAAAAGATGAAGTATAACTCTGTTGGAAGTGTGGGGGCCGGGATTGCCCCCCACGCGAAGACCTCCCTTGACTCGGACCAAGGGAGAGTTCTTTCTCGGAAGATTGGGTGACGGCGGATTGTCCGAGTCGCCACTCAACCGAGTTCGCCCTTGGTTGGGTCCGAATCTTTGTGGGGGCTACACTTGGCAGCCCCACAAGCTCTCACGAAAATAGCGAGAGTGCTAGCGAAGGTTTTGAACCATTCGCTACACTCGCTAGAATTTCGTGTAACACACGCATTTGGCGTGTTGAAATGAACTCGGCAAAGTCCGAAAATATGAACGCGGACGTCGCAGAAATTGGGCGCAATCCCAAGTCCGAATTTCCGTCAAGTCGCGCGCGGTTCGATGTTACAAAATTGCTTGCATGATTTAGCTATAAAAACAGAGAGCAAAACCAGAGAGTGAACTTCAATTCGTAGCTTGTACCCAGCCATATATAAACAACTATTGCTCTCTCATCTCTTCGGCGATTTCAGTGATCTAAGTTGCTACGGAATCCTTGCTCCGAGCCCGTCGGATTGATCTTAGGCTCTGCCTCTAACTCGCCAAGTTTATTCTGTGGCGTCACTTAGAGCAGGACGGTTTCTTTCAAACTCGAGTTATGAAGTTCGGCGCACTAGGGGGTATGCTGCCATAGAAACTAATCTCAATCACAATTGTCTCAACAAGTACCACACAAGTTAGAGTACCAATAAACCAGGTAGGAGGGAATGAGGAGGACGAGAGGGAAGGTCCCAAGAGAGTCCCCAACCAAGGAAACCCCACAAGCACACAATACCCCTCTCTATAGGCAACCCAACTTTGACCTTTGTCCATTTCCCAACCCATGCCATCCACCTCACCCAACTTGGCCACACTTGCCAACCTGGTTTGGCATCTCCCAACCACTTGGCAGCATCTACAGTGATAGGGACCAATTTCCCAACCCCCAACGGTCCGTACCCCTTATGGAGTCAACACCACAACTTCCCATAGTCGTCGCATCACAATCAAAACTTTGAACGATCATAACTTTCTCGTTCTTGCTCCGATCGCGACGATTCTTGGTTCGTCGGAAAGCTCTTGAGCAGAGAAGTCAATTCAGATATATGCTCAAGCAAGATACACTCACACACACTCTGAAAATTCAAACCACACCAAACACAAATTCTTGCACACGCTCACACTACGCATGCAACGCACTATCACATGATGGGAGGCAGACAGAGGTGAATGCAAATGATAGCATCACATAACAATCTCCCCCACTGGCTGCCAACCATCATCCCACATGCCTCAGCTCATGCATGCAACCTCAACCAAACTCATTATAGCAATCATCATTCACTTCCAATGTTCTTCCAACACTCATCTCAATGGACAATCATCTCCTTCCAACATCCCGCTTCAAAAAACCTCCACTTTGTTCAAATCCGCAGCACCCCTCTGCAGCCCTTGTCTCACGGCGTTAAGCTTCACACCCTCTCAATGTAGCCCCATAGCAGTAGGCTATCGCTGTTGTTCAGGATCCGTCACTTTGAGAACTTACGACGAACTCAATACTCAACTAAACGTAAAATCCGCTCAGTAGGATTGAGCGCCTTAGGCTTAGCTACCATCTCCAAGTTGAATCAGTTGTTAAGATGGTCTATAGAGTGAAAACGTCCAGCAGCCGCATGACTAGAATAGTGGAGGATGTACAAGCATAAAGGCATAAAGGGTTGGAGTTAGGGACTCCAAGAGAACGATGAGAGGGAAGGGGTTCTTCAAGAGCTAGGGAAGGATGGTAGGAACCTTCCTAGCAGCAAGGAATCACCACCATGCAGCCGTAGGCTCTCAGCATGTTGACTGCTGATGCACTCCCATACCACTTGGTGTAGGGGACCCACTGCTTGTCCCCCACACTCGCCAGCACCCTATTCTTCACAAGGGCGACCTGCCGCAGTGCAGTCACCCAAAACGGATCCGGCAGTCCTGCACGGCCAAGGAGAGTGCGAGCACCTTCCTGCAGGGTCCGGTTGAACCACTCAGCCACGCCGTTCTGCTGAGGGTTGTAGAGCACTTTGAGCTGATGCTGAATGCCCTTCTTCTTCAGCACCGACTCAAACTCATTGCCAATGAACTCTCCTCCGTTGTCGGTGCGGATCACCTTCACCTTGTGTCCGCTCTCCCTTTGAGCTCTCGGCATCCACTCCTTGAGAACAGCCGCTGCCACCCCCCCCTTAGTCTTGAGAGGGTACACCCACACCGCACGCGTGTGGTCGTCTACAATGGTCAAGAAGTAGCGGCTGCCTGAGAGAGAATTGGCCCTCGTAGGGCCCACCACATCCATGTGCATAATCGCAAGTGGGGCCTTGGCTGGTCCCGTGCCGCTGCTGAAGGGAAACTTCGTGAACTTGGTCTCAAGGCATGTAGGGCAGCTCCCAATCTCCTTCGCTGCCCCCTTCACCTCCAACCCCTTCAAGCTCCCATCCTTCACTAACTTCTGCAGCATAGGAAAATTCACATGACACATCCTCTCGTGCCACATCTCCCAATCAGCCTCACCACTCCCAGACGAAGCCTTTGCCCATGCAGCTGACCCATCCAAACCAGCAAGCACCTCACCATGTGATTGCTGTGGCTGCTGCACCTTCTTGACTGCATCCAGGGCCCCATCAGTTGGTGCAGTCTCCTCTCCTCCCGCATTTGCTTTAGCCGTTGCCGCTGCTGCTGCCGTTGATGGTGGTTTTCCATTCCAAGGGATTATGGGCAGCTGCCACAGGTCCTTGATGCAGCTGCTATTTTCTCCTCCAAATCCCACAGCAGCAACTTCCCAAGCTTTGCACGGCAGCTGGTTGGGCCGAACGTAACTTTGGCCTTGCTTTTCTGCAGCTGGCGCACAGAAAGAAGGTTAGCGGACAAACCTTCAACTAGCAGCATATTTCCCAGCCCCACAAGCTCCCCTTTAGCTCCCATTACCTTGGCATTCCCCACACCAATCACAGGGAGCAAAGCACCTGAAGCGGCAGCCACAAACTTGATCTTCCCAGTGGGTTTTACCTCGTCAAGCAAATCTGCCCGTGGGGTCATGTGACTTGTGCAACCTGAATCGATCACCCAGTGAGTGAGGGGGTGCATCACAACCTTCCCAACTGAACCCACATCACCCTCACTCCCTTTCACATCTTCATCCATAAGAAACATCCCAGGGAAGGCTTTGCCTTGTGCACCTTTACCATGTGCACCTGAACCTTGCAAGGCGCCACTTTGTGCACGTTCACCACTTGGCGGCTTTATGCCTGGAGGCGCCCATCCATCAGGCCGGCTGAAACACTTGAACCACGGGTGTCCAGCCTTCTTGCAGTACCAGCAAGCTCCCTCCATTCGAGTGCTCCCCCTACCACCAGAGCTCCCATTCCCCTCGTTATAGTCACTTCGGCCTCTCCCTCTGCCAAAGCCTCTCCCACGGCCTCGGCCTCTCCCACCCCCTCTTCCTCTGCTGCCTCCTGCAGCTCCATACCCCTCAGCAGTTTTGTTGGCAGCACCACCTCCGGTGTGGCGCCTGCGGAAGTCCTCCTGCAAAATCTGCTGCCGTAGCCACTCAGGCGTCCACTGGTCCTGCTGAGTGTTGAGGGTGGAAATGAGGTTGTCCCACGAATTGTCGAGCACCGAGAGGATCTTGGTGCACTGCTGCATCTGTGACACATTGCTGCCCGCCTCTGCCATCCTCGCATAGGTGTCCTTGATCTTGTCAAGGACCGGCTTCACATCATCGCCCGGTCGCATGGAGAGGGCAGCCAGCTCTTTCTCCAACACAATCACCATCGGCAGCGTGTTCGGCAGAATCACCTCCCGCAGTAGCTTCCACGCCTTTGGTCCGGAATCATCCAACTCCACCAAAACCTTGATGTGTTGGAACATGTCGTTGTTCACCGATTGAAGAATTAGGTCGTACAGCACCGCGCTCTTCTCAATCCACCGATCGCGGGCGTCGCCTTCCTCCGGCATCTTATCTTCTCCCATTGCAAGTTTCAGCAGCTTGTAGCGCTTAAACGCACTCCGCATCTGCCCGCTCCATTCCTCATAGTTGGAGCCATCCAATGCCTCGATCTTGGATGGTGGCGGCTCATTCCTCTTCTCAGCTGCATCTCCACTCCCTTGACTCATCTCCTCTTCTCCCAATCACAGGTTTCAGCCACTCCCTTCGCTGTCCACACCGAAGTCCCACTCAATTTCCACAAGTGTCGGCGCAAACGAAATTTCGGCAGAGTTTCCCCTTAGCGGAAATCACATCCAACCTCCAGAACTCCACTTAGGCACACCCACAGGCCATGGTGGGTCTAAGAGGGTCTTCACACTTCAGTAGACTCTCCACAAAGTCCTTAATCATCTCTGATACCACTTGTTAGAGACTAAGGACGGAGTCTAGGAAGATTAGGGGCCGGAATATCTCAAAATCGTCAACTACAGTTCTGGACAGAAAAGTCGTCGTCACAAGAAACGCCGTCGACGAAAAACTCACCGTTAGAATTCTTTCAAACTCGAGCATGTTCTAGCCCTTTACTGTAGCTATCTATCCCAGTTTGAATCGTATCAAAAGATGAAGTATAACTCGAGTTATGAAGTTCGGCGCACTAGGGGGTATGCTGCCATAGAAACTTATCTCAATCACGATTGTCTCAACAAGTACCACACAAGAAAGTTAGAGTACCAATAAACCAGGTAGGAGGGGATAAGGATGACGAGAGGGAAGGTCCCAAGAGAGTAGCCTAAGCTGCTGCTGGTGCGCTGGGGGCAGCCTATGCTGCTGCTGCTGCTGCTGGTGGTGGCAGTCTAGGCTGCTGCTAGTTCTGCTGGGGGCAGCCTGAGCTGCTGCTGGTGCGCTAGGGGCAGCCTATACTGCTGCTGGTAACAGTCTAGGCTGCTGCTAGTTCTGCTGGGGGCAGCCTGAGCTGCTGCTGGTGCGCTAGGGGCAGCCTATACTGCTGCTGGTAACAGTCTAGGCTGCTGCTAGTGTGCTGGCGGCAGTGGAAGCTGCTGCTGGTGGTACTGGAAGCTGTTGGGGAGGCGGGTTTCAGCGTGGGGCGGCGGATTTAGGTGTGGGGCGGCGGTTTCAGGTATGGGGTGGCGGTTTCAGGTGTGGGGCGGCGGGTTTCAGGTGTGTGGCGGCGGGTTTCAGGTGGGGCGTCAGTTTCAGGTCGTGGGGACGGTCAAGGTAGTGGGCGACGGGGGGGGGAAAGGCGCGGCTAACTTCTGTGACGTGCGCGGCGCGATTGCTGCTGCGCATGCGGATGGTCGCGGCGTACGTGCGTTCGGCTGCGCGCTAGCGGGCCGGCGGGCAACACGCGGGGCAAAAACAGGTGGGGCGCGAGGCAGAAAACGGGTGACGCGCGGGGGCGACGGGGGGCGCGCTCTACGGGCGTTACGAGGGCGCGATCTACGGGCAACGGGGGAGGTGCAATCTCAGGTAACGGGGGGGGGGCGATCTACGGTCGACGGGGGCGACGGGGGCGCGATCTACGGGCGCTACGGGGCGCGATCTACGGGCGTGATAGACGGGCGCTACGGGGCAGGGCGCTTTGGGCTACAGGGCACAACGAAAACGGGCGGGACGGTGGGCCCTTAGGATCGTTCGCTCTATACCATGTTACAATATGAATTACTGAATGAATTGGCTAAGGAAATGAGAAAACAAGCAAGATATAGGAAGCATAACCCTAACCCTAGGAAAACATGAAATGACATCTAGACTAACACAAATAAGCTATAACAAATATAGCTTGACAGGAGCGCTATCGTGCCTACAACGACGAGCGGTTGATTTGGGACCTGCAACGGAAGGGAGATGTTCACAAACGCATGTGGCAGATGCCGGTCCTCCCTTGGCGGAAAACGGGCAAGGCGGCTGCCGCGGCATATATGGAGGAGAGAGTCACCGAGGAGGATCAGCAAGGTGTGAAAGGAGACAAGCTGATCGGAGGAAGCGCGGCGGTGAAGGCGTCGGCTACCTCGGGCCAAGCGAATTGGGAGACTTGGCATCGGCGGCTCGCACACGTGGCTGTTTCTATATTGGAGGTGATGCACGAGGAGAAGTACGTGCATGGGCTATAACTGCAAGAAGATGATGCTTCCGTTGGCAGCTGCGAGGCGTGCATGCAAAACAAGTTTGCGCGGTTCCCGTTTCCACGTGCGGAGGGATCGGCGAAGGCACCATTGGAGGTGGTGCAGATGGACCTGGTGGGTCCTACGAGGACTGAGGGGACTGGGGGAGTGCTGTACTTCCTCACCATGGTGGACGAATGGAGCCGTTTCACGTGGGCACGTCCCTTGTCCAAGAAGAGCGACGCTGCAGCGGCGATCAAGCAGGGATGGTTGCTGATGATGGAGCGGCAGTCGATGCGGTTGGTGAAGGTGCTGAGGAGTGACTGAGGTGGAGAGTTCCTTGGAGCGGAATTCACCAAGTTTCTCAAGGGGGACGGCATCCGACACCAGCTGAACTGCCCTCGAACACCGCAGCAGAACGACATAGCTGAGGGTGCCAACGGAACCATTGGCGAGGCGGCTAACACCCTGTTAGGGGCTGCTGGGATGCCCTACAAGTTCTGGCCTGAAGTTGTTCGCCATGTCATGACGACCGCAGCAGAACGGTATGGCGGAGCGGGAGATGAGGACGGTGGTCGAGTCGGTGCGGACGATGCTGCTGAACATGGGCGTGCAGCATCACTGGTGGCATCTTGCTCTGCGGCAGGCCGTTTTGGTCCTCAACTGCCTTGAGAGGTCGGCGCTGCCGCCGCGGACGACTCCGTACCAGCTGCTGACCGGGAAGAAGCCCGACTCGTCGGTGGCACGGGTGTAGGGCTGCATGGCGCAGTTCCTGATCCCCGAGCAGCAGCGCGGCGGAAAGCTGAAACCGAAGGCCCGGTGGGACCTTCATCTCGGTGTGTCGGAGGATAGCAAGGGCTGGGAGCTCCTCGACATCGCCAACAACCGGGGGTCACCACGTCGGACGTGGTGTTTTACGAAGCTATGTCGCTGGAGGTGTGGAAGGCGGAGCACGGGCCGGCGTTGGGGCAGACGCAGGTCACCCCGCCGACGGACACTTCGACGGCGACGCTCCCTCTGCTCGCTGAGGTCGGTGAGATTACTGATAAGGCCACGAAGGGTGTCCCCCCTCCCTCCCTTGCGTCTGCCCCACCCCTTTTCGCCGACCTGCGTGGGCTGACTCCGGTGTCGGCCTCCGGTAATGAGGGGAGAAGTGGGGCGTCGCCTGTGGCGCCGGCCAAAAGCATCGCTGGTGGCCAACTTGACGCTGTGAAAGTCGGCATGAGAGCGAAGCTGACGACGACCGGGGAGCAGCAGGCCGAGGAGGTGCAGCCGACTTTGGTGAAGCCGGCGAAGGAGGCACCAGCCGGGCAGCAGCCGACAGGGGAGCAGGCAGCAGCGAAGCCGACCAAGGAGCAGTCGGCAACCCGGCAGTCGGCAGAGGAGCCGTCCGCAGGGGAGAAATTGGCAGGGACGCCGACTATGGTGTATGGCGCCAACTACGACGAGACGTACGCGCCGGTGAGCAGCTACGTCACGCTGAGGATCTTCCTCAGCATCGTCGCTGTCCTCGACCTCAACCTGATGCAGCTCGACATGAAGAACGCTTTCTTGCAGAGCAAGCTCGACCGGTTGCTGTACATGTACCAGCCGGACTACTTCAACGATGGAACCGGCCGGGTGTGCTAGCTGCTGAAGAGCCTCTACGGGCTGAGGCAGTCGCCGCTGTTGTGGTACAGGGCTCTCAACGGCGTGCTGCTGGGCGCTGGCTGGAAGAAGAGCCAAGTAGACACGGCGCTCTATTTCAAGGTCGGCGGGGATGGCGTTGCCTGCAGGGTGCTGATCTACGTCGACGACCTGCTTGTACTGAAGGAGCTGAAGGAGATGCAGGAGGCCGCCTTCGAGATGCGGGAGATCTCGCCGGTGCAGAAGTACCTCGGGCTGGAGATCGTGCACGACAGGCCGGCAAGGAAGCTGTGGCTCCACCAGCAGGGCTACGCCAACAAGCTGAGTAGGCGGCTCCTCGACGAGGAGCAGACCGGGTGCACTTCGAAGACGCCGGTCTCGGTCGACGCCTACGCCGAGCTCACCTTCGACGACGAGGAGGCACAGGAGCGACATGAAGAGGAGTACCGGCAGAGGTCGGCTCCCTGGAATTCACGGCGATGACGACGAGGCCGGACATCGACTTCGCCTGCAGCAAGCTGGGGAGTGGCCTCACGGTGAGGAGCGACCAGCACTGGCGTGAGGTCGACCGCTGCCTCGCCTACCTCGCCAATAACCGTGACACCGCCTTGGAGTTCGGCGGTGGGCCAGAGACGATGGAGCTATGTGGACGCCGACGACGCCGGCGACAAGCTGAACCGGACGAGCACGGGCGGCTATGTGTTCGTCTACGGAGGGGCTGCAGTCTCCTCGTCGAGCCAGCGCATCAAGTGCGCGACAGTGTCGTCGATCGAGTCGGAGTACGTGGCGGCCACTGAGGTCGGCAAGGAGGGACGTCGACTCCGTTTCCTCCTTGCAGAGTTCCGGCTGCTGGACGCGGGGACGGTCCTTCGTGTGGACAACAAGTCGGCCATTACCGGCACCGAGGGCTTGGGGCTGCAGGGCAACCTCAAGCACATGGAGCGGCGGTATGCCTGGCTGCAGCACATGGTGAAGCGCGGGAAGTTCACACTGAAGTGCATCCCGACCACCGAGCAGCCGGCCGACATCCTGACGAAGGCGCTGCACTTTCCGGCCTTCAACCGGTGCTCCGTCGCACTCGGCCAAGTGCGCCTGGCCGACGTGGCCGACTGCGACAACGACGTGCAGCTGTAGGTGCCATGCCCTTTTGCATGGTTGGTGCGGTGATGGCGTGCTGTGTGCACGCCGACGAGCTATCCTCCGAGTAGTGCTGCAGTGTGGGTTGGGGCCCAAGCGTGAACACGGCAGGGGAGTGTCAACGGAAATTGCGTTGTTGGCCCGTCATCGCTTAGGCGGAGCCGACTTCGTGGTCGGGTGTGCGGGAGCTGCAGCCGATCTGCAGCAGTGGGCAAGCTGGTCGACGGGGCTGGTCGACCTGCACGGGTGCTACTACAAGGGTGCCGACGTTGGGCGGCGCCGAGTTCGGGTGGTCGACCTGGCGAGGTCGACATCGGAGGCATCGACTTGGTGACGCCGACTTGGGGAAGCCGTCCTGGCGTGGTCGGCTGACAGCTGTGCTGGTCGACCTGGAGTTGTTCGACCAGGACTGTGGTCGACGTGGAGTTGGTCGACTAGGTGAGTGGTCGGCTTGGTGTGGTCGACCGGTGCTGGTCGTCGACCGGCACAAGGAGGAGCTGCTGGTCGATGTCGTTGCCCGATCGACCAGATTACCCGGGCGACGGGGTTCTGCACAGAAATACGACGGTCCCCCAGGTCGTTGTGGCGAGGCCGACCTCGGTGCGGCATCCCGAGATCGACGTGGAGGATCAGGTGCAAACGTGGGCCGTGGTCGGCGTGGCGACTGCGCTGTGCGACTGACGAGGCATAGCACGCCAATCAGCAGCGATCACCGGCGAAGCGGGTGCAACGCTGTGCAGCCGCCTTGCTGCAGCGTTTGTTGGATACAAATTCACATTGCACGACATCCTGCCGTCTGTTTGTACGAGTATGCGTGTGCGAATGCATTTGCGTGTGAATGGAATGTTCGTGTGTTTGTTTGCTTTCGCAATTTTCGCTTGAAGCATTTGCAGGTACTCGCGCGTTGTGCGCTTCGGCACAACATTGTACGCGCTATGAACAGTGCAAGCAGAAAGGACGAGCTCGCAAAGGAACCCAAGATGGAAGCTTTGCGGTTCGGCTTACTTGATTGCGCAGATACAGTTCTATCCAACTCGAAATTGTACTGTTTTGTTTGGTTGACTATAGTGTAGCAGGGCAGGCACTATAGGGGTACAGTTTAGGTGAGGGTTGGATGTTGTTTGTCTGTATCTGCATGCTACAGGGCCAGGGGAAACCAGAGGAACCAGCATTTGGCTGGTTGGGCAAAGACAAAACAGGTTCTGTTTTTAGGACCTGAACCTGGTTGTTGTTTTTCCAGGTTGGTAAAACAGAACCAGAGGTTTTTTACCAACCGATCACCTACTGTTTTGTCCAGCCAGGCTGGTTCTGTTGCTTGAAATTATTTGGGATCATCCTTGGTTGTTCCCAGGTTGATTCCTAAGGTCCTTGCTAGCTAGAACTATTTATTCTTTCTCTGTTTGTACCTGGATATAGTTCAATTGATTCAAGCCAATTCCTTCCTTGCTGGAATTTCGTTTCTACGAGGTGCGATGGCGGAATGCTACCCGAGTCAACGCTAGTATGCTAGCGCCCCGGTGCTAGGCAAACAGTGTACGAGCCATAACTCCATGGCAGAACTTTTCGCAAGGCAACTTGGCTTTATTTTAAAGCTCTTGGAGCGAGCTTCGATATAGGAAATTATCAGCTTAATCCGATTGACGGTCTGCACGATACGCTGCGCGACGTTCAAGGTACTCGTTATTTTGGCTAAGTCATTCTTGACTCCTCTCTCTACAAACTCGGACCCGAGGATAGGGGCTGGTCTTGTACCAGGCACCCAAGGACCCTTGGAGGTGACCCCGAGGAGAGGTTTTAAGTTTGATTAAGTCTTAATAGCTTGAGTTTATTAGGCCCTTACACCAACATGCCAGCCACACTATGGAAGGGAAAACGGGTAAACTTTGAGAGCAAACATATTTCACAGTTATCATCGGCTGGCTGTCCGTTCAGCTTCAGACCCTTCTCCAACTGCTTCAACAAGGGCATTGCCACATGCCCCAAGCGTCGGTGTGCCGTTGCCCAATCCGTCTCCCCAGATCTGGCCGACACTTTCACACCAACCCCTCCAACGGCGTTGCACTCCCCCTGGGATGCAGACCCCTGCCTGCCCCCCACCGTGCCACGCCAACGCCAGCAGCTGCCACATGGATCTGTACACGTCCTTGCTCTCGTGCAGATCCCAAAGCACCCAATTGCCCAGCTGCCCCTTGTACGTGCGAGCCCCATCCGTGCTAGTGCTCACCCAGCCTTGGCAAGCTTACGGAGGGAGATGAGGTTGGCCTTGAGATCAGGAACGATAAACGCAGCTCGTCCCGCACCAGCCACCTTCAGCGCCACAGGTTTGCCATCCGCTCCCTTAAACGCAGCTCGTCCCGCACCAGCCACCTTCAGCGCATGTCCAGAGGCGGATCATACCTCGTTGATCGGTGCAGTGCGTACGTCGTCCAGCAGGTCCTTGCGCGGCGTCATCGTCCAAGCAGCACCCGTGTCCAACACTCAATAATCCAGGGGGTGCAGCTCTGCTCCAACCTTGGCAGATGCGTATCCTTGCTCCCTCTGCTCTCCAATATGAAAGAACTTGCCCGCAGTGCGCTCCTTTTTCTTCTCCGCACTGCCATTGCTCTTCTGGTTGTTGTCGGACAAATTGGCGACCATGTTCGCGCCGATTTTCTGGTTCCTCCGCGCGCCGCCATCCTGGTGACGATTCTGGGGGGTCCATCCATCGGGTTTCTTACAATAGGGTCCCCCTCCTCACAATACCAGCAACTCCCTTTCATTTTGCCACCAGCACAAGATCTGCCCCTTCGTCCAGATTACGCACCGCGACCCCAACCGGTACCTCCTTGTTGGTCGTTGGAGTCGTCGTCCTTCTTTGCACCGCGTCCAGCACCACCGAAGCCACGTCCTCTGCCGTCGTCTCCACCCCTCAGTTGGCGGCGACAGAATTCCTCCTCCATAATCTTCGTCCGCACCCACTCGAGCGTCCACAAGCTCTGGTTCTGCGGCAGGCTCAATCCGCTCGTGAATTGAAGCCACGAGTCTGGCAGTAGCGACAGCATCTTCAAGCACTTGGACAGCGGAGGTTGGGGCGTGCAGCTCCTTCAACACGGTCCACGCCTTCGGACCGCAATCAACCTCCGGCAGCAGGTGCATGACGTGGTGACGCTGGTTCAGCTCCAAACTCTGCGACATCAAGTAGTAGCCAGCCGAGGCGCGCTCGTCCTAATCTTCCTGCGACGCCGGGTCACACGGTCTAGGCTCCTCCCCAATCATTAGTTTCAGCAAACCGGTCTGACGGAAGTAAAGTTGCATTTTCCCAAGTACTCTTAGTACCATCAACATGGGTAAGTAACGCACTTACTCTTAGTACCATCCACATGGGTAAGTAACGCACTTATTCTTAGCACCATCCATATGAATAAGTAACGCACTTACTCTTACTACCATCCAAATGGGTAAGTACGCAATTACTGTTAGTACCATTCAGATGGGTAAGTAACGCACTTATGTTTAGTGCCATCCACCTGGATAAGTTATGCACTTACAGTTACTACCATCCAAATATGTAAGTAACGCACTTACTCTTAGTACCATCCACATGCGAAGTAACGCACTTACAGTTAGTACCATCCACATGAATAAGCAACGACCTTACAGTAAATACCATCCACATGGGTAAGAAACGCATTTACTCTTAGTACCATCTACATGGGTAAGTAACTCACTTATTAGTACAATCCAAATGGGTAACTATGCACTTACTCTTAGTACCATCCGCATGGGTAAGTAATAACATTACTGTTAGTACCATCCATATGGGTAAGTAACGCACTTATCCTTAGTACCATCAATATGGGTAAGTAACACACTTACTCTTAGTACCATCCACATGGGTAAGAAACGCATTTACTCCTAGTACCATCTACATGGGTAAGTAACGCACTTACTCTTAGTACCATCCAAATGGGTAAGTAACACACTTATTGTTAGGACCATCGACTTGGGGAAGTAAAGCACATACAGTTAGTACCACCTACGTAGGTAAGTAGCGTTACTCTTAGTACCATGTACATGAATAAGTATCGCACTCAATCCTAATATCATCCATATGGGTAAGTAACGCACCTACTCTAAGTACCATCCACATGGGAAATAGCGCACTTACTGTTAGTACCATCCACATGAGTAAGTAACGTACTTACTATTAGTACCATCCACATGCGTAAGTAACGCACTTACTCTTATTACCATCCACATGAGTAAGTAGCGCACTTACTGTAAGTACCATCCACATGGCCAAATAACGCACTTATTGTTAGTACCATCTACATGGGTAAATTACGCGCTTCTTGTTAGTACCACCTACATAGGTAAGTAACACAATTACTCTTAGTACCATCCACATAGGTAAGTAACGCACTTACTCTTAGCACCATCCACATGGGTAAGCAATACATCTAATTTTTGTACCATCCACGTGGGAAAGTAACGACCAAACTGTCAGTGCCATACAGGCACACATTTACTTATAGTAACATTTACATGGGTAAGTAATGTATTTTCTGTTAGTACTATCCATATGGGTAAGTAACGCATTTACCATCCACATGGGTAAGTAACACGTGTATCCTTTGTTCCATCAACATGAGTAGGTAACACGCATACTCTTAGTACCATGATATGGGTAAGAAACGCATTTACTCTTAGTACGATCCACATGAGTAAGTAACGCACTTAGGAACGTAACACACTTACTCTTAGTGCCATCCACACGGGTAAGTTACGCAGTTAATGTTGGTACCATCTACATAGGTAAGTAGCGTTACTCTGAGTACCATCCATACGGGTAAGTACCGCACTTACTGTTAGTACCTTCCACATGTGTACATAACGCACTTACTCTGTACCATCCACATGGGTATATAACGCACTTACTCTTAGTACGATCCACATAGGTAAGTAACGCACTTACTGTTAGTTCCATCCACATGGGTAAGTAATACGCTTAATCTTAGTACCATCCAAATGAGAAAATAACGACCTTACTGTTAGTACCAATCACATGGGTAAATAACGCACATACTCCTAGTACCGTCCACATGGGTAAGTAATGAACTTACACTTAGTACCATCCACATGGGTAACTAACGCACTTACTGTTAGTACCATCCACATAAGTAAGTAACACACTTATCCTTAGATTCATTAACATGGGTAAGTAACATACATACTCTTAGTACCATCCACATGCGTAAGTAACGTACTTACTCTACGTACCATCCACATGGGTAATTAACGCACCTACTCTTAGTACCATCAACATGGGTAAGTAACGCACTTACTCTTAGTACCATCCACATAGGTAAGTAACGCACTTAATCGTAGTACCTTCCACATTGGTAAGTAACACACTTGTCTTAGCACCATCCGCATGGGTAAGTACTTACTCTTAGTACTATCCACGTGGGTAAATAAAGCATGTACTCATACTAACATCCATATGGGTAAGTAACGCACTTACTGTTAGTACCATCCACATAGGTGAGTAACACATTCTTAGTACCATCCACATGGGTAAGTAATGAACATACTCGTTGGGTAGGTAACTAATGCACATACATTTAGTATCATCCACATGGGCAAGTAATGAACTTACTTTTAGTACCATCCACATGGGTAAGAAATAAACATACTCTTAGTACCATCCAAATGGGTAAGTAACGCACTTACTATTAGTACCATTCGCAATGGTAAGTAACGCACTTACGTTTAGTACCATCCAGAGGGGTAAGTAACACATTTACTCTGTACCATCCACATGGGAAAAGTACGCACGTACTCTTTGTACCACCCACATGGGTAAGTAACGCCTTTACTCCATCCACACGGGTAAGTAATGCACTTATTCTTAGTCCCATCCGCATGGTAAGTCATGCACCCAGTCTTAGTACTATCCACATGAGTGAGTAACGTACTAAGTCTTAGTACCATCCACATGGGTAAGTAACACAGATACTTGTAGTACCATCCACCTTCGTAAGTAACGCACATACTGTTACTACCATCCACATGGGTAAGTAACACACTTAACCTTAGTTTCATCAACATGTGTAAGTAACATACATACTCTACGTACCATCCACATGGGTGAATAACACACTTACTGTTAGTGCTATCCACATGAGTAAATAACGTACTTACTATTAGTACAATCCACATGCGTAAATAACACACATACTCTTAGCACCATCTGCATGGGTAAGTAGTTGCTCTTAGTACTATCCAAATGGGTAAGTAACGCATTTACTCAACGTAACATCCATGTGGGTGAGTAACACACTTACTCTTTGCACCATCCACATAGGTAACTAACGCACTTACATTTAGTACCATTCAAATGGGTAAGAAACACTAACACTTAGTGTCATCCACATTGGTAAGTAACGCGGTTACTGTAAGTACCATCTATATGGGTAAGTAGTGTAACTCTTAGTATCATTCACATGTGTAAGGCACACATTTATTTATAGTAACATTCATATGGTTAAGCAATCCACTTACTATTAGTACTATCCATATGGGCAAGTAACGCACTTACTCTTAGTACCATACGCATGGGAACGTAACACAGTTATCTTTAGTTCCATCAATATGAGTAAGTACGATGACATGGGTTAGAAACGCATTTACTCTTAGTACGATCTATGTGAGTAAGTAACGCACTTACATTTAGTATCATCCAAATGGAAAAGTAACATACTTAGTGCTATCGACATGGGTAAGTAACGCAGTATATGTTGGTACCATCTACATGGGTCAGTAGCGTTACTCTTAGTACCATCCATACGGGTAAATAACGCACATACTGTTAGTACCTTCCACATGGGTACATAACGCACTTACTCTTAGTACCATCCACATGGGTAAGTAACGCATTTACTCCTAGTACCATCCATATGGATAAGTAACGCACTTAATCGTAGTACCTTACATATTGGTAAGTAACATACTTACTCTTAGCACCATCCACATGGATAAGTACTCACGCTTAGTACCATCCATATAGGTAAATAACACAGTTACTGTTAGTACCATCCACACGGATAAGTAACGCACTTACTCTTAGTACAATCCATATAGGTAAATAGCACACTTACTGTTAGTACCATCCACATGGATAACTTACTCCGAGTACCATCCACATGGATAAGTAACGCACTTACTCCTAGCACAACATGGGTAAATATCGCACTTAGTCTTAGCACCATCCATATGGGTAAGTTTTACACTTAATATTAATACCATCCACATGGGAAAGTAACGATATTACTGTTAGTACCATCCACATGGGTAAGTAATGCACTTACTCCTAGTACCATTCTAATGGGTAAATTACCTGTTAGCACCATCCATATGGTTAATTTGCGCACTTACACTACCATCCACATGGGTAAGTAACGCACTTTCTCTTAGTACCATCCATATGGGTAAGTAACAGACTTACTCTTAGTACCAACCACAGGGGTAAGTAACGTACTTACTCTTAGTACCATCTATATGGGTAAATAACGGACTTACTCTTAGTCTTACACTTGGTCTGCTCAAGATAGGTGATTCCCGCGGTCGCCAACTTCGCATAGGGGTCGCGCATCTTATCCAGAATAGGGTGCACCGGCTCTCCATCGCTCAGGCGCAACGCTTACAGCTCCCTTTGCATCATGAGCGTTGCGGCAATGGAGGTCGGGGCGTGCAGCTCCATCAACACGGTCCACGCTTTCGGACCGCACTCAACCTCCGGCAGCAAGTGCATGATGTGGTGACGCTCGTTCAGCTCCAAACTCTGCGACATCAAGTAGTAGCCAGCCGAGGTGCGCTCGTCCCAAAATTCCTGCAGCCCGGTATCAGTCGGTCTAGGCTCCTCCCCAATCATTAGTTTCAGCAATCCAATCTGAAGGAGATAAATTTGCATTTTCCAGCCCACAAATCATAGACCTCACCATTGAAGTTTTTCAGCACCTCCTTGATCAGCGAGCCCTGGTTTGTGTTGGGTGCAAATTCACATTGCACGACATCCTGCCTTCTGTTTGTACGAGTATGCGTGTGCGAATGCATTTGCGTGTGAATGGTGTGTCCGTGTGTTTGTTTGCTTTCGCAATTTTCGCTTGAAGCATTTGCAGGTACTCGCACATTGTGCAACATTGTACGCGCTATGAACAGTGCAAGCAAAAAGGATGAGCTTGCAAAGGAACCCAAGATGGAAGCTTTGCGGTTCGGTTGAATTGATTGCGCAGATTCAGTTCTATCCAACTTGAAATTGTACTGTTTTGTTTGGTTGACTATTGTGTAGCAAGGCAGGCACTATAGGGGTACAATTTAGGTGAAGGTTGGATGTTGTTTGTATATATCTGCATGCTACAGGGCCAGGGGAAACCAGCGGATCCAACATTTGGCTGGTTGGGCAAAGACAAAACAGGTTCTGTTTTGAGGACCTGAACCTGGTTGTTGTTTTCCCAGGTTGAAAAAACAGAACCAGAGGTTGTTTACCAACCTACCACCTGCTGTTTTGTCCAGCCAGGTTGGTTCTGTTGCTTGGAATTATTTGGGATCATCCTTGGTTGTTCCCAGGTTGATTCCCAAGGTCCTTGCTAGCTAGAACTATTTATTCCTTCTCTGTTTGTACCTGGATACAGTAAAATTGATTCAAGCGAATTCCTTCCTTGCTGGAATTTCATTTCTACGCGGTTCAACGGCAGAATGCTACCGAGTCAACGCTATACGCTAGCATTGGAACGTTAGGCAAATGCTGTCCGAGCCATAACTTTGTAATGGCAGAACTTTTCGTGAGGCAACTTGGCCTATTTTAAAGCTCTTGGAGCGAGCTTCGATATAGGAAATTCTCAGCTTAATCGATCGACGGTCTGCACGGCATGCTGCGTGACGTACAAGGTACTCTTGTTATTTTGGTTCCTCTCATTCTTGGTTCCTCTCTCTACAAACTCAGACCCGAGGATAGGGCTTGGTCTTGTACCAGGCACCCAAGGACCCTTGGAGGTGACCCCGAGGAGAGGTTTTAAGTTTGATTAAGTTCTAGTAGCTTAAGTTTATTAGGCCCTTACACCAACAAGCTGGTATCAGAGCTGCGTTATAGTGATCCTCGTTATAGGTAGCTATGGCGGGCAACACCTCGACGGGAGCTGGTGAATCTTCAGCCCAAGATCGTAGTGGCAGCCAAGATTCTGATGTTTCAGCGCCAAGGGGAGCGCGAACAAACCAGGGCTCGCTGGTCAAGGAGGTGCTGAAGAACTTCACCGTTGAGAAGTTCAATGGTGAGGGCTATGATGATTGGGCTTAGAAAATGCAGCTTTATTTCCGTCAGATTGGATTGCTGAAACTAATGATTGGGGAGGAGCCTAGACCGAGTGACCCCACGCTGCAGGAAGATTGGGACGAGCGCTCCTCAGCTGGCTACTACTTGATGTCGCAGAGTTTGGAGCTGAACCAGCGTCACCACGTCATGCACCTGCTGCCGGAGGTTGAGTGCGGTCCGAAGGCGTGGACTGTGTTGAATGAGCTGCACGCCCCGACCTCCGTCGTGCAACTTTGATGCTGGAGAAGGAGCTGTCCGCGTTGCGCCTGAGCGAGGGAGAGCCGGTGCAACCTGTCCTGGACAAGATGCGCGACCTCTACGCGAAGTTGGCGACCGCGGGAATCACCTACCCGGAGCAGACCAAGTGCTTGAAGGTGCTCTCGCTGCAGCCGGAATCATGGCTTCAATTCACGAGCGGATTGAGCCTGCCGCAGAACCAGAGCTCGTGGACACTCGAGTGGGTGCGGACTGAGGGGTGGAGACGACGGCAGCAGCGGCTACGGAATGCAAGGGAGCCGACGTGGCAGAGGACGTGGCTTCGGTGGTGCTGGACGTGGTGCAAAGAAGAACGACGACTCCAACGACCAACAAGGAGGTACCGGTTGGGGTCGCGGTGCGAAATCTGGACGTGGGGGCAAGTCGGGTGCTGGTGGCAAAATGAAAAGGAGGTTGCTGGTATAGTGAGAAGGAGGGGCACCCCTGGTTTTTGTGCTATAAGAAACCCGATGTATGGACCCCCCAGAATCGTCACCAGGATGGCGGCGCGCGGAGGAACCAGAAAATCGGCGCGAACATGGTCGCCGATTCGTCCGACAACAACCCGAAGAGCAACGGCGGTGCGGAGAAGAAGAAGGAGCGCACCGCGGGCCAGTTCTTCCATATTGGAGAGCAGGGGGAGCAAGGAGACGCCTCTGCCAAGGTTGGAGCAGAGCTGCACCCCCTGGACTATTGGGTGTTGGACACGGGCGCTGCTTGGACGATGACGCCGCGCAAGGACCTGCTGGACCTACGTGCTGCACCGATCAACGAGGTGTGCTCCGCCTCTGGACATGCGCTGAAGGTTGCTGGTGCGGGACGAGCTGCGTTTAAGGGAGCGGATGGCAAGCCGGTACTGCTGCACGACGTTCTCCTCGTCCCCGATCTCAAGGCCAACCTTATCTCCCTCCGTAAGCTTGCCAAGGCTGGCGTGAGCACTAGCACGGATGGGCCTCGCTCGTACAAGGGGCAGCTTGGCAATCGGGTGCTTTGGAATCTGCACGAGAGCAAGGACGTGTACAGATCCATGTGGCAGCTCCCGGAGTTGGCATGGCACGGTGGGGGGCAGGCTGGAGAGGGGTCTGCATCCCAGGGGAAGTGCAACGCCGTTGGAGGGGTTGGTGTGAAAGTGTCGGCCAGATCTGGGGAGACGGATTGGGCAACGGCACACCGACGCTTGGGGCATGTGGCAATGCCCTTGTTAAAGCAGTTGGAGATGGATGGAGCCGTTAAGGGGCTGAAGCTGCACGGACAACCACCCGATGAGAATTGTGAAATCTGTTTGCTCTCAAAGTTTACCCGTTTTCCCTTCCATAGTGTGGCTGGCAGGAGCAAGAAGCCGTTGGAGCTGGTCCACATGGACTTGGTGGGGCCGCTGCCGGTGCAAGGGCACAAGGGGGAGCGGTATTTCCTATCCATTGTGGATGACTGGAGCAGACTCATGTGGGCGTATCAGCTGAAGCAAAAGGACCACGCCGCCTTCACGATACGGGAAGATTGGCTGCCATTCGTGGAGAAGCAAGCGGAGTGTGTGGTGAAGCGGATTAGGACAGACCGGGGTGGTGAGTTCCTTGGAGCTGAGATGACGGCCTGGCTCAAGAAGCAGGGCATCCAGAGGGAGCTGACCACGGCTTACACCCCACAGTCGAACGGTGTAGCAGAACGGGCAAACCGGACCATTCTAGAGACAGCTAGGGCACCGCTAATAGAATCTGGGCTGGGCAACTCCATGTGGCCCCATGCTTTCCGGCATGCTACCGTGGCTAGGTACAGGGTTCTCACCAAGCATGGGGATGACTCGTTGGAGAAGTGGCTTGGGAGGAAGCCACCAGTGGACATGCTCAGGGTGTTCAGTTGCCGCAGTAAGTTGGGGGCGAGTGCAATCTGGTGTGTGCATTTGGGGCTGGCTGCTGAGAGCAAGGGATGGCTGCTGTGGGAACCATCCAAGGGTGTGTTGTTTGACAGCAGGGACGTGAAGTTTGATGAGGGCATGATGTATGGCAGCTGGGAGAAACAGCCGGAGGCCAGGGTGTCCCAGCAGATGGAGCAGATCACCATGCAGCTGGACCTGACTCCTACTGTGTAGGAGGAGGGAAATGAGGCAGCTGCAGAGGGTGGTGATGGAGAGAAGGTGCAGGAGGCACCTACTGGTGGAGGAGATGATGTGGAGACTAGTGGTAGTAAAACAGCAGCAGGGCAAAGCGAAGGTGCCTACGCTACCACAAAGGAGGAAGCTGAAGGGTGTTATTATGAAGGGATGGGAGACACCCGTGTCGAGGCCAGGACGTACCCGTATGGCCACTATGAAGCTGACTGCAGGAGCTGATGTAGCTGAGCAGCAGCTTGGGACCGAGGAGGCATTGCTGATTCTACCACATGGCTATGACCCAGATGAGGAGGATGAACCTGCCTACTGTTTTCTTGCCCCTGCACCAGAGGAGCCAGCTAGCATGGAAGAGGCATTAGCTGGACCAGATAGGGAAAAGTGGCTGGTTTCTAAGGATGCTGAGTACCAGAGTCTGCTAGAGAATGGGACATGGGATCTGGTGGTGCTGCCTGAGGGGAAGCCGTACAGTGCAAGTGGGTGCTAAGGATCAAGACCGATGACAAGGGACAGGTCACCATCTACAAGAGTAGGCTGGTGGCTAACGGGTTTATGTAGAAGGAGAAGCAGGACTTCAATGAGATCTTTGCTCCCACTGCCAAACCCCCTACCCTCCGTGTCTTGTTGGCAGATGCAGCCAATAGTGGGAAATTCATCATTCAGATAGATATATCAACGGCATTCCTCAAAGTGATTTTAGAGGAGGATGTGTTCATGATGCAGCCGCCTGGGTATGAGGATGGTACGGGCAGGGTGTGCAAGCTGAAAACATCCATCTACGGCTTGAAGCAGGCGCCACGTTGCTGGTACCAGAAGTTGGCAGCTGTTTTAGAGGAGATGGGATTCAGGACCAGCAGCTGTGATGAGAGCCTCTTTCTCAAGGGGGAGGGGGAGAAGCTAGTGCTGTTTCTGGTCTACGTGGACGATATTCTTCTCTTTAGCAGTAGCATGAAGGAGATCCAGAATGTGCAGCAGCAGCTGATGGAGAACTTCAAATGCAAGAACCTTGGGGAGGTAAAGTACTACCCCGGGATGCACATGGAGAGGGATCCAGATCACAGGTGGTTGAAGATGCACCGGGAGAAGTTCATCAAGGAGCTGGGGGAGAAGTATGGGATTGAGAATGAGCGCAAGGTTGCAACTCCCCTGCCAGCAGAATTCAAGCTTGTGAAGGCTGCAGAGAATGAAGGGGTTGAAGCCGAGAGGTAGCAGCAATTTCAGTCCTTGGTGGGCAGCCACTTGTATGCCGCGGTTCACACGAGGCCCGACATCTCTTTCTCGGTCAGGCAGCTAGCAAGGGTGGTGCAGAATCCATCAGAGGAGCAGGTGGATGCAGCTGAGCGTATGGTGAAGTACCTGAACTCTCACCCAAGCATTGGAGGTCAATACTCCGCATCTGCACAGGTGAAGCAGAAAGGGGTTGAGGTGCTGAAAGAGAAGCATTTGCAGGTACTCGCACATTGTGCGCTTCGGCACAACATTGTACGCGCTATCAACAGTTCAAGCAGGAAGGACGAGCTCGCAAAGGAACCCAAGATGGAAGCTTTGCGGTTCGGTTGAATTGATTGCGCAGATTCGGTTCTATCCATTCGAAATTGTACTGTTGACTATAGTGTAGCAGGGCATGCACTATAGGGGTACAATTTAGGTGAAGGTTGGATATTGTTTGTCTGTATCTGCATGCTACAGGGCCAGGGGAAACCAGCGGATCCAGCATTTGGCTGGTTGGGCAAAGACAAAACAGGTTCTGTTTTTAGGACCTGAACCTGGTTGTTGTTTTCCCATGTTGGAAAACCAGAACCAGAGGTTGTTTACCAACCTACCACCTGCTGTTTTGTCCAGCCATGTTGGTTCTGTTGCTTGGAATTATTTGGGATCATCCTTGGTTGTTCCCAGGTTGATTCCCAAGGTCCTTGCTAGCTAGAACTATTTATTCCTTCTCTGTTTGTACCTGGATATAGTAAAATTGATTCAAGCGAATTCCTTTCTTGCTGGAATTTCATTTCTACGCGGTTCGACGGCAGAATGCTACCGAGTCAACGCTAGTACGCTAGCACAGCAACGTTAGGCAAACGCTGTCCGAGCCAGAACTTTGTAATGGCAGAACTTTTCGCGAGGCAACTTGGCTTATTTTAAAGCTCTTGGAGTGAGCTTCGATATAGGAAATTCTCAGCTTAATCCGATCGACGGTCTGCACGGCACGCTGCGCGACGTACAAGGTACTCTTGTTATTTTGGTTCCTCTCATTCTTGGTTCCTCTCTCTACAAACTCAGACCCGAGGATAGGGCTTGGTCTTGTACCAGGCACCCAAGGACCCTTGGAGGTGACCCCGAGGAGAGGTTTTAAGTTTGATTAAGTTCTAGTAGCTTAAGTTTATTAGGCCCTTACACCAACAAGCTGGTATCAGAGCTGCGTTATAGTGATCCTCGTTATAGGTAGCTATGGCGGGCAACACCTCGACGGGAGCTGGTGAATCTTCAGCCCAAGATCGTAGTGGCAGCCAAGATTCTGATGTTTCAGCGCCAAGGGGAGCGCGAACAAACCAGGGCTCGCTGGTCAAGGAGGTGCTGAAGAACTTCACCGTTGAGAAGTTCAATGGTGAGGGCTATGATGATTGGGCCTAGAAAATGCAGCTTTATTTCCGTCAGATTGGATTGCTGAAACTAATGATTGGGGAGGAGCCTAGACCGAGTGACCCCACGCTGCAGGAAGATTGGGACGAGCGCTCCTCAGCTGGCTACTACTTGATGTCGCAGAGTTTGGAGCTGAACCAGCGTCACCACGTCATGCACCTGCTGCCGGAGGTTGAGTGCGGTCCGAAGGCGTGGACTGTGTTGAATGAGCTGCACGCCCCGACCTCCGTCGTGCAACTTTGATGCTGGAGAAGGAGCTGTCCGCGTTGCGCCTGAGCGAGGGAGAGCCGGTGCAACCTGTCCTGGACAAGATGCGCGACCTCTACGCGAAGTTGGCGACCGCGGGAATCACCTACCCGGAGCAGACCAAGTGCTTGAAGGTGCTCTCGCTGCAGCCGGAATCATGGCTTCAATTCACGAGCGGATTGAGCCTGCCGCAGAACCAGAGCTCGTGGACACTCGAGTGGGTGCGGACTGAGGGGTGGAGACGACGGCAGCAGCGGCTACGGAATGCAAGGGAGCCGACGTGGCAGAGGACGTGGCTTCGGTGGTGCTGGACGTGGTGCAAAGAAGAACGACGACTCCAACGACCAACAAGGAGGTACCGGTTGGGGTCGCGGTGCGAAATCTGGACGTGGGGGCAAGTCGGGTGCTGGTGGCAAAATGAAAAGGAGGTTGCTGGTATAGTGAGAAGGAGGGGCACCCCTGGTTTTTGTGCTATAAGAAACCCGATGTATGGACCCCCCAGAATCGTCACCAGGATGGCGGCGCGCGGAGGAACCAGAAAATCGGCGCGAACATGGTCGCCGATTCGTCCGACAACAACCCGAAGAGCAACGGCGGTGCGGAGAAGAAGAAGGAGCGCACCGCGGGCCAGTTCTTCCATATTGGAGAGCAGGGGGAGCAAGGAGACGCCTCTGCCAAGGTTGGAGCAGAGCTGCACCCCCTGGACTATTGGGTGTTGGACACGGGCGCTGCTTGGACGATGACGCCGCGCAAGGACCTGCTGGACCTACGTGCTGCACCGATCAACGAGGTGTGCTCCGCCTCTGGACATGCGCTGAAGGTTGCTGGTGCGGGACGAGCTGCGTTTAAGGGAGCGGATGGCAAGCCGGTACTGCTGCACGACGTTCTCCTCGTCCCCGATCTCAAGGCCAACCTTATCTCCCTCCGTAAGCTTGCCAAGGCTGGCGTGAGCACTAGCACGGATGGGCCTCGCTCGTACAAGGGGCAGCTTGGCAATCGGGTGCTTTGGAATCTGCACGAGAGCAAGGACGTGTACAGATCCATGTGGCAGCTCCCGGAGTTGGCATGGCACGGTGGGGGGCAGGCTGGAGAGGGGTCTGCATCCCAGGGGAAGTGCAACGCCGTTGGAGGGGTTGGTGTGAAAGTGTCGGCCAGATCTGGGGAGACGGATTGGGCAACGGCACACCGACGCTTGGGGCATGTGGCAATGCCCTTGTTAAAGCAGTTGGAGATGGATGGAGCCGTTAAGGGGCTGAAGCTGCACGGACAACCACCCGATGAGAATTGTGAAATCTGTTTGCTCTCAAAGTTTACCCGTTTTCCCTTCCATAGTGTGGCTGGCAGGAGCAAGAAGCCGTTGGAGCTGGTCCACATGGACTTGGTGGGGCCGCTGCCGGTGCAAGGGCACAAGGGGGAGCGGTATTTCCTATCCATTGTGGATGACTGGAGCAGACTCATGTGGGCGTATCAGCTGAAGCAAAAGGACCACGCCGCCTTCACGATACGGGAAGATTGGCTGCCATTCGTGGAGAAGCAAGCGGAGTGTGTGGTGAAGCGGATTAGGACAGACCGGGGTGGTGAGTTCCTTGGAGCTGAGATGACGGCCTGGCTCAAGAAGCAGGGCATCCAGAGGGAGCTGACCACGGCTTACACCCCACAGTCGAACGGTGTAGCAGAACGGGCAAACCGGACCATTCTAGAGACAGCTAGGGCACCGCTAATAGAATCTGGGCTGGGCAACTCCATGTGGCCCCATGCTTTCCGGCATGCTACCGTGGCTAGGTACAGGGTTCTCACCAAGCATGGGGATGACTCGTTGGAGAAGTGGCTTGGGAGGAAGCCACCAGTGGACATGCTCAGGGTGTTCAGTTGCCGCAGTAAGTTGGGGGCGAGTGCAATCTGGTGTGTGCATTTGGGGCTGGCTGCTGAGAGCAAGGGATGGCTGCTGTGGGAACCATCCAAGGGTGTGTTGTTTGACAGCAGGGACGTGAAGTTTGATGAGGGCATGATGTATGGCAGCTGGGAGAAACAGCCGGAGGCCAGGGTGTCCCAGCAGATGGAGCAGATCACCATGCAGCTGGACCTGACTCCTACTGTGTAGGAGGAGGGAAATGAGGCAGCTGCAGAGGGTGGTGATGGAGAGAAGGTGCAGGAGGCACCTACTGGTGGAGGAGATGATGTGGAGACTAGTGGTAGTAAAACAGCAGCAGGGCAAAGCGAAGGTGCCTACGCTACCACAAAGGAGGAAGCTGAAGGGTGTTATTATGAAGGGATGGGAGACACCCGTGTCGAGGCCAGGACGTACCCGTATGGCCACTATGAAGCTGACTGCAGGAGCTGATGTAGCTGAGCAGCAGCTTGGGACCGAGGAGGCATTGCTGATTCTACCACATGGCTATGACCCAGATGAGGAGGATGAACCTGCCTACTGTTTTCTTGCCCCTGCACCAGAGGAGCCAGCTAGCATGGAAGAGGCATTAGCTGGACCAGATAGGGAAAAGTGGCTGGTTTCTAAGGATGCTGAGTACCAGAGTCTGCTAGAGAATGGGACATGGGATCTGGTGGTGCTGCCTGAGGGGAAGCCGTACAGTGCAAGTGGGTGCTAAGGATCAAGACCGATGACAAGGGACAGGTCACCATCTACAAGAGTAGGCTGGTGGCTAACGGGTTTATGTAGAAGGAGAAGCAGGACTTCAATGAGATCTTTGCTCCCACTGCCAAACCCCCTACCCTCCGTGTCTTGTTGGCAGATGCAGCCAATAGTGGGAAATTCATCATTCAGATAGATATATCAACGGCATTCCTCAAAGTGATTTTAGAGGAGGATGTGTTCATGATGCAGCCGCCTGGGTATGAGGATGGTACGGGCAGGGTGTGCAAGCTGAAAACATCCATCTACGGCTTGAAGCAGGCGCCACGTTGCTGGTACCAGAAGTTGGCAGCTGTTTTAGAGGAGATGGGATTCAGGACCAGCAGCTGTGATGAGAGCCTCTTTCTCAAGGGGGAGGGGGAGAAGCTAGTGCTGTTTCTGGTCTACGTGGACGATATTCTTCTCTTTAGCAGTAGCATGAAGGAGATCCAGAATGTGCAGCAGCAGCTGATGGAGAACTTCAAATGCAAGAACCTTGGGGAGGTAAAGTACTACCCCGGGATGCACATGGAGAGGGATCCAGATCACAGGTGGTTGAAGATGCACCGGGAGAAGTTCATCAAGGAGCTGGGGGAGAAGTATGGGATTGAGAATGAGCGCAAGGTTGCAACTCCCCTGCCAGCAGAATTCAAGCTTGTGAAGGCTGCAGAGAATGAAGGGGTTGAAGCCGAGAGGTAGCAGCAATTTCAGTCCTTGGTGGGCAGCCACTTGTATGCCGCGGTTCACACGAGGCCCGACATCTCTTTCTCGGTCAGGCAGCTAGCAAGGGTGGTGCAGAATCCATCAGAGGAGCAGGTGGATGCAGCTGAGCGTATGGTGAAGTACCTGAACTCTCACCCAAGCATTGGAGGTCAATACTCCGCATCTGCACAGGTGAAGCAGAAAGGGGTTGAGGTGCTGAAAGAGAAGCATTTGCAGGTACTCGCACATTGTGCGCTTCGGCACAACATTGTACGCGCTATCAACAGTTCAAGCAGGAAGGACGAGCTCGCAAAGGAACCCAAGATGGAAGCTTTGCGGTTCGGTTGAATTGATTGCGCAGATTCGGTTCTATCCATTCGAAATTGTACTGTTGACTATAGTGTAGCAGGGCATGCACTATAGGGGTACAATTTAGGTGAAGGTTGGATATTGTTTGTCTGTATCTGCATGCTACAGGGCCAGGGGAAACCAGCGGATCCAGCATTTGGCTGGTTGGGCAAAGACAAAACAGGTTCTGTTTTTAGGACCTGAACCTGGTTGTTGTTTTCCCATGTTGGAAAACCAGAACCAGAGGTTGTTTACCAACCTACCACCTGCTGTTTTGTCCAGCCATGTTGGTTCTGTTGCTTGGAATTATTTGGGATCATCCTTGGTTGTTCCCAGGTTGATTCCCAAGGTCCTTGCTAGCTAGAACTATTTATTCCTTCTCTGTTTGTACCTGGATATAGTAAAATTGATTCAAGCGAATTCCTTTCTTGCTGGAATTTCATTTCTACGCGGTTCGACGGCAGAATGCTACCGAGTCAACGCTAGTACGCTAGCACAGCAACGTTAGGCAAACGCTGTCCGAGCCAGAACTTTGTAATGGCAGAACTTTTCGCGAGGCAACTTGGCTTATTTTAAAGCTCTTGGAGTGAGCTTCGATATAGGAAATTCTCAGCTTAATCCGATCGACGGTCTGCACGGCACGCTGCGCGACGTACAAGGTACTCTTGTTATTTTGGCTAAGTCATTCTTGGTTCCTCTCTCTACAAACTCGGACGCGATGATAGGGGCTGGTTTTGTACCAGGCACCCAAGGACCCTTGGAGGTGACCCCGAGGAGAGGTTTTAAGTTTGATTAAGTTTTAGTAGCTTGAGTTTATTAGGCCCTTACACCAACAGTTTTTTCGCGCTCCCTTTGGCGCTGAAACACCACAATCTTGGCTGCCGCTACGATCTTGGGCCGAAGATGCACCAGCTCCCGCCGATGTTTTTCCCGCCACAACTACCTATAACGAGGATCGCTAGAAGGCAGCTCTGATACCAGCTACTTGGTGTAAGGGCCTAATAAACTCAAGCTACTAAGACGCAATTCAAACTTAAACCTCTCCTTGGGGTCACTTATAATGGTCCTTGAGTGCCTGGTGCAAGACCAGCCCCTATCCTCGGATACGAGTTTGTGGAGAGAGGAATACAAAGAACGCACTAAAAAAACAAGCGTGCCTTGAACGTCGCGCAGCGTGCCGTGCAAACCGTCGATCAGTTAAGCTCAGAATTTCCTAAATCGAAGCTCGCTCCAAAAGCTACAAAGTAAGCCAATTTGCCTCGTAAAAATGTTCTGCCATTGCAGAGTTCTGGCTCGGAAGGCGTTTCCCTAACGTTGGAGTGCTAGCGTACTAGCGTGGACTCGGGTAGCATTCCGCCGTCGAACCGCGTAAAAACGAGATTCCACCAAGGAAGGAATTTGCTTGATTCAGATTTACTATATCCTGATTACATACACAGAAGGAATAAATAGCTCTAGCTTTCAAGAACCTTGGGAATCAATTTGGGAAAACAACGACCAAATAATGCCAAGCAACAGAACCAACCTGGCTGGACAAAACAGCAGGTGGTAGGTTGGTAAACAACCTCTGGTTCTGTTTTTCCAACCTGGAAAAACAACAACCAGGTTCAGGCCCTTAAAACAGAACCTGTTTTGTCCTTGCCCAACCAGCCAAATTCTGGTTCTGCTAGTTTCCCTTTGCCCTGTAGCATGCAGATACAGAAAAACAACATTCAACCTCCACCTAATTGTACCCCTATAGTGTCTGCCCAGCTACAGTACACTTATGAGCTGGACATAGCTGAACCTGCGCATTCAAATGAACCGAACTGCAAAGCTTCCATATTGGGTTCCTTTGCGAGCTCGTCCTTTCTGCTTGCACTGTTCATAGCGCGTACAATGTTGTGCCGAAGCGCACATTGCGCGAGTACACGAACATTCCATTCAGATGCAAATGCACCTGCACACGCATACTTGTTCAGACAGACGGTAGGATGTCGTGCAATGTGAATTTGCACCCAACAACTATCACAACAGAGTGATGTAGCAACCTTCTGCTCATGGCCAATCTGCTCTAATAACCTCCTCAGCCAAATCACCTCCTTCACCCCGTGAAACATTGCCATGTACTCCGACTCCACTGAAGAAATTGCTGTCTCTGTTTGCTTCTTAGACTTCCAACTAACAGGTCCTCCCCCAACTGCGCAGATATATCCTCCCACTGAAGAGGAATCCTCCCTCTCAGAAGCCCAATTAGCATCGGTAAAACAAGTGAGAAAGAGCTTGCCTTCTCCAAGCCTCTCCCCCTTCTCCTTGAGCAACTCATCCCGTTCCCCTTTATCTGTGCAGATGTGGAGTATTGAACCCCAATGCTTGTGTGAGAGTTCAGGTACTTCACCACACGTTCAGCTGCATCTACCTGCACCTCAGATGGATTCTGCACCACCCTAGCCAGCTGCCCAACCGAGAAAAAGATGTCGGGCCTTGTGTGGACTGCTGCGTACAAGAGGCTGCCCACCAAGGACTGAAATTGCTGCTGCTCCTTGGCTTCAACCCATTCATCCTCTGCAGCCTTCACAAGTATTGACCTCCAATGCTTGGGTGAGAGTTCAGGTACTTCACCATACGCTCAGCTGCATCCACCTGCTCCTCTGATGGATTCTGCACCACCCTTGCTAGCTGCCTGACCGAGAAAGAGATGTCGGGCCTCGTGTGAACCGCGGCATACAAGTGGCTGCCCACCAAGGACTGAAATTGCTGCTACCTCTCGGCTTCAACCCCTTCATTCTCTGCAGCCTTCACAAGCTTGAATTCTGCTGGCAGGGGAGTTGCAACCTTGCGCTCATTCTCAATCCCATACTTTTTCCCTTCGGAGATAACTAACACAACGGGAGCTAGACTACGGGGAAGGCATGGGGTGTTAGGGGTGACCTCTGCGTTCCTTAGTCCTTTGCTCTTGTGTTCACTACTTGCTCATTCACGGGGAGATTTGACAAGAGTTTCATTAGCAGAGGTTGACAACAATGGTGGCAACAATGACTACATCAGATGCTAGCATGCAAGCACGCCGACTGCCAACGCAGCACGGTCGACCGCGTTCCAGCGCTGCATGGTCGACCGCGCTCCAGCAGTGCAAAATCACGGCCTGCCAACGCTGCAAGTCGATGGCATGCCAACGCTGCAGCAAGGCGGCTGTACAGCGTTGCACCCGGAGGACAACAGCGCAACCGCTTCGCAGGTTCTCGCAGTCGATTGGCGTGCTGTGCCTTATCACCTGCACAGCGCAGAAACCAAGTCATCCACGTGCTGGCGACTGCACCTGATCAGCCAGGTCGACCTCGGGATACCACCACCGAGGTCGGCTTCGCCACAACCATCTGGGCGACTGTCGTGCTCCTCAGCTGAATCCCGTCGCCCGTGTAACTTGGCCGACCGGGCAACCACGTCGACCAGCAGCTTCTCCTCGTGCTCGTCGACCACCCAAGTCGACGACCACCTCCAGTCGACCACACCCCTTGTCGACCAGCTGCAGGTCGACCAGCCCAGCTGTTAGCCGACCACACTAAGTCGGCCACCCCAGGTCGGCGTCACCATGTCGACGCCTCCGAGGTCGACCTCGCCAGGTCGACCACCCGAACTCGGCGCCCTCCAAATTCGGCGCCTCTCCCAGGTCGACGACCACCAGGCTGAAGTCGGCCGCCGGCTCCCCAAAGTCGGCGGCTCTGCAGTGGCCCCGTGCAGGTCGACTAAGCCCGTCGACCAGCTCACCTACATTGGCGTCACCCACTGCTGCAGGTCGGCTGCACCTCTTGCACCTCCGACACCGAAGTCGGCTCCGCCCAGGCGAGGACGGGGCCAACACACAACTCCCGTTGACACTCCCCCAGCTGCTTGATGAACTTCTCTTGGTGCAGCTTCAACCCCATGTGATCCAGATCCCTCTCCACGTGCATCCAGAGGTTACCTCCCCAAGGGTCTTGCACTTGAAATTCTCCATCATGCTGCTGCTGAAGAGAAGAATGTCGTCCACGTAAAACCAGAAACATCACCAGCTTCTCCCCCTCGCCCTCGAGAATAAGGCTCTCGTCACAGTTGCTGGTCCCGAATCCTTTCTCCTCCAAACCAGCTGCCAACTTGTGATTGAGGTTTCCCTGCAGCCCCAAGCCCTGGGCGACCATGATGGCCGACTTTTTGTCCACACGAAGGAACGTCGGTGTCCCGGCGGCCAGCAGCCGAAACTCTGCAAGAAGGAAGCGAAGTCGGCGTTCCTCCTTGCCGGCTTTTGAGGCCGCCACGTACTCCGACTCGGTCGACGACTGCGTCGCGCACTTGATGCGCTGGCTCGACCAGGAGATTCCGGCCCCTCCGAAGACGAACACATAGCCGCCCGTGCTCGTCCGGTTCTGCTTGTCGCCGGCGTTGTCGGCGTCCACGCATCCGACCAACTTCAGCGACTCTGGTCCACCGCCAAACTCCAGGCCGGTATCACGAGTGTTGGCAAGGTAGGCAAGGCAGCGGTCGACCTCGCGTCAGTGCTGGTTGCTCCTCACTGTGAGGCCGCTCCCCAAGTTGCTGCAGGCGAAGGCGATGTCCGACCTTCTGCCGGTACTCCTCCTCCTGACGTTTTTGTGCCTCCTCGCTCTCAACGAGGAACATCAGCTCGGCGTAGGCGTCGAAGGAGACTGGCGTCTTAGAGGTGCGCCCGATCTGCTCCTCGTCGATGAAACGCCTGCATAGCTAGTCGGCGTAGTTCTGCTGGAGCAGCCACAACTTCCTCGCCGGCCTGTCGCACACGATCTCCAGCCCGACGTACTTCTCCTCCGGTGGGATCTCGCGCAGCTCGAAAGCGACCTCCAGCAACTCCTTCAGCTCCTTCAGCATAGCCGTGCTGGCGGCCAGCAGGTCGTCGACGTAGACCAGCACCCAGCAGGCCTGACAGTCGTCGCCGACTTTTAAGTAAATGACCTCGTCGACCTGGCTCTTCTTCCAGCCGGCGCCGACCAGCACGTCGTTGAGCGCCTTGTACCACAGCAGCGGCGACTGCTTCAGCTCGTACAGACTCTTCAGCAGCTTGCACACCCAGCCGGTCCTGTCGTTGTAGTAGTCCGGCTGGTACATATACAACACCCTGTCCAGCTTGCTCTGCAGGAAGGCGTTCTTCATGTCGAGCTGCATCCGGTTGAGGTCGAGGACGACAACGATGATGAGGAAGATCCTCAGCGTGACGTAGCTGCTCACCGGCGCGTACGTCTCGTCGTAGTCGGCGCCATACACCTGCGTGAAGCCCTTCACGACCAGCCTCGCCTTCTCCAGGGCGACCGTGTCATCGACATGGTTCTTGGTCATCAGGACCCACTAGTTCTCCATAATGTTCACCCCGCATGGGCGTACGACCAGCTCCGAGCTGCCATGCCGACGAGGCAGCGGATCTTCTCGTCCATGGCGGCCTTCATCGCCTTGCCCTTCCAGCTCGCCAACGCCTCCTTCACCGTCATCGTTGCGATGTCCCAACGATGTTCGGGTTCGGCATGCATGTAAGGGTCGAGCTCCGGCAGGTCGACATCATCCTCGGCATCGTCGTACAGCATGTCGTTGTCGGGGTCGTCGTACAGCCGACGTGGTAGGTCAGCCGCTCAGACGGCCCTCAAATCCGACCTGAACGCTGCAGTTCAGGCTGGTCGAATGGGACCATCACCACGTCGCTTTCAGTGGACTGCTCCGACTGCTCCCTTTCACCGCCACCGGCGCCACAGTCCTCGACGTCCTGCTGCACCAAAGTTGGCGTCGCCGACTGCCTGGTCGCCGACGGCTCCTTGGTCGGCTTCACTGCTGGCTGCTGGTCACCCCTGCCGGCGTCGACTTCTTTCCCACGCCGACTTGCTTGGTGTCACGTTGGCCACCGGCGATGCTCTGGTCCGGCGCCACAGGCGACGCCCCCCTGCTCCTCTCATCGCCGCTGGCCAACGTCGATGTCAGCTCATGCAGGTCGGCTACAAGGGGTGGGGCAGGAGGGGCAGGGGAAGAGCAAGGAGGGCGGACGTCCTCTGCGTCCTCATCAGCAATCTCACCGACTTCGGCGAGCAAGAGGAGTGTCGCCGTTGAGGTGTCCGTCGGCTGGTCGACTGGCGTCCGCCTCGACGCCGGCCCATGCTCCGACTTCCACACCTTCATCGACATCGTCTCGTTGAACACCACGTCCGACGTGGTCACCACCCTGTTGTCGGTAAGGTCGAGAAGCTCCCAGCCCTTTCTCTCCTCCGACACACCGAGGTCAAGGCCCCACCTGGCCTTCGGCTTTAGCTTTCCACCGCGCTGCTGCTCGGGGACCAGGAACTGCGCCATGCAGCCCCACACACGGGCCAGAGTCAAGTCAGGCTTCTTGCCAGTCAGCAGCTTGTGCGGAGTCGTCCCCGGCGGCTGCGACGACCTCTCAAGGCAGTTGCGGACCCAGACAGCCTGCCGCAGGGCGAGGTGCCACCTGTGGTGCATCACGCACATGTGCAGCATTATCGTCCGCACCGACTCCACCACCGTCCGCATCTCCCGCTCTGCCATGCCGTTCTGCTGCGGTGTGTAGGGGCAGGTCAAGTCGTGGACGATGGCTTTGCCATCCACGAAGTCGGTGAACTGCTTCCCGAGGAAATCCCCTCCCTGGTCAGAACGCAGCATCCGCACCGACTTCTTCGACTGCCGATCAACCACCACCAGTCACTTCTCGAACTTTCGCAGCACGTCGGACTTCTTGGTGACCAGCCTCACCTACACGTAGCGGGTCTTGCGGTCCTTCAGCAGCAGAAAGTACAGGCAGCCATCCTTGGCTGCCACCCGAAACGGCCCGCACAGGTCGATGTGCACGACAGCCAGGGCGTCCTCGGCGTCGGAGCCCTTGTCGGGAAAGGTGCGACATGCCAGCTCCCACCGACGCACGAGACACACGGAGAGTCGGTGCCGGCCGACTGCTTGATGTCCAGGCTGGTGGCGACCTCGTGCTTCGCCGAGCTGGTGATGGTGTCGACGCCGACGTGCGCGAGCCTTGCGTGCCACCTGGCCGGCGTCGACTTTGTCGCCGAGACAATCGCCCGAAGAGCCACCACCTCCGTTGTGGCCGTCGTCGACTTTGCCGAGCACGGACGAAGGTCGGTCCAGAGGACCCGGCCGGCATACGTCGCCCGACCGAGGACGTCCCCCGCTGCCGAGACGAGGAGCATTCCTTCAACATCATCCTGCAGCTTCACGCCGCTCTCCTTCGGCTGGCCGGCTGACAGCAGGTTCGCCTGCACGCCCGGGACGTACAGCACGTCGGGGATGAGCACCTGCTTCCTGGCCTTCCCAAGCAGAGCGACGGTGCCACGGCCCCGGACGTCCTGCAGCGCCCCATTGAAGCCGCGCACGTGCTTGACGTCGCCACACGGCTCCAAGTCAACGAAGGCCTCCTTCGTCCCCATCAGGTGGTGTGAGCAGCCGCTGTCGAGCAGGACCACCGCCGGGTTCGCCTGCACAGCTGCCGCCACCGCCCGGAAGTCCACGCCAGCCTCCGGCACCAGCGAAACGGTTGGCTCCACGACACCGACCAGCGAGCACGACGCCTCCTTGTTGCCTCGCCCCTTGCCGCCAGAGGAGGAGTCGGCATCCTTCGCCGAGGTCGACTGCTTCTCCTTGCACGGCTTCCTTTCTCGACGTGGGCGAGAACCGGCCGACCACCCGCGGCCTCCCTTGGCGTCGTCGTTGTCGGAGTCGCTGCGGTCGGGCACTCGAAGGAATGGTGGTTGGGGTCGCCGCACAGCCAGCACTCGCGACGTCAACTTCCTCCTCCACGACCGCCAAGCTTGGCCGGCTTCCCCTTATCGGCCTCCTTTGCCGGCTTCCTACCTCCGCTACCGCCGCCGCCTGGCTTGCCGCGCTGCCCCGGTCGACTTCCTTGCTTCGTCGGGGCGGCTTAGTTCGCCTGCGGCAGGAGCTTTGTGGACTTTTCGGCCTCCTGCATCGCCTCGTCCCTGAGGATGTACGAGGTCAGCGAGTCTTCGTTGAGCGACTCCCGCGTGCCCGGCACCACCATCAACCGCTTCATCAGGTTGTAGCCGCTCGGGAGCCCGTTTGGGACGTGCGCGCCCGGCGAGCAGCACCGCGATGACCATGAAGGTGAGCAGATGCACGGCGCGAAACTCTGCGCGCAGCTCGGTGTTGCTCGCAGGCGGCGTCTCCACGCTGCCCTAAGCGAAGCACATCAAGCCGGCCATCTCCCGCTGGGGCTCGATGTCCTCCTTCCACGTGAGGAGGTCGTGGCGGCCGACCAGCAGGGGGTTGACGGCGATCCTGTCCGGCGTGAACTTGAAGTAGCCGTAGGTCGGCGCTATCCCGCCCTCCGACACGTGGGTCGCCGACGTCGGCGTCATTCCGCTTCGTCGTCCTCCAACGTCGCTCTGCGAGGACCCTGCAGCCGCCAACGACCGCATTCGTCGCGTGTGAAGGACGCCGACTTCACCGGCGTGTATCACTCATCTCTGCCTCGACGTGCCTCCCGTACTGCTGCCGTCTTGGTCACCGGCGTTGACGCCCATGTCGACGCCGCCTTCGTTGTTCACAGGTCGAGGAGAGGCAGGTCGAGAAGGGTGCTCCGTCGCCCTCTTTGCGCGAATGCCTAGGTCGACGACCTCCAAGAGGAGCGTCTCCCCATCTGCGTGGCGTCTCCTCGCATCAACCAACCGTGTCTCCAGGGTACCCACTACGCCTGCGTCACATACTGCGCCCACCATAGTGACTAACACGCAGCTGCCGGCCTACGAACACGATATGTATGTAGTACTAAGTCGACTAGACTGAAGGTAAGTCGCGGTGCCATCCACGATCACCGCACCATGCGGAGATAACTATCACAACGGGAGCTAGACTATGAGGAAGGCACGGGGTGTCAGGGGTGATCTTTGCGTTCCTTAGTCGTTTGCTTGTGTGTTCACCTAAATGCTCATTCACGGGGAGATTTGGCAAGAGTTTCACTAGGAGAGGTTGACAACAATGGTGGCAACAATGACTATATCAGATGCTAGCATGCAAGCACGTTGATTGCCAGCGCAGCACGGTCGACCGCGTTCCAGAGCTGCATGGTCGACCACGCTCCAGCAATGCAAAGTCACGGCCTGCCAGCGCTGCAAGTCGACGGCGTGCCAATGCTGCAGCAAGGTGGCTGCATAGCATTGCACCCGCAGGACAACAGCACACCCGCTTCGCAGTTGCTCGCAGTCGATTGGCGTGCTGTGCTTTGTCACCTGCACAGTGCAGAAACCAAGTCATTCACGTGCTGGCGACTGCATTGATCAGCCACGTCGACCTCGGGATACTGTCGTGCTCCTCAGCTGAACCCCGTCGTCCATGTAACCTGGCCGATCGGGCAACCACGTCGACCAGCAGCTTCTCCTCATGCTCGTCGACCACACCCGGTCGACCATACCCCTGGTCTACCAGCTCCAGGTCGACCAGCCCAGCTGTCAGCCGACCACATTAAGTCGGCCACCCCAGTTCGGCATCACCAAGTGGACGCCTCCGAGGTCGACCTCGCCAGGTCGACCACCCAAACTCGGCGCCCTCCAAAGTCGGGGCCCCTCCCAGGTCGACGCCCCCCCCCCCGTCGACCACCAGGCTGAAGTCGGCCGCCGCCTCCCCAAAGTCGGCGGCTCTGCAGTGGCCCCGTGCAGGTCGACTAAGCCCTTCGACCAGCTCGCCTACGTCGGCGTCGCCCACTGCTGCAGGTCGGCTGCACCTCCCGCAGACCCGACACCGAAGGCGGCTCCGCCCAAGCGAGGACGGGGCCAACACACAACACCCGTTGACACTCCCCCAGCTGCTTGATGAACTTCTCTTGGTCCAGCTTCAACCACCTGTGATCTGGATCCCTCACGACATGCATCCAGAGGTTACCTCCCCAAGGGTTTTGCACTTGAAATTCTCCATCAGCTGCTGCTGCACATTCTGGATCTCCTTCATGCTGCTGCCGAAGAGAAGAGTGTCGACCACGTAGATGAGAAACATCACCAGTTTCTCCCCCTCGCCCTTGAGAATGAGGCTATTGTCGGAGTTGCTGGTCCTGAATCCTTTCTCCTCCAAAGCAGTTGCCAACTTTTGGTACCAGCAGCGTGGCGTCTGCTTCAAGCCGTCTTGTTGAGCTTGCACACCCTGGCCATACCATCCTCATACCCAGGTAGCTGCATCATGTACACCTCCTCCTCTAAAATCCCGTAGAGGAATGCCGTTAATATATTCATCTGAGTAATGAACGTCTCACTAACGGCTGCATCTGCCAACAAGACACGAGTGGTAGGGTGTTTGACAGTGGGAGCGAAGATCTCATTGAAGTCCTGCTTCTCCTTCTGCTGAAACCCCTTGGCCACCAACCTACTCTTGGAAATTGTGACCTGCCCCTTGTCATCGGACTTGATCTTCTGCACGCGCTTGCACTGTACCGCATTCTTCCCCTGAGGTAGTACCACTAGATCCCAGGTCTTATTCTCCAGCTGGCTCTGGTACTCACCATCCTTAGAAGCCAGCCACTTCTCCCTATCTGGTCCAGCTAGTGCCTCCTCCATGCTAGCCGGTTCCTCTGGTGCAGGGGCAAGAAAACAATAGGCAGGCTCGTCCTCCTCATCCGGGTCATCGCCATGAGGCAGAATCAGCATGGTTCCTCATTCCCAAGCTACTGCTCTGCTACATCAGATCTTGCAGCCAGGTTCCTTATTGCCATACAGGTACGACCTTGTATGGGCGGAGCCGACTTCGTGGTCAGGTGTGCAGGAGGTGCAGCTGATCTGCAGCAGTGGGCGACGCCGACTTGGGCAAGCTGGTCGACGGGTTTGACGACCTGCACGTGGCCACTGCGGAGCCGCCGACTTTGGGATGCCGGCGTCCGACTTCAAACCCGGCGTTCGACGATGGGAGACGTTGGTCTGGGCAGGGCGCCGACTTGGAGGGCGCCAACTTTGAGAGGTCGACTTGGGGGGTCCACCTAAGGAGTCTGGTCGACCTGGGGTTGTCGACCTGGGGTGTGGCCGACTTCGTCAAGTCGACCGGTGGTGGTCGTCGATCTGGGCGGTCGACGGGCGCGAGCAGAAGCTGCTGGTCAACGTGTTTACCCGGTCGACCAAGTTACCCGGGACGGGGTTCTGCGAAGAAGCGCAACAGTTGCCCAGGTGGTTATGGCGAAGATGACCTCGGTGGTTTTATCCCAAGGTCGACGTGGCTGATCAGGTGCAGTCAACAGTGCATTGACGACCTGGCGTCTGTGCTGTGCAGGTGATGCGGCACAGCACGCCAACCAGCTGCGAGCGCCTGCGAAGTGTGTGCACTGCTGTCATGCTGGTGCAACACTGTGCAGCCGCCTTGCTTCAGCGTTGGCACCCTGTCGACTTGCAGCGTTGGCACGCTGTCGACTTGCAGCGTTGGCAGACCGCGACTTTGCACTGCTGGAGCGCGGTCGACCTTGCAGTGCTGGAACGCGGCTGACCGTGCTTCGCTCGCAGTCGACCTGCATGCTTGCTAGCATCTGATGTAGTCTTGTTTGCCAATTTTGTTGTTACCATTGTTGTCAACTTTCTCTAGTGAAACTCTTGCAAATTTCCCCGTAAATGCGCAAGTAGAGAAAACACACTAAGGAGCGCTACGATCACTCCTACACCCGTGCCTTCCCCGATAGAGCTCCCGTTGTAGTAGTTATCCCCGCACGTCCTGGCCTGGAGACAGGTGTCTCCCATCCCTTCATAAAAATACCCTTCGGCTTCCTCTTTTGTGGTAGATTAGGCACCTTAGCTTTGCCCTGCTGCTGCTCTCCTCCCTCAGATCCAGCAGCTCCTCCAGTGCTACCACTAGCCTCTACACCATCTCCTCCACCAGCAGGTGCCTCCTGTACCTTCTCTCCATCACCATCTCCTGCAGCTGCCTCCTCACACAGACTAGCTTCACGATGATCTGCTCTATCTGCTGGGATACCTTTGCCTCCAGCTGTTTCTCCCAGCTTCCATACATCATGCCCTCAATGAATTTCACATCCCGGCTGTCAAACAACACACATTTGGATGGTTCCCACAACAGCCATCCCTTGCTCTCAGCAGCCAGCCCCAAATGCACACACCAAATTGCACTCGCCCCCAACTTACTGCGGTAGTTCTTTGGGACGTGGGCGACTGCCATGCAACCGAACACCCTGAGCATGTCCACCGGCGGCTTCCTCCCAAGCCACCTCTCCAACGGCACCCAGGGGTCATTACAAACCTTCGTGAGTACCCTGTTCCTAGCCACGGTAGTGTGCCGGACAGCAGCGCCCATGGCATTCCCCAACCCAGATTCTATGAGCAGCGCCGTAGCTGTCTCCAAGATTGTCCGGTTCGCCCGTCCTGCTACACCGTTGGACTGTGGGGTGTAAGCCATGGTCAGCTCCCTCTGGATGGCCAACTTCTTAAGCCAGGCCGTCATCTCAGCTCAAAGGAACTCACCACCCCAGTCTGTCCTAATCCGCTTCACCACACACTCCGCTTGCTTCTCCACGAACGGCAGCCAATTGTCCCGTATCGTGGAGCCGGCGTGGTTCTTCTGCTTCAGCGGATACGCCCACATGAGCCTGCTCTAATCATCCACAATCATAAGAAAATACCGCACCCCCTCGTATCCTTGCACCTGTAGCGGCCCCACCAAGTCCATGTGGACCAGCTCCAACGGCTTCTTGCTCCTCCCAGACACGCTATGGAAGGGAAAACGGGTAAATTTTGAGAGCAAACAGATTTCACAGTTCTCGTTAATGGCTGCCCGTTCAGCTTCAAACCCTTAACGGCTCTATCATTCTCCAGCTGCTTCAGCAAAGACATTGCCACATGCCCCACGCGTCGGTGTGCCGTTGCCTAGTCCGTCTCCCCAGATCTGGCCGACACTTTCAGACCAACCCCTCTAACGGCGTTGCACTCCCTCTGGGATGCAGACCCCTCTCTAGGCTGCTGCCCACCATGCCACGCCAACGCCGGCAGCTGCCACATGGATCTGTGCACGTCCTTACTCTCGTGCAGATCCCAAAGCACCCGATTGCCCAGCTGCCCCTTGTAAGTGCGTGCCCCATCCGTGCTAGTGCTTACCCCAGCCTTGGCAAGCTTACGAAGGGAAATCAGATTCACCTTGAGGTCGGGGACGAGCAGAACGTCACCGGCTTGCCATCCGCTCCCTTGAATGCAGCTCGTTCTGCACCAGCCACCTTCAACGCGTGTCCAGGGGCGGAGCACACCTCATTGATCGGTGCGGCGCATACGTCGTCAAGCAGCTCCTTGAGCGGCGTCATCGTCCACGCAGCGCCCGTGTCCTACACCCAAAAGTCCAGGGGGTGCAGCTCTGCTCCAACCTTGGCAGAACCGTCTCCTTGCTCCCCCTTGTCTCCAACATGGAAGAACTGGCCTGCGGTACGCTCCTTTTTCTTCTCAGCACTGCTGTTGCCTTTCAGGTTGTTGTCGGACGAATCTACCATGTTCGCACCACTTTTCTGGTTCCTCCGCACGCCGCCATCCTGGTGACGATTCTGGGGGGTCCATCCTTTGGGTTTCTTAGAACACAGGAACCAGGGATGCCCCTCCTCTCACAATACCAGCAACTCCTTTCATTTTACCATCAGCACCCGATCTGCCCCCGCGTCCAGATTTCACACCACGATTCCAACCAGTATCTCCTTCTTGGTCGTTGGAGTTGTCCTCTTTCTTTGCATTGCGCCCAGGACCACCGAGGCCACGTCCTCTGCCTCGTTGACTCCCTTGTATCCCGTAGCCACTGCTGCCGTCGTCTCCACCCCACAGTTGGAGGCGACAGAAGTCCTCCTCCAGAATCTTCGTCCGCAACCACTCAAGCGTTCATGAGCTCTGGTTCTGCGGCAGGCTCAATCCATTCGTAAATCGAAGCCACGATTCCGGCAGCAGCGAGAGCATCTTCAAGCACTTGGTCTGTTCCGGGTAGGTGATTCCCGTGGTCGCCAACTTCGCATAGAGGTCGCGCATCTTATCCATAACAGGTTGCACCGGCTCTCCCTCGCTCAGGCGCAGCGTGGACAGCTCCCATTCCATTATGAGCGTTGCAGCAACGGAGGTCATGGCGTGCAGCTCCTTCAACACGGTTTACGCCTTGCAGCAACGGACCGCACTCGACCTCCGGCAGCAGGTGCATAACGTGGTGACGCTGGTTCATCTCCAACCTCTACGACATCAAATAGTAGCCAGCCGAGGAGCGCTCGTCCCAATCTTCCTGCAGCGCGGGGTCACTCCGTCTACGCTCCTCCCCAATCATTAGTTTCAGCAATCCAATCTGAAGGAAATAAAGTTGCATTTCCCAGGCCCAATCATTATAGCCCTCACCATTGAACTTCTCTACGGTGAAGTTTTTCAGCACCTCCTTGATCAGCGAGCCCTGGTTTATTCGCCTTCCCCCTTGGCACCGAAACACCACAATCCTGGCTGCCACTATGACCTTGGGCTGAAGATTCACCAGCTCCCGCCGAAGTATTTCCCGCCATAGCTACCTATAACGAGGATCGCTATAACACGTTCGCCTCTAATTTGGTCGAACACTAGCCATGGTGACTCCTCGACCCCTACGTTTCGATGCGGAGGGTAGGGCACTAGATTCCCCACTTGGCTCCGCCGCACAGAGTTGTACATACAGAGACAGCGCCAGGATGGTGACACGCTCTGCGCGGACGTCTCTGGTGACCTGCGCTCGCCTCCTCGCCCTCGTGACCTGCCTGGGGAGCCTACAGCCGAGGAGTAGGATCGTTTTGACAAAGCCCGCACAGCCCTGTCGGTTTGGCAGTCCAGAGACGCTGCCGCTCGTGTCGCCCTCGGCAGCCTTCTCCCCGAGTCTGAGGAGGCACACTTCAGCCAGGTTCGATCTGCCCAGGCCTGTTTCACTGCGACAAAGGCTCGTTACTCCACTCCCTCCTCCGCCTCGCTTGGTCGCTTGATCCTACTGTTCATGTTTTCTGACCTCACCACGTTTGACCGCACAGCAGACCTTATCACCCACCTGCGCTCGCTCGGCACTAGCTACCGTGCTGCGTTGTGAGAGTACGATGGCTTATGCCAGCTATGCTTGCTTGCCTTTACTTTATTATGCTATTTCTAGCATAGGATAATTATATGCATGCATGAATTGCTTGATTTCCTAGGCTAGGTGCTGTCCTATATTTTATTATAGTTATAGCACCGAGCTAGGTTGCGTGCACCGAATTCTGGCTTTTCGGTTGTCACCGAATTGCCTTCTACCGAATTCGGGAAGGCTCTGTTCGGGACGCTTCGCGACCCTCAGAACCTTCGCGTAACACCTGGTTACTGGGCCTTGTGTCGAGCCTATATATAGCCTCGTGTTGTACCCAGGTGATCATTCAATTCAAACTCTCTTTCCTGAGCTCGATCCTAGATCCTCACATGCGTGTACTGAGGCTCAACTTGCGATCCTCCCCCCTCCTATGCCAATTACTATTCACTTCATAGCCACTTCCCTCCCTGACCGCCTTGCACCTGTACGGGACGCGCTTCTCCTGAAGCACCCTACTGAGCTCACTATCGACGTCCTTGAGTCCGCACTCAAGGACGTCGAGAGCAACCTCCGCTCCGTTGCCTCTGCCTCTGGCGCCGTAGTTCCTTCGCTCTTTCAGGGGTGTACTGTTCCACAGCTCCCCACCTTCACTGCTTCACTTGCCTCTACTGCATCTCCTGTTATTGACGAGACTGCGGCTGGGTCCACTGCGGGTGGGCGGTTCAGAGGTAAGGGAGGTAGGAAAGGAGGGAAGGGCGGTGGTGCTGGGGTGGCGGAGGAGGTGACGCTGTAGGTGGCGGAGGTAGGGCCGGTACTAGTGCGTCTAGTGGGGGCGGCACTGGAGGTGGCACTGGGCCTGCGGGCCCCTCGGGAGGGAGTACTGGCGCAGCTGGTTGGTACGCAGCGGCAGCAGCGCGGCAGCAGCGGCGGGCCCAGCAACAGCAGCTACAGCAGGGACAGCCGCCGCAGCAGGGACAGCCGCAGCAGCTGGGACAGCCGCAACAGCAGGTTCCGCGGCAGGTACAGCAGCAGCCCCGACAGTGGGGATCTGGTAGACCAGGGAACGCTGGGCGTGGCAGTGGCGTGCCCAGCTGGGAGTCCCGAGGTACCCCACCTTCTCTGTGCCAGTACTTTGTCCAGACTGGGACACGTCGCGATTACCCCTGTGGCCACACTCACCCTCTTGGACAGTGCTTTGCGCAGCTCACGGACCGCCTTCGCGCGTAGTACGGTGACGACCTCTCCCCAGCCTGGGCCCCGCTGGCTCGTTCTCTTGGTCCGTCGTTGTTTCAGATGTCTCCAGTAGAGTTGCTTGCTGCGTTGCAATCTGCCCCTGTGATGTATGCCGATGTGGACTATAGTGCTGCTGGATCCGTTTGCTCGCGTATTGGTAGTCTAGGATCATTGCCTGTTGCTAGTGTAGGTGCTTGTGATTCTAGTCTAGGTGCTTCTGGAGATACTAGCACAGGTGCACCTTCGGCTGAGGCGTCGCTCTCCTTCACGCTGGATTCTGGCGCGTCTCAGTGTTTCTTTTGTGACCACACGACTCTCACTCCGCTACCTGCTCCGGTTCCGGTTGCACTGGCTGATCCTACTTCATGACCAGCAGTTTCCCGCAGCTTTACCACCCTCCCGTGTCCGGCTGTCCCCTCTGGTGTCCCGTCTGGTGTCCTCCACACCCCATCGTTCTCCAGGAACTTGGTGGGTGTTGGACACCTTCAGGACCACCACGTCGGCGTCTGGTTTCCCCCGTCTGAGCGTGTTGGTACCTGCGTGGACGGTGACACTTACGCTCCACTAGCCGAGTTTCGTCGGGAGCCCCGCTCCGGTATCTTCACTTTGCACACTGCGTCTCCTCAGGTAGCTGCGTCCAGTCAGGTAGCTGCGTCCGGTCAGGTAGCTGCGTCCGGTCAGGCTCCTGTGTCTTGCTCCTGTCGGTCGCTCGCTCACCCGACAGTCCTGTGGCACCTCCGTCTTGGTCACCACCGTCTCGCTCGCCTCCTCCTATGGCAGCATGGCTAGCCAGCGTCTTGTCTCGGATCTCCCGCGCGTCTTTGCGCCGCTCCCTCCTTCGCCTGCGCCGTCGTGCACTCCTTGCGTCGAGGGTCGGCTGCGCGCCGTTCCTCACTCCTCCTCCCGTCGTCCGGCCACCACAGCCTTCCAGACTCTCCACTTGGACGTCTGAGGCCCTGCCCCTCGCTCTGGGCTCGAGAGGGAGAGCTTCTATCGGGTGGTCGTTGACAACTACTCCCGCTACACCACCGTGTTCCCCCTGGCGAAGAAGTCCGACATAACTTCCTACGCTGATCCGGTGGTTGCTGGCCACTGAGACTACTCGTGGCCGTCGTGTCAGTTGTCTTTATGCTGACCGTGGGGGTGAGTTTCGCTCCGGCATTCTTCGCGGAATCTGTAGCGAGCAGGGCATCACCCAGTCCTGGACGCTTCCAGAGTCCCCACAGCAGAATGGGGTTGCTGAGCAACGCATTGGCTTGGTCATGGAGATCGCCCGCACCTCCATGATCCATTCCCGTGCGCCCCATTTTCTGTGTCCCTACGCAACCAGTTGAACCTCTGGCCTCGTGTCTCACGGCCAGAGGCTTCAACGACCAGTCTTTGGACCAGGTCCCTTGGTGTTGCTTCGAAGTTTCGTGTCTGGGGCTGCCTTGCGCTTGTCCGCGACACCTCTCAAGACAAGCTCTCGGCTTGCGCCCTCCCCTGTATCTTCCTTGGTTTCCCGGTAAGCTCCTCTGACCTCTCGTTTTACCACCCGCCCCTCCACCGGTTCCTTGACTCCCGTGACGTCTCTTTTGACGAGTCAGTGTCCTACTACGCCCGGTACTATTGTCGAGGTCTCTTGGTTCCCCCCCCTCCCCTTTTTCTCGCCCCCTCTCCGCCTCCTACTCCCGCTCCTCCGGTACACCCACCCCCCCCCCTGGTCCTGCCCCGTCAGGTGTGTCTCACGCTACCCCTCCCCCCTCGGTCTCGCGTCAGGTTCCGCCTCCTTCACCACCGTCGTCCCCGTCGTCACAGCAGCAGCCGTCGGCACTACCGTGTCAGGTTGCAGTGGACTCTGGGGTTGTTGTTGTTGGAGGCACGAGCGCTGGAGGTGCTAGTTCTGGGGGTGCTGGAGCTGGAGGTGCTGGCACTGGAGGTGCTAGCTCTGGGGGTACTGGAGTTGTTGGTACTGGCACCGGTGGTGCTGGTTCTGAGGAGGTTGGAGCTGGAGGCACTGCCACTGCGGCGCCTACACCGCCTCCACACCGCTACCCCACACGGCACCAGGCTCTGTTTCGGCTCGAGCGTGAGGAGCGGGTGAGGTTGGAGCAGGAGAGGCTGGAGTTGGAGCAGCAGCAGGAGGTGCTGCAACAGCAGGAGCAGCAGCAGGAGCAGTTCCCACCTGTGAGTGGCATTCGGGCCCTTGGTCTTCCTTCTTCTCCTCCAGACCGCTCACCGCCTCCTCCTGCCTACGGTCCTACGTTTCCTCCTCCAGACGTGTCCCCGGCGGTTGTCTCTTTTCCGCGTTCCATGCCCGTTCCTCCTGTTGTCCCGCACTCTTGTGTCCGCCCCTGTCCCCCGCGTGCTCGTTCCTCGTCTCCTGTTGACAACCTTCACACTGTCCTCCTCTGTTTTAGTAGTCATCGTTCTCCGTCTGAATCTTTTCTCCCTTCTCCTCCTGAGCCGTGTCTCCCTATCTCCTCTACCCCCATCACTGACTACTACTGTACTACTCGTCCTGTTGTCACACGTGTTCTCGCCTCTCTTGTCACGGACCATCGTGCCTCACATGTTGGTTGCAAAATCACATTGCACGACATCATGCCGTCTGTTTGTACGAGTATGCGTGTGCGAATGCATTTGCGTGTGAATAGTATGTTCGTCTGTTTGTTTGCTTTCTCAATTTTCGTTTGAAGCATTTGCAGGTACTCGTGCATTGTGCGCTTCGGCACAACATTGTACGCGCTATGAACAGTGCAAGCAGAAAAGACGAGCTTGCAAAGGAACCCAAGATGGAAGCTTTGCAGTTCGATTCATTCAGGGCCAGGGGAAACCAGTGGAACCAGCATTTGGCTGTTTGGGCAAAGACAAAACAGGTCCTATTTTTAGGACCTCAACCTGGTTTTTGTTTTCCCAGGTTGGAAAAACAGAACCAAAGGTTGTTTACCAACCTACCACCTGCTGTTTTGTCCAGCCAGGTTGATTCTGTTGCTTAGAATTATTTGGGATCATCCCTGGTTATTCCCAGGTTGATTCCCAAGGTCCTTACTAGCTAGAACTTCTTATTCCTTCTCTGTTTGTACCCTGGTTTCCCCTGGCCCTGTAGCATGCAGATACAGACAAACAACATCCAACCTTCAATTAAATTGTACCCCTATAGTGCCTGCCCTGCTACACTATAGTCAACCAAACAAAACAGTACAATTTCGAGTTGGATAGAACTGAATCTGCGCAATCAATTCAACCGAACCGCAAAGCTTCCATCTTGGGTTCCTTTGCGAGCTCGTCCTTTCTGCTTGCACTGTTGATAGCGCGTACAATGTTGTGCCGAAGCGCACAATGTGCGAGTACCTGCAAATGATTCAAGCGAAAATTGCGAAAGCAAACAAACACACGAACACACCATTCACACGCAAATGCATTCGCACACGCATACTCGTACAAACAGACGGCAGGATGTCGTGCAATGTGAATTCGCACCCAACACACTCCCCCTCAGCCTGCCGGCTGCATCCCCATCATTCCATGCTAGTTCATGCTCATTCCACTCATGCGCACACAACGCCAATGGGGCTCATCCGCAAGCCTCTTGGTGAGGAAGTCTGCTGGCTGTTGGTGAGTCTTGATGTAGATCGGATTCACTGTCCCCCTCTTCACCTCCTTACGCAGCCAGTGCCACTTGATACGCATGTGCTTGTTGAGCCCATGAAGCACAGCGTTCCTGGCCATCCCAAGAGCCCCCTTGCTATCACAAAACAACAACGGCGTAGCAACCTTCTGCTCCTGGCCAATCTCCTCTAACAGTCTCCTCAGCCAAATCACCTCCTTCACCCCATGGAACATCGCCATGTACTCTGATTCCACGGAAGAGAGTGCCGTCTCCGTTTGCTTCTTGGACCTCCAACTAACAGGTCCTTCCCCAGCTACGCAGATGTATCCTCCGACAGATGAGGAATCCTCCTTCTCAGAAGGTGCAGTTTCTCGGGCACATGGTGAGTGCCGAGGGCGTACATGTGGACCCGCGGAAGATCGAAGCCGTCAAGAAGTGGAAAGTACCGGAGAACGTGAAGGATTTGCAGCAGTTCCTAGGCTTCGCCAACTACTACAACAGGTTCGTGCCACAGTACGCTAAGATAGCAGCACCACTGACCGACCTACTGAAAAAAGATACGCCCTACAAGTGGGATACTCCTCATCAGGAAGCCATGGAGGAGTTACAGACAGCACTGACTACAGCGCCAGTACTCATCCTACCGGACCCAGACAAGGACTACATAGTTGAGGCAGACGCTAGTGACCAGGCAGTCGGAGCAGTACTGATGCAGGATCACGGGAACGGTTTACAGCCTATCGCCTACCTCAGTAAAAAACTACACGGAGCAGAACTGAACTACCCCATCCACGACAAGGAAGCCTTAGCTATAGTCGTAGCCTTCAAGGCGTGGAGGTGTTACCTAGAGGGAGCCAAGACTACAGTCTATACTGACCACTGCAGTCTCAAATACCTCAAGTCGCAGCCGACGCTCTCACGACGACAGGTGCGGTGGATGGACTTCTTGGAAACTCACTTCCACAACGACATCGTCTACAAGCCCGGGCTACACAACAAGGCAGACGCGTTGAGCCGCCCCGGCCATGTAGCAGGCATCCAGCTCGACGGGATGAACCCTCTGCTCAAGGGTCTATTCCAACATGGGTACTCCGTGGACGCAGAGATCACTACAGCACAGACTATGAAGCTGTTACAGTGGGAGAAAGACTTAGCGGTAAGGAAGGGTTCAGGAAAGATTTGGGTACCGAATTACGCCCCGCTACGGCAGATCCTCTTGGAGGAGTTTCACGACGTACCTTACGCAGGACATTTCGGGAGCAACAAAACGTTAGCAGGCAGAGCGAAGTATTACTACTGGCCCGGGATGGCAGCAGACGTGCAGCAGTTCGTCGCCTCTTGCGACACGTGCCAGCGGATGAAGAGCAGCAAACAGAAAAAAACAGGGCTATTTCAGCCTCTACCCGTACCGGAGCAGCCATGGCAGGTTGTTAGCCTCGACTTTATCACAGGACTTCCTTCGACCTCACGGGGACATGGTTCTATCCTCGTAGTGATCGATAAGTTCTCCAAAATGGGTCACTTCATACCGACCAACGCCACAGCTACAGCTGAAGCAACTGCTCGCCTCTTCTTTGACCGCATCATCACCATCCACGGGATCCCCGCTACACTCATCTCAGACAGAGACCCCAAATTCACGAGTAAGTTCTGGAAGGAGCTCATGGGATTATTGGGGACCAAACTCGCGATGTCCTCAGCATACCACCCACAGACTGACGGACAAACAGAGCGACTCAATCAAGTGGTTCAACAGTTACTGCGCACTGCTTGCAAAGACGACGTCAGCCACTGGGACACACAGTTACCAACCCTCGAGTTCGCTTACAACAACGCGTCACATGCGGCCACAGGGAAAACTCATTTCTTCCTGTGTTACGGACGGGAACCACTTACACCACAGCAGCCAATCACACCGGCACACGTCCAAGCCGCACATGACTTCGTCACCACCATGCAGCAGCTATGGGAGAAGACTCAGCGACGACTCACCACGATGCAGACCTCCCAGAAGCAGTATGCCGATCGACAGCGACGTGATCACTCAGTAGCAGTCGGAGATCAGGTGCTTCTCGACACGCGTAACTTGAACCTGTCTCACCTCCCATCCAAACTCCGGCCTCGCTTCTGTGGTCCTTTTCTCGTTGAAGCACAGGTGACACCAGTTACATTCCGCTTGCGCTTACCAGATACATGGAAGCCCACGTAGCATTGGTAAAGCAAGTGAGAAACAGCTTGCCTTCTCCAAGCCGCTCCCCCTTCTCTTTCAGCACCTCAACCCCTTTCTGCTTCACCTGTGCAGATGCGGAGTATTGACCTCCAATGCCTGGGTGAGAGTTCAGGTACTTCACCACACGCTCAGCTGCATCCACCTGCTCCTCTGACGGATTCTGCACCACCCTTGCCAGCTGCCCAACAGAGAAAGAGATGTCGGGCCTCGTGTGAACCGCTGCATACAAGAGGCTGCCCACCAAGGACTGAAATTGCTGCTGCTCCTCGGCTTCAACCCCTTCATCCTCTGCAGCCTTCACAAGCTTGAATTCTGCTGGCAGGGGAGTTGCAACCTTGCGCTCATTCTCAATCCCATACTTCTCCCCCAGCTCCTTGATGAACTTCTCCCGGTGCAGCTTCAACCACCTGTCATCTGGATCCCTCTCCACGTGCATCCCGAGGTAGTACTTTACCTCCCCAAGGTTCTTGCACTTGAAGTTTTCCATCAGCTGCTGCTGCACATTCTGGATCTCCTTCATGCTGCTCCTAAAAAGAAGAATGTCATCCACGTAGACAAGAAACAGCACCAGCTTCTCCGCCTCCCCCTTGAGAAAGAGGCTCTCATCACAGCTGCTGGTCCTGAATCCCATCTCCTCTAACAAGCTGCCAACTTCTGGTACCAGCAGCGTGACGCCTGCTTCAAGCCGTAGATGGACCTTTTCAGCTTGCACACCCTGCCCCTACCATCCTCATACCCAGGCGGCTGCGTCATGATGGTGACCTGTCCCTTGCCCCATCCGTGCTAGTGCGCACCCCAGCCTTGGCAAGCTTACGGAGGGAAATCAGATTCGCCTTGAGATCGGAGACGAAAACGTCGTGCAGCACCACTGGCTTGCCATCCACTCCGATAAACGCAGCTCGTCCCACACCAGCCACGTTCAAGGCGTGTCCAGAGGCAGAGCACACCTCATTGATCGGTGCAGCGCGTAGGTTGTCAAGCAGCTCCTTGCGCGGCGTCATCGTCCATGCGGCGCCCGTGTCCAACACCAAAAAGTCCAGGGGGTGCAGCTCTGCTCCAACCTTGGCAGAGCCGTCTCCTTGCTCCCTCTTGTCTCCGACATGGAAGAACTGGCCCGCGGCGCGCTCCTTCTTCTTCTCAGCACCGCCGTTGCCTTTCGGGTTGTCGTTGGACGAATCGGCGACCATGTTCGCGCCGTTTTTCTGATTCCTCCGCGCGCCGACATCCTGGTGACGATTCTGGGGGGTCCATCCATCGGGTTTCGTATAGCACAAAAACCAGGGGTGCCCCTCCTTCTCACAATACCAGCAACTCTCTTTCATTTTGCCATCAGCACCCGACTTGCCCCGACGTCCAGATTTCGCACCGCGACCCCAACCGGTACCTCCTTGTTGGTCGTTGGAGGCGTCGTCCTTCTTTGCACCGCGTCCAGCACCACCGAAGCCACGTCCTCTGCCACGTCGGCTCCCTTGCATTCCGTAGCCGCTGCTGCAATCGTCTCCACCCCTCAGTTGGCGGCGACGGAAGTCCTCCTCCAGAATCTTCGTCCGCACCCACTCGAGCGTCCACAAGTTCTGATTCTGCGGCAGGCTCAATCGGCTCGTGAATTGAAGCCACGATTCTGGCAGCAGCGAGAGCATCTTCAAGAACTTGGTCTGCTCCAGGTAAGTGATTCCCGCGGTCGCCAACTTCGCATAGAGGTCGCGCATCTTGTCCAGGACAGGTTGCACCGGCTCTCCCTCGCTCAGGCGCAACGCGGACAGCTCCGTCTCCAGCATTAACGTTGCGACAACGGAGGTTGGGGCGTGCAGCTCCTTCAACACGGTCCACGCCTTCGGACCGCACTCAACCTCCGGCAGCAGGTGCATGACGTGGTGACGCTGGTTCAGCTCCGAACTCTGCGACATTAAGTAGTAGCCAGCCGAGGCGCGCTCGTCCCAATCTTCCTGCAGCGCGGAGTCATTCGGTCTAGGCTCCTCTCCGATAATTAGTTCCAGCAAACCGATCTGATGGAAATAAAGTTGCATTTTCCAGGCCCAATCTTCATAGCCCTCACCATTGAACTTGTCGACGGTGAACTTCTTCGGCACCTCCTTGATCAGCGAGCCCTGGTTTGTTCGTGCTCCCCTTGGCGCCGAAACACCCGAATCTTGGCTGCCGCTACGATCTTGGGCTGAAGATTCATCAGCTCGCGCCGAGGTATTTCCCACCATAGCTACCTAATAAACTCAGGCTATTATGACTTTATCAAATTCTGCCATTACGAACTTATGGCTCGGACAGTGTTTGCCTAGCATTGGAGTGCTAGCATACTAGCGTTGACTCGGGTAGCATTCCGCTGCGAACCGCGCAGAAACGAAATTCCAGCAAGGAATGTAAAAACAGTGAAGGAAGAACTAGTTCTAGCTAACAACGACCTTGGGAATCAACCTGGGAACAACTAGGGATGATCCCTAATAATTTCAAGCAACAGAACCAACATGGCTGGACAAAACAGCATGTGGTAGGTTGGTAAACAACCTCTGGTTCTGTTTTTCCAACCTGGGAAAACAACAACCAGGTTCAGGTCCTAAAATTAGAACCTGTTTTGTCTTTGCCCAACCAGCCAAATGCTGGTTCCGCTGGTTTCCCCTGGCCCTGTAGCATGCAGATACAGACAAACAACATCCAACCTTCACCTAAATTGTACCCCTGTAGTGCCTGCCCTGCTACACTATAGTTAACCAAACAAAACAGTACAATTTCTAGTTGGATCTAACTGAACCTGCGCAATCAATTCAACCGAACTGCAAAGCTTCCATGTTGGGTTCCTTTGCGAGCTCGTTCTTTCTGCTTGCACTGTTCATAGTGCGTACAATGTTGTGCCGAAGCAAACAAACACACGAACATTCCATTCATACCCAAATGCATTCGCACAAGCATACTCGTACAAACAGACGGCAGGATATACTGCAATGTGAATTTTCACCCAACAAATTACGCACTTACTGTTAGCACCACATGGGTAAATAACGCACTTACTGTATAAAGCATCCACATGAGTAAGTAACGCATTTTCTCTTTGTACCATCCACATGGTTAAATAACGCACTTACTATTAGTACCATCCATATGAGTAAGTAATGCACTTACTGTTAGTACCACCCACATGGGTAAGTAATGCACTTATTTTTAGCACTATCCACATGGGTAAGGTTAGCATTTACTCTTAGCACCATCCATATGGGTAAGTAATACATTATATAATTGTACCATCCACGTGGAATGTAACGACCATACTGTTAGTACCATCCACATGGGTAAGTAACGCACTTACTCTTAGTATCATCCTCATAGGCAAGTAACGTGCTTATACTTAGTACTATCTCCATGGAAAAGGAACACACTTACTCTTAGTACCATCCATATGGGTAAGTAATGCACTTGCTATTAGCACGATTCACATGGGTAAATAACGAGCTTACTGTTAGTTCCATCCACATGGGTAAATTACGCACTTACTCTTAGTACCATACACATTGGTAAGTAACACGCTTACTCTTAGTACCATCGACATGTGTAAGTTACGCGCTTACTGTTAGTACTGCGGAGATAACTCTATCAACGGGAGCTTCAGTACGGGGAAGGCATGGGGTAGGAGTGATCTCTGCTTTCGTTCCTTAGTCGTTTGCTTGTGTGTTCTCTGCTTGCAAGTTCATGGAGAGATTTTGCAAGAGTTTCACTAGCAAAGGTTGACAACAATCGTTACAATGAAGTTTGCAAGACTGATTACATCAGAGCTAGCAAGCATGCTGGTCGACTGCCAGCGCACCACAGTCGACCGCAGTCCAGCATGGCATGGTCGACCGTGCTCCAGCAGAGCAAAGTCGCGGTCTGCAAACTCTGCAGGTCGACGGCGTGCCAACGCTGCAGCAAGGGGGCTGCACAGCGTTGCACCTGCAGGACAGAAGTGCACCCGCTTCGCAGGTGCTCACAGTTGGTTGGCGTGCTGTGTCTCGTCACATGCGCAGCGCAGACGCCAGGTTGACCACATGCCACGACTGCGCCTGATCCTCCACGTCGGCCTCGAGATACCACACCGATGTCAGCCTCGCCACAAACGCCTGGGCGGACCGTCGCACTCTTCCGCAGAACCCCGTCGCCTGGGTAACTTGGTCGACCGGGCAACCAAGTCGACCAGTTCCTTCTCCTTGTGCCCGTCAAACAGCCAGGTCGACGACCACCACTGGTCGACCACACCCCTGGTCGACCAGCTCCAGGTCGACCAGCCCAACTGTCAACCGACCCAAGTCGGCTGCCCCATGTCGGCGTCACCAAGTCGACGCCTTCCACAAGCCGACCTCCCAAAGTCGGCGCCCTCCCGAAGTCGGCGCCATCGCAGAAACACCGTGCAGGTCTACCAACCCGTCAACCAGCTCGGCCACTCCTGCAGGTCGGCTACACCTCCCGCACACCCGACCACAAGATCGGTTTGATTAAGTGAGGACGGGACCAAACACAACTCCCGTTGACAAGTACCACCCACATGGGTAAGTTACGCACTTACTCTTAGTACCATCCACATATGTAAGTAACGCATTCACTATTAGCACTATTTATATGGGCAAGTAACGCACTTATTATTATGATCATGCATATGGGTAAGAAATACATCTAATTGTAGTACCATCCACGTAGAAAAGTAACGACCATGCTGTTAGTACCATCCACATGGGTAAGCAACACACTTACGCTTAGTACCATCGACATTGGTAAGTAACGCACTTACTGTAAGTATCATGCACATGAGTAAGTAACGCACTTTCTCTTAGTACCATCCACATGGTAAGTGACACACTTATTCCTAGTACCATCCACATGAGTAAGTAACGCATTTACTGTTAGTACCGCCCACATGGGTAAGTAACGTACATACTTTTAGCAATATCCACATGGGTAAGTGACGCAGTTAGTCTTAGCACCATCCAAATGGGTAAGTAATACATTAAATATTTGTGCTATCGATGTGGAAAAGAAACGACCATACTGTTAGTACCATCGACATGGGTAAGTAACGCACCTGCTCTAAGCACCATCCACATGGATAAGGAGCACACTTATTCTTAGTACCTTTCACATGGGTACATAACGCACTTACTATTAATTCCATCCGCATAGGTAAATTACGCACTTACTCTTATTACCATCCACGTAGGTAAGTAACGCACTTACTGTTACTACTACCCACATGGGTAAGTAACACACTTACTCTTAGTACCATCCAGATAAGTGAGTAACGCACATACTTTTAGCACTATCCAGATGGGTAAGTAACACACTTAATCTTAGCACCGTCCACATGGGTAAGTAATACACGTACTGTTAGTGACATCTACATAGGTAAGTAACGCACTTACACTTAGTACCATCCACATGGGTAAGTAACGTACATACTCTTGGTACCATCGACATGGGTAAGTAACGCACTTACTCTAAGTACCATCCACATGGATAAGTTTCACACTTACTCTTCGTTCCCTCCACTTGGGTAAGTGACGCACTTACTGTAAGTACCATCCACATGGGTAAATAACACACTTACTCATAGCAGCATCCATATGGGAAGCTGACGCACTTACTCTTAGTGCAATCCGCATGGGTAAATTAGGCACTTACGGTAAGTATCATCTCCATATTGATAATACCATCCACATCGTTAAGCAATACAACGATAGTTGTGTTTAGGCCCCGTCCTCGCTTTGGCGGAGCAGAACTCGTGGTCGGGTGTGCGGGAGGTGCAGACCTGCAGCAGTAGGCAAGCTGGTCGACGGGTTGGTCTCCCTGCACGGTGTCACTGCGATGGCGCCGATTTTGGTAGGGCGCCGACTTCGGGAGGTCGACCTGCGGGGGACGCCGGGGAAAAACCTGGTGTGGTCTGCTGACAGCTGTGCTGGGGAAAAAGGTCGACCTAGGGCTGGTCGACCAGGGGTGTGGTCGATTTGGTGTGGTCGACCGGAGGTGGTCGTCGACCTGCGTGGTCGACGGGCACGAGGAGAAGCAGCTAGTCGACTTGGTTGCCCGGTCGACCAGGTTATCCGGGCGACGAGGTTCTGCGGAGGAGTCCGACAGTCGCCCAGGTGGTTCTGGCAAGGCCGACCTCGGTGGCAGTATCCCGAGGGCGACGTAGCTGATCAGGTGCAGTCACAAGCGTGTGGACGACTTGGCGTCTGCGTTGTGCAGGTGATAGGGCAGAGCACGCCAACCAGCTGCAAGCACCTGCGAAGCGAGTGCACTGCTGTCCTGCGGGTGCAACGCGGTTTAGCCGCCTTGTTGCAGCGTTGGCACGCTGTCCACCTGCAGCGTTGGCAGACCGCAACTTTGCACTGCTGGACCGCGGTCAACCTTGCCGTGCTAGAACGCGGTCGACCGTGCTGTGCTGGCAGTCGACATGCATGCCTGCTAGCTCTGATGTAATCAACCTTGCCAATGTTTTGTCAACCACTTTTGCTAGTGAAACTCTTGCAAATTTCCCCCGTGAATCCGCAACTAGAGGAAGCACGAGTAAACGATTAAGGAGCGAACGCAGAGATCACCCTTATAACCGTGCCAAGCCCGTAGACTAGCTCCGGTTGATTTAAGTATCTCCCCTGTTGGTGTAAGGGCCTAATAAACTCAAGCTACTAAGACTTAATCAAACTTAAAACCTCTCCTTGGGGTCACCTCCAAGGGTCCTTGGGTGCCTGGTACAAGACCAGCCCCTATCCTCGGGTCCGAGTTTGTAGAGAGAGGGATCAAGAATGACTTAGCCAAAATAGCAAGAGCACCTTGAACGTCGCGCAGCGTATCTTGTTGACCGTCGATCGGATTATGCTGAGAATTTCCTATATCGAAGCTCGCTCCAAGAGCTTTAAAATGAGCGAAGCTGCCTCGCGAAAAGTTCTGCCATTACGGAGTTATTGCTCGTACAGCGTTTGCCTAGCACTGGGGCGCTAGCATACTAGCGTTGACTCGGGTAGCATTCCGCCGTCGCACCGCATAGAAACGAAATTCCAGCAAGGAAGGAATTCGCTTGAATCAATTTCACCAAATCCAGGTACAAAAAGAGAAGGAATAAATAGTTCTAGCTAGCAAGGACCTTGGGAATCAACCTGGGAACAATCAGGGATGATCCCAAATAATTCCAAGCAACAGAACCAACCTGGCTGGACAAAACAGCAGGTTGGTAATCAACCTCTGGTTCTGTTTTTCCAACCTGGAAAAACAACAACCAGGTTCAGGTCCAAAAAACAGAACCTGTTTTGTCTTTGCCCAAACAGCCAAATGCTGGTTCCGCTGGTTTCCCCTAGCCCTGTAGCATGCAGATACAGACAAACAACATCCAACCTTCACCTAAATTGTACCCCTATAGTGCCTGCCCTGCTACACTATAGTCAACCAAACAAAACAGTACAATTTCGAGTTGGATAGAACTGAATCTGCGCAATCAAGTAAGCCGAACTGCAAAGCTCCCATCTTGGGTTCCTTTGCGAGCTCGTCCTTTCTGATTGTACCCTGCAGGCGAGAGAGGCAGATGTTACGAGGCGTCACGCGAACAACGAGTACGGAGGAGTGAGCCCGGAGGTGCTGCTCCTGGGAACCTGCGCGCAGTGGGTGAGCGAGCATTCTCCTCCCCGTGCTGAAGTCGGCGACGTGTCTCGGCCGCTGAACAACGAAGTCGGCGTCGACGAGAGCGTCGATGGCGGCGACCAGGTCGGCAGCAGTGCGGGAGGCACGTCGAGGCAGAGATGAGTGATTGACGCCGATGAAGTCGGCGGCGATCATGCGCGAAGACTGCAGTCGTCGGCGGCTGCGGGCTCTTTGCAGGTCGACGTCGGAGGACGTCGGAGCGGTTTGACGCCGACGTCAGCGACCCACGTGACGGCGGGTGGTATCGGGCAGACCTACGGCTACTTCAAGTTCACATCGGACAGGATCGCCGTCACCCCCCCAGCTGGTCGGCCGACACGACCTCCTCACGTGGAAGGAGGCCATCGAGCCCCAGCTGGAGATAACAGGCTTGATGTATTTCGCTGACTGCACAGTGCAGACGCCGCCTACGAGCAACGCCGAGCTGCGCGCAGAGTTCCGTGCCGTGCAGCTGCTGACCTTCACGGTCATCTCGCGGTGCTGCTTGTCCGGGGTGCAGATCGCCTTGAAGTCGTGCAGGAGCTACTTGGATGCCGGCCACCAGGCGTGGCAGTTCATCACGTCAACATACCAGGTCACGGACGACTTGTACATCGGCCAGCTGGATAAGCAGATGACACACATGCTGCTGGGCGAGCAAAAGACTGCGATCGACTACAGCAACCGGCCTCGACGACTTCTCGCCAACATGCGGATGGCCGGCGTTCAGTACTCGACCGCGTCTTACATCACGCATGTCATCAAGGGGCTACCAAACAGCTACAACCTGATGAATCGGCTGTCAGTGGTGCCGGGCACGCGGGAGTTGCTTAACGAGGACTCGCTGACCTCGTTCATCCTCAGGGACGAGGCGATGCAGGAGGCCAAGAGGTCCGCGGAGCTCCTACCGCAGGCGAACTACGTCGTCCCGCCGAAGCAAGGAAGTCGTCCGGGGCAGTGCGGCAAGCCTGGCGGCGGTGGTAGCGGAGGTAAGAGGCCGGCCAAGGACGCCGACAAACAGAAGTCGGCCAAGGATGGCGGTCGGGGAGGAGAAGGTCGACGTCAGGGATGCTGGCTGTGCGGCGACCCGAACCACCTCTCCTTCAAGTGTCCTGACCGCAGCGACTCCGACGACGACGACACCAAGGGAGGCCGCGGGAGGTCGGCCAGGCATCCCCCTCGTCGGGAGAACACGCCGCACAAGGAGAAGCTGTCGACCAAATCGTCCCCGGCGAAGGACGCCGACAACTCCTCTGGCGGCAAGGGGCGAGGCGACAAGGAGGCGTCGTGCTCGCTGATCAGCGTCGTGGAGCCGACCGTCTCGCTGGCGCCGGAGGCCGGCGAGGACTTCCATGCGATGGTGGCAGCCGTGCAGGCTAACCCGGCGGTGGCCTTGCTGGACAGCGGCTGCTCGCACCACCTGATGGGGACGAAGGCGGCTTTCGTCGACCTGGAGCTTAGTGGCGACATCAAGCACGTGCACGGCTTCAATGGGCCGCTGCAGGATGTCTAGGGCCGCGGCATTGTCGCCCTGCAAGGAGCAGCAGGGAGGCAGATGCTCATCCCCGACGTGCTCTACGTCTCGGACGTGCAGGCAAACCTGCTATCAGCCGGCCAGCTCAAGAAGAGCGGCGTGAAGCTGCAGGACGACGGTGACAGATTGCTGCTCGTCTCGGCGACGGGGGACGTCATTGGTCGGGCGACGTACACCGGCCGGGTCCTCGGTACCGACCTTCATCCCTGCTCGGACACGTCGACGACGCCCACGACGGAGGTAGTGGTTCTGCGGGCGATAGTCTCGGTGATGAAATCGACTCCGGCACGGTGGCACGCCAGGCTTGCACGTCGGCATCGACACCATCACGAGCTCGGCGAAGCACGAGGTCGCCACCGGCCTGGACATCCAGCCATCGGCCGGTACCGACTCGCCGTATGCCTCGTGCGTCGGTGGGAAGCTGGCGCTGCACACCTTCCCCGACAAGGGCTCCGACGCCGAGGACGCCCTGGCTGTCGTGCACATCGACCTGTGCGGGCCATTTTGGGTAGCTGCCAAGGATGGCAGCCTGTACTTCTTGCCGTTGAGGGACCGCAAGACTCGCTACGTATGGGTGAGGCCGGTCGCCAAGAAGTCGGACGTGCTGCGGAAGTTCAAGAAGTGGATGGTGGTGGCTGAGCGGCAGATGAAGAAGTCGGTGCTGATGCTTCACTCTGACCGGGGAGGGGAGTTCCCCGGGAAGGAGTTCACCGCCTTCGTGGACAAGATCGTACACGAGTTGACCTGCCCCTACACACCGCTGCAGTACGGAGTGGCGGAGCAGGAGATGCGGACGGTGGTTGAGTCGGTGCAGACAATGCTGCTGCACATGGGCATGCAGCACCACTCGTGAAACCTCGCTATCCACATGGGTATGTAACGGACTTACTTTTAGCACCATCCACATAGAGAAGAAACACATTTTCTCTTAGTACCATCGAGATGGGTAAGTAACACATTTACTCTAAGTACCATCCACATGGATAAGTAGTACATTTAAATGTAGTACCATCCACGTGGGAAGGTAACGACCATACTGTCAGTACCATTCATAAGTAAGCAACACACTTACTCTTACTACGATCCATATAGGTAAGTAACGCACTTACACTTAGAACCATCCACATGGGTAAGTAACGCACTTACGCATAGCACTATCTACAGGGTAAGTAACGCATTTAGTGTAAGTACCATCCACATGGGTAAGTAACACACTTACTTTAGTACCATTCACATAGGTAAGTAACACACTTACTCTTAGTACCATCCACATGGATACATAACGCACTTACTATTATTACCATCCGCATGGGTAAATTACGCACTTACTCTTAGTGCATCCACATGGGTGTATCGCACTTACTGTTAGTACTACCCACATGGGTAAGTAACACACTTACTCTTAGTACCATCCACATAGGTAAGTAACGCACTTACTTTTAGCACTGTCCACATGGGTAAGTAACGCACCTACTCTTAGCACCATCCACATGGGTAAGTAATACATAATTTTTTTGTACCATCCACCTGGGAAAGTAACGACCATACTGTTAGTACCATCCATAGGGGTAAGTAACACACTTACTCTTCGTACCATCCTTATAGGAAAGTAACACGCTTACACTTAGTACCATCTACATGGGCAAGTAACGCACTTACTCTTAGTACCAGCCTCATGGATAAGTAACGCACTTATTCTTGGTACCATCGACATGGGTAAGTAACGCACTTACGCATATTACTATCTACAGGGTAAGTAACGCATTTAGTGTAAGTACCATCCACATGGGTAAGTAACACACTTACTTTAGTACCATTCACATAGGTAAGTAACACACTTACTCTTAGTACCATCCACATGGATACATAACGCACTTACTATTGTTACCATCCGCATGGGTAAATTACGCACTTACTCTTAGTGCATCCACATGGGTGTATCGCACTTACTGTTAGTACTACCCACATGGGTAAGTAACACACTTACTCTTAGTACCATCCACATAGGTAAGTAACGCACTTACTTTTAGCACTGTCCACATGGGTAAGTAACGCACCTACTCTTAGCACCATCCACATGGGTAAGTAATACATATTTTTTTTGTACCATCCACCTGGGAAAGTAACGACCATACTGTTAGTACCATCCATAGGGGTAAGTAACACACTTACTCTTCGTACCATCCTTATAGGAAAGTAACACGCTTACACTTAGTACCATCTACATGGGCAAGTAACGCACTTACTCTTAGTACCAGCCTCATGGATAAGTAACGCACTTATTCTTGGTACCATTGACATGGGTAAGTAACGCACTTACGCATATTACTATCTACAGGGTAAGTAACGCATTTAGTGTAAGTACCATCCACATGGGTAAGTAACACACTTACTTTAGTACCATTCACATAGGTAAGTAACGCACTTACTCTTAGTACCATCCACATGGATACATAACGCACTTACTATTGTTACCATCCGCATGGGTAAATTACGCACTTACTCTTAGTGCATCCACATGGGTGTATCGCACTTACTGTTAGTACCACCCACATGGGTAAGTAACACACTTACTCTTAGTACCATCCACATAGGTAAGTAACGCACTTACTTTTAGCACTGTCCACATGGGTAAGTAACGCATCTACTCTTAGCACCATCCACATGGGTAAGTAATACATAAATTTTTTGTACCATCCACCTGGGAAAGTAACGACCATACTGTTAGTACCATCCACAGGGGTAAGTAACACACTTACTCTTCGTACCATCCTTATAGGAAAGTAACACGCTTACACTTAGCACCATCTACATGGGCAAGTAACGCACTTACTCTTAGTACCAGCCTCATGGATAAGTAACGCACTTATTCTTGATACCATCGACATGGGTAAGTAACGCACTTACTCTTTGTAACATCCATTTGGGTAAGTAACTCACCTACTCTTAGCACCATCGATATGGGTAAATAATGCACTTACTGTTGCTACCATCCAAATAGGTAATTACATACTTACTCCTAGTACCATCCACATGGGTAAGTAAAGCACTTACTCTTAGTACCATCCACCTGGAAAAGTAACGCACTTACAGTTAGTACCATCCGCATGAGTAAGCAACGACCTTACAATAAGTACGATCCACATGGCTAAGAAACGCATTTTCTCTTAGTACAATCTACATTGGTAAATAACACTTACTATGAGTACCATCCAAATTGGTAAGTATTCACATACTCTTACTACCATCCACATTGGTATGTAACGCACTTACTGTTAGTACCATCCACATGGGTAAGTAATTACCTTTTTGTTAGTACCATCCATATGGGTAAGTAACGCACTTACGCATGGTACCATCGACATGGGTAAGTAACGCACTTACTCTAAGTACCACCCATCTGGGTAAGTAACGCACTTACTCTTCTATCCACTTGGATAACTAGCGCCCTTTCTATTGGTACCATCGACATGTGTAAGTAACGCACTTACTCTAAGTACCATGCATAAGGGTTAGTAACGTACCTATTCTTTTTGATAGTGTAGGTGGTTGTATTTTGCTCTAGCTGGTTGTGGGCTAAGGGTTCGGGCAAAATGTGCTTGCTAGACTTGTTGCGGGCTGGAATTGATCTCGCACCCAACAAGCGCCAACAAACATTTGCTTTTCACTACAACACCTTTGGTATTGCTAGTTTGGCAATTTGGGTTGTTGGGAATTGTTGTAGGGCGAGGGTTGGGTTGGTAGGGTTTGACCAACTCGTCACTTTGCAGATCTGAACTCTTGCTAAAGCTAGTTTCTTGATCTAATCCATCGCTGCTTATTAATTCCGCCAGGATACACCGTCGCACTTAAATCGCGATAACGATCGGCCTAGATCTTGGTTGAAGGTGTGCGTTACCATTCTGGAAAGTAGAGATCAAGACCTTTCTAACGCGTACCTGCTCGTAGTTTAAAGCCAGCAGCTAAAATAGTGACCCCCCCCTTCTAGTGGGTCCACTTGAAATCCCAAACTAACTCTGTGAAGCTTATGAAAGTCGAAGTGATGTTCTGTTTTGTTTTTCAGACACGTTCAAGTATTCACACAAAAAAATATACAAAAGCGTCGTAAGCATGTGCAAATGCGTCGCATGCATCCGACGTGCAAATCCCAACCACATCGTGTGCCAATTTCTACAAGTGTTGCATGTGCAATTCACGCACAACAAACGCCTTTGGCATGGGCCTGCTGGAGCGGAAAAAACAGCATAGGAAAACCAGAATGCGGTAAAAAACAGAGAGTTTCAAATTAGAGATAAAAAGGGGATAGGGAGGCGGGAACGAAGACGCACGGAGAGAGCTGAGTGAGCGAAAATTGCGGAATGGTAGGGTGTTGGGAGAGACATTGGGAAAGGTGACGTAAGGTGGAGCTCGAGCGTAAGGGTGGGTCATGGGAGGGGAGAGAAAAAAGGCGACGGGCAAGCATTTCGGGGCGAGCGCGAAGGCGCAGAGGGTGGGTGATGGGAGGGCAGAAACGAAGGGCGACGGGCAGGCATTTCGGGGCGAGCGCGAAGGCGACGAGGTGGGTGATAGGAGGGGTGAAACGAAGGCTCACGAGCAGGCACTTCGAGGCGAGCGCGAAGGCGCAGAGGGTGGGTGATGGGAAGGCAGAAACGAAGGGCGACGGGCAGGCATTTCGGGGCGAGCGCGAAGGCGACGAGGTGGGTGATAAGAGGGGTGAAACGAAGGCTCACGAGCAGGCATTTCGAGGCGAGAGCGAAGGCGCAGAGGGTGGGTGATGGGAGGGCATAAACGAAGGGCGATGGGAGAGAGAAAGGGCGACGGGAGAGAGGATAGCTGATGGGAGAGTGAAAGGGCGACAGAAGGGAGGAAAGGCGACAGGAGAGAGAAAGGGCGACGGGGGAGAGGGCGATGGTAGAGAGAAAGGGCGACGGGGGAGAGAAAGGGCGACGGGAGAGAGAAAGGGCAACGGGGGAGAGAAAGGGCGACGGGGGAAAGAAAGGGCGACGGGGGAGAAAAAGGGCGATGGGGGAGAGAAAGGGAGAGGGGGAGAGAAAGGGCGACGGGAGAGAGAAAAGGCGACGGGGGAGAGAAAGGGCGACGGGAGAGAGGATAGGTGACGGGAGAGAGGAAGGCGACGGGAGGCGGAAGGGCGACGGGAGAGATGAAGGGAGAAGGGAGAGAGGATACGCGACGGGAGGGAGGAAGGGCGGCGGGAGAGAGGAAGGCGACGGGAAGGCACAGGAGGGGCGAGCGCGAAGGTGCAAGAAGGGACAGGAGGAACGAGCGCGAAGGCGACGGAAGGGGCGAGCGGGAAGGCGATGCGAAGGCGACGGGACGGGCGATGGGAGAGCACGAGGGAGACGGGGGGAATAACGTCCCAAGCGGAGAGCAAAGGGACCTTACAATGACTGGAAACGTAACGATTGCGCGAAACGCGAAATAATAGTTCGTCACTAGGCCACGAATAGACCATGAATCGAAGTTAATTTCGGTACTTGCCTAGGCTAAATCAACCAAGTATTGGGCTATTCCTAGCTAGGCAGAATAAGAGACTTCTGGAGTAGAAAGTAGTCATGTAACCCAGGCCCAACTTGAAGTTGACGTTGGGCCCAACGATCAAAATAATCGCTGTACAGCTGTCGTGCGGGTGCCCCATGTTGAAGGCGACTCATTGTCTGTGATGCAACATTTTCGTTTTTTGGCGGGAGCCAATCAAATGAGTTTGATCTGCACACACGAAATATTTGAAACAGTGTTTTATCAGCCCAGAGTCTTTTTCGCCCCGCGACACTCTTTCAAGTTGGGACGGGGTTAACTATTTTAGCTTTCGATTTAAAGTTACGTGAGCTGCACGAAATGTTTCGTCGAGGTCGGCGGACTTAATCTCTTGTACGCTCTCCAGATTCGCTCGCTTTCCATCAGTGCTATCAGAGCTGGTTAGGCCTGCGACATTCCCTCTTTTCATCATATTTCGAATTGGTTGAAGGACCTCCAGATCTAGGTCTGGTCATGGCCCAGAAATTAGATGGCCCTCCTAGGTTCACCGGCTCGGATTTTTCGCTATGGCGGTTCCAGTTTACGCTTTGTACGCGCCATGATGGAACAGTGCAAGCAGAAAGGACGAGCTTGTTAAGGAACGAGATCGAGATGGAAGCTTTGCAGTTCGGTCGATTTGAATGTGCAGATTCAGTTTTATCCAACTCGGAACTGTATTGTTTCGTTTGGCTAACTATAGTGTAGCAAGGCAGGCACTATAGGGGTACAATGTAGGTGAAGGTTGGATGTTGTTTGTCTGTATCTGCATGCTACAGGGCTAGGGAAAACCAGGGGAACCAGCATTTGGCTGGTTGGGCAAAGACAAATCAGGTTCTGTTTTTAGGACATGAACCTGGTTGTTGTTTTCCCAGGTTGGAAAAACAGAACCAGAGGTTGTTTTCCAACCTACCACCTGCTGTTTTGTCCAGCGAGGTTGGCTCTATTGTTTGGAATCATTTGGAATCATCCCTGGTTGTTCCCAGGTTGATTCCCAAGGTCCTTGCTAGCTAGAATTATATTTCTTCTCTGTTTCTACGTGGATGTATAGTCTATTTGATTCAAACGAATTCCTTCCTTGCTGGAATTTCGTTTCTACACAGTGCGACGGCAGAATGCTACCAAATCAACGCTAGTACGCTCGCACTACAACGCTAGGACCCTTGAAGGTGACCTCGAGGAGAGGTTTTAAGTTTGATTAAGTCATATTAGCCTGAGTTTATTAGGCCCTATACCAACAAGCTGGTATCAGAGCTGCGTTATAGCGATCCTCGTTATATGTAGCTATGGCGGGAAATACCTCGGCGGGAGCTGGTGAATCTTCAGCCCAAGATCGTAGCGGCAGCCAAGATTCTGGTGTTTCGGCGCCACGGGGAGCGCGAACAAACCAGGGCTCGCTGATCAAAGAGTTGCCGTTGAACTTCTCCGTCGAGAAGTTCAACGGTGAGGGCTATGATGGTTGGGCCTGGAAAATGCAATTGTATTTCCGTCAGATTGGATTGCTGAAACTAATGATTGGGGAGGAGCCTAGACCGAGTGACCCCGCGCCGCAGGAAGAATGGGACGAGCGCTTCTCGGCTGGCTACTACTTAATGTCGCAGAGTTTGGAGCTGAACCAGCGACACCACGTCATGCACCTGCTGCCGGAGGATAAGTGTGGTCGGAAGGCGTGGACCGTGTTGAAGGAGCTGCACGCCCCAACCTCCGTTGTCGCAACGTTAATGCTGGAGAGGGAGCTGTTGTCAAACATTATATGTTTATATTGTGTAGGCTATAGTGGGTTTAGCCTTAGGGGGTACAACTTTGCTAGGGTTTCCTACTTGTATCCCCATCATTCCTAGTTTCATCATTCTCGTTCTGCTCTACATTCTAACATGGTATCCGACACCTAGGTCAGGACCTAGGACCGACGTTGGTTTGGGCCCACCGTTCCACCGCGCCGTCGAGCGCCCCTTCTAGCGCCGTCGAGCGCCCCTACTAGCGCCGTCGAGCGCCCCTTCTTGCGCCGTCGAGCGCCCCTCCTAGCGCCGTCGAGCGCCCCTTCGTGCGCCGTCGAGTGCCCCCTCTAGCGCTGCCTTAGCCCGTCGCGTCGCCCTTGTGGGCTGCCCTAGCCCGTCGCGTCGCCCCTGTGGGCTGCCTTAGCCCGTCGCGTCGCCCTTGCGGGCTGCTCTAGCCCATCGCGTCGCCCCTGCGGGCTGCCTTACCCCGTCACGTCGCCCCTGCGGGCTGCCTTAGCCCATCGCGTCGCCCCTGCGGGCTGCCTTAGCCCGTCGCGTCGCCCCTGCGGGCCGCCTTAGCCCGTCGCGTCGCCCCTGCGGGCCGCCTTAGCCCGTCGCGTCGCCCCTGCGGGCCGCCTTAGCCCGTCGCGTCGCCCCTGCGGGCCGCCCTAGCCCGTCGCGTCGCCCCTACGGGCCGCCTTAGCCCGTCGCGTCGCCCCTGCGGGCCGCCTTAGCCCGTCGCGTCGCCCCTGCGGGCCGCCCTAGCCCGTCGCGTCGCCCCTGCGGGCCACCTTAGCCCGTCGCGTCGCCCCTGCGGGCCGCCTTAGCCCGTCGCGTCGCCCCTGCGGGCCGCCCTAGCCCGTCGCGTCGCCCCAGCCGAGCCGCCACTGCAGCAGCCGCCCCTGGCCCCTGGAGCAGCCGCACCTACAGCCGCCCCTGGACCCTGGAGCAGCCGCCTCTGCAGCAGCCGCCCCTGGCCACCTGGAGCAGCCGCTACAGCAGGAACCGCCCCTGGACCCTGGAGCAGCCGCCCCTGCAGCAGCCGCCCCTGGCCCCTGGAGCAGCCGCCGCTGCAGCAGCCGCCCCTGGCCCCTGGAGCAGCCGCCACTGCAGCAGCCGCCCCTGGCCCCTGGAGCAGCTGCCGTCGCGGACCGGCCCTGCCCTGCAGCAGCTGCTGCGGAGCTCCCTGCCGCGGAGCTCCCTGCCGCGGCCCGGCCCCGCCCTGCAGTTATAGCGGCCCCGCTGTCGCCACCGTCTTACGCCTGCCGCGCCGACCACTGGTGAGCATTGCCCTGCCCGCACTGCTACCGCTGCTACTGCTGCTACTGCCTTTACTGCTTCCACTACTACTGCTCCTGCTGTTACTGCTGTTACTGCCGCTACTGCTGCTACTGCTGCTCCTGGCGTGGCCAGATGCAGCTCCAGGGCCGTGCGCGTGAGTCCCTCACGCCCCAGCAGCTTCGTGAGTGGTACGCTAGTTGGGGCTGTCGGGGTGGCCGTAGTGGTAGTCGCTCTGGAGTGGGTCGTTCGGGAGCTTCGGGTAGTGGACAGGTGCAGCTGCCGTGTCCTCTTTCACCCCAGCAGCTCCGTGAGTGGTACGCTCAGAGTAGAGGGTCACTGAGTACTGCTCGCTGCCCGTACGTCATTCGCACAGGTGTCCGGACTGGTCAGCCTTGCGGGACCCGTGGCCACACAGAGTCCCACTGCTTCGCCCGTCTGGGCGACGCTTGGCGTACAGAGTTTGGCGACGCCGCTGAGCTCCCCTCCTGGGTGGAGCTGCTTAGGCAGAGGGTAGATATCTTTGCTCTTGACTCTGATGCTATCCTCACTGCCATGTATGCATTGTCTACTAGTACTGAGAGTGCCTGTCCCCTGTGTGTACCGCCTGACCCCGGTATCCAGTCTGCTGCTCTAGGTACTGGTGTGGCTGCCGCTCTAGGTGGTAGTGCGTCTGCTGCCCTAGGTCCTCGTGAGGCTGCTGCTCTAGGTGCTGGTGAGTCTGCTGCCCCAGGTACTCGTGCGTTTGCACCTGCTGGTACTGCGTCTACTGCGGCACTGCACACCTTCACACTGGACTCCGGTGCTTCCCGCTGTTTCTTTCGTGACCGCACGGCCCTTGAGCAGCTTGCTCGGCTGGTTGCAGTCTCCCTCGCTGACCCCTCTGGGGGTCCGGTCCTTGCGACCTCCTCCACTGTCCTCCCTTGTCCTGCGGTCCCGTCGGGCACACTGTCAGGTCTCTACCTCCCCTCGTTCTCTACGAACTTGGTGGCGGGTAGTGCGCTCCAGGACGGGGGTGTCCACCAGTTCACCCCTGCCTACGAGCGCGTGACACACTGCACGTGTGCTCGGACGGGCCGTCACCTGGCTACCTTCACTCGGCAGCCGGGGTCGGACCTGTACACACTGACCACTGAGTCCCCTCAGGTAGCTGCGTCTGCGTCTGCGTCCGGTCAGCTGTCGGCCCCCTGCTCGTGTCGCTCTCTAGCGCACGAGACCGTCCTCTGGCACCACCGACTTGGTCACCCGTCCGTGCAGCGCCTTCGTGCCATGCACAAACGATACCTTGTCTCTGGTCTTCCCAGGGTTCTCCCTCCCCTCCCACCCTCGCCTGCTCCTCCCTGTCTTCCCTGTGTCGAGGGGCGGCAGCGCGCCGCTCCTCACTCCTCCTCGTTTCCCCCGACGACTGCTCCCTTGCAGACGCTCCACATGGACGTGTGGGGCCCAGCCCGCGTCCGTGGTCAGGGTCAGGAGAGGTACTTCCTGATAGTTGTTGACGACTACTCGCGCTACACCACGGTCTTCCCCTTGCGCACCAAGGGTGAGGTCCCTGATGTTTTGATCCCTTGGATCCGCGCTTCTCGTCTCCAGCTCAGCGAGCGTTTCCACTCGGACTTTCCTTGTCCTGCGCTTGCACTCTGACAGAGGTGGTGAGTTCTCCTCCGACCTCTTAGCAGCCTACTGTGCGGAGCACGGCATCCGCCAGTCGTTCACGCTTCCGGCCTCTCCACAGCAGAATGGGGTTGCTGAGCGCCGCATTGGCTTGGTCATGGAGGTCGCTCGTACCTCCTTGATCCATGCGGCTGCCCCCCACTTTCTGTGGCCGTTTGCGGTCCGATACGCTGCGCATCAGCTCAACCTCTGGCCCCGTGTCTCCTTGCCGGAGACTTCGCCGACACTGCGTTGGACGGGAGAGGTTGGCGATGCGTCGCGTTTTCGGGTCTGGGGATCTCGAGCTTTTGTTCGCGATACGTCCGCGGACAAGCTCTCCTCCCGCGCTGTTCCTTGTGTTTTCCTTGGCTTTGTCCCGGACGCGTCTGGTTGGCAGTTTTACCACGCCACCTCGCGCCGTGTCCTGCCCTCTCAGGACGTCACTTTTGACGAGTCTGTGCCCTACTACCGCCTCTTCCCCTACCGCACTGGCCCGCTCCCCCCCCCGCCTCTCTTCCTCGCGCCAGGTGCTGCTGTGGTAGACCCCCTCCCCCCTCAGGGTGCCGCTCCCTCAGGTGTGTCCCAGGTAGACCCGGTTGAGCCTGTCGAGGTAGCTGTCGACTCTCGTCCTGCTAGGGGTGCTGAGCCTGAGCGTGTGGAGCCTGGGGGTGCGGAGCCTGGGGGTGCGGAGCCTGGGGTTGCGGAGCCTGAGGGTGCGGAGCCTGGGGTTGCGGAGTCTGGGGGTGCTGCGCCTGGGGGTGCGGAGCCTGCGGGTGCTGAGTCTGGGGGTGCTGAGCCTGGGAGTGCTACGTCTGAGGGTACTGCGCCTGAGGGTGCTGAGACTGAGCGTGCTACACCTGGAGGAGCTCTCTCCTCGCAGCAGCTACGTGAGTGGTACTTAGAGTACTGCAGCCTCAGGAGGGGTGCTTCTAGAGCTAGGAGTGCTACTGGCGCTGGTGCTAGTGCTTCCCCTCCTAGGCGGGAGCTGCCCTCTCCCCAGCGGCTCCGAGAGTGGTACGCTCGGCGCTGCAGTCTCCGGAGTGGCGCTCCTAGTGTCACGGACCCTGGTGCTGGCGGTGCTGCTGGCGCTGCTGGAGGTGCTGCTGGTGCTGGTACTGCTGGAGCTGCTGGAGGTGCTGCTGCTGCTGGCGGTGCTGCTGGTGCTGCTGGAGGTGCTGCTGGTGCTGGTGCTGCTGGAGGTGCTGCTGGTGCTGGCGGTGCTGCTGGCGCTGCTGGAGGTGCTGCTGGTGCTGGTCCTGCTGGAGCTGCTGGAGGTGCTGCTGCTGCTGGCGGTGCTGCTGGCGCTGCTGGAGGTGCTGGTTCCCCGCCTCGGCGGGAGCTACCCTCTCCCCAGCGACTCCGAGAGTGGTACGCTCGGCGCTGCAGTCTCCGGAGTGGCGCTGCTGGTGCTGGGGACCCTGGAGTTGGAGCTACTGCTGGTGCTGAGGACCCTGGAGCTGGAGCTACTGCTGGTACTGCGGACCTTGGAGTTGGAGCTGCTGCTGGTGCTGCGGACCCGGGCGTTGGAGCTGCTGCTGGTGCTGCGGACCCTGGAGTTGGAGCTGCTGCTGGTGCTACGGACCCTGGAGTTGGAGCTGCTGCTGGTGCTGCGGACCCTGGAGTTGGAGCTGCTGCTGGTGCTGCGGACCCTGGAGTTGGAGCTGCTGCTGGTGCTGAGGACCCTGGAGTTGGAGCTGCTGCTGGTGCTGGGGACCCTGGAGTTGGAGCTGCTGGTGGTGCTGGCGCTGCTGGAGCTACTCGTGGTCCTGCGGGCGCTGTAGCTGGAGACCCTGGAGCTGAGGCTACTGGTGGTCTCTCTGCTGGTTCTGGCGGCGCTACGCGGCCGCAGCCGTACTTCGTTCCGCTCCTTCAGCAGGTTCTTGGTCAGTCGCCTCCTCCTTGTCTTGCTCCCTCCTTAGAGTGTCCTCCGCCAGTCCAGTCGCAGTCACAGTTACCTCCTGCCTTACCACTCCCTGGTCCTTCTCCTTACACTGGTCCGACTGGAGGTCTTACAGAGCGTCGTGAGCCTGAGTCTCGTCCTGCGTCGCCCGAGTCTCGTCGTGCGTCGCCTGTTCGTGCTGCTCACACTGGTCGTCGTGTCCCTCGTCAGCGTTTTCCTGCTGTCCCAGGCACTCACCAGATGGCGCTTCGTCCTTCCTCTGCTCCTCAGCGCGTCCCCCTGCCGTCTCCTCCTGCGTCCTCTCTTCCTGCTCTTGCTGACCCGGAGTCTGACTCCCTTCGTGCTGCCAGTCCTACTGTCACGCGTCTCCTCGCCACTGTTGTCATTGACCCTTCCTTTGAGTCCTCTGCTGCGTCTGCTCTAGTCGCTGAGTTAGTTGACTTTGCTGCCACTTGTCGTCTAGACTACGCCGCTAGCCTTGTCGCTGAGTCTGAGTCTGAGTCTGTCTGTCCTCCGTCCGTCGGGGGTGAGTGTGCTCTTGGCACGGACGTCCTTGAGGACAGGCAGGAGGAGTTTGAGTGCTTTGCCGCTGCTTTACCTCATCTCGTGTCCATGCTGGTTGCCCCTGAGGGAGACCCGGATGCTCCAGACATCCCGACCCCGCGCTCTTACGCTGAGGCGATCGCGGGTGAGTACTCCTCTCAGTGGCAGACAGCCATGGACGCAGAGATGGCTTCCTGGAAGTCCACAGGCACCTACGTCGACGACGTTCCCCCACCTGGGGCGAACATTGTCAGTGGCATGTGGATTTTCAGGGTGAAGCGGCCGCCGGGTTCTCCGCCTGTCTTCAAGGCGCTTTACGTTGCACGAGGCTTCAGTCAGCGAGAGGGAGTTGACTTCTTCCAGACCTTCTCCTCGACCCCGAAGATGACCACTCTTCGGGTTCTGCTGCACGTCGCCGCTCAGCGTGACTACGAGCTCCACTCTCTTGACTTCAGCACTGCTTTCCTACAGGGCAGCCTGCACGAGGAGATCTGGCTGCGCCGCCCACCTGGCTTCACTGGGTCGTTCCCTCCTGGTACCCAGTGGAGCCTCCGGCGGCCAGTCTACGGTCTCCGCCAGGCGCCGCGTGAGTGGCACGACACACTGAGGACTACACTTGCGGCTCTTGGGTTCGCTCCTTCTACTGCTGACCCGTCGCTGTTTCTACGCACCGACACTTCACTGCCGCCGTTCTACATCCTCGTGTACGTCGACGACTTGGTCTTTGCTACTGCTGACACTGCGGCACTCGCCCACGTGAAGTCGGAGCTGCAGAAGAGACACACGTGCACAGACCTGGGTGAACTGACAAGCTATCTTGGCTTGCGGATCACCCGGGACAGAGCACGGCGCACCATCACCTTGACTCAGTCACACATGGTGCAGCAGGTCCTTCAGCGCTTCCGCTTCACGTACTCCTCGCCTCAGGCCACCCCTCTGCCTACCGGTCACTCGCTCTCAGCTCTGCCTTCGGATGAGTCCGTAGAGTCGAGTGGCCCGTATCCAGAGCTTGTGGGCTGCCTCATGTACCTGATGACCTGCACTCGACCTGACCTTGCATACCCTCTTAGCATCCTTGCACGCTATGTCGATCCTGGCCGTCACCGGAAGGAGCACATGGATGCCGCTAAGAGGGTGTTGCGCTACTTGTGCAGTACGTCGGGCATGGGGCTAGTGCTTGGAGGACGAGACCGAGTTGTACTCACTGGGCACTCAGACGCTTCTTGGGCTGACGAGCAGGCTACTCAGCGGTCGTCTCAGGGTTACACCTTCAGCCTTGGCTCTGGTTCAGTTTCTTGGCGTTCTACACGCTCGTCTTCTGTTCTCAGCTCCAGTTGTGAGGCTGAGATCTACGCCACATCCATGGCTGCACAGGAGTTACGCTGGCTCACCTACCTGCTGACCGACTTGGGAGAGCGGCCTCGTTCTCCTCCAGTGCTGTACGTCGACAACAAGGCTGCCATTGCCTTGTGTGAGGAGCACAGACTGGAGCACAGAACGAAGCATATCGCTCTGCGCTACTTCCTTGCTCGAGAGCTGCAGCAGCGCGGTCAGCTTTGTCTGCGTTACGTGGCCACTCGGGCCAACACTGCTGATGTGTTCACCAATGCGCTTCAGCCTTGTGACCATCAGCGCTTCTGTACTGTTCTAGGCCTTGTGCCTACTGGTCCTCACTTGCTTACTTCTTGACTCTGCTTGTACTGTGATCTCTATATATATACCTGCATGCCTGCTCTTGCTAGGTTGTGATCACTGTATCTTTTGTTATATTATCAACCTGCATGTGAACTGGTCTTGTGACCACTTGCTTGTGCTCAGAATTTGTGTGGTTTCCCTGAGATCCACCCTGAGCTTGCTTTGCTTTGCTTTGACTGGTCTTGTGACCATCTGGTTGTCTCCCACTTAGCCTATGGGGGTGTGTCAAACATTATATGTTTATATTGTGTAGGCTATAGTGGGTTTAGCCTTAGGGGGTACAACTTTGCTAGGGTTTCCTACTTGTATCCCCATCATTCCTAGTTTCATCATTCTCGTTCTGCTCTACATTCTAACAGCTGTCCGCGTTGCGAGAGGGAGAGCCGGTGCAACCTGTCCCAGACAAGATGCGCGACCTCTATGCGAAGTTGGCGACCGCGGGAATCATCTACCCGGAGCAGACCAAGTGCTTGAAGATGCTATCGCTGCTGCCAGAATCGTGGCTTCAAAATACGAGCGGATTGAGCTTGCCGCAGAATCAGAGCTTGTGGACGCTCGAGTGGGAGCGGACGAAGATTCTGGAGGAGGACTTCCGTCGCCGCCAACTGAGGGGTGGAGACGACGGCAGGAGCGGCTACGGGATGCAAGGGAGCAAACGTGGCAGGGGACGTGGCTCCGTAAGCTTGCCAAGGCTGGGGTGAGCACTAGCACGCATGGGGCACGCACTTACAAGGGGCAGCTGGGCAATCGGGTACTTTGGGATCTGCACGAGAGCAAGGACGTGTACAGATCCATGTGGCAGCTGCCGGCGTTGGCGTGGCACGGTGGGGGGCAGGCTAGAGAGGGTCCTACATCCTAGGGGAAGTGCAACGCTGTTGGAGTTGGTGTGAGAGTGTCGGCCAGGTCTGGGGAGACAGATTGGGCAACGGCACACCGATGCTTGAAGCAGCTAGAGAAAGATGGAGCCGTCAAGGGTTTGAAGCTGAACGGACAGCCACCCGATGACAACTGTAAAACCTGTTTGCTCTCAAAATTAACTTGTTTCCACTTCCATAGCGTGGCTGGCAGGAGCAAGATGCCTTTGGAGCTGGTCCACATGGATTTTGTGGGGCCGCTGTCGGCTCAGGGGCATAAGGGGGAGCGGTATTTCCTTGGATGACTGGAGCAGGCTGAGGTGGGCGTATCCGCTGAAGCAGAAGGACCACGCCGCCTCCACGATATGGGACGATTGGCTGCCATTCGTGGAGAAGCAGGCGGAGTGTGTAGTGGAGCGGATTAGGACAGACCGGGGTGGTGAGTTTCTTGGAGCTGATATGACGGCCTGGCTCAAGAATCAGGGCATCCAGAGGGAGCTGACCATGGCTTACACCCCACAGTCCAATGGTGTAGCAGAATGGCCGAACCGGACCATGCTGGAGACAGCTAGGGCGCTGCTCATAGAATCAGGGGTGGGCATTTCCATGTGGCCCCATACTGTCCGTGGGTGCCTGGTACAAGACCAGCCCCTATCCTCGGGTCCGAGCTTGTAGAGAGAGGGATCAAGAATGGCTTAACCAAAATAGCAAGAGCACCTTGAACATCGCGCAGCATATCGTGCAAACCGTCGATCAGATTAAGCTGATAATTTCCTATATCGAAGTTCGCTCCAAGAGCTTTAAAATAACCCAAGTTGCCTCGCGAAAAGTTCTGCCATTACGGAGGTATGGCTCGGACAGCGTTGGCCTAGCATCATAGTGCTAGCGTACTAGCGTTGATTAGGTAGCATTCTGCCGTCGCACCGTGTAGAAACGAAATTCCAGCAAAGAAGGAATTCGCTTGAATCAATTTGACTATATCCAGGTACAAACAAAGAAGGAATAAATAGTTCTAGCTAGCAAGGACCTTGTGAATCAACCCGGGAACAACCAGGGATGATCCCAAATAATTCCAAGCAACAGAACCAGCCTGGCTGGACAAAACAGTAGGTGGTAGGTTGGTAAACAACCTCTGGTTCTGTTTTTTCCAACCTGGGAAAACAACAACCAGGTTCAGGTCCTAAAAACAGAACCTGTTTTGTCCTTGCCTAAGCAGCCAAATTCTGGTTCTGCTTGTTTTCCCTGGCCCTGTAGCATGCAGATACAGACAAACAACATCCAATCTTCACCTAAATTGTACCCCTATAGTGCCTGCCCTGGTACACTATAGTCAACCAAACAAAAGAGTACAATTTCGAGTTGGATAGAACTGAATCTGCGCAATCAATTCAACCGAACTGCAAAGCTTCCATCTTGAGTTCCTTTGCGAGCTCGTCCTTTCCGCTTGCACTGTTCATAGCGCGTACAATGTTGTGCCGAGTTGCACATTGCGCGAGTACCTGAAAATGCATCACGGGTGGACGCAGTTTGACCACGTATTTCACTGGACACGGGAGTGGGAGGTACCGGGAAGACGAAGAAGGTTGGTAGCTGCTGAGTAATTCTGAACTGACGTCATCACAAACGAGAATGCCAAGGATAGGGGAGGAGGGGATGCAGTGAACAACTGGCAGTTTTACCACGCCACGTCGCGCCGTGTCCTGCCTCTCAGGACGTCACTTTTGACGAGTCTGTGCCCTACTACCGCCTCTTCCCCTACCGCACTGCCCCGCTCCCCCCCCCGCCTCTCTACCTCGCGCCAGGTGCTGCTGTGGTAGACCCCCTCCCCCCCCAGGGTGCCGCTCCCTCAGGTGTGTCCCAGGTAGACCCGGTTGAGCCTGTCGAGGTAGCTGTCGACTCTCGTCCTGCTAGGGGTGCTGAGCCTGAGCGTGTGGAGCCTGGGGGTGCGGAGCCTGGGGGTGCGGAGCCTGGGGTTGCGGAGCCTGAGGGTGCGGAGCCTGGGGTTGCGGAGTCTGGGGGTGCTGCGCCTGGGGGTGCGGAGCCTGCGGGTGCTGAGTCTGGGGGTGCTGAGCCTGGGAGTGCTACGTCTGAGGGTACTGCGCCTGAGGGTGCTGAGACTGAGCGTGCTACACCTGGAGGAGCTCTCTCCTCGCAGCAGCTACGTGAGTGGTACTTAGAGTACTGCAGCCTCAGGAGGGGTGCTTCTAGAGCTAGGAGTGCTACTGGCGCTGGTGCTAGTGCTTCCCCTCCTAGGCGGGAGCTGCCCTCTCCCCAGCGGCTCCGAGAGTGGTACGCTCGGCGCTGCAGTCTCCGGAGTGGCGCTCCTAGTGTCACGGACCCTGGTGCTGGCGGTGCTGCTGGCGCTGCTGGAGGTGCTGCTGGTGCTGGTACTGCTGGAGCTGCTGGAGGTGCTGCTGCTGCTGGCGGTGCTGCTGGTGCTGCTGGAGGTGCTGCTGGTGCTGGTGCTGCTGGAGGTGCTGCTGGTGCTGGCGGTGCTGCTGGCGCTGCTGGAGGTGCTGCTGGTGCTGGTCCTGCTGGAGCTGCTGGAGGTGCTGCTGCTGCTGGCGGTGCTGCTGGCGCTGCTGGAGGTGCTGGTTCCCCGCCTCGGCGGGAGCTACCCTCTCCCCAGCGACTCCGAGAGTGGTACGCTCGGCGCTGCAGTCTCCGGAGTGGCGCTGCTGGTGCTGGGGACCCTGGAGTTGGAGCTACTGCTGGTGCTGAGGACCCTGGAGCTGGAGCTACTGCTGGTACTGCGGACCCTGGAGTTGGAGCTGCTGCTGGTGCTGCGGACCCGGGCGTTGGAGCTGCTGCTGGTGCTGCGGACCCTGGAGTTGGAGCTGCTGCTGGTGCTACGGACCCTGGAGTTGGAGCTGCTGCTGGTGCTGCGGACCCTGGAGTTGGAGCTGCTGCTGGTGCTGCGGACCCTGGAGTTGGAGCTGCTGCTGGTGCTGAGGACCCTGGAGTTGGAGCTGCTGCTGGTGCTGGGGACCCTGGAGTTGGAGCTGCTGGTGGTGCTGGCGCTGCTGGAGCTACTCGTGGTCCTGCGGGCGCTGTAGCTGGAGACCCTGGAGCTGAGGCTACTGGTGGTCTCTCTGCTGGTTCTGGCGGCGCTACGCGGCCGCAGCCGTACTTCGTTCCGCTCCTTCAGCAGGTTCTTGGTCAGTCGCCTCCTCCTTGTCTTGCTCCCTCCTTAGAGTGTCCTCCGCCAGTCCAGTCGCAGTCACAGTTACCTCCTGCCTTACCACTCCCTGGTCCTTCTCCTTACACTGGTCCGACTGGAGGTCTTACAGAGCGTCGTGAGCCTGAGTCTCGTCCTGCGTCGCCCGAGTCTCGTCGTGCGTCGCCTGTTCGTGCTGCTCACACTGGTCGTCGTGTCCCTCGTCAGCGTTTTCCTGCTGTCCCAGGCACTCACCAGATGGCGCTTCGTCCTTCCTCTGCTCCTCAGCGCGTCCCCCTGCCGTCTCCTCCTGCGTCCTCTCTTCCTGCTCTTGCTGACCCGGAGTCTGACTCCCTTCGTGCTGCCAGTCCTACTGTCACGCGTCTCCTCGCCACTGTTGTCACTGACCCTTCCTTTGAGTCCTCTGCTGCGTCTGCTCTAGTCGCTGAGTTAGTTGACTTTGCTGCCACTTGTCGTCTAGACTACGCCGCTAGCCTTGTCGCTGAGTCTGAGTCTGTCTGTCCTCCGTCCGTCGGGGGTGAGTGTGCTCTTGGCACAGACGTCCTTGAGGACAGGCAGGAGGAGTTTGAGTGCTTTGCCGCTGCTTTACCTCATCTCATGTCCATGCTGGTTGCCCCTGAGGGAGACCCGGATGCTCCAGACATCCCGACCCCGCGCTCTTACGCTGAGGCGATCGCGGGTGAGTACTCCTCTCAGTGGCAGACAGCCATGGACGCAGAGATGGCTTCCTGGAAGTCCACAGGCACCTACGTCGACGACGTTCCCCCACCTGGGGCGAACATTGTCAGTGGCATGTGGATTTTCAGGGTGAAGCGGCCGCCGGGTTCTCCGCCTGTCTTCAAGGCGCTTTACGTTGCACGAGGCTTCAGTCAGCGAGAGGGAGTTGACTTCTTCCAGACCTTCTCCTCGACCCCGAAGATGACCACTCTTCGGGTTCTGCTGCACGTCGCCGCTCAGCATGACTACGAGCTCCACTCTCTTGACTTCAGCACTGCTTTCCTACAGGGCAGCCTGCACGAGGAGATCTGGCTGCGCCGCCCACCTGGCTTCACTGGGTCGTTCCCTCCTGGTACCCAGTGGAGCCTCCGGCGGCCAGTCTACGGTCTCCGCCAGGCGCCGCGTGAGTGGTACGACACACTGAGGACTCTTGGGTTCGCTCCTTCTACTGCTGACCCGTCGCTGTTTCTACGCACCGACACTTCACTGCCGCCGTTCTACATCCTCGTGTACGTCGACGACTTGGTCTTTGCCACCGCTGACACTGCGGCACTCGCCCACGTGAAGTCGGAGCTGCAGAAGAGACACACGTGCACAGACCTGGGTGAACTGACAAGCTATCTTGGCTTGCGGATCACCCGGGACAGAGCACGGCGCACCATCACCTTGACTCAGTCACACATGGTGCAGCAGGTCCTTCAGCGCTTCCGCTTCACGTACTCCTCGCCTCAGGCCACCCCTCTGCCTACCGGTCACTCGCTCTCAGCTCTGCCTTCGGATGAGTCCGTAGAGTCGGGTGGCCCGTATCCAGAGCTTGTGGGCTGCCTCATGTACCTGATGACCTGCACTCGACCTGACCTTGCATACCCTCTTAGCATCCTTGCACGCTATGTCGATCCTGGCCGTCACCGGAAGGAGCACATGGATGCCGCTAAGAGGGTGTTGCGCTACTTGTGCAGTACGTCGGGCATGGGGCTAGTGCTTGGAGGACGAGACCGAGTTGTACTCACTGGGCACTCAGACGCTTCTTGGGCTGACCAGCAGGCTACTCAGCGGTCGTCTCAGGGTTACACCTTCAGCCTTGGCTCTGGTTCAGTTTCTTGGCGTTCTACACGCTCGTCTTCTGTTCTCAGCTCCAGTTGTGAGGCTGAGATCTACGCCACAGCCATGGCTGCACAGGAGTTACGCTGGCTCACCTACCTGCTGACCGACTTGGGAGAGCGGCCTCGTTCTCCTCCAGTGCTGTACGTCGACAACAAGGCTGCCATTGCCTTGTGTGAGGAGCACAGACTGGAGCACAGAACGAAGCATATTGCTCTGCGCTACTTCCTTGCTCGAGAGCTGCAGCAGCGCGGTCAGCTTCGTCTGCGTTACGTGGCCACTCGGGCCAACACTGCTGATGTGTTCACCAATGCGCTTCAGCCTTGTGACCATCAGCGCTTCTGTACTGTTCTAGGCCTTGTGCCTACTGGTCCTCACTTGCTTACTTCTTGACTCTGCTTGTACTGTGATCTCTATATATATACCTGCATGCCTGCTCTTGCTAGGTTGTGATCACTGTATCTTTTGTTATATTATCAACCTGCATGTGAACTGGTCTTGTGACCACTTGCTTGTGCTCAGAATTTGTGTGGTTTCCCTGAGATCCACCCTGAGCTTGCTTTGCTTTGCTTTGACTGGTCTTGTGACCATCTGGTTGTCTCCCACTTAGCCTATGGGGGTGTGTCAAACATTATATGTTTATATTGTGTAGGCTATAGTGGGTTTAGCCTTAGGGGGTACAACTTTGCTAGGGTTTCCTACTTGTATCCCCATCATTCCTAGTTTCATCATTCTCGTTCTGCTCTACATTCTAACAGCTGTCCGCGTTGCGAGAGGGAGAGCCGGTGCAACCTGTCCCAGACAAGATGCGCGACCTCTATGCGAAGTTGGCGACCGCGGGAATCATCTACCCGGAGCAGACCAAGTGCTTGAAGATGCTATCGCTGCTGCCAGAATCGTGGCTTCAAAATACGAGCGGATTGAGCTTGCCGCAGAATCAGAGCTTGTGGACGCTCGAGTGGGAGCGGACGAAGATTCTGGAGGAGGACTTCCGTCGCCGCCAACTGAGGGGTGGAGACGACGGCAGGAGCGGCTACGGGATGCAAGGGAGCAAACGTGGCAGGGGACGTGGCTCCGTAAGCTTGCCAAGGCTGGGGTGAGCACTAGCACGCATGGGGCACGCACTTACAAGGGGCAGCTGGGCAATCGGGTACTTTGGGATCTGCACGAGAGCAAGGACGTGTACAGATCCATGTGGCAGCTGCCGGCGTTGGCGTGGCACGGTGGGGGGCAGGCTAGAGAGGGTCCTACATCCTAGGGGGAGTGCAACGCTGTTGGAGTTGGTGTGAGAGTGTCGGCCAGGTCTGGGGAGACAGATTGGGCAACGGCACACCGACGCTTGAAGCAGCTAGAGAAAGATGGAGCCGTCAAGGGTTTGAAGCTGAACGGACAGCCACCCGATGACAACTGTAAAACCTGTTTGCTCTCAAAATTAACTTGTTTCCACTTCCATAGCGTGGCTGGCAGGAGCAAGATGCCTTTGGAGCTGGTCCACATGGATTTTGTGGGGCCGCTGTCGGCTCAGGGGCATAAGGGGGAGCGGTATTTCCTTGGATGACTGGAGCAGGCTGAGGTGGGCGTATCCGCTGAAGCAGGACCACGCCGCCTCCACGATATGGGACGATTGGCTGCCATTCGTGGAGAAGCAGGCGGAGTGTGTAGTGGAGCGGATTAGGACAGACCGGGGTGGTGAGTTTCTTGGAGCTGATATGACGGCCTGGCTCAAGAATCAGGGCATCCAGAGGGAGCTGACCATGGCTTACACCCCACAGTCCAATGGTGTAGCAGAATGGCCGAACCGGACCATGCTGGAGACAGCTAGGGCGCTGCTCATAGAATCAGGGGTGGGCATTTCCATGTGGCCCCATACTGTCCGTGGGTGCCTGGTACAAGACCAGCCCCTATCCTCGGGTCCGAGCTTGTAGAGAGAGGGATCAAGAATGGCTTAACCAAAATAGCAAGAGCACCTTGAACATCGCGCAGCATATCGTGCAAACCGTCGATCAGATTAAGCTGATAATTTCCTATATCGAAGTTCGCTCCAAGAGCTTTAAAATAACCCAAGTTGCCTCACGAAAAGTTCTGCCATTACGGAGGTATGGCTCGGACAGCGTTGGCCTAGCATCATAGTGCTAGCGTACTAGCGTTGATTAGGTAGCATTCTGCCGTCGCACCGTGTAGAAACGAAATTCCAGCAAAGAAGGAATTCGCTTGAATCAATTTGACTATATCCAGGTACAAACAAAGAAGGAATAAATAGTTCTAGCTAGCAAGGACCTTGTGAATCAACCCGGGAACAACCAGGGATGATCCCAAATAATTCCAAGCAACAGAACCAACCTGGCTGGACAAAACAGTAGGTGGTAGGTTGGTAAACAACCTCTGGTTCTGTTTTTTCCAACCTGGGAAAACAACAACCAGGTTCAGGTCCTAAAAACAGAACCTGTTTTGTCCTTGCCTAAGCAGCCAAATTCTGGTTCTGCTTGTTTTCCCTGGCCCTGTAGCATGCAGATACAGACAAACAACATCCAATCTTCACCTAAATTGTACCCCTATAGTGCCTGCCCTGGTACACTATAGTCAACCAAACAAAAGAGTACAATTTCGAGTTGGATAGAACTGAATCTGCGCAATCAATTCAACCGAACTGCAAAGCTTCCATCTTGAGTTCCTTTGCGAGCTCGTCCTTTCCGCTTGCACTGTTCATAGCGCGTACAATGTTGTGCCGAGTTGCACATTGCGCGAGTACCTGAAAATGCATCAAGCGAAAAATGCGAAAGAAACAGAGACAAGTACATTCCATTCACACCCAAATGCATTAGCACACACATACTCGTACAAACAGACGGCAGGATGTCGGGCAAAGTGAATTTGCACCCACCACACTCCCCCTCAGCCTGCCGGCTGCATCCCCATTCTTCCATACTAGTTCATGCTCATTCCACTCATGCGCACACAATGCCAATGAGGCTCATCCGCAAGCCTCATGGTGAGGAAGTCTGCTGGCTGCTGGTGAGTCTTGATGTAGATCGGATTCACCGTCCCCCTCTTCACCTCCTTACGCAGCCAGTGCCACTTGATACGCATGTGCTTGTTCCGCCCATGAAGCACAGCGTTCCTGGCCATCCCAAGGGCTCCCTTGCTATCACAAAACAGCGGCGTAGCAACCTTCTGCTCCTGGCCAATCTTCTCTAACAGCCTCCTTAGCCAAATCACCTCCTTCACCCCGTGAAACATTGCCATGTACTCTGACTCCACCGAGGAAAGAGCTGTCTCCGTTTGCTTCTTGGACCTCCAACTAACAGGTCCTCCCCAAGTACGCAGATGTATCCTCCCACAGATGAGGAATCCTACTTCTCAGAGGCCCACGTAGCATCGGTAAAGTAAGTGAGAAACAGCTTGCCTTTTCCAAGCAGCTCCCCCTTCTCTTTCAGCACCTCAACCCCTCTGTTTGACCTGTGCAGATGCGGAGTATTGAACTCCAATGCTTGGGTGAGAGTTCAGGTACTTCACCAGACGTTCAGCTGCATCGACCCTAGCCAGCTGCCCAACCGAGAAAGAGATGTCGGGCCTTGTGCGAACTGCTGCGTACAAGAGGCTGTCTACCAATGACTGGAATTGCTGCTGCTCCTCGGCTTCAACCCCTTCATCCTCTGCAGCCTTCACAAGCTTGAACTCAGCTGGCAGGGGAGTTGCAACCTTGCGTTCATTCTCAATCCCATACTTCTCCCTTAGCTACTTGATGAACTTCTCCTGGTACAGCTTCAATCACTGTGATCTGGATCCCTCTCCACGTGCATCCCGAGGTAGTACTTTACCTCCCCAAGGTTCTTGCACTTGAAGTTCTCCATCAGCTGCTGAAGCACATTCTGGATCTCCTTCATGCTGCTGCTAAAGAGAAGAATGTCGTCCACGTAGACATCACCAGCTTCTCCCCCTCCCCCTTGAGAACGAGGCTGTCATCACAGCTGCTGGTCGTGAATCCTATCTCCTATAAACCAGCTGCCAACCTTTGGTACCAGCAGCGTGGCGCTTGCTTCAAGCCATAGATTGACTTGTTGAGCTTGCACACCCTGCCCGTATCATCCTCATACCTAGGCGGCTGCGTCATGTACACCTCCTCCTTTAAAATCCTATTGAGGAAGGCGTTGATATATCCATCTGAATGATGAATTTCCCACTAACGGCTGCATCTACCAACAAGACACGAAGGGTAGGGGGTTTGGCAGTGGGACGAAATATCTCATTGAAGTCCTGCTTCTCCTTCTGCATAAACCCCTTAGCCACCAGCCTACTCTTGTAGATGGTGACCTGTCCCTTGTCATCGGTCTTGATCCTTAGCACCCACTTGCACTGTACGGCTTTCTTCCCCTCAGGCAGCACCACCAGATCCCGTGTCCCATTCTCTAGCAGGCTCTGGTACTCAGCATTCCTAGAAACCAGCCACTTCTCCCTATCTGGTCCAGCTAATGCCTCCTCCATGCTAGCTGGTTTCTCTGGTGCAGGGGCAAGAAAACAGTAGGCAGGTTCATCCTCCTCATCCGGGTCATAGCCATGCGGTAGAATCAGCAATGCCTCCTCATTCCCAAGCTGCTGCTCCGCTACACCTGATCCTGCAGTCAGCTTCTTAGTAGTCATACGGGTACGTCCTGGCCTGGAGACGGGTGTCTCCCATCCCCTCATAACGACACCCTTCAGTTTCTTAGTTTTCCCCTGCTGCTGCTCTCCTCCCTCGGATCCAGCAGCTCCACTAGTGCTACCACTAGTCTCCACACCATTGTTTTCACCAGCAGGTGCCTCCTGTACCCTCTCCCCATCACCATTCCCTGCAGCTGCCTCATCTCCCTCCTCCCACACACTAGGAGTCAGGTCCAGCTGCATGGTGATATGCTCCAATTGCTGGGACACCCTGGCCTCCGGCTGTTTCTCCCAGCTCCCATACATCATGCCCTCAACAAACTTCACATCCCTGCTGTCAAACAATACACCCTTGGATGGTTCCCACAGCAGCCATCCCTTGCTCTCAGCAGCCAGCCCCAAATGCACACACCAGGTTGCACTCGCCCCCAACTTACTGCGATAGGTCTTGGGGACGTGGGTGATTGCCATGCAACCGAACACCCTCAGCATGTCCACCAGCGGCTTCCTCCCAAGCCACCTCTCCAACGGCAACCACTAGTCATCCCCAACCTTGGTGAGCACCCTGTTTCTAGTGACGGTAGCGTGCCGAACAGCATGGGGCCACATCGAGTTGCCCAGCCCAGATTCTATGAGCAGCGCCCTAGCTGTCTCCAGAATTGTTCGCCCGTTCTGCTACACCGTTCGACTGTGGGGTGTAAGCCGTGGTCAGCTCCCTCTGGATGCCCTGCTTCTTGAGCCAGGCCGTCATCTCAGCTCCAAGGAACTCACCACCCCTGTCTGTCCTAATCCGCTTCACCACACACTCCGCTTGCTTCTCCACGAATTGCAGCCAATCTTCCCGTATCGTGAAGGCGGCGTGGTCCTTTTGCTTCAGCGGATACGCCCACATGAGTCTGCTCCAATCATCCACAATGGTTACAAAATACCGTTCCCCCTTGTGCCCTTGCACCGGCAGCCGCCCCACCAAGTCCATCTGAACCAGCTCCAAAGGGTTCTTCCTCCTGCCAGCCACACTATGGAAGGGAAAACGGGTAAACTTTGAGAGCAAACATATTTCACAGTTATCATCGGGTGGCTGTTCGTTCAGCTTCAGACCCTTAACGGCTCCATCCTCCTCCAACTTCTTCAACAAGGGCATTGCCACATGCCCCAAGCATCTCGGTGCCGTTGCCCAATCCACGCCAACGCCGGCAGCTGCCACATGGATCTGTATACGTCCTTGCTTTCATTCAGATCCCAAAGCACCCGATTGCCCAGCTGCCCCTAGTACGTGCGAGCCCCATCCGTGCTAGTGCTCACCCTAGCCTTGGCAAGCTTACGGAAGAAGATGAGGTTGGCCTTGAGATCAGGAACGAGGAGAACGTCGTGCAGCACCACCGGCTTGCTATCCGCTCCCTAAAACGCAGCTCGTCCCGCACCAGCCACCTTCAGCGCGTGTCCAGAGGCAGAACACACCTCCTTGATCGGCGCACACCTCCTTGCGCGGCGTCATCGTCCAAACAGCGCCCGTGTCCAACACTCAACAGTTCAGGGGGTGCAGCTCTGCTCCAACCTTGGCAGAGGCGTCTCCTTGCTCCCCCTGTTCTCCAATATCGAAGAACTGGCCCGCGGTGCGCTCCTCCTTCTTCTCCGCACCGCCGTTGCTCTTCGGGTTGTTGCGGACGAATCCGCGACCATGTTAGCGCCGTTTTTCAGGTTCCTCTGCGCGCCGCCATCCTGGTGAGACGATTCTGGGGTGTCCAACCTTCGGGTTTCTTATAACACAAGAACCGGGGATGCCCCTCCTTCTCACAATACCAGCAACTCCCTTTCATTCTGCCACCAGCACCCGATCTGCCCCTTCGTCCAGATTACGCACCGCGACCCCAACCGGTACCTCCTTGTTGGTCGTTGGAGTCGTCGTCCTTTTTTGCACCGCGCCCAGCACCACCGAAGCCACGTCCCCTGCCACGTTTGCTCCCTTGCGTTCCGTAGCCGCTGCTGCCGTCATCTCCACCCCTCAGTTGGCGGCGACGGAAGTCCTCCTCCAGAATCTTCGTCCGCACCCACTCGAGCGTCCACAAGCTCTGATTCTGCGGCAGGCTCAATCCTCTCGTAAATTGAAGCCACGATTCTGGCAGCAGCGAGAGCATCTTTAAGAACTTGGTCTGGTCCCGGTAGGTGATTCCCGCGGTCGCCAACTTCGCGTACAGGTCGCGCATCTTGTCCATGACAGGTTGCACCGGCTCTCCCTCGCTCAGGCGCAACGCGGACAGCTCCCTCTCCAGCATTAACGTTGCGACAACGGGGGTTGGGGCGTGCAGCTCCTTCAACACGGTCCACGCCTTCGGACCGCACTCAACCTCCGGCAGCAGGTGCATGACGTGGTGACGCTGGTTCAGCTCCAAACTCTGCGACATCAAATAGTAGCCAGCCGAGGAGCACTCGTCCCAATCTTCCTGCAGCGTGGGGTCACTCGGTCTAGGCTTCTTCCCAATCATTAGTTTCAGCAATCCAATCTGACGGAAATAGAGTTGCATTTTCCAGGCCCAATCATCATAGTCCTCACCATTGAACTTCTCGACGGTAAAGTTCTTCAGCACCTCCTTGATCAGCGAGCCCTGGTTTGTTCACGCTCCCCTTAGCGCCGACACACCAGAATCTTGGCTGCCGCTACGATCTTGGGCTGAAGATTCATCAGCTCCCGCCGAGGTATTTCCCGCCATAGCTACATATAACGAGGATCGCTATAACGCAGCTCTGATACCAGCTTGTTGGTTTAAGGACCTAATAAACTCAAGCTACCAAGACCTAATCAAACTTAAAACCTCTCCTCGGGGTCACCTCCAAGGGTCCTTGGGTGCCTGGTACAAGACCAGCCCCTATCCTCGGGTCCGAGTTTGTAGAGAGAGGGATCAAGAATGACTTAGCCAAAATACTAAGAGCACCTTGAACGTCGCGTGGCGTATCGTGCAGACCGTCGATCAGATTAAGCTGAAAATTTTCTATGTCGAAGCTCGCTCCAAGAGCTTTAAAATCAGCCAAGTTGCCTCGCGAAAAGTTCTGCCATTACGGAGGTATGGCTCGGACAGAGTTGGCCAGCGTCATAGTATTCCGCCGTCGCACCGTGTAGAAACGAAATTCCAGCAAGGAAGGAATTCGGTTGAATCAATTTGACTATATCCAGGTACAAACAGAGAAGGAATAAATAGTTCTAGCTAGCAAGAACCTTGGGAATCAACCCGGGAACAACCAGGGATGATCCCAAATAATTCCAAGCAACAGAACCAACCTGGCTGGACAAAACAGCAGGTGGTAGGTTGGTAAACAACCTCTGGTTCTGTTTTTCCAACATGGGAAAACAACAACCAGGTTCATGTCCTAAAAACAGAACCTGTTTTGTCCTTGCCCAAGCAGCCAAATTCTGGTTCTGCTTGTTTCCCCTGGCTCTGTAGCATGCAGATACAGACAAACAACATCCAACCTTCACATAAATTGTACCCCTACATTGCCTGCCCTGCTACATTATAGTCAACCAAACAAAACAGTACTTTTTCGAGTTGGATAGAACTGAATCTGCGCAATCAATTCAACCGAACTGCAAAGCTTCCATCTTGGGTTCCTTTGCGAGCTCGTCCTTTCTGCTTGCACTGTTCATAGCGCGTACAATGTTGTGCCGAAGCGCACATTGCGCGACTACCTGCAAATGCATCAAGCGAAAATTGCGAAAGCAAACAAATGCATTCGCACACGCATACTCGTACAAACAGACGGCTGGATGTCGGGCAACGTGAATTTGAACCCACTAGTAAGTTGGGGGCGAGTGCAATCTGGTGTGTGCATTTGGGGCTGGCTGCTGAGAGCAAGGGATGGCTGCTGTGGGAACCACGCAAGGATGTGTTGTTTGACAGCAGGGATGTGAAATTTGTTGAGGGCCTGATGTATGGGGGCTGGAAGAAACAGCCGGAGGCCAAGGTATCACAGGAGATGGAGCAGATCACCATGCAGCTGGAGCTTACCCCTAGTATGTGGGAGGATGGAGAGAAGGCAGCTGCAGAGGGTGGTGATGGAGAGAGGGTACAGGAGGCACCCTCCTGGTGGAAGAGGTGGTGTAGAGGCTAGTGGTAGCACTAGTGGAGCTGCTGGACCTGAGGGTGAGCAGGAGCAGGGCAAAGCTAAGGCTCCTACACTACCACAAGGGAGAAAGCCGAAGGGTGTCATTATGAAGCGGTGGGAGACACCCGTCTCTAGGCCAGGACGTACCCGTATGGCCACTATGCAGCTGACTGCAGGAGCTGATGTAGCAGAGCAGCAGCTGGGGAACGAAGAGGCGTTGCTGATTTTACCTCAAGGCTATGACCCGGATGAGGAGGACGAGCTCGCGTACTGTTTTCTTGCCCCTGCACCAGAGGAACCAGCTAGCATGGAGGAGGCATTAGCTGGACCACATAGGGAGAAGTGGCTGGCTTCTAGGGATGCTGAGTACCAGAGTCTGCAAGGGAATGGGACTTGGGAACTGGTGGTGCTGCCTGAGGGGAAGAAAGCGGTACAATGCAAGTGGGTGCTGAGGATCAAGACCGATGACAAGGGGCAGGTCACCATCTACAAGAGTAGGCTGGTGGCTAAGGGGTTTATGCAGAAGGGGAAGCAGGACTTCAATGAGATCTTTGCTCCCACTGCCAAACCCCCTACCCTTCGTGTTTTGTTGGCAGATGCAGCCTTTAGTGGGAAATACATCATTCAGACGGATATATCAACATTTTTCCTCAATGGGAAATTAGAGGAGGAGGTGTACATGACGCAGCCGCCAGGGTATAAGGATGGTACGGGCAGGGTGTGCAAGCTCAACAAGTCAATCTACGGCTTCAAGCAAGAGCCACGCTTCTGGTACCAGAGGTTGGCAGCTGCTTCAGAGGAGATGGAATTCAGGACCAGCAGCTGTGATGAGAGTCTCGTTCTAAAAGGGGATGGGGAGAAGCTGGTGATGTTTCTGGTCTACGTGGATGACATTCTTCTATTCAGCAGCAGCATGAAGGAGATCCAGAAAGTGCAGCAGCAGCCGATGAATAACTTCAAGTGCAAGACCCTTGGGGAGGTAAAGTACTACCTCGGGATGCACGTGGAGAGGGATCCAGATGACAGGTGGTTGAAGCTGGACCAGGAGAAGTTTTTCAAGGAGCTGGGGGAGAAGTAGGGGATTGAGAAAAAACACAAGGTTGCAACTCCCCTGCCAGCTGAGTTCAAGCTTGTGAAGGCAGCAGAGGATGAAGCGGTTGAAGCCGATGAGCAGCAGCAATTCCAGTCCTTGATGGGCAGCCTTTTGTACGCAGCAGTTCACACAAGGCCCAACATCTCTTTCTCGGTTGGGCAGCTGGCTAGGGTGGTGCAGAATCCATGAGATGAGCAGATGGATGCAGCTGAACGTGTGGTGAAGTGTCTGAACTCAGACCCAAGCATTGGAGTTCAATTCTCTGCATCTGCACAGGTGACGCAGAAGGGGGTGGAGGTGCTGAAGGAGAAGGGGGAAAGGCTTGGAGAAGGCAAGCTCTTTCTCTCTTGCTAACGGCCGATGCTACTTGGGCTTCCGAGAAGAAGGATTCCTCATCTGTGGGAGGATACATATGCGTAGTTGGGGGAGGACCTGTTAGTTGGAGGTCCAGGAAGCAGACCGAGACGGCACTCTCGTCTGTTGAATCAGAGTACATGGCGATGTTCCATGGGGTAAAGGAGGTGATTTGGCTGAGGAGGCTGTTAGAGGAGATTGGCCAGGAGCAGAAGGTTGCTACGCCGCTGTTTTGTGACAGCAAGAGGGCCCTTGGGATGGCCAGGAACGCTGTGCTTCATGGGCTGAACAAGCACATGCGTATCAAGTGGGACTGGTTGCGTAAGGAGGTGAAGAGGGGGACGGTCAATCCAACCTACATCAAGACTCACCACCAGCCAGCAGACTTTCTCACCAAGAGGCTTGCGGATGAGCCTCGTTGGCGTTGTGTGCGCATGAGTTGAATGAGCATGAACTAGTATGGAATGATGGGGATGCAGCCGGCAGGCTGAGGGGAAGTGTGTTGGGTGCAAATTCACGTTGCACGACATCCTGCCGTCTGTTTGTACGAGTATGCGTCTGCGAATGCATTTGCGTGTGAATGAAATATTCGTATGTTTGTTTGCTTTCACAATTTTAGCTTTTAGCATTTGCAGGTACTCGCGCATTGTGCGCTTCGGCACAACATTGTACGCGCTATGAACAGTGCAAGCAGAAAGGACGAGCTTGCGAAGGAACCCAATATGGAAACTTTGCAGTTCGGATGATTTAAATGTGCAGATTCAGTTTTATCCAACTCGGAATTGTACTGTTTCGTTTGGCTAACTGTAGCAAGGCAGGCACTATAGGGGTACAATTTAGGTGAAGGTTGGATGTTGTTTGTCTGTATCCACATGCTACAGGGCCAGGTGAATCCAGCGGAACCAGCATTTGGCTGGTTGGGCAAAGACAAAACAGGTTCTGTTTTTAGGACATGAACCTGGTTGTTGTTTTCCCAGGTTGGAACAACAGAACCAGAGGTTGTTTACCAACCTACCACCTGTTGTTTTGTCCAGCGAGGTTGAATCTGTTGCTTGGAATTATGTGAAATCATCCCTGGTTGTTCCCAGGTTGAATCCCAAGGCCCTTGCTAGCTAGAACTATACATTCCTTCTCTGTTTGTACCTGGATATAGTCAAATTGATTCAACCGAATTCCTTCCTTGCTGGAATTTCGTTTCTACAAGGTGCGACGGCGGAATGCTACCGAGTTAACGCTAGTACGCTAGCACTACGACGCTAGGCCAACGCTGTCCGAGCCTTAACTCCGTAATGGCAGAACTTTTCGCGAGACAACTTGGCTTATTTTAAAGCGAGCTTTGATATAGGAAATTATCAGCTTAATCCGATCGACGGTCTGCACGATACGCCGCGTGACGTTCAAGCTACTCTTGCTTACTTGGCTAAGATATTTTTGACCCCTCTCTCTACAACCTCGGACTTGAGGATATGGGCTGGTCTTGTAAAAGGCATCCAATGACCCTTGGAAGTGACCCCGAGAGGTTATATGTTTTATTAAGTCATATTAGCCTGAGTTTATTAGGCCCTACACCACCATCCGCATGGATAAATTACGCACTTACTCTTAGCACCATCCACATTGGTAAGTAACGCACGTACTGTAAGTAGCATCCACATGAGTAAGTAACTCATTTTCTCTTAGTACCATCCACATGGGTAAGTAATACTCTTACTCTTAGTGCCATCCACATTAATAAGTAACGCAAGTACTGTTAGTACCACCCACATGGGTAAGTAACCCACTTACTTTTAGCACCATCCGCATGGATAAATTATGCACTTACTCTTAGCACCATCCACATTGGTAAGTAACGCACGTACTCTAAGTAGCATCCACATGAGTAAGTAACTCATTTTCTCTTAGTACCATCCACATGGGTAAGTAATACTCTTACTCATAGTGCCATCCACATTAGTAAGTAACGCAAGTACTGTTAGTACCACCCACATGGGTAAGTAACCCACTTACTTTTAGCACCATCCGCATGGATAAATTATGCACTTACTCTTAGCACCATCCACATTGGTAAGTAACGCACGTACTCTAAGTAGCATCCACATGAGTAAGTAACTCATTTTCTCTTAGTACCATCCACATGGGTAAGTAATACTCTTACTCTTAGTGCCATCCACATTAGTAAGTAACGCAAGTACTGTTAGTACCACCCACATGGGTAGGTAATCCACTTACTTTTAGCATTATTCACATGGGTAAGTAACCCACTTACTCTTAGCACCATCCACATGGGTAAGCAATACGTTAAATATTTGTGCCATCCACGTGAGAAAATAACGACTGTACTGTTAGTACCATCCACATCGGTAAGTAACACACTTACTCTTACTACCACACTTAGAACCATCCACATGGGTATGTAACACACTTACTCTTAGTACCATCCACATGTTTCAATAAGGCACATACTCTTAGCACAATCCACATGGGTAAATACTACATTTAATTGTGGTACCATCCACGTGGGAAAGTAACGACCATGCTATTATTACCATCCACATGGATAAGCAATACACTTACTCCTAATACCACCCACATAGGTAAGTAACACACTTATACTTAGTACCATCCACGTGGGAAAAGTAACGCACTTACTCTTAGTACCATCCGCATGGGTAATCAACGCACATACTATACGTATCATCTACGTGAGTAAGTAACGCATGTTCTCTTAGTATCATCGTAAGTAGCAGACTGATTCTTACTATGAATAAGTAACGTATTTACTGTTAGTACCACCCACATGGGTAGGTAACGCACTTACTCACTCTTAGCACCATCCACATGGGTAAGTAATACGTTAAATATTTGTGCCATCCACGTGGAAAAGTAACAACCATACTGTTAGTACTATCCACATAAGTAAGTAACATACTTGCTTTTAGTACCATACATATAAGTAACGCGCTTACACTTAGTACCATCCACATGGGTAAGTAACGCACTTACTCTTAGTACCATCCACATGTAAGTAACGCGCTTACACTTCGTACCATCCACATAAGTAAGTAACGCACTTAGTCTTAATACCAACCGCATGGGTAAATAAGGCATTTATTCTTAGCACTATCCACATGGGAAAGTACCGCACTTATTCTACGTACCATCTACATGGGGTAAGTAACGCATTTACTCTTAGTAACATCCACATGGGTAAGGGACGAACTTCCTATTAGTACCATCCACATGGGCGAGCTGGTCGACGGGTTGGTCGATCTGCACGGTGTCTCTGCGATGGCGCCGACTTTGGCAGGGCGCCGACTTCGGGAGGTCGACTTGGGAGGTCGACATGCGGAGGGCGCCGACCTGGCGTGGTCAGCTGACAGATGTGCTGGTCGACCAGGAGTGTGGTCGACCTGGGGCTGGTCGACCAGAGGTGTGGTCGACTTGGTGTGGTCGACTGGAGGTGGTCGTCGTCCGGGGTGGTCCACGGGCACGAGGAGAATAAGGTGGTCGACTTTGTTGCCCGGTCGACCAGGTTACCCGGGCGACATGGTTCTGCGGAAGAGTGCGACAGTCACCCAAGTGGTTCTGGCGAGGCCGACCCCGGTGGCTGTATCCCGAGGTCGACATGGCTGATCAGGTGCAGTTAGCAACGTGTGGACGACTTGGCGGCTGCGTTGGGCAGAGCACGCCAACCAGCTGCAAGCACCTGTGAAGCGAGTGCACTGCTGTCCTGCGGGTGCAACGCGGTGTAGCCGCCTTGCTGCAGCGTTGGCACGCCGTCGACCTGCAGCGTTGGCAGACCGCAGCTTTGCACTGCTGAAGCGCGATCGACCTTGCCGTGCTGGAACGTGGTCGACCGAGCTGTGCTGGCAGTCGTCCTGCATGCCTCCTATCTCTGATGTAGTAAACCTTGCGAATGTTTTGTCAACCATTGTTGTGAACTTTGGCTAGTGAAACTCTTGCCAATTTTCCCCGTGAATGCGCAAGTAGAGGAAGCACGAGTAAACGACTTAGGAGCGAACACAGAGATCACCCTCATATCCATGCCTAGCTCGTAGACTGGCTCCCGTTGATTAAGTTATCTCCGCACTGTAAGCATCATCCACATAAGTAACACACTTACTCTTAGTACCATTCACATGGATACGTAACGCACTTACTGTTAGTACCACCCACATCGGTCAGTAACGCACTTACTCTTAGCACCATCCACATGGGTAAGTAATACATTTTTTATTTGTACCATCCACATGGGTAAGTGGAAAAGTAACGACCATACTGTTAGTACCATCCACATGGGTAAGAAACACATTTTCGCTTAGTACCATCCACATAAATAAGTAACGCGCTTACACTTAGTACCATCCACATAGGTGAATAACGCACTTACTCTTAGTACCATCCACATGGGTAAATTGTTGGGTGCAAATTCACATTGCATGACATCCTGCCGCCTGTTTGCACGAGTATGCGTGTGCGAATGCATTTGTGTGTGGGAGGAATGTTCGTGTGTTTGTTTGCTTTCGCAATTTTCACTTGAAGCATTTGCAAGTACTCGCGCAATGTGCGTTTCGGCACAACATTGTACGCGCTATGAACAGTGCAAGCAGAAAGGACGAGCTCGCAAAGGAACCCAAGATGGAAGCTTTGCAGTTCGGTTGATTTGAATGCGCGGATTCAGTTATATCCAACTCGAAATTGTACTGTTTTGTTTGGCTGACTATACTGTAGCGGGGCAGGCACTATAGGGGTACAATTAGGTGAAGGTTGGATGTTGTTTGTCTGTATCTGCATGCTACAGGGCCAGGGGAAACAAGCAGAACCAGAATTTGGCTGGTTGGGCAAAGACAAAACAGGTTCTGTTTTTAGGACCTGGACATGGTTGTTGTTTTCCCAGGTTGGAAAAACAGAACCAGAGGTTGTTTACCGACCTACCACCTTCTGTTTTGTCCAGCCAGGTTGGTTCTGTTGCTTGGAATTATTTGGAATCATCCCTGGTGGAATTGATTCAAACGAATTCCTTCCTTGCTGGAATTTCGTTTCTATGCGGTTCGACGGCGGAATGCTACCGAGTCAACGCTAGTACGCTAGCACTACGACGCTAGGCCAACGCTGTCCGAGCCATAACTCCGTAATGGCATAACTTTTCATGAGACAACTTGGCTCGTTTTAAAGTTCTTGGAGCGAGCTTCAATATAGAAAGTTCTCAGCTTAATCCAATCGACGATCTACACGATACGTGGGACAACGTTCAAGCTACTCTTGCTATTTTGGCAAAGTCATTCTTGATCCCTCTCTCTACAAACTCGGACCCGAGAGTTAGGGCTGGTCTTGTACCAGGCACCCAAGGACCCATGAAGGTGACCCCGAGGAGAGGTTTTAAGCTTGATTATGTCTTAATAGCTTGAGTTTATTAGGCCCTTACGCCAACAAGCTGGTATCAGAGCTCCGTTATAGCGATCCTCGTTATAGGTAGCTATGGCGGGAAATACCTCGGCGGGAACTGGTAAATCTTCAGCCCAAGATCGTAGCGGCAGCCAAGGTTCTGGTGTCTCGGCGCCAAGGGGAGCGCGAACAAACCAGTGCTCGTTGATCAAGGAGTTGCTGAAGAACTTCACCGTCGAGAAGTTCAATGGTGAGGGTTATGATGATTGGGCCTGGAAAATGAGCGCGAACAAACCAGTGCTCGCTGATCAAGGAGTTTGCAGGTACTCGCGCATTGTGCGCTTCGGCACAACATTGTACGCGCTATGAACAGTGCAAGCAGAAAGTACGAGCTTGCGAAGGAACCCAATATGGAAGCTTTGCAGTTCGGATGATTTAAATGTGCAGATTCAGTTTTATCCAACTCGGAATTGTACTGTTTCGTTTGGCTAACTGTAGCAAGGCAGGCACTATAGGGGTACAATTTAGGTGAAGGTTGGATGTTGTTTGTCTGTATCCACATGCTACAGGGCCAGGTGAATCCAGCGGAACCAGCATTTGGCTGGTTGGGCAAAGACAAATCAGGTTCTGTTTTTAGGACATGAACCTGGTTGTTGTTTTCCCAGGTTGGAACAACAGAACCAGAGGTTGTTTACCAACCTACCACCTGTTGTTTTGTCCAGCGAGGTTGAATCTGTTGCTTGGAATTATGTGAAATCATCCCTGGTTGTTCCCAGGTTGAATCCCAAGGCCCTTGCTAGCTAGAACTATACATTCCTTCTTTGTTTGTACCTGGATATAGTCAAATTGAATCAACCGAATTCCTTCCTTGCTGGAATTTCGTTTCTACAAGGTGCGACGGCGGAATGCTACCGAGTTAACGCTAGTACGCTAGCACTACGACGCTAGGCCAACGCTGTCCGAGCCTTAACTCCGTAATGGCAGAACATTTCGCGAAACAACTTGGCTTATTTTAAAGCGAGCTTTGATATAGGAAATTATCAGCTTAATCTGATCGACGGTCTGCACGATACGCCGCGTGACGTTCAAGCTACTCTTGCTTACTTGGCTAAGATATTTTTGACCCCTCTCTCTACAACCTCGGATTTGAGGATATGGGCTGGTCTTGTAAAAGGCATCCAATGACCCTTGGAAGTGACCCCGAGAGGTTTTATGTTTTGTTAAGTCATATTAGCCTGAGTTTATTAGGCCCTACACCACCATCCGCATGGATAAATTACGCACTTACTCTTAGCACCATCCACATTGATAAGTAACGCACGTACTCTAAGTAGCATCCACATGAGTAAGTAACTCATTTTCTCTTAGTACCATCCACATGGGTAAGTAATACTCTTACTCTTAGTGCCATCCACATTAGTAAGTAACGCAAGTACTGTTAGTACCACCCACATGGGTAAGTAACCCACTTACTTTTAGCACCATCCGCATGGATAAATTACGCACTTACTCTTAGCACCATCTACATTGGTAAGTAACGCACGTACTCTAAGTAGCATCCACATGAGTAAGTAACTCATTTTCTCTTAGTACCATCCACATGGGTAAGTAATACTCTTACTCTTAGTGCCATCCACATTAGTAAGTAACGCAAGTACTGTTAGTACCACCCACATGGGTAAGTAACCCACTTACTTTTAGCATTATTCACATGGATAATTAACCCACTTACTCTTAGCACCATCCACATGGGTAAGCAATACGTTAAATATTTGTGCCATCCACGTGAGAAAGTAACGACTATACTGTTAGTACCATCCACACGGGTAAGTAACACACTTACTCTTACTACCACACTTAGAACCATCCACATGGGTATGTAACACACTTACTCTTAGTACCATCCACATGTTTCAATAAGGCACATACTCTTAGCACAATCCACATGGGTAAATACTACATTTAATTGTGATACCATCCACGTGGGAAAGTAACGACCATGCTATTATTACCATCCACATGGATAAGCAATACACTTACTCCTAATACCACCCACATAGGTAAGTAACACACTTATACTTAGTACCATCCACGTGGGAAAAGTAACGCACTTACTCTTAGTACCATCCGCATGGGTAATCAACGCACATACTATACGTATCATCTACGTGAGTAAGTAACGCATGTTCTCTTAGTACCATCGTAAGTAGCAGACTGATTCTTAGTATGAATAAGTAACGTATTTACTGTTAGTACCACCCACATGGGTAAGTAACGCACTTACATTTAGCACTATCCATATGGGTAGGTAAACGCACTTACTCTTAGCACCATCCACATGGGTAAGTAATACGTTAAATATTTGTGCCATCCACGTGGAAAAGTAACAACCATACTGTTAGTACTATCCACATAAGTAAGTAACACACTTACTTTTATTACCATACATATAAGTAACGCGCTTACACTTAGTACCATCCACATGGGTAAGTAACGCACTTACTCTTAGTACCATCCACATATAAGTAACGCGCTTACACCTCGTACCATCCACATAAGTAAGTAACGCACTTAGTCTTAATACCAACCGCATGGGTAAATAAGGCACTTTTTTTAGCACTATCCACATGGGAAAGTACCGCACTTATTCTACGTACCATCTACATGGGGTAAGTAACGCATTTACTCTTAGTAACATCCACATGGGTAAGGGACGAACTTCCTATTAGTACCATCCACATGGGCGAGCTGGTCGACGGGTTGGTCGATCTGCACGGTGTCTCTGCGATGGCGCCGACTTTGGCAGGGCGCCGACTTCGGGAGGTCGACTTGGGAGGTCGACATGCGGAGGGCGCCGACCTGGCGTGGTCAGCTGACAGATGTGCTGGTCGACCTGGAGCTGGTCGACCAGGAGTGTGGTCGACCTGGGGCTGGTCGACCAGAGGTGTGGTCGACTTGGTGTGGTCGACTGGAGGTGGTCGTCGTCCGGGGTGGTCCACGGGCACGAGGAGAATAAGGTGGTCGACTTTGTTGCCCGGTCGACCAGGTTACCCGGGCGACATGGTTCTGCGGAAGAGTGCGACAGTCACCCAAGTGGTTCTGGCGAGGCCGACCCCGGTGGCTGTATCCCGAGGTCGACATGGCTGATCAGGTGCAGTTAGCAACGTGTGGACGACTTGGCGGCTGCGTTGGGCAGAGCACGCCAACCAGCTGCAAGCACCTGTGAAGCGAGTGCACTGCTGTCCTGCGGGTGCAACGCGGTGTAGCCGCCTTGCTGCAGCGTTGGCACGCCGTCGACCTGCAGCGTTGGCAGACCGCAGCTTTGCACTGCTGAAGCGCGATCGACCTTGCCGTGCTGGAACGTGGTCGACCGAGCTGTGCTGGCAGTCGTCCTGCATGCCTCCTATCTCTGATGTAGTAAACCTTGCGAATGTTTTGTCAACCATTGTTGTGAACTTTGGCTAGTGAAACTCTTGCCAATTTTCCCCGTGAATGCGCGAGTAGAGGAAGCACGAGTAAACGACTTAGGAGCGAACACAGAGATCACCCTCATATCCGTGCCTAGCTCGTAGACTGGCTCCCGTTGATTAAGTTATCTCCGCACTGTAAGCATCATCCACATAAGTAACACACTTACTCTTAGTACCATTCACATGGGTACGTAACGCACTTACTCTTAGTACCATTCACATGGATACGTAACGCACTTACTGTTAGTACCACCCACATCGGTCAGTAACGCACTTACTCTTAGCACCATCCACATGGGTAAGTAATACATTTTTTATTTGTACCATCCACATGGGTAAGTGGAAAAGTAACGACCATACTGTTAGTACCATCCACATGGGTAAGAAACACATTTTCGCTTAGTACCATCCACATAAATAAGTAACGCGCTTACACTTAGTACCATCCACATAGGTGAATAACGCACTTACTCTTAGTACCATCCAGATGGGTAAATTGTTGGGTGCAAATTCACATTCCTGCCGCCTGTTTGCACGAGTATGCGTGTGCGAATGCATTTGTGTGTCAGAGGAATGTTCGTGTGTTTGTTTGATTTCGCAATTTTCACTTGAAGCATTTGCAAGTACTCGCGCAATGTGCGTTTCGGCACAACATTGTACGCGCTATGAACAGTGCAAGCAGAAAGGACGAGCTCGCAAAGGAACCCAAGATGGAAGCTTTGCAGTTCGGTTGATTTGAATGCGCGGATTCAGTTATATCCAACTCGAAATTGTACTGTTTTGTTTGGCTGACTATACTGTAGCGGGGCAGGCACTATAGGGGTACAATTAGGTGAAGGTTGGATGTTGTTTGTCTGTATCTGCATGCTACAGGGCCAGGGGAAACAAGCAGAACCAGAATTTGGCTGGTTGGGCAAAGACAAAACAGGTTCTGTTTTTAGGACCTGAACCTGGTTGTTGTTTTCCCAGGTTGGAAAAACAGAACCAGAGGTTGTTTACCAACCTACCACCTGCTGTTTTGTCCAGCCAGGTTGGTTCTGTTGCTTGGAATTATTTAGAATCATCCCTAGTTATTCCCAGGGTGATTCCCAAGGTCCTTGCTAGCTAGAACTATATATTCCTTCTCTGTTTGTTCCTTGGATATAGTGAAATTGATTCAAACGAATTCCTTCCTTGCTGGAATTTCGTTTCTATGCGGTTCGACGGCGGAATGCTACCGAGTCAACGCTAGTACGCTAGCACTACGACGCTAGGCCAACGCTGTCCGAGCCATAACTCCGTAATGGCATAACTTTTCACGAGACAACTTGGCTCGTTTTAAAGTTCTTGGAGCGAGCTTCAATATAGAAAGTTCTCAGCTTAATCCAATCGACGATCTACACGATACGCGGCACAACGTTCAAGCTACTCTTGCTATTTTGGCAAAGTCATTCTTGATCCCTCTCTCTACAAACTCGGACCCGAGAGTTAGGGCTGGTCTTGTACCAGGCACCCAAGGACCCATGAAGGTGACCCCGAGGAGAGGTTTTAATCTTGATTATGTCTTAATAGCTTGAGTTTATTAGGCCCTTACGCCAACAAGCTGGTATCAGAGCTCCGTTATAGCGATCCTCGTTATAGGTAGCTATGGCGGGAAATACCTCGGCGGGAACTGGTAAATCTTCAGCCCAAGATCGTAGCGGCAGCCAATGTTCTGGTGTCTCGGCGCCAAGGGGAGCGCGAACAAACCAGTGCTCGCTGATCAAGGAGTTGCTGAAGAACTTTACCGTCGAGAAGTTCAATGGTGAGGGTTATGATGATTGGGCCTGGAAAATGAGCGCGAACAAACCAGTGCTCGCTGATCAAGGAGTTTGCAGGTACTCGCGCATTGTGCGCTTCGGCACAACATTGTACGCGCTATGAACAGTGCAAGCAGAAAGGACGAGCTTGCGAAGGAACCCAATATGGAAGCTTTGCAGTACGGATGATTTAAATGTGCAGATTCAGTTTTATCCAACTCGGAATTGTACTGTTTCGTTTGGCTAACTGTAGCAAGGCAGGCACTATAGGGGTACAATTTAGGTGAAGGTTGGATGTTGTTTGTCTGTATCCACATGCTACAGGGCCAGGTGAATCCAGCGGAACCAGCATTTGGCTGGGTAGGCAAAGACAAAACAGGTTCTGTTTTTAGGACATGAACCTGGTTGTTGTTTTCCCAGGTTGGAACAACAGAACCAGAGGTTGTTTACCAACCTACCACCTGTTGTTTTGTCCAGCGAGGTTGAATCTGTTGCTTGGAATTATGTGAAATCATCCCTGGTTGTTCCCAGGTTGAATCCCAAAGCCCTTGCTAGCTAAAACTATACATTCCTTCTCTGTTTATACCTGGATATAGTCAAATTGATTCAACCGAATTCCTTCCTTGCTGGAATTTCGTTTCTACAAGGTGCGACGGCGGAATGCTACCGAGTTAACGCTAGTACGCTAGCACTACGACGCTAGGCCAACGCTGTCCGAGCCTTAACTCCGTAATGGCAGAACATTTCGCGAGACAACTTGGCTTATTTTAAAGCGAGCTTTGATATAGGAAATTATCAGCTTAATCTGATCGACGGTCTGCACGATACGCCGCGTGACATTCAAGCTACTCTTGCTTACTTCAGGGTGAAGTTCTTGAACTCGTACCCCAGCGTTGGAGTTCAATACTCCGCATCCTCGGTGGAGCAGGTGAAGCAGAAGGGGGTTGACGTGCTGAAGGAGAAGAGGGAGAGGCTTGGAGAAGGCAAACGTTTTCTCGCTTGCCTGGTTCGGGAAGGACCCGTTAGTTGGAGGTCCAAGAAGCAGACGGAGACAGCACTTTCCTCGGTGGAGTCCGAGTACATGGCAATGTTTCACGGGGTGAAGGAGGTGATTTGGCTGAGGAGGTTGTTAGAGGGGATTGGCCAGTAGCAGAAGGTTGCAACGCCGCTATTTTGTGACAGCAAGGGGGCTCTTAGGATGGCCAGGAACGCTCTGCTTCACGGGCTGAACAAGCACATGCGTATCAAGTGGCACTGGCTGCGTAAGGAGGTGAAGAGGGGGACGGTGAATCCGATCTATATCAAGACTCACCAGCAGCCAGCAGACTTTCTAACCAAGAGGCTTGCAGATGAGCCTCATTGGCGTTCTGTGCGCATGAGTGGAATAAGCATGAACTAGTATGGAATGATGAGGATGCAGTCGGCAGGCTAAGGGGGAATGTGTTGGGTGCAAATTCACATTGCATGACATCCTGCCGTCTGTTTGCACGAATATGCGCGTGCAAATGCATTTGTGTATGAATGGAATGTTCGTGTAATTGTTTGCTTTCGCAATTTTCGCTTGAAGCATTTGCAGGTACTCGTGCAATGTGCGCTTCGGCACACCATTGTACGCGCTATGAACAGTGCAAGCAGAAAGGACGAGCTCGCTAAGGAACCCAAGATGAAAGCCAGTTCGGTTCAATTGAATGCGCGGATTCAGTTATATTTAACTCGACATTGTACTGTTTTGTTTGGCTGACTAACGTGTACCAGGGCATGCACTATATGGGTACAATTAGATGAAGGTTGGATGGTGTTTGACTGTATCTGCATGCTAGAGGGCCGGGGGAAACAAGCAGAACCAGAATTTGGCTGGTTGGGCAAGGACAAAACAGGTTCTGTTATTAGGACCTGAACCTGGTTGTTGTTTTCCCAGGTTGGAAAAGCAGAACCAGAGGTTGTTTACCAACCTACCACCTGCTGTTCTGTCCAGCCAAGTTGGTTTTGTTGCTTGGAATTATATGGGATCATCCCTGGTTGTTCCCAGGTTGATTTCCAAGGTCCTTGCTGGCTAGAACTATTTATTTATTCTCTGTTTGTACCTGGATATAGTGAAATCGATTCAAGCGAATTCCTTCCTTGCTGAAATTTCGTTTCTATGCGGTTCGACGGCAGAATGCTAACGAGTCAACGCTAGTACGCCAGCACTACGACGCTATGCCAATGCTTTCCGAGCCATACCTCCGTAATGGCATAACTTTTCGCGAGGCAACTTGGCTCTTTTAAAAGTTCTTGGAGCGAGCTTCGATAAAGCAAATTATCAGCTTAATCCGATCGACGGTCTGCACGATACGCTGCGCAACGTTCAAGGTACTCTTGCTAACTTGGATAAGTCATTCTTGATCCCTCTCTCTACAAACTCGGACCCGAGGATAAGGGCTGGTCTTGTACCAGGCACCCAAGGACCCTTGGAGGTGTCTCCGAGGAGAGGTTTTAAGTTTGATTAAGTCTTAATAGCTTGAGCTTATTAGGCCCTTACACCAACATAAATAAGGCACTTACTCCTAGCACTATCCATATGGGTAAGTAACGCATTTACGCTAAGTACCATCCACATGGGTAAGTAACACATTTACTGTTAGTACTATCCACATTGGTAAGGAACACACTTACTCTTATTACCATCCATATGGGCAAGTATTGCACATACTCTTAGCACTTTCCACATGGGTAAGTAACGCACTTACTCTTAGCACAATCCACATAAGAATATAACCAACTTACTGTTATTACCCTCCACGTGGTACTCTTAACAGCATCCACATGGGTAAATTACGCTCTTACTCTTAGCACCATCCACATGGGTAAGTAATACACTTACTCTTAGTATTATCTACATGCGTAAGTAACACACTTACACTTTGTACCATCCACATGGGTAAGTGACTCACTTACTCTTAGTACTGTCCGCATCTGTAAATTACGCACTTACTCTTAACACTTTCCACATGTTTACGTAACGCACTTACTGTAAATAGGATCCGTATGAGTAAGTAACGCATTTTCTCTTAGTACCATCCACATGGGTAAGTAACGCACTTACTGTTAGTACCACCCATATGCGTAACTAACGCACTTACTTTCAGCACTATCCACATGGGTAAATAACGCACGTATTCTTAGTACCATCCACATAGGCAATTAATGCGCTTACACTTAGTTCCATCCACATAAATAAGTAACACACTTACTTTTGGCACCATCCACATGGGTAAATAAGACAATTACTCTTAGCACTATCCATATGGGTAAGTATCGCACTTACTCTACGTACCATCCACAAAGGTAAGTAACGCACTTACTCTACGTACCATCCACATGAGTCAACGCTAGTACGCTAGCACTCCAATGCTAGGCAAACGCTGTTTGCCAAGGGGTACCAGCAGAAGGAGAAGGTGGACTTCAAGGAGCTGTTTGCCCCTGTGGTGAAGCCGACGACGCTGCGAACCCTATTCGCGGGAGCCGCCATCAAAGGATGGGTAGTAAAACAAATGGACATCGTAACGGCATTCCTTAACGGCATCTTTGAGGAGGAGATTTTTATGGCGCAGCCAGAGGGGTTTGATGATGGTAGTGGCAGAGTGTGGAAGCTGAATAAGGCCTTCTATGGGCTGAAGCAGGCCCCTAGGCAATGGTACATGAAGCTGCGCGAAGTGTTGGAGGGGATCGGCTTCACTCCCTCAACGGCCGATCACTCCTTGTTCATGCTTGGCGAGGGGGAGCAGAGGAGCTTCATGGTGGTGTACGTGGACGACATCCTGATCTTCTCACCCTCTCCTGACCTTGTGAAGGAGGTGATGCTGAAGCTGCAAGACAAGTTCAAGTGCAAGTCCCTTGGTGACGTGAACTTCTACCTTGGGCTCCATATCGAACGAGACGTGGAGAAGCGGAGCATGCGAGTGCACCAACGGAAGTACCTGGAGGCGTTGGCTGCCAACTTCGGCCAGAGTGAAGGTCATGTGGCTACTCCCTTTTCCTCTGGGTTCAAGTGTGTGAAGGGGCCAGAGGAGGAGAGCGTTGGAGAAGAGGAGAGGCGCCGATTTCACTCGTTGGTGGGCAGCCTTATGTATGCGGCGGTAAACACCCGACCGGACGTCGCGTTTGCTACCGGGCAGCTGGCTAGGGTTGTGCAATGCCCTAATGAGGAGCAGGTAGCAGCTGGAATGAGGGTGGCCAAGTATCTTGGCCAAACACCGACCGTTGGGCTGCAATACTCGGCGGCGGCACAAAGGCGCCAAAAGGGCGCGGATGGTGTTGAACCCGGGCGTTTGTTCCTCACCGCCTACTCGGATGCTTCATATGCATCAGAACCAGAGGACATGACAAGTGTGGGAGGCTTCATATGCTGTGTTGGTGGAGGCCCAACTGCTTGGGAGAGCAAGAAGCAGGTTGACCAAGCTTTGAGCTCGGTGGAGTCCGAGTACATGGCACTCTTCCGTGCCGTACGGGAGATTGTGTGGCAGCGGCGTTTGTTGGCTGAATTGGGGGAGGAGCAGCAAGGACCTACCCCACTGTACTGTGACAGCCAGGGTGCCATTGCTCTTGCTAAGAACCCTGTGTTGCATGGACTCACGAAGCACATGAGGGTGAAGTGGCATTGGACGAGGAGCATGGTAACCGCGGGTGAAGTTGAGTTGCGCTACGTGAAGACCACGGGGCAGCCGGCTGACATGATGACCAAGAGGCTGGTGGAGCAGCAGCATTGGAAGTGTTGCAAGCTGGCTGGGATGGCTCTGAACTGAGAGAGCAACATATCCTAAGGCCAACGATCCGAGGGGGAGTTTGTTGGTGCAACCCTACGGTTTGCACTCGGCTTGTTGTCCGTGTGCGTGCATGTGCGTGTGTATGGAATGGTATGAGGGCATGGGATAATATATATTTCATGCTTATAATTGTGTGTGAATGTTGAGTCATGATGTCGAGTGTGTGTGTCGAGTCAATAGCGAGTTATCGCTAGACGTGTGTTACGCGGTCGTTTGTGTCTCGCGCGCGGTTTCTATTTTGTCGTGCGCGGTTTCTATTTTGTCCTGTGTCGAACGTTCGGCGTGTCGCAGGTGTGTGCAGCAGACCCATCAAGAACTCAAGGATGAGTTTGTGATGAAGAGCCCGAGCCTTGGTGTCAAGCCTCAAGTGATTTCGAAGCTCGCCAAAAGGGTACACCTCAAGATATTGAAGATAGTTACATTACTTTGTGTAGTGTAACATTTCACATGGTGTAGGCCCTAGTGAAGGGTAGTTTCGAGACCCTTCGTGGTTGGGGACAGTGTGGCACTGTTCCACATCACTGTACCTCGGCTCTTGGGGTTTGTAGGAGCTGGGAGTCATTCCCAACTCGTAACTCTTCCTAACTCTTCCTATCTTGTGTTCTAAGACTATAGTGGCTGCCATAGTGCCGTTCGTTCAAACCGACGCTGTGTCGTCAATTCTTTATCAAATCGTGCAATCTAAATTGATAATTGTAGACGACGTGAAGACGCTCCAGATCCAATTTGAATCAAGTCATTTGCAGCTGTGAGCAGAACGCTATCAACGTTTGAAGCCGCTGTGCAGAAATCCGTCTGTGCTCTCTATCTTTCGTTTTAGGCACATTCAAGCCTATTGTGACTATAACACACATAGCCGACCAGCTCCAGCGACTCTGGTCCACCACCGAACTCCAGGGCGGTATCACGTGTGTTGGCGAGGTAGGCGAGGCAGCGGTCGACCTCGTGCCAGTGCTGGTCGCTCCTCACCGTGAGGCCGCTCCCCAACTTGCTGCAGGTGAAGGCGATGTCCGTCCTCGTCGTCGTCGCCGCGAACTGCAGCGAGCCGACCTTCTGCCGGTACTCCTCCTCCTGGCGTTCATGCGCCTGCTCGTCGTCGAAGGTGAGCTCGGCGTAGGCGTCGACCGAGACCGGCGTCTTCGGGGTGCGCCCGGTCTGCTCCTTGTCAATGAAGCGCCTACGCAGCTTGTCGGCGTAGCCCTGCTGGCGCAGCCACAGCTTCCCCGCCGACCTGTCGCGCACGATCTGCACCGGCGAGATCTCGCCGATCTGCACCGTCGAGATCACAGCCCGAGGTACTTCTGCACCGGCGAGATCTCGCGCAGCTCGAAGGCGGCCTCCAGCAGCTCCTTCAGCATTGCGGGGCTGCTGCTGGCGGCGAGCAGGTCGTCGACGTAAACCAGCACCCAGCAAGCCACTCCGTCGTCGCCAACCTTGAAGTACAGAGCCTCGTCGACCTGGCTCTTCTTCCACCCGGCACTGACCAGCACATCGTTGAGCACCAAGTATCACAGCAGTGGCGACTGCTTCAACTCGTACAGGCTCTTCAGCAGCTTGCACACCCGGCCGGTTCCGTCGTTGAAGTAGTCCGGCTGGGACATGTACAGCACCCGGTCGAGCTTGCTCTGCAGGAAGGCGTTCTTCATGTCGAGCTGCATCAGGTTGAGGTTGAGGACGGCGACGATGCTGAGAAAGATCCTCAGCGTGACGTAGCTGCCCACCGGCGCGAACTTCTCGTCGTAGTCGGCGCCGTACACCAGCGTGAAGCCCTTCACGACCAGCCTTGCCTTCTCGCGCTCGACGGTGTCGTCGATGCGGTACTTCTTCGTCAGCACCCACCGGTTCTTCATGATGTTCACCCCCAGCGGGCGTTCGACCAGCTCCCACGTGCCCATGTTGATGAGGCTGCGGATCTCCTCCTCCATGGCGGCCTTCACCGCCGGGCCCTTCCATCTCGCCAGCGCCTCCTTCACCGTCATCGTCGAGATATCCTAACGGTGCTCGGGGTCGGCATGCATGTCGGGTTCGAGCTCCGAAAACTCCTCATCCTCCTCGGCGTCGTCGTACAGCAGGTTATCATCGTCCACGTCGTACACCGTGGTGAAGGCAGCGGGGACGAAGAAGTCAGGCGGCCTCCGAAGTCGGCCTGTACGCCGTGGTCCCAGCAGCACCTCCTCGGCGTCCCCTCCATCGTCACCGGCGTCGCTGTCCTCAGCGTCCTGCTGCATCTGAGTCGGCGTCCCAGCCGACTTCTCCCCTGTGGTCGGCTCCCCTGCCGACTGCCCGGTCGCTGACTGCTCCTTGGTCGGCGTCGCTGCTGCCTGCTCCCCTGTCGACTGCTGTTCTGCAGTTGCCTCCTTCGCCGGCTTCACCAAAGTCGGCGGCACCACCTGCTGCCTCCTGGTCGGCGTCAGCTTCGCTCCCACGCCGACTGGCACAGCATCACGTCGGCCACCGGCAATGCTTGGGGCCGGCGCCACAGGTGACGCCCCACTGCTCCCCTCATCGCCGGAGGCCGACGTCGGGGTCAGCCCAGGGAAGTCGGCAACAAGGGGAGGGGCAGGCGAGGGGCATGGAGAGGGGACGTCCTCGGCGTCCTCACCAGCAAGCTCACCGACCTCGGCGAGCAGAGGCAGCGTCGCCGTCGAGGTGTCCGTTGGCGGGTGTACCGGCGTCCGCCCCGACGCCGGCCCGTGCTCCGACTTCCACACCTCCAGCGACATGCTCTCGAAGAACACCACGTCCGACGTGGTGACCACCCGATTGTCGGCGATGTCGAGGAGTTCCCAGCCCTTGCTCTCCTCCGACACGCCGAGGTGAAGGCCCCACCTGGCCTTTGGCTTCAGCTTCCCACCACGCTGCTGCTCGGGGACCAAGAACTGCGCCATGCAGCCCCACACCCGCGCCATCGACGAGTCGGGCTTCTTCCCGGTGAGCAGCTGGTTCGGCGTCGTCCCCGGCGGCAGCGTCACCTCTCAAGGCAGTTGCGGACCCAGGTGACCTGCCGCAGAGCGAGGTGCCACCAGTGGTGCTGCACACCCATGTGCAGTAGCATCGTCCGCACCGACTCCACCACCGTCTGCATCTCCCGCTCCGCCATGCCGTTCTGCTGTGGGGTGTACGGGCAGGTCAGGTCGTCGACGATCCCCTTGCCGTTCACGAAGTCGGTGAACTGCTTCCCGAGGAATTCCCCTCCCCGATCAGAGCGCAGCATCAACACCGACTTCTTCGTCTGCCGCTCAGCCACCGCCAGCCAATGCACGAACACTGGCAACGCATCCGGCTTCTTGGCGACCGGCCTCACCCACACATAACGGGTCTTGCGGTCCTTCAACAGCAAGAAGTACAGGCTACCGTCCTTGGCAGCCCGCACAAGTCGATGTGCACGACGGCCAGCACGTCGTCCGCGTCGGGGCCCTGGTCGGGGAAGGTGTGCCGCGCCAGCTTCCCGGCGACGCAAGAAACGCACGGTGAGTCGGCGCCGGACGCCGACTTGAGATCTAGCCCGGTGGCGACCTCGTGCTTCGCCGAGCTCCGAATGGTGTCCATGCCAATGTGCGCAAGCCTCGCGTGCAGCCTGTCCGGCGTTGCCTTCGTCGCCGAGACTATCGCCCTCAGGGCCACCACCTCCGATGTGGGCGTCAGCTGCATGGCCGCACAGGGTTGCAGGTCGGTGCAGAGGACACGCCCGGTGTACGTCGCCCAACCGAGAACCTCTCCCTCCGCCGAGACGAGCAACATCCCGTCGCCGTTCTCCTGTAGCTTCACGCCGGTCTCCTTCAGCTGGCCGGCCGAAAGCAGGTTTGCTCGGACGCCTGGGACGTACAACACGTCAGGGATGAGCACCCGCTTCCCGGCCTCCCCTTGCAGAGCGACAGTGCCGCGGCCCTGAACGTCCTGCAGCGCCCCATTGAAGTCGCGCACGTGCTTCACGTCGCCGCTCGGCTCCAGGTCGACGAAGGCCTCCTTCGTCCCCATCAGGTGGTGAGAGCAGCCGCTGTCGAGCAGAAACACCGCCGGGTTCGCCTGCACAGCTGCCGCCACCGCCTGGAAGTCCTCGCCGGCCTCCGGCGCCAGTGAGACGGTCGGCTCTACGATGCCGACCAGCGAGCACGATGCTGCCTTGTCGTCGCGCCCCTTGCCGCCAGCAGAGGAGTCGGCGTCCTTCGCCGAGGTCAACGAGATCGACTGCTTCTCCTTGCGCGGCTTGTTCCCTCGACGTGGCCGACGGCTGGCCGACCTTCCGCGGCCCCCTTTAGCGCCGTCGTCGTCGGTATCGCTGCGGCCGGGGCACTTTAAGGAGAGATGGTCGGGGCTGTGGCAGATCCAGCACTCCCGACGCCGACTTCCTCCCCGACTGCCACCCGTGGCCGATTTTTGCTTGTCGGTGTCCTTTGCCGGCTTCCACCCGCTGCTCCCACCGCCGCCAGGCTACCCACGCTGCCCCGATCGGCCACCTTGCTTCGCTGGGGCAACGAAGTTTGCCTGCGCCAAGAGCTCCTGGGACCGCTCAGCTTCCTGCATCGCCTCGTCCTGCAGGATGTACGAGGTCAAGTTGTCCTCGTTGAGCGTCGCCCTCGTGCTTGGCGCCATTGACAACCGCTTCAGGAGGTTGTAGCTGCTCGAGAGTCCCTGCATAACGTGCGTGATGTAAGACGCCGTCGAGTACTGCGCGCCGGCCATCCTGATGGTGGCGAGAATTCGTCGAGCTCGGTTGCAATAGTCGGCAGCAGTCTCCTCGTCTCCCATACGCAGGTGCGTCAGCTGCCCCTCAAGCTGGGCGATGAACAAGTCGTCGGTGACCTGGTACGTCGACTCGATGAAATGCCACGCCCGGTGGCCAGCGTCGAGGTACTCCCGGCACCACTTCAGGGCGATCTGCACGCCCGGCGAGCAGCACCGCGAGATGACCGTGAAGGTCAACAGCTGCACGGCGTGAAACTCCCCACGCAGATCGGGGTCGTCCGGCGTCGCCACGGTGCCTCGAGCAAAGCTAATCAGCCCGGCCATCTCCCGCTGGGGCTCGATGGCTTCCTTCCAAGTGAGAATGTCCGGTCGACCAACGAGCGGCGGGGTGACCAAGATCCTGTCCGGCGTAAACTTGAAGTAGCCGTAGCTCGGTGCTATCCCGCCCGCCGTCACCTGGGTCGCCGACATCGGTGACTATCCGCTCCGTCGACCTCCGACGTCGCCCTGCGAGGAACCTGCAGCCGCCGACGACTGCATCCCTCGCGCCTGAACGTCGCCGGCTTCACCGGCGTGTATCACACCTCGTTGCCTCGACGTGCCTTCCGCACTGCTGCCGACCAGGCCTCCACTGGCGTTGACGCCCACGTCGACGCCGCCGTCGTTGTTCACCGGTCGAGGAGAGGCTGGTCGAGAAAGGAGGTGCTCCGCCACCCACACGGAGCGGAGTCCTGCCTCGACGACAGCCCAGGGTATCGCCCCGTACTCCTGGGCCTCATGGCGTCTCCTCGCATCCTCCAGCTGTGCCTCAAGGGTGTCCATCACCTCGGCGTCACCTACGCGCACGCCAGTGACTGCACGGCTGCCGGTCTACGAACACGATCGGTTAGTGCAAAGTCGGCTAGACTGAACTATGTCGCGGTGTCGTCCACGCTCACCGCACCATGCGGAGATAACTTTAGCAACGGGACCTAGACTACGGGCTAGGCACAGGTGCTCGAGTGATCTCTGCGTACGTTGTTCCTTAGTCATTTTCCTAGTGCTCACACTGCTTGCTAGATCACGGGGCAATTTGGCAAGAGTTTCTCTAGAGAAAGTTGACAACAATGGTTAGCAACAACATTGGCAACACAGACTACATCAGAGTAGCTAGGCTGCTGGTCGACCTCCAGCGCAGCACGGTCGACTGCGCTCCAGCGCAGCAGCGCTCGCACCGCTCCAGCGTAACAGAGTAGCGGTGCGCCAACGTTGCAAGTCCATGGCGTGCCAACGCTGCAGCAAGTCGGCTGCACAGCGTTGCACCCGCAGGACAACGGTGCATCTGCTTTGCAGGTGCGCGCAGCTGGTTGGTGTGTCAGATTTATATGACATAGCTACTGTAGGCTAGAGTGGGGTAGCACATATGGGGTACAGTTTTCTAGGGTTTGCTTCTTGTACCCAACTTTCACTTAGTCATTCTCATTCCTGTTTTTCTTAATTCACATGGTATAGAGCGGGTTCCTACATGGGACCGTTCCTTCCTAAGGGCCCACCATAAGAATTTTTTTTTTAGCTGCCCGCGCACATTGCGCCCTGCCCTAAAATTTTTTTTTAGCGGCCCCTACGCTGCCTCTACGCGGCCCCTACGCCGCCTCCCACGCGCCCCCTATGCGGCCCCTGGCGGCGCCCTGACGAGGCCCCTGCCGGCGCCCTATCGCGGCCCCTGACGCGCCCCCTGGTGGCGCCCTGACGCGGCCCCTGGCGGCGCCTGACGCGGCCCTGACGCGGCCTGACGCGGCCCCTGGCGGCGCCCTGACGCAGCCCCTGCCGCGGCCCTGACGCGGCCCTGCCGCGGCCCCTGACGCGGCCCTGACGCGGCCTGCCGCGGCCCCTGCCGCGGCCCTGAAGCGGCCCCTGACGCGGCCCTGACGCGGCCCTGACGCGGCCCTGCCGCGGCCCCTGGCGGCGCCCTGACGCGGCCCCTGACGCGGCGCCCTGACGCGGCCCCTGCCACGGCCCTGACGCGGCCCTGCCGCGGCCCCTGACGCGGTCCTGACGCGGCCTGCTGCGGCCCCTGCCGCGGCCCTGAAGCGGCCCCTGACGCGGCCCTGAAGCGGCTCTGCCGCGGCCCTGACGCGGCCCCTGCCGCGGCCCCTTACGCGGCCCTGACGCGGTCCTGCCGCGGCCCCTGGCGGCGCCCTGACGCGGCCCCTGACGCGGCGCCCTGACGCGGCCCTGCCGCGGCCCCTGACGCGGCCCCTGCCGCGGCCCCTGACGCGGCCCCTGACGCGGCCCCTGTCGCGGCCCCTGACGCGGCCCCGCCACCTACCTTTCTGGCCCCGCCGCCTCCTCTCAGCGGCCCCGCCGCCTCCTCTCAGCGGCCCCGCCGCCTCCTCCCAGCGGCCCCAGACGCCGCCCTCTCAGCGGCCCCGCCGAGCCGCCCAGCAGCCTAGCCGCCCAGCAGCTGAGCCACCGAGCCGCCCAGCAGCCGAGCCGCCGAGCCGCCCAGCAGCCGAGCCGCCCAGCAGCCGAGCCGCCCAGCAGCCGAGCCGCCCAGCAGCAGAGCCGCCGAGCCGCCCAGCCGCCGAGTCGCTGAGCCGCCCAGCAGCCGAGCCGCCGAGCCGCCCAGCAGCCGAGCCGCCCAGCAGCCGAGTCGCCGAGCCGCCCTGCAGCCGAGCCGCCCGAGCCGCCCTGTCCGGTAAGAGCAGCGCCTCTCTCACAGCACTGCCCTCACCCCACTGTTTGCGCTGCTAGTCTACTACTGTCATGGCTACCCCTAGTGTCCTCGCTTTTGACGCTGAGGGTCGGGCCATTGACTTTGACGTCTGGATAGATGACCTGCAGCTTTTCTTACAGTGCGATAGGGCAGACGGCCTCTCCCTCTTTGACCTCACTTCTGGTGCCTCTCCTGCTCCCGCCACTGATGCTGACGCAACTGTTCGCTCCCAGTGGGCCACGCGCGATGCTGCTGCACGTCTTGCTGTGCGTCGCCACCTGCCTACCTCTGAGCGTGCGCACTTTAGCCAGTACAAGAGTGCTCAGACCTTGTACGACGCTGTAGTTGCACGCTACTCCTCCCCTGCCACTGCTGCACTGAGCCGCCTCATGCTACCGTACCTCTTCCCTGACCTTGCTGCCTTTCCCACAGTCGCTGACCTCATCACGCACCTCCGCACTAGTGACACTCGCTACCGCGCTGCGCTTCCTGCTGAGTTCTGCGCCAAGAACCCCCCCCCCATGTACATCACCCTCTACTACATCGTCACCCGTCTCCCTGACTCCCTTCGCGTAGTCAGGGACCACTTCCTCTCGGTTTGTCCCACCACTCTCACCGTTGACCTCCTCGAGAAGGCCCTCCTAGCAGCAGAAAAGAGCATAGTCGCTGTAGGAGCCTCTCGTGGTGACCCTCGCACCCCCATCTTTGAGGGGTGTTCCCCCTCCCCTCTTTTGCCCTCTGTTGCCTCTGCTGCTGCGGCCGACCTCGCTGGTTTGGAGTCGGTTGGGGCAGCGTCTACCCCTAGCGGGAGACGCCGCCCTGGCAGGGGCAAGGGGGGCAGGGGCGCTGGAGGAGCTAGCGGGGGCGGTGGAGGCGGCGGTGGAGGTGGTGGAGGAGGTGGTGGTGGCGGTGGGAGTGGTGGCGGGGGTGGAGGTGTAGGTGGCGGCAGTGGAGGCGCAGGAGGCAGCGGCGGTGGCGGAGGGAGCGGAGGTGGCGGCGGTGGAGGAGGAGGCGGCGGAGGAGGTGGAGCTGGTCGGGGTGGCGCTGCGCAGAGGGTCAGCTCCGGTGGTGGTCAGCGCCAGCAGCAGCAGCAGCAGCAGCAGCAGCAGCGCACTCGTGACGTCCCCTCCCCTCAGCAGCTCCGTGAGTGGTACACTGCACGCCAGAGGGGTGGGGGTGCTGGTCCGTGCACCTACGTCCTGCGCACCGGCGACCGCGCGGGTGAGCAGTGCGGGGGTGCGCACTCCACCCAGCGCTGCTTTGGCCGCCTCACGGACGCTTGGCGTCACCAGTTCCCTGAGGCCACTGAGATCTCCCGCTGGGGTGAGCTGTCTAGGGCGGGTGTAGCTGTCTTTGACCTTGACTTTGATGCTATTCTTGCTGCCGTGTATACTGTGACTATTAGTGATGAGGGTGACTGTTACCGGTGTTTTCCGCCCGACCCGGGCATTGAGACTGCTGCTCTAGGTACTGGTGAGGCTGCTGCTCTAGGTGCTAGCGAGGCTGCTGCTCTAGGTGCGTCTACTCCCTCAGGTGCTGGTGAGTCTGCTCTCTCAGGTTCTGCGTCGGCTTCGGCCTCCCACACCTTCACACTTGACTCGGGGGCTTCTCGCTCCTTCTTTCGAGACCGCACCACACTCACGCCGCTTGGCCGGCCAGTTGCGGTCTCCCTGGCAGACCCCTCTGGGGGTCCTGTCCTTGCTCACTTCTCCACTGTCCTCCCGTGTCCGGCGGCCCCCTCTGGCACCCTGTCTGGTCTCTACCTCCCCTCGTTCTCTACGAACTTGGTGAGTGGTGCTGACCTACAGGATGCGGGGGTTCACCAGTTCACTCCTGCGAGTCAGCGGGTGACCCACTGCACGGACGCTCGGACAGGCCGCCACCTGGCCACGTTTACACGTCGGCCAGGGTCGAGCCTGTACACACTGACCACTGCGTCTCCTCCAGTCCCTGCGTCTGGTCAGGTAGCTGCGTCGGGTCAGGTGTTTGCTGCAGCGTCCAGGTCTGGTCCTGAGTCTGCCCCCTGCTCGTGTCGCCTCCTGTCTCACGAGACTCTCCTCTGGCACCACCGCCTTGGCCACCCCTCCCTGCTTTGTCTCCGGAGCATGGCCTCCCGTGTCCTTGTCTCTGGTCTTCCCCGGTCCCTCCCTCCCCTTCCTCCGGGGCCAGGCCCTACCTGCGTCCCCTGTGTCGAGGGACGGCAGCGGGCTACCCCTCACTCCTCCCAGTTTCCTCCGACAGAGGCCCCGCTGCAGACGCTTCACATGGACGTGTGGGGCCCGGCCCGCGTCCGTGGACAGGGTCACGAGCGCTACTTCCTGCTGGTGGTTGACGACTACTCGCGTTACACCACAGTCTTCCCCTTGCGCAGCAAGGGTGATGTCACTGAGGTGTTGATCGACTGGATCCGCACAGCTCGTCTCCAGCTCAGGCGGAGCTTTGGCTCGGACTTTCCTGTTCTGCGTCTGCACTCTGACAGAGGCGGAGAGTTCTCCTCTGGCCTTCTGCGAGCCTACTGTCGTGCACGAGGCATCCGCCAGACCTTCACGCTTCCGGACTCTCCACAGCAAAATGGGATTGCTGAGCGCCGCATTGGCATGGTCATGGACGTCGCCCGTACGTCCATGATGCATGCGGCTGCCCCCCATTTTCTGTGGCCGTTTGCGGTTCGGTACGCGGCGCATCAGATCAACCTTCAGCCCAGGGTCTCCATGCCGGAGACCTCCCCAGCTTTGCTGTGGACGGGGAAGGTTGGCGATGCGTCTGCGTTCCGTGTCTGGGGATCTCGGGCGTTTGTCCGCGACTTGTCTGCGGACAAGCTGTCCCCTCGTGCTGCTCCTTGCGTCTTCCTGGGTTTCCCCCCTGACGCCCCAGGGTGGCAGTTCTACCACCCCACCTCTCGCCGTGTTCTGTCCTCCCAGGACGTCACGTTCGACGAGTCGGTCCCCTACTACCGCCTCTTCCCCTACCGCACTCCGTCCCTCCCCCCGCCACCGCTCTTCCTTGTACCAGGTCCCCCCCCGGTAGACCCCCTCCCCCCTCAGGGTCCTGCCCCTTCAGGTGTGTCCCAGGTAGACGCTGTTGAGCCTGTCGAGGTCGCTGGTGACTCTGGTGCTGCTGAGGGTGCTGAGCCTGGGGGTGCTGACTCTAGGGGTGCTGAGCGTGTGGGTGCTACGCCTGGGGGTGCTGAGCCTGGGGGTGCTGAGCCTGGGGGTGCTGAGTCTGGGGGTACTACGACTGGGGGTGCTGAGCCTGGGGGTACTACGCCTGGAGGTGCTGAGCCTGGGGGTGCTGCGTCTGGGGGTGCTGAGCCTGGGGGTACTACGCCTGGAGGTGCTGAGCCTGGGGGTGCTACGCCTGGTGGTGCTGTGCCTGGCGGTTCACCGGGTGCTCCCTCTCGCCGAGAGCCACTCTCTCCCCAGGAGCTGCGTGAGTGGTTTGCCCGGCGCTGGAGGCGAGCTGCTGGAGCTGCTGGAGCTGGAGGTGCTGCGGGTACTGGAGGTTCTGTTGCTTCTGAGGGAGCTGGTGCCACGGGTCCCGGAGGTGCTCGTACTGGGAGTTCTGGAGCTGCTGGACCTGCGGGTACTTCTGGAGCTGGAGTTGCTGCGGGTGTTGGCGCGGAGGCTACTGCTGTCGGTCCTGGAGGCAGTCCTGCTGGGGGTACTACTGGTGCTGCTGGGGGTTCTGGAGCTGGAGCTGCTACTGGTGCTGGTGCTGCCCCTGCGGGTGCTGGTGCTGTCCCTCCTGTGTCTGGAGTCGCCGCGCGGCCTCGGCCGTACTTCGTTCCGCTCCTTCAGCAGGTTCTTGGTCTCCCGCCTTCTACTGGTCCTCCTCCTCCCTTAGAGTGTCCACAGCCTGTCCCGTCGCAGTTACAGTTACAGCCGGCCTCCCCACTGCCTGCTCCGTCTCCCTACACTGGTCCTACTGGAGGTCTTGCTGAGCGTCGTGAGCCTGCGTCTCGCCCTGCGTCGCCTGTCCGTGCTGCTCGCACTAGTGGTCGCGGTTCGCGTCAGCGTCCTCCTCCTGTCCCTGGCACGCACCGGATGTCTCTGCGTCCGTCCACTGCTCCTCTGCGTGCCCCTTTGCCTTCTCCTCCTGAGTCTTCTCTTCCTACTCTTGCCGACCCGGAGTCGGACTCTCTTCGCGCTGCCAGTCCTACTGTCACGCGTCTCCTTGCTACGGTTGTCACTGACCCTTCCTTTGAGTCCACTGCTGCGTCTGCTCTAGTTGCTGAGCTCGTCGACTTTGCTGCTCGCTGTCGCCTAGACTACGTCGCCAGTCTTGTTGCTGAGTCTGAGTCTGTCTGTCCTCCGTCCGTCGGGGGTGAGTGTGCCCTTGGCACGGACGTCCTTGAGGACAGGCAGGAGGAGTTCCAGTGCTTGGCCGCTGCTTCACCTCATCTCGTGTCCGTACTGCTTACCCCTGAGGGAGACCCGGATGCACTTGACATCCCGACTCCGCGCTCTTACGCGGAGGCGATAGAGGGTCCCTACTCCTCTCAGTGGCAGGCAGCTATGGACGCAGAGATGGCTTCCTGGAAGTCCACAGGCACCTACGTTGACGCTGTTCCCCCTCCTGGGGCGAACATCGTCAGTGGCATGTGGATTTTCAGGGTGAAGCGACCGCCGGGTTCTCCGCCTGTCTTCAAGGCGCGTTACGTGGCTCGTGGCTTCAGTCAGCGGCAGGGAGTTGACTACTTTCAGACCTTCTCTCCCACCCCGAAGATGACCACTCTTTGGGTACTGCTGCACGTAGCTGCTCACCGTGACTACGAGCTACACTCTCTTGACTTCAGCACTGCTTTCTTGCAGGGCAGCCTGCACGAGGAGATCTGGCTGCGTCGCCCACCTGGCTTCACTGGGTCTTTTCCTCCTGGCACCCAGTGGAGCCTACGGCGGCCAGTCTACGGTCTCCGCCAGGCACCGCGTGAGTGGCACGACACACTGAGGACTACACTTGCGGCTCTTGGGTTTGCTCCCTCTACTGCCGACCCGTCGCTGTTTCTGCGCACCGACACTTCTTTGCCGCCGTTCTACATCCTCGTGTACGTCGACGACTTGGTCTTTGCCACAGCTGACACTGCTGGACTAGCCCACGTGAAGTCCGAGCTGCAGAAGAGACACACGTGCACTGACCTGGGTGAACTGCGCAGCTACCTTGGCTTGCAGATCACTCGGGACAGAGCACGCCGCACCATTACCCTGACTCAGTCACACATGGTGCAGCAGGTCCTTCAGCGCTTCGGCTTCACGTACTCCTTGCCTCAGGCCACTCCTCTGCCTACTCGCCACTCGCTCTCAGCTCTGCCTTCGGATGAGTCCGTAGAGTCGAGTGGCCCGTACCCAGAGCTTGTTGGCTGCCTCATGTACCTGATGACCTGCACACGACCTGACCTTGCATACCCTCTTAGCATTCTTGCACGCTATGTTGCTCCTGGGAGACACAGACCGGAGCACATGGCTGCAGCGAAGAGGGTGTTGCGCTACTTGTGCAGTACGTCGGGCATGGGGCTTGTGCTTGGAGGGCAGAGTCCAGTGGTCCTTACTGGGCACGCAGACGCTTCTTGGGCTGACGACCAGGCTACGCAGCGGTCGTCACAGGGTTACACCTTCAGCCTTGGTTCCGGCTCTGTTTCGTGGCGGGCTACTCGCTCGTCTTCTGTTCTCGGCTCCAGTTGTGAGGCTGAGATCTACGCAGGAGCCATGGCTGCACAGGAGCTTCGCTGGCTCACCTACCTGCTGACTGACCTCGGAGAGTTGCCTCGTTCTCCTCCAGTGCTGTACGTAGACAACAAGGCCATGCTGGCCTTGTGTCGGGAGCAGCGACTGGAGCACAGAACGAAGCACATTGCTCTCCGCTACTTTCTTGCTCGTGAGCTGCAGCAGCGTGGTCAGCTGCGTCTTGCGTACGTGGCCTCTGAGGCCAACACTGCTGATATCTTCACCAAGGCACTTGCGCCTTGTGACCATCAGCGCTTCTGTACTCAGCTGGGCCTTGTGCCTACCTTGCCTCACTTGCTCACCTCTTGACCTTGCTTGTACTGTTACATATATATATACCTGCTCTTGTTTGTCTAGCCTTTTTTTATATATATGTGTACTCCTGCTTGTGAACTGGCCTTGTGGCCTTGAACTTGTGCTCGGAATGTGTGGTGACTTTGTGATCCACCCTGAGCTTGTTTTTTGCTTTGCTTTGCTTGACTGGTCTTGTGACCCCTTGTTCTCCCCCACTTTGCCTATGGGGGTGTGTCAGATTTATATGACATAGCTACTGTAGGCTAGAGTGGGGTAGCACATATGGGGTACAGTTTTCTAGGGTTTGCTTCTTGTACCCAACTTTCACTTAGTCATTCTCATTCCTGTTTTTCTTAATTCACATGGTGCGCTCTTCCTTGTCACGTGCACAGCGCAGACGCCTGGCAGACTCCACGCCAGTGACTGCGCCCACCAGCCACGTCGACCGGGCAACCACGCCTGGTCGACCAGCGCAGTCCGTAGCCGACCACACATGCCCGACGTCCCTAGTCCGGCGTCCAGGCGCCCAGGACACCGTCCGAAACCCCAGGTCGGCGTCCAGACGCCCAGGACGCCTTGCAAACGTCCAGGGCGGCGTCCAGCCTCCCGGGACGCCGACCAGACGCCCAGGTCGGTGTCCGGCCTCCCAAGACGCCGTGCAGAAGCCCACGACATCGACCAGGCGCCCGGGTAGCCGTGCCGACGCCCAGGTCGGCGTCCAGCTTTCCAGGACGCCGTCCAGGCGTCCTGGACGCCAACCACGCGTCCAGGACGGCGTCCTCATGCTCGGCGCCCTCTAGCTAGGCGCCCTCCAGCTCGGCGCCCTTGCAGTGGCCCCCGTGCCCACTGCTACAGGTCAGCTGCAACCCCCGCACATCCGACCACGAGGTCGGCTCCGCCCAAGCGAGGACGGGGCCACACAACACACCCGTTGACAGCCGGTCCACATGTAGAGTTATATAAAAGACAGCAAACAGTACAGTGATCATTACCTAGCAAGAGTAAGCATGCATGTATATATATATATATGTCACAGTACAAGCAAGGTCAAGAAATGAGCAAGTGAGGAAAAATAGGTACAAGGCCAACACAGTACAGAAGCGCTGATAATCACAAGGCTGAACGTGTAACCCTGAGACGACTGCTGCATAGTAAGCTCGTCAACCCACGAAGCGTCTGAGTGTCCAGTGAGGACAACTGGACCCCGCCCTCCAAGCACGAGCCCCATGCCCGATGTACTGCACAAGTAACGCAGCACCCTCTTCGCAGCATCCCAGTGCACCTTTCGGTGCCTACCAGGAGCCACGTAGCGTGCCAGAAGTCCAAGAGGGTACGCAAGGTCAGAACGAGTGCAGGTCATCAGGTACATGAGGCAGCCCACTAGCTCTGGGTACGGGCCACTCGGCTCTAAGGACTCGTCCGAAGGTGGAGCTGAGAGCAAGTGACCGGTAGCCAGAGGAGTGGACTGTGGCGAGGACCAAGTGAAGCCGAAGCGCTGAAGGACCTGCTGCACCATGTGTGACTTAGTCAGGGTGATGGTGCGCCGTGCTCTGTCCCGGGTGATCTGCAAGCCAAGATAGCTGCGCAGCTCACCCAGGTCTGTGCACGTGTGTCTCCTCTGCAGCTCCGACTTCACAAGGGCCAGTGCCTCAGTGTCAGCAGTGGCAAAAACCAAGTCGTCGACGTACACGAGGATGTAGAACGGCGGCAGCGAAATGTCGGTGCGGAGAAACAGCGACGGGTCTGCAGTCGAAGGAGCAAACCCAAGTGCCGCAAGTGTCGTCCTCAGTGTGTCGTGCCACTCACGAGGCGCCTTACGGAGACCGTAGACTGGCCGTCGGAGGCTCCACTGGGTACCTGCAAGAAACGACCCAGTGAAGCCAGGTGGACGGCGCAGCCAGATCTCCTCGTGCAGGCTGCCCTGTAGGAAAGTTGTGCTGAAGTCAAGAGAGTGAAGCTCATAGTCACGCTGAGCGGCAACGTGCAGCAGCACCCGAAGAGTGGTCATCTTTGGGGTAGGGGAGAAGGTCTACAAGAAGTCAACTCCCTGTCGCTGACTGAAGCCTCGTGCAACGTAACGAGCCTTGAAGACAGGCGGAGAACCTGGCGGCCGCTTCACCCTGAAAATCCACATGCCATCGACTACCTCGCCCCAGGTGGGGGAACTGCGTCGACGTAGGTGCCTGACGTCCGTGCCAAGAGCAGACTCACCCCCGTGGACGGAGGACAGACAGACTCAAACTCAGCAATAAGACTTGCGGCGTAGTCGAGACGACAAGAAGCAGCAAAGTCAACAAGCTCAGCAACTAAGGCAGACGCAGCAGCAGACTCAAAAGAAGGGTCAGTGACAACAGTGGCTAAGAGACGTGTAACAGTAGGACTGGCAGCACGAACTAGTTCAGACTCAGGGTCCGGAAGTGAGGACGTAGGAGGAAACGGCAGAGGAACACGCTGTGGAACAGAGGAAGGACGAAGTGTCATAGTGTGCGTGCGGGGACAGGAGGAGGACGCTCACGAGGAACACGGCGACCAGGGCGACCAGTGCGAACAGGCGAGCCAGGACGAGACGCAGGCTCACGACGCTTAGTAAGTCATCCTATCTGCTCAGTGTAAGGAGAGGGAGCAGGCAGTGGGGAGCCTGGCTGTAACGGGAGACCAGTAGAAGACGGGAGACTAAGAACCTGGCGAAGCACCGAGCCAGGCGGCGGCAGAGACGACGGTGACGGTGGAGCGAAGAACAGACGCGGCGGTGCAGCACCACCAGTACTAGTACCAGCAGCTCCAGCACCTCCAGCTCCAGAAACTCCAGCTCCAGCACCTCCATCAGCTCCAGAAACTCCAGCTCCAGCACCTCCAGCTCCCGGGTCACCAGCTCCAGCGCCTGCAGCTCCAGGGCCTCCAGCTCCAGAGTCCGCAGCACCACCAGCTCCAGCCGCTCCAGTACCTCCAGCTCCCGCGCCTCCAGCCGCAGCGCCTCCAGCCCCAGCAGCGCCACGCCTACGGCGGCAGTGCTGAGAGTACCACTCGCGTAGCTGCTGCGGCGAGAGAGCACCTCCAGAACCTCCAGGACGAGCACCTCCAGGACTAGTAGCGCCAGCTCCACCAACACCACCAGTAGCGACAGTACCACCAGCTCCGGCAGCTCCAGTACCTCCAGTACGAGCACCTCCAGAACTAGTAGTACCTCCAGCACCTCCAGTCTCAGCAACTCCAGGCTCCGCACCCGCAGGCTCAGCACCCTCAGGCTCCGCACCCGCAAGCTCCGCACCCCCAGGCTCCACACGCTCAGGCGCAGCACCCCCAGGCTCCACCCGCTCAGGCTGAGCACCCCCAGGCTCAGCACCCCCAGGCTCCACACGCTCAGGCTCAGCACCCGCAGGCTCAGCACCCCCAGCAGCACCAGAGTCACTAGTGACCTCGACGGGCTCAACCAAGGGGAGTGGGTCTTCCTGAGACACACCTGAAGGAGCAGGACCCTGAGGGGGGAGGGGGTCTACTGGAGGGGGACCTGGAGCAAGGAAGAGCGACGGGGGAGGGGGAGGGGCAGTGCGGTAGGGGAAGAGACGGTAAAAGGGAACCGACTCGTCAAACGTGACGTCCTGAGAGGACAGAACACGGCGCGAGGTGGGGTGGTAAAACTGTCAGCCAGGCGCGTCAGGAGGAAAACCAAGGAAGACACAGGGAACGGCGCGGGCGGAGAGCTTGTCCGTGGAGGTATCGCGGACAAAGGCACGAGAACCCCAGACCCGGAACACCGACGCTTCGCCAACCTTCCCCGTCCAACGCAGTGTGGGCGAGGTCTCCGGCAAGGAGACACGGGGCCAGAGGTTGAGCTGATGCGCAGCGTACCGGACCGCAAACGGCGGCATGGATCATGGAGGTACGAGCGACCTCCATGACTAAGCCAATGCGGCACTCAGCAACCCTATTCTGCTGCGGAGAGGCTGGAAGCGTGAACGACTGGGTGATGCCCTCCTCCTGACAGAAGTCCCGCAAGAGGTCGGAGGAGAACTCACCACCTCTGTCAGAGTGCAGACGCAGGACCGGAAGATCCTGGTGGAACCGTTCGTGGAGCTGGAGACGGACAGCGCGGATCCAAGGGATCAAGACATCAGGGACCTCCCCCTTGCTGCGCAAGGGGAAGACCGTGGTGTAACGCGAGTAGTCGTCAACAACCAGCAGAAAGTAGCGCTCGCGGCCCTGTCCCTGAACGCGGGCTGGGCCCCACAGGTCCATGTGGAGAGTCTGCAGGGGTGCCTCTGTCGGGGGGAACGAGGAGGAGTGAGGAGCGGCGCGCTGCCGCCCCTCGACGCAGGGAAGACAGGGCGGGGCAGGCGAGCGTGGGAGGGGGGGCAGAGACCTGGAAAGACCAGAGACAAGGAGACGGGAGTGCATGCCACGGAGGCGTGGTAGGGAGGGGTGACCAAGGCAGTGGTGCCACAGGAGAGTCTGGTGCGAGAGGTGGCGGCACAAGCAAGGGGTGGCTTCCTGACTCGACGCGGACACCTGACCAGACGCAGCTACCTGAGGAGGCTCAGTAGTTAGTATGTACAGACTCGACCAGGCCGACGGGTGAACGTGGCCAGGTGACGGCCAGTCCGGGAGCACGTACAGATCGCCACACGCTGCCCACCAGGTGTAAAGGTATCAACCCATGCATCCTGGAGGTTGGCTTTGCTTACCAAGTTCGTCGAAAACGAGGGGAGGTGAAGACATGACAGCGAGCCAGACGGAACCGCCGGACACGGGAGAACAGTGGTGGAACGAGCAAGAACTGGGCCCCCTGAGGGGTCAGCCAGAGAGACTGCAACAGGTGCAGGGTGTGGCGTGACTGTGGTACTGTCGCGAAAGACGCAGCGAGAAGCATCTGAGTCAAGCATGAAAGTGTGCAAGGCCTCAGCAGCCGCAGTATCAGAGAGAGCAGACTCACTAGCACCTAGAGCAGCAACCTCTATACCAGGGTCGGGCGGCACACAAAGGTAACAGTCACCCTCAGCACTAACAGACAATGCATACATGGCAGCAAGAATAGCATCATAGTCAAGAGCAAAGATATCTACATCGCGCTTAAGCAAGTCTGCTCAGCGGGGGAGCTCAGGTGCATCATAAACTGTGTGCGCCAGGCATCATCAAGACGAGAGAAGCAGCGGTACTCAGTGTGAAACCTCCCGCATGGCTGACCAGTGCGGGGACCTGTGCGGATGACATACGGGCAGCGGACAGCACCCCCAGACGCCCCACGCTGAGCATACGAGTCACGAAGCTGCTGGGGTGTAAGGGTCTCACGCGGACGCTGCTGCTGCTGCCTCTGGCCACCACCAGAGCCTCCCCTCTGAAAGGCTCCACCCCGACCGCCACCACTGCCGCCGCCACCGCTCCCACTGCCGCCACCACCGCCGCTGCCGCCTCCACCGCCACCGCTCCCACTGCCGCCGCCCCCGCCGCCTCCACTCCCACTACTACCGCTACCGCCGCCACCGAAGCCTCCACTCCCGCCACCACTCCCACCGCCACCTCCGCCACCTCCACCAGGCTGGCGACGCGCGGGCTGCATGCAAGCGACGCGCGGGCTGCAGTCAGGCGACGCGCGGGCAAAGGCAGGGCGCGGGCCGCGCGGGCTGCAGGCGGGCGACGCACAGGCTGCAGGCTGCGGCACAGCGCAGGACAGGGCAGGGCAGGTCGCGTGCGAGCAGCGCGACGCAGGGCGTCTTATCTCGTGGATGGTGGACGCAGGGCGTGAGGTAGCACGGTAACCGCAGTGGATGGTGGGCCCGAAAAAAAAAAAAAAAAAACCCGTCATCGCCCGGATATAAGACATATATGTCTTATCTCGTACACGGGCAAAAATGCTTGAGTTATCTGGTAAACGGGATGGTTTAGGGTGTCTTATAAGTCTTATAAATGGAAAAAAAATTAAGTTGACTGTAACACTTGGAAAGTGTGTAGAAACCACCCAGGGACCAGATTCATTGAAACAGGCCGACCTCGGTGGTGATGCATGCAGCGCCCACACTTGCCACGTGAGGGAGCTGCCACCGCTGGCAACATTCCTCTGTGCTGGCAGCATCTAATGATGCTGCCAGCGTCGTTTTGCTGCCAGCAGCGCAGGGATGCTTCCAGAACGCTGCTGGCAGCACGTTGGCAGCGTGAGGGCTGTCCTCTACGAGGAGATGCCTCGTAGAGGAGCGGCTCGGCACCTGTGGATGGGGCACTCTGGCTGGGGGGGTAGTCGGGCTCTCACTTCATTTGGTGCTCAAGGAGGTTGACTACTCGTCTCAACCTTGCTCTCGGCAGGCTTTCTAACCATGCGCAGCAAAGTACCAATAGGCAAGTCCTCACCTCGTCCTCACGTGTAGGTGAATAACTACGGGCGAATTAACTCGCCCGGCGATGACATCCGTGTAGCCATGGCGAAGAACGCGAGCAAGGCGGGAAGTCCTACCGCCGCCTCCGGTGCGAGCTGTGACGGGGACGACGGAGACGAAGCGAAAGGCGACGACGCCGAGGAGGATTGGCCGGAGAACGGCCACGACGACAGCGCTTCGGGCGACGAATTAGGTCCTGCCGACATCAAGGAGGACGAATGGTGGAATCGGCCGGTCGGGAGCGACGACGAGGTGGAAGAGTGGCGGGCTGGTGATTCGGACAACGAAGGAGGTGAAAATGCTGATGGTGACAACGCGGAGGCAGCGGCGGATGCACAGGAAGCGGCGGTGGATGACGAGAGGCGGGGGCGGAACTCGAGACAGTTGCGCCTGCGGATGCGGCCGCAATTGCGGATGCGGATGCTGTGGCGGAGTCGGACAAGGTTGCTGCGGATGCCGTCTTTTTTTACGGTGAAGGCGGCGACGACGACCCATGGAGCCTTGGGACCGACGACGACGTTCCGCTACTGAAGCGGAGGCTGCGCCATCGCCTACAGTCCAAGTCGAAACGGGCCCGCGTGGTGCTCTCTGACGACGACAGTCCGGGGGAGGAGCGTCGCCCGATACTCACCGCTGCGGAGAAGGGAAAAGCCAAGGTCGCGGAAGCCCCTGCTAAGGCCCCTGCTCGTCGCCGCACAATCAACAAGAAGCGGACATCCGACGGAGACCCGGGATCCAGCAAGGGTGCGGCTAAGAAGAAGGCGAAGAAGGCGCCGAATCCTGACGACATCGTCGTGAACGAGACGCTGGGAAGCGACGATGAGTACGCGGCGGCGCCGGGCCCGATTCCCACGTTCCCTGAGAAGGTCACGCCGAAGGACCCCACCCTCCATAATCCCAACACCCGCCCACCTTCCCCTCGCAGCAAAGACACTACGAAGAAGCGCCGCGGTTGGACCGTGCGTGAGAAGCTTAAGTGGGCGCGCCGCTATCAGGAGCTCGGCTCCTTGAAGAAGACGAGCGTGGAGTCAACCGCGTCCATCGTCTGCATCAGACGCTGGTGTGCGGAGGCGGCTGCGGGCGTCTACAAGGGCGCGGCTAACTGCCACAAGCGGATGCACGGGGGGGGGCGCCACTCACACTACCCCGACATGGAGGCAGCGTTGTACCGCTACATCTGCCTTCAGCGCGCTAACGGGGTGGCCATCTCGGTGAAGGACACCCAGAAGTGGAGCCGCGAGTGGATGAAGAAGCATTACCCCGGCAAGAACTGGAACGCGAGCTCTCACTGGAGCCAGCGTTTCCGTGACCGCTGGAACCTGGTGATGCGGGTGAAGACCAAGGTCGGCCAACGTCTGTCGGCAGGTGCATGTTGAATGAATTCGTGTCGCGCGCGGGCTATTAAATGCATGTACCTCACCCAGTGTCTAACCATCCCGTGCTTCCGTTACGCTTGTCCCGTTTGCAGAGTGCGCGAAGGACTGCGAGTCCTTCTGGAAGTTCGTGCGCATCAACAGGGCGCGGCACAACATCGACCTGGCCCGCATCATCAACGCGGACCAGACTCCACTATTCGTGGAGATGCCAGCCAAACGGACGATCGAGCACCGTGGCGCGCGCTCGGTCCCAATCCGCACTGCAGGCTACCAGAAGACGCGCTTGACGGTGATGCTCGCGTGCACTGCATCCGGGGAGAAGCTGCGGCCGTGGGTGTGGTTCAAGATGAAGAACGTCCCCAACTGTGAGATTCCGGAAGGTAAGCGTAATGAATTCAACCGTGCGAGTGCCTGATGAGCGTGCCCCACGGTGCTGATGCCCGTCTGTCCCTTGTGTGCCTGGCAGGAATCGTGGTCCAAGCACAGGACAACGGGTGGATGGACGAGAGCGCTGTGCAGACCTGGCTGTCCAAGGAGATGCTGCCCCATCTGAACCCCCAGCGCGGCCAGAACGCGAGACGCGCGATGCTGGTGTTGGACTCTTACCGCGGCCACATCACCCGGACCATGCTTCAGTCGTACCGCACGCACAGCATCACCCCTGCAGGCATCCCAGCGGGTTGTACGAGCCAGATTCAACCCCTGGACGTCTCCATCAACCGGTGCTTCAAGGCTGCCGTGCGAGCGCGCTACGCCAGGTGGTTCATGCGTGAAGGGATTTACCTGCAGACGAAGAACGGTGAGTTGGTCTTTCATTATAAATTCCTGTTCCGTTTCCTGTCCTTGTCTTTAACATGCTCTTTCATGTCCGTGTCTCTAACATCTCGCTGCCCCGTCCTCTGTCGCACCCGCAGGGAACCTGCGGAGGCCTCCGCACCCCGTGGTGCTGCAGTGGATCGCGGAGGCTTGGGATCAAGTCCCCAAGCAGATCATCATCAACGCGTTCCGCCACTGTGGGATCTCAAGCAAGCTGGACGGAACGGAGAACCACCTGGTGATGTCTCACCTGCGCGCCAGGAGCACCACCGATGTCTCCGCGGACATGTCCCTCGGGGGGACCACAGGCGACAACACGCGCCTGCTCGGTCAGGCTCCAGAGGAGGAGGAGGAGGAGGAGGAGGAGGAGGAGGAGGAGGAGGAGGAGGAGGAGGAGGAGGAGGAGGAGGAGGAGGAGGAGGAGGAGGAGGAGGAGGAGGAGGAGGAGGAGGAGGAGGCGATGCAGGCGGAGGGCGTGCGGGAGGTGGCCGTGGCAACCGGCCTGGAGGTGCTGTACCAGGAGACCCCCAACTACCGCGGAGCGGCGGCCGAGGCTGACCGCATGATCGAGCCTAGGGAGACGGCTAGGCATGCCTGGCGAGTGCCAGACCTGGGTGTAGAGCCTGTTGTTAGTGCAGGTGAGGAGGCGGTGACTGAGGGGGGTTAGGTAGAAGTAGAGATTCATGAATGTATGCATGTACCCCCCTAAAGTAAGGAAGGCTCGTTTAGAAGACACCCCCTGTTTATAAGAAAACCCCTAAACCCCGGTTCTGATTATAAGACATATATGTCTTATCTCGTACACACAAATAGGTGTCGTATAAAAATGCTAGCCTGTTTATAAGAGACACCCGTATAATAGACAACCACTGTCTACTATTCAACACTGTCTTATATCCGGGCGATGACGGAAAGATGGTCCTACGGACCTACTGCTCTGTATACCATGTTAGAAACTATCAGACAGGAAATGAATGTGACTAGTCAGGAAAGCAAGTACAAGTACCAAACCCTAGTAGTGTTGTACTCTATATGTGCTACCCCACTACAGCCTACAAACATACAAATTAGTTTTGACAGTGTACAATTACGGGGGGGTGTTTTGTCCGGGAGAATACGGTACCGTAAGATCAGGGGGGTGTTATAAGAAATTACCCCAAATGAGGGGTATAACTCAAATGAGGCTAAATAATGCACCCACCCCTCACAAGCCACCTGGGGGGTAGGTACCGTATGTCCGAGTGATTACGGTTGGTTATTGCCTCTCAACGAGAGCATCCTACTCTCGCACCCCTTATGTTTAGTCGATAACATCCTTCTCAATCATCATGCCCTCACCATCCTCCCATCATACCGTACCATGCTCTCATAGAGAGAAATTAGCCTACTCCTACCCAGCCATCAGTTGACAGCGCTGCAGGTGCGGCGGATCTCCCCCTGGGCGCCAGTGAGCACGCCCGCTGCGCCCATGCGCACCATGGACTCGCGGAACTGGCGGAAGAAGCTCTCCCTGTCCGAAGCAAAGCGATCCACCAGCTGTCGAGTGCGCGCGTCCATCGTCAGGGCCTGGTCGCTCGACAGCAGCCCCAAGTGGCGTTGAAAGGTTCTGGAAGTACTGCATTGCGAAGTCACAGGGAGGAACGAGGGAGGGGTAAGATTGGTAGAAATTTTGATGAAGATTCTGACGGGCTCATCTGCGTATACGTAAAAATGAATCAAGGGAGACGTGCGTCTAGCTGCGTAAAACGTCACGGTGGTGCATTAGGATTGGATGAAGAGTACTTTAAACAGCAACGTGTAAATTAAACATGTTAGGGTTAGCTCACGTGGTTGTCGAATCGCGAGCCACTGGAGCTGTCGAGGGGCACATGAATCTTTCCGTCGACATTGGGAGCTCTGCATTGGCCATTCAGCAACTCCCGCAGTGGCCCAGCCATTGAGGGGTCGCGGTTGGGCGCAATACGGTGCGCGACGGTCATGCAGCTGGCCTTGCCGATGGTATGCGCGCCAGAGAGCGTGACGAGGTCGAGGAGCGTGAGGTTCGCGGCGGCGAAGTTGTGCAGCAGGTCGCTCATGCTCATCCGGTGCCCGGGCAGGACCCTCGCCGCTAGCGACGCCTTGGACGCGCGCGAATCGCGGCGGCCTAGCTGCGTGGCGATGTACGGACCGCCGGCCTGCGCGACACGAGGCACGGGCGGATATCATGAGAGGCGGAGTGGAATCTATGTGAACGGTGTGGGCGGTATGAGGGACATACAAGCAAGCATCGGCGGCCGATGCGAGACGGAAATTGTAGATTCTCGGGAGCAATGCAGCGCAAGCACGTCTCTTAGAGATTCTCGATCGGAGAAGAAAAATTAGTACTCGAGATTCCCTGGCGAAGGTGGGCTGAGGCGCTCACTATTCGCACGCCCTCGCGAGCGGCGAGAGCGACGATGTCGGCGCAGCTGACGACGCCGGGGCATGTGTGCTCGACGGCCGTCTTGATGCGGTCGATGAGGTCGAAGCCGTGCAGCGACATGTTGGGCGGCGCGTCCATCTCCGCCTCGTTCCCCGGCGTCGACCTCAACAGCACAGACCCATCGCAACCCTGCAACCGCCGCACGACGGAATTAGGATAATGGCACAGCACGCATCACTCGACCGCCCTGCGTGACGTGTACGCAAGATAACGACAACGACGATTATAAGAATGCGAACTGCAGGCGAGCGAAGCAAAGGAAAGGATCGGGTGGTGGAAGTTCGTGGTACCTGAACGAAGCAGTCGTGGAAGTGGAGGCGAAGAAGCGGCGCAGAAACGAAGTGGTGCCTGAGATGTTCATCCACGACGGCTTGTCGAACCATCTCCTCCAGCTGCGGGCACGAATCTCTGTAATAGTCCCTGCTCAGTCCATTCACCCCGGCGCCTTGCACAGGAGTCGTGCGCCATGTGGCGGTGACAAGAAGCAGCAGCAAGAGCAACGGCGACCTACGTGCCATAACAAAAATCTGATCGAACCAGCCAGCGAAGGTATGGTAGCCCTGGTCTATACACAGCGGCGCAGGCACTACAGAGTAGCACCTGAGCGGCTCGGGTTTGTTGTGCATATTTGTGGGTACGGTACGGTGTGGGGGAGTCCTCACGTACAGCTGACTCCTAAAATTTTGACTCATCATTCTGACAGGATAAGGGTTTGGGGGTCAACCATTTTCGGTTCAACGCTTTTCTTCCAAGAGATTTGCGAACAATCTTTTGAACTGTAGAATTGAATGTTACCTGTGCCACGAATATTATGAATGAACCCTAAACCAGGGTCTCACGTAGATCATTTGTTTTGCAGTTGACGACTTCACCTTGGTTAGGATTGGTTGGCGAGGTGTAAAGAATGACGAGCGGTGTGACGAGGGGAGCGAAGGAAACACAAATCGCAGTTTGTGTCCGAACCACCTTTCCATCGGCGAGATCTCGCGCAGCTCGAAGGCGGCCTCCAGCAGCTCCTTCAGCTCCTTCAGCATCGCTGTGCTACTACTGGCGGCGAGCAGGTCGTCGACGTAGACCAGCACCCAGCAGGCCACACCATCGTTGCCGACCTTGAAGTAGAGCGCCTGGTCGACCTGGCTCTTCTTCCTGCCCGCGCCCATCAGCACGTCGTCGAGCGTCTTGTACCACAACAGCGACGACTGCTTCAGCCCGTACAGGCTCTTCAGCAGCTTGCACACCCGGCCGGTCTCGTCGTTGTAGTAGTTCGGCTGGTACATGTACAGCACCCGGTCGAGCTTGCTCTGCAGGAAGGCGTTCTTCATGTCGAGCTGCATCAGGTTGAGGTCGAGGACGGCGACAATGCTCAGGAAGATCCTCAGCGTGATGTAGCTGCTGACCGGCGCGTACGTCTCGTCGTAGTCGGTGCCATACACATGCGTGAAGCCCTTCACGACCAGCCTCGCCTTCTCGCGCTCAACAGTGTCGTCGATGCGGTACTTCGTCATCAGCACCCACCGGTTTTTCATAATATTTACCCCGGGGGGGTGCTCGACCAGCACCCACGTGCCCATGCCGACGAGATTGCGGATCTCCTCGTCCATGGCCGCCTTCACCGCCTTGCCCTTCCAGCTCGCCAACGCCTCCTTCACCGTCATCGTTGCGATGTCCCAACGGTGCTCGGGGTCGGCGTGCATGTCGGGGTCGAGCCCCGCCAGGTCGACATCGTCCTCGGCGTCGTCGTACAACAGGTCATCATCGTCCTCATCGATGTGGTGTAGGGAGCCGGCGGCAGGCACGCGTGGTAGGACAGGAAGTCAGGGGGCCTCCGGGCTCTGCCCGAACGCCGTGGTCCAGGCTGAACCTCCACCACATCACTGTCGGTGGACTCCTCGGCGCCTGGCTGCTCCCCTCCGCCGTCACCAGCTTCGTTGCCCTTGTCGTCCTACTGCTCCTCAGTCAGCGCCCCCGCCGACTTCTCCCCTGTAGTCGGCTCCCCTGCCGACTGCCTAGTCGCCGACTGCTCCTTAGTCGGCTTCACTGCTGACTGCTCTCCTGTCGGCGGCTTCCCTGCTGACGCCTCCTTCGCCGGCTCCACCAAAGTCGGCTGCACCTCCTCTGCCTGCTGCTCCCCTGTCGACGTCGACTTCACTTCTACGCTGATTTGCTTGACGTCACGTCGGCCACCAGCGATGCTCTTGGCCGGCACCACAGGCGACGCCCTACTCCTCCCCTCATCGCCACTGGCCGACGTTGAAGTCAGCTGACGTAGGTCAGCGACAACGGGTGGGACAGGAGCGGCAGGGGAAGGGGGGGGGAGGGCGAACGACCTCAGCGTCCTCATCAGCTAGCTCACCGACCTCGGCGAGCAGAGGGAGCGTTGCCGCCGAGGTGTCCGTCAGCGGGTTGACATGCGTCCGCCCCGACGCCGGCCCGTGCTCCGACCTCCACACTTCCAGCGACATCGTCTCGTAGAACACCACGTCCGACGTGATGACCACCCTGTTGTCAGTGAGATCGAGGAGCTCCCAGCCCTTGCTCTCCTCCGACACACCGAGATGAAGGCCCCACCTGGCTTTCGGCTTCAGCTTCCCACCACGCCGCTGCTCGGAAACGAGGAACTGCACCATGCAGCCCCACACCCATGTCAGCGACAAGCCGGGCTTCTTCCCGGTGAGCAGCTGGTACGGCGTCGTCCCCGGCGGCAGCGTCGACCTCTCAAGGCAGTTGCAGACCCAGACGGCCTGCCGCAGAGCGAGAGGCCACTAGTGGTGCTGCACGCCCATGTGCAGCAGCATCGTCCGCACCGACTCCACCACCGTCCGCATCTCCCGCTCTACCATGCCATTCTGCAGCGGGGTGTATGGGCAGGTCAAGTCGTGGATGATCCCCTTTCCGTCCACGAAGTCGGTAAACTGCTTCCCGAGGCACTCCCCTCCGCGGTCAAAGCGCAGCAGCAGCACCGACTTCTTCACCTGCTGCTTAACCACCACCAGCCACTGCGCAAACTCCCGCAGCACGTCCGACTTCTTGGCGGCCGGCCGCACCCACACGTAGCGGGTCTTGCGGTCCTTCAGGAGCAAGAAGTACAGGCTGCCATCCTTGGCAGCCACCCGGAACGGCCTGCACAGATCGATGTGCACGACAGCCAGGGCGTCGTCGGCGTCGGAGCCCTTGTCGGGGAAGGTGTGCCGCGCCAGATTCCCACCGACGCACAAGACACACGTAGGGTCGGTCCGGCCGACGGCTTGATGTCCAGGCCGGTGGCGACCTCGTGCTTCGCCGAGCTCGTAATGGTGTCGACGCCGACGTGTGCAAGCCTCGCGTGCCACCGGGCCGGCGTCGACTTCGTCGCCGAAACGATCGCCCGCAGTGCCACCACCTCCTCCGTGGCCGTCGTCGACGTCGCCGTGCATGGGCGCAGGTCGGTGCAGAGGACACGGCCAGTATATTTCGCCCGGCCAAGCACGTCCCCCACCGCCGAGACAAGGAGCATCCCGTCCCTGTCCTCCTGTAGCTTCATGCCGTTTTCCTTCAGCTCCTCGGCAAACAGCAGGTTTGCCTGCACGCCCGGGACATAGAGCACGTCGGGGATGAGCACCTGCTTCCCGGCTTGTCCTTGCAAGGCGACAGTGCCGCGATCGCGGACGTCCTGCAGCGCCCCATTGAAGCCGCTCACATGCTTCACGTCGCCGCTCGGCTCCAAGTCGACGAAGGCGTTCGTCCCCATCAGGTGGTGCGAGCAGCCGCTGTTGAGCAGGACCACCGCTAGGTTCGCCTGCACAGCTGCTGCCACTGCCTGGAATTCCTCGCCAGCCTCCGGCGCTAGCGAGAGAGTTGGCTCCACGACTGCCGACCAGCGAGCACGACGCCTCCTGGTCGCCTCGCCCCTTGCCGCCAGAGGAGGAGTCGGCGTCCCTCGTTGAGGTCGACGACTTGGTCGACTGCTTCTCCTTGCACGGCTTACTCTGCCAGCGAGGACGACGTCCGGCCGACCTCCCTCGGCCTTGTCGTCGTTGGAGTCAATGCTGTCGGGGCACTCGAAGGAGAGGTGGTCGGGACTGTGCCACAGCCAGCACTCCCGACGTCGACTTCCTCCTCATCGACCGCTGTCCATAACCGACTTCCACATGTCGGCGTCCTTGGCCGGCCTCCCACCGCCGCTTGATTAGCTGCGCTGCCCCGGTCGACCACCTTGTTTCGTCGGGGCGGCGTAGTTCACCTACGGCAGGAGCTCCGTGGTCCGCTCGGCCTCCTGCATCGCCTCGTCCTAGAGGATGAACGAGGTCAAGGAGTCCTCGTTGAGTGACTCAAGCGTGCCAGGCACCAACGACAGCCGCTTCATCAGGTTGTAGCTGCTCGGAAGTCCCTTGATGAAGTGCATGACGTACGACGCAGTGGAGTACTCGACGCCGGCCATCCACATGCAGGCAAGGAGACGCCGAGCTCGGTTGCAGTAGTCGGTCGCCGTCTCCTGCTCGCCCATCCGCAGGTGCGTCATCTGCTCCTCCAGCTGGCCGATGTACAGGTCATCGGTGACCTGGTAAGTCGCCGTAATGAACTGCCACGCCTGCTGCCCGGCGTCCAAGTGGCCCCGGCACGACTTCAAAGCAATCGGCACCACCGGTGCGCAGCACCGCGAGATGACCGTGAAGTTCAACAGCTACACGGCGCGCGCAGCTCGGCCTTGATCTCCGGCGGCGTCTCCACGGTGCCGTCTCCAGCCCGGCCATCTCCAGCTGGGGCTTGATGGCCTCCTTCCACGTGAGAAGGTCGTGGCGGCCGACCATTAGAGGGGTGACAGATGTCATGTCCGGCGTGAACTTGAAGTAGCCGTAGGTCGGCGCGATCCCACCCGCCGTGACGTGGGTCGCCGACGCCGGCGTCACGCAGCTTCGACGTCCTCCGACGTCGCCTTGCGAGGACCCTGCAGGTGCTGACGACTGGAGACCTCGCGCCTGAACGCCGCTGACTTCATCGGCGTAGATTACTCCTCTCTGCCTCGACATGCCTCCCGCACTGCTGCCGACTTGGTCGCTGGCGTTGACGCCCACGTCGACGCCGCCTTCGTTGTTCACCGGTCGAGGAGAGGCAGACTGAGGGGGGTGCTCCTCCACCCAAACGTCGCGGATGCCCGCCTCGACGACTGCCAAGGGGAGAGTCTTCCCGTACTCGCCATCCTTGTAGCGTCTCCTCGCGTCCTCCAGCCGTGCCTCCAGGGTGTCTACGACACCAGCGTCACCTACGCCAACTATGGTGACTAACACACAGCTGCCGGCCTACGAACACAATAGGTAAGTGCAAAAGTCGGCTACACCGAAGGGATCGTTGCGGTGCCATCCACGCTCACCGCACCATGCGGAGATAACTCAATCAACGGGAGCTAGACTACAAGCTAAGCACGGGGTAGGAGGGATCTTTGCATTGGTTCCTTAGTCGTTTGCTTGTGCTCGCACTACTTGCTCGTTCACAGAGAAATTTGGCAAGAGTTTCACTAGCAAAAGTTCACAACAATGGTAACCATGACTACATCAGAGCTAGCAAGCAAGTCGGTCGACCTCCAGTGCAGCACTGTCGACCGCGATCCAGCGTTGCAAAGCTCGCGCGGCTCCAGCGCTGCAGAGAAGGAGCTTGCCAACGTCGCAAGTCCACGGCGTGCCAACGCTGCAGCAAGTCGGCTGGACAGTGTTGCACTCGCATGACAATGGTGCACCCGCTTCGCAGGTGCGTGCAGCTGGTTGGTGTTCCACGCCTCATCAAGTGCCCAGCGAAGACGCCAGGCCGAGAACACGCCAGCGACTGCGCCCACCAGCCACGTCGACCTCGGGATACCACTTCCGAGGTCGTCCTCGCAGAAACCACCCCGGCGACTATCGCACACGTCGCACGGGTAACTCGGATGACCGGGCAACCCGGGCGACTCCCAGCTTCGTGCTCGGCGACCACGCAGGTCGACGACCACCATGTGAGAGTACGACGGCTTTGCTGGACTTTACTTGCTTGATTCTGCTTTATTATGCATTATCTAGCTTAGCTTTATTTTATCTTGCATGCATTTGCTTGATTTCCTAGGTTCGTCGCTTTACTACATTTATTGTAATTATAGGCACCGAACTAGGTTGGGTGCACCAAAATCTAGCTTTTTGGTTGCCACCGAATTGCCTTCTACCGAATTCGGGAAGGACCCATTCGGGACGCTTCGCGACCCACGGAACCTTCTGTCAAACTTATACTCTACAGTTGGTTTAGGCTGTAGTGGGGTAGTTACTGTAGGGTACAGCAAGTTTAGGGTTTCCTACTTGTACCCACCCCTTTCCTAGTCCACACACACTTGTTGATTCTGACATGGTATCAGAGCCTAGGTTAGGAACCTAGGACCGCTTAGTCCTAAGGGCCCACCGTTCCGCTAGAAGCGCCCTCGTGCGCCCTACCTTCCTCGCGCCCTCGTGCGCCTCTCTGCTAGTGCGCAGCCCGCTAGCCGCCCGCGCGCGGCCCGTTTTTCGCGCGCGCAGCTCGCTAGCCGCCCGCGCGCGGCCCGTTTCTCGTGCGCGCGACCCGCTAGCCGCCCGCGCAGTCGACGCCGCCCGCGCGCAGCCCGCCCTGGCCTCGCGCGGCCCCTAGCACAGCCCGCGAGCTGCCCGTCGACCGGCCCTGCTGGCCGTCCCGCGCGCGGCCGCCTCGCGCTCGTAGGCCGCCGCCCGTACGTAGGCCGCCGCCTGCACGTAGGCCGCCGCCTCGCACAGCCGCAAACCGCGCGCCGGCCCGCCCTGCTTGCCCGAGCCGCGCCGCGCCGTCCTGCCCGAGTCGCGCCGCCCTGACCGAGCCGCGCTGCCCTACTGTGCACCACCTGCAACAACTGCTGCTCCTGTTACTGCTGCCACTATGGCCATTCCCACCATTCTCTCTTTCGATGCTGAGGGCCGTCCGATTCAGTTTGATGCTTGGCTCGACGACCTGCACCTGTTCCTACAGATCACTGCTAAGGACGATGTCTCGCTGTATGATCACGCGTCCGGAACCGCTCTAGCACCTGCTGAGACTGCAGACAGTACAGCTCGTTCCCAGTGGCAGACTCGTGACGCTCACGCTCGCCTAGCCATTCGCAGCCACCTGCCGTTAGATGAGCGCGCGCATTTTGGCCAGCACAAGACTGCTAAGGCACTGTACGATGCTGTAGTCGCGCGCTACTCCTCACCTGCCTCTGCTACGATCGGCCGTCTCTCGCTGCCCTATCTTTTCCCCGATCTGGCCGCCTTTCCCACCGTCGCTGACCTCATCACCCACCTCCGCACTAGTGACGTTCGCTACCGTACACACTAACCACTGAGTCCCCTCAGGTAGCTGCGTCTGCGTTTGCGTCAGGTCAGTTGTCCGCCCCCTGTTCGTGTCGCACCTTGTCGCACCGGACGGTCCTCTGGCACCACCGCCTTGGTCACCCTTTGATGCAGCGCCTTCGTGGCATGCACTCCCGTTACCTTGTTTCAGGTCTCCCCAGGTCACTGCCTCTCCTGCCACCGTCCCCTGCCCCTCCCTGCCTTCCCTGTGTCGAGGGGCGGCAGCGTGCCACCCCTCACTCCTCTGAGTCCCCCCTGACGGAGGCTCCTCTGCAGACCCTTCACATGGACGTTTGGGGCCCAGCCCGAGTTCGTGGACAGGGCGGAGAGCGCTACTTCCTGCTGGTAGTTGACGACTACACGCGTTACACCACGGTCTTCCCCTTGCGCACCAAGGGAGAGGTCCCTGATGTCTTCATCCCTTGGATCCGCGCTACCCGTCTCCAGCTGGAGAGGCGCTTTCGCACGGACCTTCCCGTCCTGCGACTGCACTCTGACAGAGGTGGTGAGTTTTCCTCCGGCCTCTTGAGAGCCTTCTGTCAGGGGGAGGGCATTGAGCAGACGTTCACGCTTCCGGCCTCTCCGCAGCAGAATGGGGTTGCTGAGCGCCGCATTGGCTTGGTCATGGAGGTCGCTCGTACCTCCTTGATCCATGCGGCTGCCCCCCATTTTCTGTGGCCGTTTGCGGTCCGGTACACCGCGCATCAGCTCAACCTCTGGCCCCGTGTCTCCGTTCCGGAGACCTCGCCGACACTGCGTTGGACGAGAGAGGCTGGCGATGCGTCGGTGTTCCGGTCTGGGGATCTCGTGCCTTTGTCCGCGATACGCGGACAAGCTCTCCTCCCGCGCCGTTCCTTGTGTCTTCCTTGGCTTTGTCCCTGACGCGCCTGGCTGGCAGTTTTACCACCCCACCTCGCGCCGTGTCTTCCCCTCTCGGGACGTCACGTTTGACGAGTCGGTCCCCTTTTACCGTCTCTTCCCCTACCGCACTGCCCCGCTCCCCCCTCCGCCGCTCTTCCTCACGCCAGGTGCTGCTTCGGTAGACCCCCTACCTCCCCAGGGTCCTGCTCCCTCAGGTGTTTCCCAGGTAGACCCGGTCGAGCCTGTCGAGGTAGCTGTTGACTCTGGTCCTGCGCGAGGTACTGAGCCTGAGCGTGCTGAGCCTGGAGGTGCTGAGCTTGGGGGTGCTGAGACTGGGGGTGCTGAGACCGGGGGTGCTGAGACTGGGGGTGCTGAGACTGGGGGTGCTGAGCCTGGGGGTGCTGAGCCTGGGGGTGTTGTGACTGGGGGTGCTGAGCCTGGAGGTCCTGAGCCTGGGGGTAATCTCTCTTCCCAGCAGCTGCGTGAGTGGTACTCTCGGTACTGCCGCCGCCGACGTGGTGCTGTGGGAGCTGGGGGTGCTACTGGAGCTGGAGCTGAGGGCGCTGAAGCTACTGGTGCTGGTGTGGCTGCCGACCCTGGGGTTGGCGCTGGAGGTGCTGGAGCCACTGGTCCTGGAGGTGCTCGTACTGGCGGTACTGGAGCTGCTGGGACTGGAGGTGCTACTGGAGCTGCTGGAGGTGCTGGTGCTACTGGAGCGGGAGCTCCTGGAGGTGCTACTGGTGCTGGAGCTAATGGTGCTGCAGGGGCTGGAGCTGGAGGCGCTGACGCTCGTCCTACTGGAGCTGCTGGCGCTGGTGCTCCTGGGGGTACTGGAGTTGACGCTGCTGGAGCTGCTGGTGGTGCTGCAGGAGTTGGAGCTGGCGCTGGGGGTACTGGTGCTGTCTCTGCTGGTTCTGGGGGCGCTACACGGCCGCGGCCGTACTTCGTTCCGCTCCTTCAGCAGGTTCTTGGTCTCCCGCCTGCTACTGGTCCTGCTCCCTCTTTCGAGTGTCCTCTGCCTGTCCAGTCGCAGTCACAGTTACAGCCTGCCTCGCCACTCCCTGGTCCTTCTCCCTACACTGGTCCGACCGGAGGTCTTACGGAGCGTCGTGAGCCTGAGTCTCGTCCTGCGTCGCCTAAGTCTCGTCCTGCGTCGCCTGTTCGTGCTGCTCGCACTGGTCGTCGTGTTCCGCGTCAGCGTCCTCCTGCTGTCCCAGGCACGCACCAGATGGCGCTCCGTCCTTCCACTGCTCCACAGCGTGTCCCTCTGCCGTCTCCTCCTGCGTCCTCTCTTCCTGCCCTTGCTGACCCGGAGTTTGACTCCCTTCGTGCTGCTAGTCCTACTGTCACGCGTCTCCTGGCCACACTTGTCACTGACCCTTCCTTTGAGTCCACTGCTGCGTCTGCCTTAGTTGCTGAGCTTGTCGGCTTTGCTGCTCACTGTCGTCTAGACTACGCCGCGAGTCTTGTTGCTGAGTCTGAGTCTGTCTGTCCTCCGTCCGTCGGGGGTGAGTGTGCTCTTGGCACGGACGTCCTTGAGGACAGGCAGGAGGACTTTGAGTGCTTTGCAGCCGTTGTACCTCATCTCGTGTCCATGCTGATTGCACCTGAGGGAGACCCGGATGCACCAGACATCCCGACGTCGCGCTCTTACGCAGAGGCGATAGAGGGTCCCTACTCCTCTCAGTGGCAGACAGCCATGGACGCAGAGATGGCATCCTGGAAGTCCACAGGCACCTACGTTGACGAGGTTCCCCCTCCTGGGGCGAACATCGTCAGTGGCATGTGGATTTTCAGGGTGAAGCGGCCGCCGGGTTCTCCGCCTGTCTTCAAGGCGCGTTACGTTGCTCGAGGCTTTAGTCAGCGACTGGGAGTTGACTTCTTCCAGACCTTCTCCCCGACCCCGAAGATGACCACTCTTCGGGTTCTGCTGCACGTCGCTGCTCAGCGTGACTATGAGCTTCACTCTCTTGACTTCAGCACTGCTTTCCTACAGGGCAGCCTGCACGAGGAGATCTGGCTGCGCCGCCCACCTGGCTTCACTGGGTCGTTTCCTCCTGGTACCCAGTGGAGCCTCCGGCGGCCAGTCTACGGCCTCCGCCAGGCGCCCCGTGAGTGGCACGACACACTGAGGACTACGCTTGCGGCTCTTGGGTTTGCTCCTTCTACTGCTGACCCGTCGCTGTTTCTGCGCACTGACACTTCGCTGCCGCCGTTCTACATCCTCGTGTACGTCGACGACTTGGTCTTTGCCACTGCTGACACCGAGGGACTCGCCCACGTGAAGTCGGAGCTGCAGAAGAGACACACGTGCACAGACCTGGGTGAACTGCGCAGCTATCTTGGCTTGCAGATCACTGAGGGACTCGCACCATTACCTTGACTCAGTCACACATGGTGCAGCAGGTCCTTCAGCGCTTCAACTTCACGTACTCCTCGCCTCAGGCCACTCCTCTGTCTACTAGCCACTCGCTCTCAGCTCTGCCTTCGGATGAGTCCGTAGAGCCGAGTGGCCCGTACCCAGAGCTTGTTGGCTGCCTCATGTACCTGATAACCTGCACTCGACCTGACTTGGCATACCCTCTTAGCATCTTGGCACGCTATGTTGCTCCTGGGAGACACCGACCAGAGCACATGGCTGCAGCGAAGAGGGTGTTGCGCTACCTGTGCAGTACGTCGGGCATGGGGCTAGTGCTTGGAGGACGGGCTCGAGTTGTCCTCACTGGTCATGCAGACGCTTCTTGGGTTGACGACTTGGCTACTCAGCGGTCGTCACAGGGTTACACCTTCAGCCTTGGCTCCGGTTCTGTTTCGTGGCGGTCTACCCGCTCGTCTTCTGTTCTCAGCTCCAGTTGTGAGGCTGAGATTTACGCAGGGGCCATGGCTGCACAGGAGTTACGCTGGCTCACCTACCTGCTGACCGAATTGGGAGAGCCGCCTCGTTCTCCTCCAGTTCTGTACGTCGACAACAAGGCCATTGTTGCCTTGTGTCAAGAGCACAGACTGGAGCACAGAATGAAGCTCATAGCTCTGCGCTACTTCCTTGCTCGAGATTTGCAGCAGCGTGGTCAGCTTCGTCTTGATTACGTGGCCTCTCGGGCCAACACTGCTGATATCTTCACCAAGGCACTTCCGCCTTGTGATCATCAGCGTTTCTGTACTGTTCTAGGCCTTGTGCCTACCTTGCCTGACTTGCTCACTTCTTGACTTTGCTTGTACTGTGATCTATATATCTATATCTGCATGCTTTCACTTGCTAGGTTTTGATCACTGTCCTGTTTGTTCTATGCTATATAACTATGCATGTGAACTGGCCTTGTGGCCATCTACTTGTGCTCAGAATGCGTGGTGACGTTGTGATCCACCCTGGGCTTGCTTTGCTTTTCTTGACTGGTCTTGTGACCCCTTGCTCTCCCCCACTTTGCCTATGGGGGTGTGTCAAACTTATACTCTACAGTTGGTTTAGGCTGTAGTGGGGTAGTTACTGTAGGGTACAGCAAGTTTAGGTTTTCCTACTTGTACCCACCCCTTTCCTAATCCACACACACTTGTTGATTCTGACACCTTCTAGTTGTCAGAGGTCCACAGGTGATCCTCGATTGATCCTAGGGAAGGGTTACAAGCACGTTGGCCTGGGGGGATATGGGCGCACTCACCCGCTACACAAACAAGCCCTTTTATCCCAGTGGTTAGTGGCTGGGATTCTGACACTAGTAACACCCGAATTACCGCCTTTGTGTCGAGCCTATATATAGCCTCGCCTTGTACCCAGGTGAATAATTGAATAGATCTCTCTTTCCTGAACTAGATCCTCGCACTTGGTAATCAAAGCGGGTTTACACGCGGTGTCTTGAACCCGCTTAAAACCGGCCTTTAAAAACCGCGGGGAAGACGACAAAATCGCCGATACGGGTATGTAAAACCAGTTCCGCGCAAATTTTCAAAGTCCCCCTCGATCCGGTTTTCGAACACTCTCAGGATTATTGGCGAAAAAAATTGGAATTTCGTCCGTCAGATCGATTCGAATCTCAGCGGCCCAGAGAATTTCGCCCAAAAAGTTGGAATTTGGAGCGTCGGATCGAGTTTCTCCTCAACGGCCGAGATCGGACGTGAATTTCGACTAAGGGGGAATTGCGCGACGTACAGAATTCGCGCTCGTCGAATCTATAGTAAACTCGACTCGCAGTAAGTCGCCCAGCACCTAGAATCATTTATTCTCGTCGCACATCTTCCTGTAAATCGCCAAATGGAGGGAAATAGAGGTAATTTCGTACAGAAAATTGCGGAGTTATGTGCCGAGAAGGAGCAGATACGTGCGGCGCTCCTACGACTCGAAAACTCCTTGCCAACCAGTCGGCAACCGCCACAGCAACAGCGAACGAAGCAGCGAATGCAGCAGCGACAGCAGCAGCAGCAGCAGCAGCAGCAGCAGCAGCGGCGACACCGACAATTGTACATGCGACAATGGCTGCAGCTACAGTTAACCTCGAAGCAGTGAAGCCGATGCTACCGGACGCGTTCGATCCTATAGAAGGGAGCGACGTTCGTCGATTCGTGGCTGAACTCGAAATTTACTTCGAAGCCGTTGGATGCACGACCCCCACCCAAGACGCAATGCGCATACGGCTCGCAGCAACACTGTTACATGACCCAGCTCTAGAGTGGATCAACAACAAATTTGTCCAAGGCAAAGGGACATGGACGCAGTTTTGGGCAGCACTGGTCAAAGAGTTCGACCTGATGAATAGTAACTACTCCGGAACACGACGCAACAAGCCACATAGTGGCATGGAGCGATTGGCACCACCCGCGACTGCCGACCCGATGGAGAACGACAAGGGCAATGCGAAGCAGCGGCTAGCAAACAACGAGACGTGCGAATTTTGCGGCGCTACAGGACATCGTTTCTTGGCGTGTTGGAAAATGAAGAAAAGGCGTGCGGAGCTGAAGGGCAAGAACAGTGCGGCACCCCCGAAGCAGAAAACGGACAACTTTGCAACTTCGGAGAGGGCGAAAAAAGGAGAACGTGATGGCGCGAATTTAAAACGTCATGACCAGCCGGCACCAGGGGAAATCGCCGAGACAAAAGGAGACTCCGCGAAACAAGACCCTGCACCGACCGGGAAACTCCAGCCGTACACCTCGACAAGTAAGAATACTACTTCTCGTGGTTTTCAAGCCTTAAAAAAGGGAGCGTCATAAATTTAACCGGTGCCGGGTAATATGGGGGACCCCACTACGGAGCGTTGATAAGGGTCGAGCGTTCCGAGGAGTTAATATTCTTTCTTAGCAGCACGGTGTTAAGGCTCCCCGCCGTTCCCCACAGGTGAAGCCTACACAGCTGCAAAGGCTTAGGGGAAGGTTCCAGGCACAGGAGAAGCTGTACCAGCCTCGGATAAATCCTTCTAACCCTACTCAGGTGAAACATGATCTTGAGTCAACAGCTTCGAGCACAGGACCTAAGGATGATACATTTGACGTACCCTATGATCCTGTAAGCAAGACCATCTACAGCTGCTCGGAGCAGCAGCGGCCACTACTTCTCGAGGTGATCTGCAACAGGCGACGCCTCCAGGCACTAGTGGACAGTGGTGCGGCCCACTCGGTGTGCGACCGTGGGACGTTGGAGAAAACTGGAGAACCCTCAGAGGAGACCTAGTTTACAGCAACGATGGTGGACGGTACGAAGCTTCCCATCCACGGCGAGACAATATTGCAGCTGCAGATAGGGGCGTTGAGGTGGAAGCCGACGTTGTCGATCACGAACATCACGGGATTAGATTTCATCTTGGGGCGTGATTTTCTGAAGCGGTTCAACCCCGAGATAGACTGGGTCAACCGGAAGGCGAGCATCTACAACAATGAGAAAATGTGTGGAGCTGCGAAGCTGGACGGATACAGAGGATGTTCCTAAAACGACACTTGCATGGTACGAACGGACAGTGAACGAGAGTAACACGGGTTACTTAGCACTGGTGATGGCAGCAACAGAGTAAGAGAAGCCGAGTTTGGTGCTACCTGCAGCAGTACAGGAGGTGTTAGCAGTATACAAGGACATCATGCCGGATAACCTGCCTGCACGGGTGCCTCCAGCGTGAACCCACGAGCACGAGACCGTAGAGGAACCAGGTGCGAAACCCGTCTCATGTGCACCATACCGCCTTAGTCCGACAGAGCTGACAGACATGAAGAAACAGATCGAATACCTACTGGAGAGACTACTGATCCGCCCATCCACCTCTCCCTACGGCGCACCAGTTCTTTTCACTCCAAAGCCAGACGGTAGTTTACGGATGTGTGTCGACCACCGAGCACTGAACAAACAAACAGTAAAAAAAAAATTCCCCATACTGCGCATAGATGATCTTCTAGACCAACTGCGTGGTGCAACAGTATTTTCGAAGCTGGACTTACGGTCAGGTTACTGGCAGATCAAGATGGCAAACAGCTCGATCTACAAGACGGCGTTCCGTACCAGATACGACTCCTACGAATACTTGGTGATGCCGTTCGGAATCTGCAACGCACCAGCGACGTTCCAGGCAGAGATGAACCATATCCTACGGCCCCTGCTAGACGAGTGCGTAGTGGTGTACATGGACAACATACTGATCAACTCCAAAAATATGAAGGAGCACGTGGAGCATCTGCGGAATGTCTTCGAGATCCTGCGGGAAAATAATTTCTACGTGAAGCTGTCGAAGAGCGACTTCGCCCTGAAGAAGGTGCAGTTTCTCGGACACTTGGTGAGTGCCGAGGGCGTACACGTGGACCCGCGGAAGATCGAAGCCGTGAGGACGTGGAAAGTACCGGAGAACGTGAAGGAGTTGCAGCAGTTCCTAGGCTTTGTCAACTACTACAACCGGTTCGTGCCGCAGTACGCTAAGATAGCAGCGCCACTGACCAACCTACTGAAAAAGGATACGCTCTACAAATGGGATACTCCTCATGAGCAAGCCTTGGAGCAGCTAGAGACAGCACTGACTACAGCACCAGTACTCATCCTACCGGATCCAGACAAGGACTACGTGGTGGAAACAGACGCTAGTGACCAGGCAGTCGGAGCAGTACTAATGCAGGATCACTGACGCGGTTTGCAGCCCATTGCCTACCTCAGTAAGAAGCTACACGGAGCAGAACTAAACTACCCCATTCATGACAAGGAGGCCTTAGTGATAGTCATAGCCTTCAAGGCGTGGAGGTGTTACCTAGGGGGAGCCAAGACTACAGTCTAGACCGATCACTGCAGTCTCAAATACCTGAAGTCACAGCCGAGGCTCTCACGACGACATGTGCGGTGGGTGAACTTCTTGGAAACTCACTTCCATTACGACATCATCTACAAGCCCAGGCTACACAATAAAGCAGACGCGTTGAGCCACCGCGGACTTGTAGCAGGCATCCAGCTCGACGAGATGAACCCTCTACTCAAGGGTCTACTCCAACATGGGTACTCCGTGGACGCAGAAATTGCAACAGCACAAAACCAGAAGCTGTTACAGTGGGAGAAGGACTTAGCTGTAAGGAAGAGTTGAGGGAAGATTTGGGTACCGAACTATTCCCTGCTCCGACAGATTCTGCTGGAGGAGTTTCACGACGTACAGTACGCGGGACATTTCGGGAGCAACAAGACGTTAGCAGGGATAGCAAAGTATTACTATTGGCACGGAATGGCACCTCATGCGACACGTGCCAGCGGATGAAGAGTAGTAAGCAGAAAAAAAACATGGTTACTTCAGCCTCTACCCGTACCGGAGCAGCCATGGCAGTTCGTTAGCCTCGACTTCATCACAGGACTTCCTTCGACCTCACGAGGGCATGACGCTATACTTGTGGTGATCGACAAGTTCTCTAAGATGGGACACTTCATCTCAACCAACGCCATGGCTACAGCTAAAGCAACTGCTTGCCTCTTCTTCGACCGCATCATCACCACCCACGGCATCCCCCTTAGACTTATCTCACACAGAGACCCAAAGTTCACTAGTAAGTTCTGGAGGGAACTCATGGGTTTGTTGGGGACAAAGCTTGCAATGTCTTTAGCATACCACCCCCAGACTGACGGACAGAGAGAGAGACTCAATCAGGTGGTTGAACAGTTACTGCGCACCGCTTGCAAAGACGACGTCAGCCACTGGGATTCACCGTTACCGACACTTGAGTTCGCTTACAACATCGCGTCACATGCGGCCACAGGGAAATCTCCTATCTTCCTGTGTTACGGACGGGAACCACTTACACCACAGCAGCCAACCACACCGGTACACGTCCAAGCCGCACATGACTTCGTCACCACCATGCAGCAGCTATGGGAGAAGACTCAGCGACGCCTCACCACGATGCAGACCTCCCAGAAGCAGTATGCCGATCACCAGCGATGTGATCATACCGTAGCAGCCGGAGATCAGGTGCTTCTTGACACACGCAACTTGGACTTGTCTTATCTAACGTCCAAGCTCCGGAATCGCTTCTGTGGTCCCTTTCGCGTTGGGGCGATGGTGACACAAGTAACATTCCGCTTGTGCTTACCATCTACGTGGAAGCTTCACAATGCTTTCCATGTACAGATGCTGAAGCCCTACAAAGACACGAACCAACAGTTTATGGGACGACAGCTACTGCCACCGCCACCAGTTCTCGTACAGGATGAACCAGAGTACGAGGTGGCACAAGTGCTCGCTCATCGACGCAGACGCGGCAAAACGCTCGAATTCCTGATACGCTGGAAGAGATACGACCCATCGGAGGACAGTTGGGTTGCAGAAGTTGATATGGGGTGTCAAACTACTATAATGTTTAGGTTGTGTAGGCTGTAGTGTTGGTACTACACAATTAGGGTTGGTACTTGTACTCACTTCGATCTCAATGCATTCACTCGTTCAGTATTCTGACATGGTTTCAGAGCAGGTCCTGTTCCAGGACATTTTTTTTTAGGCCCACCGAATAGTTCCCCGCCCGTAGCGCGTTACCCTGCTCTTAGCGCCCTACCTTGCCCGTCGCGCTGCCCCACCAGTCGCGTTGCCCTGCCCTGCCCGTCGCGCCGCCCTGCTGGCAGCGCGCTGCCCTGTTCTGCCTGTCGCGCCGCCCTGCTGGTCGCGCGCCGCCCTCCCCTACTCGTCGTGCTGCCCTGCTAGCGCCGCGCCGCCCTGCCCTGCTCGCACGCCGCCCTCTGGCCGCCGCGCCGCCCTGCCCTGCCCGCGCGCTGCCCTGCAGGTCGCGCGCCGCCCTGCCCTGTCCGTCGCGCCGCCTTGCTGGTCGCGCGCCGCCCTGCACTGCCGGCGCGCCGCCCTGCTGGCCGCCGCGCCGCCCCGCCCTGCCCGCGCGCCGCCCTGCTGGCCGCCGCGCCGCCTTGCCCTGCCCGCGCGCCGCCCTGCTGGCCGCTGTGTCGCCCTGCTCTGTCTGCGCGCCGCCCTGCTGGCCGCCGCATCGCCCTGCCCTACCCGCGCGCTGCCCTGCTGGCCGCCGCCCTGCCCTGCCCTGCCCGCGCGCCGCCCTGCCCTGCCCTGCCCGCGTGCCGCTTTGCTGGCCGCCGCCCTGCCCTGCCCTGCGTGCGCGCCGCCCTGCTGGCCGCCGCCCTGCCCTGCCCTGCCCGCGCGCCGCCCTGCTGGCCGCCGCCCTGCCCTGCCCTGCCCGCGCGCTGCCCTGCTGGCCGCCGCCCTGCCCTGCCAGTTGTGCCGCCCTGCCCTAGCCGTGCGCCGCCCCGCCCTGCCCTGCCCGCTTCCCTAGCGCTTGCGTGCCGCCCTGCGCCGTCCTTGCTTGCATGCTGCCATGCTGCTCGCACGCCAATCTGCTCTGCCCGCTATGGCTACTCTCGGCGTTCTCACCTTTGATCCTGAGGGCCGACCGATCCAGTTCGATACGTGGCTCGATGACTTACAGCTGTTCCTATTGAGCGACTCTAGAGACGGCGTTTCGTTGTTTGACCTCACGTCTGGAGCCTCTCCCGCCCCTCCCGACACAGCTGACAGTGCGACTCGCTCACAGTGGCTTACCCGTGACGCTGCTGCTCACCTAGCCGTTCGCAACCACTTACCGTTAGCCGAACGCGCACACTTTGGCCAGCACAAGACTGCTAAAGCCCTGTACGATGCTGTAGTCGCTCGTTACTCTGTCAGAACTGTGCATTTATATGCTCTAGGCTGTAGTGGGGCACTCCTTATGGGGTACAGCCCAATTAGGATTTGCTATACAAACCCTGTACTGCTGTCATTCTAGTCATTCTTCATTCCTACATTCTGACATGGTTTCAGAGCAGGTTCCCTAGTGGGAACGATTTATTTTTAGGGCCCACCACGATAGTTTTTTCCTGCCCTGCCCGAAGCGCGCCTCGCGCCTGCCTCACCTGCGCCGTCGCGCGCTCTGCCCTACTGCCGCCCGTAGCGGCCCTGCCCTCCCGGCCCGTTGCGGCCCTGCCCTAACGGCCCGTCGCGGCCCTGACCTAGCCGCCCGTCGCGGCCCTGCCCTGTCGCCGCCCGTGGCGGCCTGACCTAGTCGCCCGTCACGGCTTGACCTAGCCGCCCATCGCGGCCCTGCCCTGCCGCCCCCCGTTGCGGCCCTGACCTCGCCGCCCGTCGCGGCCCTGCCCTGCCGCCACTCGTTGCGGCCCTGCCCCCAGCCGCTCGTCGCAGCCCTACTCTACCGCCGCCCCGTCGCGGCCCTGCCCTGTAGCCGCCTTGTCGCGGCCCTGCCCTGCTGCTGCCCCGTCGCAGCCCTGCTCTGCCGCCGCCTTCTCGCGGCCCTGCCCTACAGCCGCCCCATTGCGGCCCTGACCTAACCGCCCGTCGCGGCCCTGCCCTACCCCTGGTAAGCGCCCGCCCTGCTAAGCGCCCGCCCTGCTAAGCGCGCCGCCGCGCCCGCCTGCCTGCCAAGCCGCGCCGCCCAGCTGAGCCGCGCCGCCCAGCCGAGCCGCGCCGCCCTGCCGAGCCGCGCCGCCCTGCCGAGCCGCTCCTACTGCTACTCCTGCTGCTACTGCCGCCATGGCTAGCCCTACTGTTCTTACCTTCGATGCTGTCGTGCGGTAGATTTCAACGTTTGGGTAGATGACCTGCAGCTCTATCTTCAGTGCGACTCTAGGGACGGAGTTTCACTTTTTGATCACACGTCCGGCACCTCTGTTGCACCTGATGCCACTACTGACAGTACGGTTCGCTCGCAGTGGACTACTCGTGACGCTGTTGCTCGCCTTGCTGAACGTAGTCACCTGCCGTCTGCTGAGTGCGCGCATTTTGGCCAGTATGACGCTGTCGTCGCGCGCTACTCCTCCCCTACCACTGCTGCCCTCAGCCGCCTCATGCTGCCGTACTTGTTCCCTGACCTGGCCGCCTTTGCAACAGTCGCTGACCTCATTACTCACCTCCGCACTAGTGACACCCGCTACCGCGCTGCGCTTCCCTCCGAGTTTCGCGCCAAGAACTCCCCCCCCATGTACATCACCCTCTTCTACCTCGTCACCCGTCTCCTTGACTCTCTTCGCTCAGTCAGGGACCACTTTCTCTCCCTTTGCCCCACCGAGCTCAACGTCGACCTGCTCGAGGAGCGCCTCACTGCAGCTGAGACTAGCATAGTCGCTGAAGGAGCTTCTTGCGGCGACCCTCGCGCCCCTTTCTTTGAGGGGTGTTCCCCCGTTCCCCTTTTGCCCTCTGTTGCTTCTGCTGCACCTGTCGACCTCGTTGGCACCGAGGAGGTCGGGGCTGCGTTTGCTCCTAGTAGGAGGCGCCTTTGCGGCAAGGGCAAGGGGGGCAAGGGTGGTGGAGGGGACGGCGGGGGCGGCGGTGGTGGCGGTGGAGGAGGCGGAGGGGGTGGGGGTGGAGGTGGGGGTGGTGGCGGGAGTGGGGGCGTCGGTGGCGATGGTGGAGGTGGTGGAGGCAGCGGCAGCGGCAGTGGGGGTGGCGGCGGCGGTGGTGCTGGTCGGGGTGGAGCCGCGCAGCGTGGAGGCTTTGGCGGTCGCCAGCGACAGCAGCAGCCGAGTTCCTTTGAGGCCCTCTCGCCCCAGCAGCTTCGTGAGTGGTACGCTGGGCGTGGGAGGTCTGGGGGTGCTGGTCCCTGCGCTTACGTTCTCCGCACCGGCGAGCGCCGTGGGGAGACGTGCGGGCTGCCACACACAACGCAGCGCTGTTTCGGTCGCCTGTCTGACGCTTGGCGCGCACAGTTTCCTGACGCCATTGAGCTCCCTCGCTGGGCTGATCTGCTTAAGTCTGGTGTTGCTCTCTTTGATCTTGATTTCGATGCTATCCTTGCTGCCATGTATGCTGTGACTATTAGTGCTGAGGGTGACTGTTACCTGTGTGTTCCGCCCGACCCGGGCATTGAGGCTGCTGCTCTAGGTGCTAGTGAGTCTGCTGCTCCAGGTGCTAGTGAGTCTGCTCTCTTTGGTACTGCGCCTGCTAGGGCCTTGCACACCTTCACGCTTGACTCAGGTGCTTCCCGCTCCTTATTTCGCGACAGCACCACACTCACGCCGCTCAGTCTCCCTGGCGGACCCCTCTGGGGGCCCAGTCCTTGCGCACTCCTCCACGGTTCTGCCGTGTCCGGCGGCCCCGTTTGGCTCACTGTCGGGTCTTCACCTACCCTCGTTCTCTACGAACTTGGTGAGTGGAGCTGACCTCCAGGACGTGTGGGTTGACCAGTTCACTCCTAGAGGTCAGCGTGTACGTGTATTCGGACGGGCCGCCACCTGGCCATGTTCACCCGTCGGCCTGGGTCGAGCCTGTACACACTGACTACTGAGTCTCCTCCGGTTGCCGGGTCTGGTCAGGTAGCCGCGTCTGGTCAGGTGATTGCTGCCGCGTCCACGTCTGGTCTGGAGTCTGCCCCCTGCTCGTGTCGTCTCCTATCTCACCAGACTCTCCTTTGGCACCACCGCCTTGGTCACCCCTCCCTGCCTCGTCTCCGAGGTATGGCCTCCCGTACCCTTGTCTCTGGTCTCCCCCGGTCTCTCCCTCCCCTCCCACCGGGGCCTGCCCCTACCTACGTTCCTTTCTTCGAGGGACGGCAGTGCGCCGCTCCTCACTCCTCCGAGTTCCCTCCGACGGAGGCTCCCCTGCAGACTCTCCACATAGACGTGTGGGGCCCAGCCCGCGTCCGTGGACAGGGTCACGAGCGTTACTTTCTGCTGGTCATTGACGACTACTCGCGTTACACCACGGTCTTCCCCTTGCGCCGCAAGGGTGAGGTCACTGAGGTGTTGATTACCTGGATCCGCGCTGCCCGTCGCCAGCTCAGCGAGAGTTTCGGCTCGGACCTTCCTGTTCTGCGTCTGCACTCCGACAGAGGTGGTGAGTTTTCCTCCGACCTTCTGCGAGCCTTCTGTCGTGCGGAGGGCATCCGCCAGACGTTCACGCTTCCGGCCTCCCCACAGCAAAATGGGATTGCTGAGCGCCGCATTGGCATGGTCATGGACGTCGCTTGTACGTCCATGATCCATTCGGCTGCTCCCCATTTTCTGTGGCCGTTCGCGGTCCAGTACGCTGCGCATCAGCTCAACCTCCAGCCCCGTGTCTCCTTGCCGGAGACCTCGCCTACACTGCGTTGGACGGGGGAGGTTGGCGATGCGTCGGTGTTCCGGGTCTGGAAATCTCGAGCTTTTGTCCGCGATTTTTCCGCGGACAAGCTGTCCTCCCGTGCCGTTCCCTGCGTCTTCCTTGGCTTCCCCCCTGACGCGCCTGGTTGGCAATTTTACCACCCCACCTCGCGCCGTGTCCTGTCCTCTCAGGACGTCACGTTTGACGAGTCGGTTCCTTACTACCGTCTCTTCCCCTACCGCACTGCCCCTTTCCCCCCCCCCCGCCGCTCTTCCTAGCACCAGGTCCTCCTCCGGTAGACCCCCTCCCCCCTCAGGGTCCTGCCCCCTCCGGTGTGTCCCAGGTAGACCCTGTCGAGCCTGTCGAGGTAGCTGTCGACTCTGGTGCTGCTAGGGGTGCTGAGCCTGCGGGTGCTGAGCCTGCGGGTGCGGGGCCTGGGGGTGCTGAGCCTGAGCGTGCGGAGCCTGGGGGTGCTGAGCCTGGGGTTGCTGAGTCTGAGGGTGCGGAGCCTGGGGTTGCTGAGCCTGAGCGTGCGGAGCCAGGGGGTGCTGAGCCTGGGGGTGCTGAGTCTGGGGGTGCTGAGTCTGGGGGTGCTGAGCCTGGAGGTACTTTGTCCTTTGGAGGTCCTACGGGTGTCTTGTCACGGCGGGAGCCACTCTCTACACCGCAGCTGCTGTTTGCTCGGCGCTGGAGCTGTGCTGCTGGAGCTGGATCTGTGCGCTGTGCTGCTGGAGCTGTGCTGCTGGAGCTGGATCTGTGCGCTGTGCGGCGGGAGCCACTCTCTACACCGCAGCTGCACGAGCGGTTTGCTCGGCGCTGGAGCTGTGCTGCTGGAGCTGTTGGAGGTGCTGGAGCCGCTGGTCCCGGAGGTGCTCGTACTGGAGGCGGAGCTGGAGGTGCTGCTGGAGCTAGAGGTGCTGGAGCTGCTAGAGGTGCTGGAGCCACTGGTCCCGGAGGTGCTCGTCCTGGAGGTACTGGAGCTGCTGGAGCTGGAGGTGCTGCTGGAGCTGGAGGTGCTGGTGGTGCTGGAGCTGCTGGAGGTGCTGGAGCCGCTGGTCCCGGAGGTGCTCGTACTGGAGGTACTGGAGCTGCTGGAGCTAGTGGTGCTGCAGGAGTTTGAGCTGGAGGAGCTGGAGCTGTTGCTGCTGGAGGTGCTGCTGGAGCTGGAGCTGCTGGAGGTGCTGGAGCTGGTGGTGCTGCAGGAGTTGGAGCTGGAGACAATGGAGCTGGGGGTACTGGTGCTGTCTCTGCTCGTTCTGGAGGCGCTGCGCGGCCACGCCCGTACTTTGTTCCACTCCTTCAGCAGGTTCTTGGTCTCTCGCCTTCTACTGGTCCTACTCCTCCTTTACTGTGTCCACCGCCTGACCAGTCCCAGCCACAGTTACAGCCAGCCTCCCCACTTTCGGCTCCTTCTCCTTACACTGAGCAGCCCGGAGGTCTTACAGAGCATCGTGAGCCTGCTTCTCGTCCTGCGTCGCCTGTTCGCGCTGTTCGCACTGGTCGTCGTGTTCCGCGTGAGCGTCCTCCTGCTGTCCCAGGCACGCACCAGATGGCACTTCGTCCTTCCTCTGTTCCACTGCGTGTCCCTCTGCCGTCTCCTCCTGCGTCCTCCCTTGCTGACGGTCCGGACCCTGAGTCTGACTCCCGTCGTGCTGCTAGTCCTACTGTCACACGTCTTCTAGCTACTGCTGTCATTGACCCTTCGTTTGAGTCTACTGGTGCGTCTGCCCTAGTTGCTGAGCTGGTTGACTTTGCTGCCGCCTGTCGCCCGCCTGCCGCCAGCCTGCCTCCCCACTGCCTGCTCCCTCTCCTTACACTGGTTCTACCGGGGGTCTTGCTGAGCGTCGTGAGCCTGAGTCTCGTCCTGCGTCACCTGTTCGTGCTGCTCGCACTGGTCGTCGTGTTCCGCGTCAGCGTCCTCCTCCTGTCCCAGGCACGCACCAGATGGCACTGCGTCCTTCCACTGCTCCGCAGCGTGTCCCTCTACCGTCTCCTCCTGCGTCCTCTCTTCTTGCTCTTGCTGACCCGGAATCTGACTCCCTTCGTGCTGCCAGTCCTACTGTCACGCGTCTCCTGGCCACTGTTGTCACTGACCCTTCCTTTGAGTCCACTGCTGCGTCTGCCTTAGTTGCTGAGCTTGTCGACTTCGCTGCTCACTGTCGTCTAGACTACGCCGCTAGTCTTGCTGCTGAGTCTGAGTCTGTCTGTCCTCCGTCCGTCGGTGCTCTTGGCACGGACGTCCTTGAGGACAGGCAGGAGGACTTTGAGTGCTTTGCAGCCGCTGTACCTCATCTCGTGTCCATGCTGATTGCACCTGAGGGAGACCCGGATGCACCAGACATCCCGACGTCGCGCTCTCACGCAGAGGCGATAGAGGGTCCCTACTCCTCTCAGTGGCAGACAGCCATGGACGCAGAGATGGCATCCTGGAAGTCCACAGGCACCTACGTTGACGAGGTTCCCCCTCCTGGGGCGAACATCGTCAGTGGCATGTGGATTTTCAGGGTGAAGCGGCCGCCGGGTTCTCCGCCTATCTTCAAGGCGCGTTACGTTGCTCGAGGCTTTAGTCAGCGACTGGGAGTTGACTTCTTCCAGACCTTCTCCCCGACCCCGAAGATGACCACTCTTCGGGTTCTGCTGCACGTCGCTGCTCAGCGTGACTATGAGCTTCACTCTCTTGACTTCAGCACTGCTTTCCTACAGGGCAGCCTGCACGAGGAGATCTGGCTGCGCCGCCCACCTGGCTTCACTGGGTCGTTTCCTCCTGGTACCCAGTGGAGCCTCCGGCGGCCAGTCTACGGTCTCCGCCAGGCGCCCCGTGAGTGGCACGACACACTGAGGACTACGCTTGCGGCTCTTGGGTTTGCTCCTTCTACTGCTACCCGTCGCTGTTTCTGCGCACCGACACTTCGCTGCCGCCGTTCTACATCCTCGTGTACGTCGACGACTTGGTCTTTGCCACTGCTGACACTGAGGGACTCGCCCACGTGAAGTCGGAGCTGCAGAAGAGACACACGTGCACAGACCTGGGTGAACTGCGCAGCTATCTTGGCTTGCAGATCACTGAGGGACTCGCACCATTACCTTGACTCAGTCACACATGGTGCAGCAGGTCCTTCAGCGCTTCAACTTCACGTACTCCTCGCCTCAGGCCACTCCTCTGTCTACTAGCCACTTGCTCTCAGCTCTGCCTTCGGATGAGTCCGTAGAGCCGAGTGGCCTGTACCCAGAGCTTGTTGGCTGCCTCATGTACCTGATAACCTGCACTCGACCTGACTTGGCATACCCTCTTAGCATCTTGGCACGCTATGTTGCTCCTGGGAGACACCGTCCAGAGCACATGGCTGCAGCGAAGAGGGTGTTGCGCTACCTGTGCAGTACGTCGGGCATGGGGCTAGTGCTTGGAGGACGGGCTCGAGTTGTCCTCACTGGTCATGCAGACGCTTCTTGGGTTGACGACTTGGCTACTCAGCGGTCGTCACAGGGTTACACCTTCAGCCTTGGCTCCGGTTCTGTTTCGTGGCGGTCTACCCGCTCGTCTTCTGTTCTCAGCTCCAGTTGTGAGGCTGAGATTTACGCAGGGGCCATGGCTGCACAGGAGTTACGCTGGCTCACCTACCTGCTGACCGACTTGGGAGAGCCGCCTCGTTCTCCTCCAGTTCTGTACGTCGACAACAAGGCCATGGTTGCCTTGTGTCAGGAGCACAGACTGGAGCACAGAATGAAGCTCATAGCTCTGCGCTACTTCCTTGCTCGAGATTTGCAGCAGCGTGGTCAGCTTCGTCTTGATTACGTGGCCTCTCGGGCCAACACTGCTGATATCTTCACCAAGGCACTTCCGCCTTGTGATCATCAGCGTTTCTGTACTGTTCTAGGCCTTGTGCCTACCTTGCCTGACTTGCTCACTTCTTGACTTTGCTTGTACTGTGATCTATATATCTATACCTGCATGCTTTCACTTGCTAGGTTTTGATCACTGTCCTGTTTGTTCTATGCTATATAACTATGCATGTGAACTGGCCTTGTGGCCATCTACTTGTGCTCAGAATGCGTGGTGACGTTGTGATCCACCCTGGGCTTGCTTTGCTTTTCTTGACTGGTCTTGTGACCCCTTGCTCTCCCCCACTTTGCCTATGGGGGTGTGTCAAACTTATACTCTACAGTTGGTTTAGGCTGTAGTGGGGTAGTTACTGTAGGGTACAGCAAGTTTAGGTTTTCCTACTTGTACCCACCCCTTTCCTAATCCACACACACTTGTTGATTCTGACACCTTCTAGTTGTCAGAGGTCCACAGGTGATCCCCGATTGATCCTAGGGAAGGGTTACAAGCACGTTGGCCTGGGGGGATATGGGCGCACTCACCCGCTACACAAACAAGCCCTTTTATCCCAGTGGTTAGTGGCTGGGATTCTGACACTAGTAACACCCGAATTACCGCCTTTGTGTCGAGCCTATATATAGCCTCGCCTTGTACCCAGGTGAATAATTGAATAGATCTCTCTTTCCTGAACTAGATCCTCGCACTTGGTAATCAAAGCGGGTTTACACGCGGTGTCTTGAACCCGCTTAAAACCGGCCTTTAAAAACCGCGGGGAAGACGACAAAATCGCCGATACGGGTATGTAAAACCAGTTCCGCGCAAATTTTCAAAGTCCCCCTCGATCCGGTTTTCGAACACTCTCAGGATTATTGGCGAAAAAAATTGGAATTTCGTCCGTCAGATCGATTCGAATCTCAGCGGCCCAGAGAATTTCGCCCAAAAAGTTGGAATTTGGAGCGTCGGATCGAGTTTCTCCTCAACGGCCGAGATCGGACGTGAATTTCGACTAAGGGGGAATTGCGCGACGTACAGAATTCGCGCTCGTCGAATCTATAGTAAACTCGACTCGCAGTAAGTCGCCCAGCACCTAGAATCATTTATTCTCGTCGCACATCTTCCTGTAAATCGCCAAATGGAGGGAAATAGAGGTAATTTCGTACAGAAAATTGCGGAGTTATGTGCCGAGAAGGAGCAGATACGTGCGGCGCTCCTACGACTCGAAAACTCCTTGCCAACCAGTCGGCAACCGCCACAGCAACAGCGAACGAAGCAGCGAATGCAGCAGCGACAGCAGCAGCAGCAGCAGCAGCAGCAGCAGCAGCAGCGGCGACACCGACAATTGTACATGCGACAATGGCTGCAGCTACAGTTAACCTCGAAGCAGTGAAGCCGATGCTACCGGACGCGTTCGATCCTATAGAAGGGAGCGACGTTCGTCGATTCGTGGCTGAACTCGAAATTTACTTCGAAGCCGTTGGATGCACGACCCCCACCCAAGACGCAATGCGCATACGGCTCGCAGCAACACTGTTACATGACCCAGCTCTAGAGTGGATCAACAACAAATTTGTCCAAGGCAAAGGGACATGGACGCAGTTTTGGGCAGCACTGGTCAAAGAGTTCGACCTGATGAATAGTAACTACTCCGGAACACGACGCAACAAGCCACATAGTGGCATGGAGCGATTGGCACCACCCGCGACTGCCGACCCGATGGAGAACGACAAGGGCAATGCGAAGCAGCGGCTAGCAAACAACGAGACGTGCGAATTTTGCGGCGCTACAGGACATCGTTTCTTGGCGTGTTGGAAAATGAAGAAAAGGCGTGCGGAGCTGAAGGGCAAGAACAGTGCGGCACCCCCGAAGCAGAAAACGGACAACTTTGCAACTTCGGAGAGGGCGAAAAAAGGAGAACGTGATGGCGCGAATTTAAAACGTCATGACCAGCCGGCACCAGGGGAAATCGCCGAGACAAAAGGAGACTCCGCGAAACAAGACCCTGCACCGACCGGGAAACTCCAGCCGTACACCTCGACAAGTAAGAATACTACTTCTCGTGGTTTTCAAGCCTTAAAAAAGGGAGCGTCATAAATTTAACCGGTGCCGGGTAATATGGGGGACCCCACTACGGAGCGTTGATAAGGGTCGAGCGTTCCGAGGAGTTAATATTCTTTCTTAGCAGCACGGTGTTAAGGCTCCCCGCCGTTCCCCACAGGTGAAGCCTACACAGCTGCAAAGGCTTAGGGGAAGGTTCCAGGCACAGGAGAAGCTGTACCAGCCTCGGATAAATCCTTCTAACCCTACTCAGGTGAAACATGATCTTGAGTCAACAGCTTCGAGCACAGGACCTAAGGATGATACATTTGACGTACCCTATGATCCTGTAAGCAAGACCATCTACAGCTGCTCGGAGCAGCAGCGGCCACTACTTCTCGAGGTGATCTGCAACAGGCGACGCCTCCAGGCACTAGTGGACAGTGGTGCGGCCCACTCGGTGTGCGACCGTGGGACGTTGGAGAAAACTGGAGAACCCTCAGAGGAGACCTAGTTTACAGCAACGATGGTGGACGGTACGAAGCTTCCCATCCACGGCGAGACAATATTGCAGCTGCAGATAGGGGCGTTGAGGTGGAAGCCGACGTTGTCGATCACGAACATCACGGGATTAGATTTCATCTTGGGGCGTGATTTTCTGAAGCGGTTCAACCCCGAGATAGACTGGGTCAACCGGAAGGCGAGCATCTACAACAATGAGAAAATGTGTGGAGCTGCGAAGCTGGACGGATACAGAGGATGTTCCTAAAACGACACTTGCATGGTACGAACGGACAGTGAACGAGAGTAACACGGGTTACTTAGCACTGGTGATGGCAGCAACAGAGTAAGAGAAGCCGAGTTTGGTGCTACCTGCAGCAGTACAGGAGGTGTTAGCAGTATACAAGGACATCATGCCGGATAACCTGCCTGCACGGGTGCCTCCAGCGTGAACCCACGAGCACGAGACCGTAGAGGAACCAGGTGCGAAACCCGTCTCATGTGCACCATACCGCCTTAGTCCGACAGAGCTGACAGACATGAAGAAACAGATCGAATACCTACTGGAGAGACTACTGATCCGCCCATCCACCTCTCCCTACGGCGCACCAGTTCTTTTCACTCCAAAGCCAGACGGTAGTTTACGGATGTGTGTCGACCACCGAGCACTGAACAAACAAACAGTAAAAAAAAAATTCCCCATACTGCGCATAGATGATCTTCTAGACCAACTGCGTGGTGCAACAGTATTTTCGAAGCTGGACTTACGGTCAGGTTACTGGCAGATCAAGATGGCAAACAGCTCGATCTACAAGACGGCGTTCCGTACCAGATACGACTCCTACGAATACTTGGTGATGCCGTTCGGAATCTGCAACGCACCAGCGACGTTCCAGGCAGAGATGAACCATATCCTACGGCCCCTGCTAGACGAGTGCGTAGTGGTGTACATGGACAACATACTGATCAACTCCAAAAATATGAAGGAGCACGTGGAGCATCTGCGGAATGTCTTCGAGATCCTGCGGGAAAATAATTTCTACGTGAAGCTGTCGAAGAGCGACTTCGCCCTGAAGAAGGTGCAGTTTCTCGGACACTTGGTGAGTGCCGAGGGCGTACACGTGGACCCGCGGAAGATCGAAGCCGTGAGGACGTGGAAAGTACCGGAGAACGTGAAGGAGTTGCAGCAGTTCCTAGGCTTTGTCAACTACTACAACCGGTTCGTGCCGCAGTACGCTAAGATAGCAGTGCCACTGACCAACCTACTGAAAAAGGATACGCTCTACAAATGGGATACTCCTCATGAGCAAGCCTTGGAGCAGCTAGAGACAGCACTGACTACAGCACCAGTACTCATCCTACCGGATCCAGACAAGGACTACGTGGTGGAAACAGACGCTAGTGACCAGGCAGTCGGAGCAGTACTAATGCAGGATCACTGACGCGGTTTGCAGCCCATTGCCTACCTCAGTAAGAAGCTACACGGAGCAGAACTAAACTACCCCATTCATGACAAGGAGGCCTTAGTGATAGTCATAGCCTTCAAGGCGTGGAGGTGTTACCTAGGGGGAGCCAAGACTACAGTCTAGACCGATCACTGCAGTCTCAAATACCTGAAGTCACAGCCGAGGCTCTCACGACGACATGTGCGGTGGGTGAACTTCTTGGAAACTCACTTCCATTACGACATCATCTAAAAGCCCGGGCTACACAATAAAGCAGACGCGTTGAGCCACCGCGGACTTGTAGCAGGCATCCAGCTCGACGAGATGAACCCTCTACTCAAGGGTCTACTCCAACATGGGTACTCCGTGGACGCAGAAATTGCAACAGCACAAAACCAGAAGCTGTTACAGTGGGAGAAGGACTTAGCTGTAAGGAAGAGTTGAGGGAAGATTTGGGTACCGAACTATTCCCTGCTCCGACAGATTCTGCTGGAGGAGTTTCACGACGTACAGTACGCGGGACATTTCGGGAGCAACAAGACGTTAGCAGGGATAGCGAAGTATTACTATTGGCATAGAATGGCACCTCATGCGACACGTGCCAGCGGATGAAGAGTAGTAAGTAGAAAAAAAACATGGTTACTTCAGCCTCTACCCGTACCGGAGCAGCCATGGCAGTTCGTTAGCCTCGACTTCATCACAGGACTTCCTTCGACCTCACGAGGGCATGACGCTATACTTGTGGTGATCGACAAGTTCTCTAAGATGGGACACTTCATCTCAACCAACGCCACGGCTACAGCTAAAGCAACTGCTTGCCTCTTCTTCGACCGCATCATCACCACCCACGGCATCCCCCTTAGACTTATCTCACACAGAGACCCAAAGTTCACTAGTAAGTTCTGGAGGGAACTCATGGGTTTGTTGGGGACAAAGCTTGCAATGTCTTTAGCATACCACCCCCAGACTGACGGACAGACAGAGAGACTCAATCAGGTGGTTGAACAGTTACTGCGCACCGCTTGCAAAGACGACGTCAGCCACTGGGATTCACCGTTACCGACACTTGAGTTCGCTTACAACATCGCGTCACATGCGGCCACAGGGAAATCTCCTATCTTCCTGTGTTACGGACGGGAACCACTTACACCACAGCAGCCAACCACACCGGTACACGTCCAAGCCGCACATGACTTCGTCACCACCATGCAGCAGCTATGGGAGAAGACTCAGCAACGCCTCACCACGATGCAGACCTCCCAGAAGCAGTATGCCGATCACCAGCGATGTGATCATACCGTAGCAGTCGGAGATCAGGTGCTTCTTGACACACGCAACTTGGACTTGTCTTATCTAACGTCCAAGCTCCGGAATCGCTTCTGTGGTCCCTTTCGCGTTGGGGCGATGGTGACACAAGTAACATTCCGCTTGTGCTTACCATCTACGTGGAAGCTTCACAATGCTTTCCATGTACAGATGCTGAAGCCCTACAAAGACACGAACCAACAGTTTATGGGACGACAGCTACTGCCACCGCCACCAGTTCTCGTACAGGATGAACCAGAGTACGAGGTGGCACAAGTGCTCGCTCATCGACGCAGACGCGGCAAAACGCTCGAATTCCTGATACGCTGGAAGAGATACGACCCATCGGAGGACAGTTGGGTTGCAGAAGTTGATATGGGGTGTCAAACTACTATAATGTTTAGGTTGTGTAGGCTGTAGTGGGGTAGCCCATAAGGGGTACAACCCAATTAGGGTTGGTACTTGTACTCACTTCGATCTCAATGCATTCACTCGTTCAGTATTCTGACATGGTTTCAGAGCAGGTCCTGTTCCAGGACATTTTTTTTTAGGCCCACCGAATAGTTCCCCGCCCGTAGCGCGTTACCCTGCTCTTAGCGCCCTACCTTGCCCGTCGCGCTGCCCCACCAGTCGCGTTGCCCTGCCCTGCCCGTCGCGCCGCCCTGCTGGCAGCGCGCTGCCCTGTTCTGCCTGTCGCGCCGCCCTGCTGGTCGCGCGCCGCCCTCCCCTACTCGTCGTGCTGCCCTGCTAGCGCCGCGCCGCCCTGCCCTGCTCGCACGCCGCCCTCTGGCCGCCGCGCCGCCCTGCCCTGCCCGCGCGCTGCCCTGCAGGTCGCGCGCCGCCCTGCCCTGTCCGTCGCGCCGCCTTGCTGGTCGCGCGCCGCCCTGCACTGCCGGCGCGCCGCCCTGCTGGCCGCCGCGCCGCCCCGCCCTGCCCGCGCGCCGCCCTGCTGGCCGCCGCGCCGCCTTGCCCTGCCCGCGCGCCGCCCTGCTGGCCGCTGTGTCGCCCTGCTCTGTCTGCGCGCCGCCCTGCTGGCCGCCGCATCGCCCTGCCCTACCCGCGCGCTGCCCTGCTGGCCGCCGCCCTGCCCTGCCCTGCCCGCGCGCCGCCCTGCCCTGCCCTGCCCGCGTGCCGCTTTGCTGGCCGCCGCCCTGCCCTGCCCTGCGTGCGCGCCGCCCTGCTGGCCGCCGCCCTGCCCTGCCCTGCCCGCGCGCCGCCCTGCTGGCCGCCGCCCTGCCCTGCCCTGCCCGCGCGCTGCCCTGCTGGCCGCCGCCCTGCCCTGCCAGTTGTGCCGCCCTGCCCTAGCCGTGCGCCGCCCCGCCCTGCCCTGCCCGCTTCCCTAGCGCTTGCGTGCCGCCCTGCGCCGTCCTTGCTTGCATGCTGCCATGCTGCTCGCACGCCAATCTGCTCTGCCCGCTATGGCTACTCTCGGCGTTCTCACCTTTGATCCTGAGGGCCGACCGATCCAGTTCGATACGTGGCTCGATGACTTACAGCTGTTCCTATTGAGCGACTCTAGAGACGGCGTTTCGTTGTTTGACCTCACGTCTGGAGCCTCTCCCGCCCCTCCCGACACAGCTGACAGTGCGACTCGCTCACAGTGGCTTACCCGTGACGCTGCTGCTCACCTAGCCGTTCGCAACCACTTACCGTTAGCCGAACGCGCACACTTTGGCCAGCACAAGACTGCTAAAGCCCTGTACGATGCTGTAGTCGCTCGTTACTCTGTCAGAACTGTGCATTTATATGCTCTAGGCTGTAGTGGGGCACTCCTTATGGGGTACAGCCCAATTAGGATTTGCTATACAAACCCTGTACTGCTGTCATTCTAGTCATTCTTCATTCCTACATTCTGACATGGTTTCAGAGCAGGTTCCCTAGTGGGAACGATTTATTTTTAGGGCCCACCACGATAGTTTTTTCCTGCCCTGCCCGAAGCGCGCCTCGCGCCTGCCTCACCTGCGCCGTCGCGCGCTCTGCCCTACTGCCGCCCGTAGCGGCCCTGCCCTCCCGGCCCGTTGCGGCCCTGCCCTAACGGCCCGTCGCGGCCCTGACCTAGCCGCCCGTCGCGGCCCTGCCCTGTCGCCGCCCGTGGCGGCCTGACCTAGTCGCCCGTCACGGCTTGACCTAGCCGCCCATCGCGGCCCTGCCCTGCCGCCCCCCGTTGCGGCCCTGACCTCGCCGCCCGTCGCGGCCCTGCCCTGCCGCCACTCGTTGCGGCCCTGCCCCCAGCCGCTCGTCGCAGCCCTACTCTACCGCCGCCCCGTCGCGGCCCTGCCCTGTAGCCGCCTTGTCGCGGCCCTGCCCTGCTGCTGCCCCGTCGCAGCCCTGCTCTGCCGCCGCCTTCTCGCGGCCCTGCCCTACAGCCGCCCCATTGCGGCCCTGACCTAACCGCCCGTCGCGGCCCTGCCCTACCCCTGGTAAGCGCCCGCCCTGCTAAGCGCCCGCCCTGCTAAGCGCGCCGCCGCGCCCGCCTGCCTGCCAAGCCGCGCCGCCCAGCTGAGCCGCGCCGCCCAGCCGAGCCGCGCCGCCCTGCCGAGCCGCGCCGCCCTGCCGAGCCGCTCCTACTGCTACTCCTGCTGCTACTGCCGCCATGGCTAGCCCTACTGTTCTTACCTTCGATGCTGTCGTGCGGTAGATTTCAACGTTTGGGTAGATGACCTGCAGCTCTATCTTCAGTGCGACTCTAGGGACGGAGTTTCACTTTTTGATCACACGTCCGGCACCTCTGTTGCACCTGATGCCACTACTGACAGTACGGTTCGCTCGCAGTGGACTACTCGTGACGCTGTTGCTCGCCTTGCTGAACGTAGTCACCTGCCGTCTGCTGAGTGCGCGCATTTTGGCCAGTATGACGCTGTCGTCGCGCGCTACTCCTCCCCTACCACTGCTGCCCTCAGCCGCCTCATGCTGCCGTACTTGTTCCCTGACCTGGCCGCCTTTGCAACAGTCGCTGACCTCATTACTCACCTCCGCACTAGTGACACCCGCTACCGCGCTGCGCTTCCCTCCGAGTTTCGCGCCAAGAACTCCCCCCCCATGTACATCACCCTCTTCTACCTCGTCACCCGTCTCCTTGACTCTCTTCGCTCAGTCAGGGACCACTTTCTCTCCCTTTGCCCCACCGAGCTCAACGTCGACCTGCTCGAGGAGCGCCTCACTGCAGCTGAGACTAGCATAGTCGCTGAAGGAGCTTCTTGCGGCGACCCTCGCGCCCCTTTCTTTGAGGGGTGTTCCCCCGTTCCCCTTTTGCCCTCTGTTGCTTCTGCTGCACCTGTCGACCTCGTTGGCACCGAGGAGGTCGGGGCTGCGTTTGCTCCTAGTAGGAGGCGCCTTTGCGGCAAGGGCAAGGGGGGCAAGGGTGGTGGAGGGGACGGCGGGGGCGGCGGTGGTGGCGGTGGAGGAGGCGGAGGGGGTGGGGGTGGAGGTGGGGGTGGTGGCGGGAGTGGGGGCGTCGGTGGCGATGGTGGAGGTGGTGGAGGCAGCGGCAGCGGCAGTGGGGGTGGCGGCGGCGGTGGTGCTGGTCGGGGTGGAGCCGCGCAGCGTGGAGGCTTTGGCGGTCGCCAGCGACAGCAGCAGCCGAGTTCCTTTGAGGCCCTCTCGCCCCAGCAGCTTCGTGAGTGGTACGCTGGGCGTGGGAGGTCTGGGGGTGCTGGTCCCTGCGCTTACGTTCTCCGCACCGGCGAGCGCCGTGGGGAGACGTGCGGGCTGCCACACACAACGCAGCGCTGTTTCGGTCGCCTGTCTGACGCTTGGCGCGCACAGTTTCCTGACGCCATTGAGCTCCCTCGCTGGGCTGATCTGCTTAAGTCTGGTGTTGCTCTCTTTGATCTTGATTTCGATGCTATCCTTGCTGCCATGTATGCTGTGACTATTAGTGCTGAGGGTGACTGTTACCTGTGTGTTCCGCCCGACCCGGGCATTGAGGCTGCTGCTCTAGGTGCTAGTGAGTCTGCTGCTCCAGGTGCTAGTGAGTCTGCTCTCTTTGGTACTGCGCCTGCTAGGGCCTTGCACACCTTCACGCTTGACTCAGGTGCTTCCCGCTCCTTATTTCGCGACAGCACCACACTCACGCCGCTCAGTCTCCCTGGCGGACCCCTCTGGGGGCCCAGTCCTTGCGCACTCCTCCACGGTTCTGCCGTGTCCGGCGGCCCCGTTTGGCTCACTGTCGGGTCTTCACCTACCCTCGTTCTCTACGAACTTGGTGAGTGGAGCTGACCTCCAGGACGTGTGGGTTGACCAGTTCACTCCTAGAGGTCAGCGTGTACGTGTATTCGGACGGGCCGCCACCTGGCCATGTTCACCCGTTGGCCTGGGTCGAGCCTGTACACACTGACTACTGAGTCTCCTCCGGTTGCCGGGTCTGGTCAGGTAGCCGCGTCTGGTCAGGTGATTGCTGCCGCGTCCACGTCTGGTCTGGAGTCTGCCCCCTGCTCGTGTCGTCTCCTGTCTCACCAGACTCTCCTTTGGCACCACCGCCTTGGTCACCCCTCCCTGCCTCGTCTCCGAGGTATGGCCTCCCGTACCCTTGTCTCTGGTCTCCCCCGGTCTCTCCCTCCCCTCCCACCGGGGCCTGCCCCTACCTACGTTCCTTTCTTCGAGGGACGGCAGTGCGCCGCTCCTCACTCCTCCGAGTTCCCTCCGACGGAGGCTCCCCTGCAGACTCTCCACATAGACGTGTGGGGCCCAGCCCGCGTCCGTGGACAGGGTCACGAGCGTTACTTTCTGCTGGTCATTGACGACTACTCGCGTTACACCACGGTCTTCCCCTTGCGCCGCAAGGGTGAGGTCACTGAGGTGTTGATTACCTGGATCCGCGCTGCCCGTCGCCAGCTCAGCGAGAGTTTCGGCTCGGACCTTCCTGTTCTGCGTCTGCACTCCGACAGAGGTGGTGAGTTTTCCTCCGACCTTCTGCGAGCCTTCTGTCGTGCGGAGGGCATCCGCCAGACGTTCACGCTTCCGGCCTCCCCACAGCAAAATGGGATTGCTGAGCGCCGCATTGGCATGGTCATGGACGTCGCTTGTACGTCCATGATCCATTCGGCTGCTCCCCATTTTCTGTGGCCGTTCGCGGTCCAGTACGCTGCGCATCAGCTCAACCTCCAGCCCCGTGTCTCCTTGCCGGAGACCTCGCCTACACTGCGTTGGACGGGGGAGGTTGGCGATGCGTCGGTGTTCTGGGTCTGGAAATCTTGAGCTTTTGTCCGCGATTCTTCCGCGGACAAGCTGTCCTCCCGTGCCGTTCCCTGCGTCTTCCTTGGCTTCCCCCCTGACGCGCCTGGTTGGCAGTTTTACCACCCCACCTCGCGCCGTGTCCTGTCCTCTCAGGACGTCACGTTTGACGAGTCGGTTCCTTACTACCGTCTCTTCCCCTACCGCACTGCCCCTCTCCCCCCCCCCCCGCCGCTCTTCCTAGCACTAGGTCCTCCTCCGGTAGACCCCCTCCCCCCTCAGGGTCCTGCCCCCTCCGGTGTGTCCCAGGTAGACCCTGTCGAGCCTGTCGAGGTAGCTGTCGACTCTGGTGCTGCTAGGGGTGCTGAGCCTGCGGGTGCTGAGCCTGCGGGTGCGGGGCCTGGGGGTGCTGAGCCTGAGCGTGCGGAGCCTGGGGGTGCTGAGCCTGAGCGTGCGGAGCCAGGGGGTGCTGAGCCTGGGGGTGCTGAGTCTGGGAGTGCTGAGTCTGGGGGTGCTGAGCCTGGAGGTACTTTGTCCTTTGGAGGTCCTACGGGTGTCTTGTCACGGCGGGAGCCACTCTCTACACCGCAGCTGCACGAGCGGTTTGCTCGGCGCTGGAGCTGTGCTGCTGGAGCTGGATCTGTGCGCTGTGCTGCTGGAGCTGTGCTGCTGGAGCTGGATCTGTGCGCTGTGCGGCGGGAGCCACTCTCTACACCGCAGCTGCACGAGCGGTTTGCTCGGCGCTGGAGCTGTGCTGCTGGAGCTGTTGGAGGTGCTGGAGCCGCTGGTCCCGGAGGTGCTCGTACTGGAGGCGGAGCTGGAGGTGCTGCTGGAGCTAGAGGTGCTGGAGCTGCTAGAGGTGCTGGAGCCACTGGTCCCGGAGGTGCTCGTCCTGGAGGTACTGGAGCTGCTGGAGCTGGAGGTGCTGCTGGAGCTGGAGGTGCTGGTGGTGCTGGAGCTGCTGGAGGTGCTGGAGCCGCTGGTCCCGGAGGTGCTCGTACTGGAGGTACTGGAGCTGCTGGAGCTGGTGGTGCTGCAGGAGTTTGAGCTGGAGGAGCTGGAGCTGTTGCTGCTGGAGGTGCTGCTGGAGCTGGAGCTGCTGGAGGTGCTGGAGCTGGTGGTGCTGCAGGAGTTGGAGCTGGAGACAATGGAGCTGGGGGTACTGGTGCTGTCTCTGCTCGTTCTGGAGGCGCTGCGCGGCCACGCCCGTACTTTGTTCCACTCCTTCAGCAGGTTCTTGGTCTCTCGCCTTCTACTGGTCCTACTCCTTTACTGTGTCCACCGCCTGACCAGTCCCAGCCACAGTTACAGCCAGCCTCCCCACTTCCGGCTCCTTCTCCTTACACTGAGCAGCCCGGAGGTCTTACAGAGCGTCGTGAGCCTGCTTCTCGTCCTGCGTCGCCTGTTCGCGCTGTTCGCACTGGTCGTCGTGTTCCGCGTGAGCGTCCTCCTGCTGTCCCAGGCACGCACCAGATGGCACTTCGTCCTTCCTCTGTTCCACTGCGTGTCCCTCTGCCGTCTCCTCCTGCGTCCTCCCTTGCTGACGGTCCGGACCCTGAGTCTGACTCCCGTCGTGCTGCTAGTCCTACTGTCACACGTCTTCTAGCTACTGCTGTCACTGACCCTTCGTTTGAGTCTACTGGTGCGTCTGCCCTAGTTGCTGAGCTGGTTGACTTTGCTGCCGCCTGTCGCCCGCCTGCCGCCAGCCTGCCTCCCCACTGCCTGCTCCCTCTCCTTACACTGGTTCTACCGGGGGTCTTGCTGAGCGTCGTGAGCCTGAGTCTCGTCCTGCGTCACCTGTTCGTGCTGCTCGCACTGGTCGTCGTGTTCCGCGTCAGCGTCCTCCTCGTGTCCCAGGCACGCACCAGATGGCACTGCGTCCTTCCACTGCTCCGCAGCGTGTCCCTCTACCGTCTCCTCCTGCGTCCTCTCTTCTTGCTCTTGCTGACCCGGAGTCTGACTCCCTTCGTGCTGCCAGTCCTACTGTCACGCGTCTCCTGGCCACTGTTGTCACTGACCCTTCCTTTGAGTCCACTGCTGCGTCTGCCTTAGTTGCTGAGCTTGTCGACTTCGCTGCTCACTGTCGTCTAGACTACGCCGCTAGTCTTGTTGCTGAGTCTGAGTCTGTCTGTCCTCCGTCCGTCGGTGCTCTTGGCACGGACGTCCTTGAGGACAGGCAGGAGGACTTTGAGTGTTTTGAAGCTGCTGTACCTCATCTCGTGTCCATGCTGATTGCACCTGAGGGAGACCCGGATGCACCAGACATCCCGACCCCGCGCTCTTACGCAGAGGCGATAGAGGGTCCCTACTCCTCTCAGTGGCAGTCAGCCATGGACGCAGAGATGGCATCCTGGAAGTCCACAGGCACTTACGTCGACGAGGTTCCCCCACCTGGGGCGAACATCGTCAGTGACATGTGGATTTTCAGGGTGAAGCGGCCGCCGGGTTCTCCGCCTGTCTTCAAGCCGCGTTACGTTGCACGAGGCTTCAGTCAACGACAGGGAGTTGACTTCTTTCATACCTTCTCCCCTACCTCGAAGATGACCACTCTTCGGGTACTGCTGCACGCCGCCGCTCAGCATGACTACGAGCTTCACTCTCTTGACTTGCTGGACTGGCCCACGTGAAGTCGGAGCTGCAAAGGAGACACACGTGCACAGACCTGGGTGAGCTGCGCAGCTATCTTGGCTTGCAGATCACCCGGGACAGAGCACAGCGCACCATTACCTTGACTCAGTCACACATGGTGCAGCAGGTCCTTCAGCGCTTCGACTTCCAGTACTCCTCGCCACAGTCCACTCCTCTGCCTACCGGTCACTCGCTCTCAGCTCTGCCTTCGGGTGAGTCCGTAGAGCCGAGTGGCCCGTATCCAGAGCTTATGGGCTGCCTCATGTACCTGATGACCTGCACTCGACCTGACCTTGCTTACCATCTTAGCATCCTGGCACGCTACGTTGCGCCCGGGAGACACCGACCAGAGCACTGGAAGGCCGCTAAGAGGGTGATGCGCTACTTGTGCAGTACGTCGGGCATGGGGCTCGTGCTTGGAGGACGGGCTCGAGTTGTCCTCACTGGTCACGCAGACGCTTCTTGGGTTGACGACTTGGCTACGCAGCGGTCGTCACAGGGTTACACCTTCAGCCTTGGCTCCGGTTCTGTTTCGTGGCGGTCCACCCGCTCGTCTTCTGTTCTCAGCTCCAGTTGTGAGGCTGAGATCTACGCAGGGGCCATGGCTGCAAAGGAGTTACGCTGGCTTACCTACTTGCTGACCGACTTGGGAGAGCCGCCTCGTTCTCCTCCAGTTCTGTACGTCGACAACAAGGCCATGATTGCCTTGTGTCAGGAGCACAGACTGGAGCACAGAACGAAGCACATTGCTCTGCGCTACTTCCTTGCTCGAGAGTTGCAGCAGCGTGGTCAGCTTCGTCTTGTTTACGTGGCCTCTCAGGCCAACACTGCTGATATCTTCACCAAGGCACTTCAGCCTTGTGATCATCAGCGTTTTTGTACTGTTCTAGGCCTTGTGCCTACTTGGCCTCACTTGCTCACTTCTTGACTTTGCTTGTACTGTGATGTATATACATATACCTGCATGCTTAAACTTGCTAGGTTGTGATCACTGTACTGCTTGTTCTTCTTTATATATAACTCTGCATGTGAACTGGCCTTGTGGCCATTTGCTTGTGCTCGGATTGCGTGGTGACGTTGTGATCCACCCTGAGCTTGACCTTGCTTCGTTCTCTTGCTTGTCCCCCACTTTGCCTATAGGGGTGTGTCAGAACTGTGCATTTATATGCTCTAGGCTGTAGTGGGGCACTCCTTATGGAGTACAGCCCAATTAGGTTTTGCTATACAAACCCTGTACTGCTGTCATTCTAGTCATTCTTCATTCGTACATTCTGACATACTCCTCCCCTGCCACTGCTGCTCTCGGTCGCCTTATACTGCCCTACCTTTTTCCGGAGCTGTCCGCTTTTGCCACAGTCGACGACCTCATCACCCACCTTCGCACTAGCGACACTCGCTACCACGCCGCGCTTCCCACTAAGTTTCTAGACGAGAACCCCCCCCCCCACCCCCCCATGTACATCACTCTCTACTTCATCGTCACCTGCCTCCCTGACTCTCTTAGCGCAGTCAGGGACCTCTTTCTCGCCATGGACCCCAGGGACCTTACTGTCGACCTGCTCAAGAAGCACCTCCTTGCAGTTGAGACTAGCATAGTCGCTGTAGGTGCTGCTCGTGGCACTCCTCGCACTCCCTTCTTTGAGGGGTGTTCCCCCTCCCCCCTTGCCCCCTCTTTTGCCTCTTAAACCCCTTCGTGCTGAGGAGGTCGGGGCTGCGTCTGCTCCTAGTGGGAGGCGCCGCAGCGGCAAGGGCAAGGGTGGCAAGGGTGGTGGGGGTGGCAGCGGTGGAGGCGGTGGTGGGGGCGGTGGAGGCGGTGGAGGTGGTGGTGGTGGCGGAGGGAGTGGTGGTGGGAGTGGAGGCGTTGGTGGCGGCGGTGGTGGCGGCAGTGGGAGTGGTGGCGGGCGGCAGTGGTAGCGGTCGGGGTGGAACCGGTCAGAGGGGAGGTTCTGGTGGTGGTCAGAGGCAGCAGCAGCAGCGTCCGGGTGAGACCCCTATGCCCCAGGAGCTTCGTGAGTGGTTTGCTCAGCGTGGGGCGTCTGTGGGTAGTGTTCGCTGCCAGTACGTCATTCGCACAGGTGACCGCGCTGGTCAGACATGCGAGAAGGTTGGTCACACACAGTCCCGCTGCTTCTCCCGTCTTGACGACGCCTGGCGCGCAGAGTTTCCCGACGCGACTGAGCTCCTCCGCTGGCTAGAACTGCTTAGGCAGGGTGTGGATATCTTTGCTCTTGACTATGACGCTATCCTTGCTGCCATGTATGCTTTGACTGTTAGTGCTGAGAGTGACTGTTACTTGTGTGTGCCGCCCTAGGTATAGAGGCTGCTGCTCTAGGTGCTAGTGAGAATGCTCTCCCTGGTACTGGGCCTGCTCAGGCCTTGCACACCTTCACGCTTGACTCAGGTGCTTCCCGCTGTTTCTTTCGCGACAGTACCACAGTCACACCACTCCCTGCAGCTGTTGCAGTCAGAGTGGCTGACCCCTCAGGGTGCCCAGTACTTGCCCGTTCCTCCACTGTTCTCCCGTGTCCGACGGTTTCGTCCGGCTCACTCTCACGTCTTCACCTCCCCTCGTTCTCTATGAACTTGGTGAGTACCGCTGCCCTCCTGGATGCGATGGTCACTACCACCACTCCTGGGGGTCAGCGTGTGTCGATCTGCACGTGTACACGGACGGGCCGTCACCTGGCCACGTTCTCCCGTCGGCCCGGGTCGAGTCTGTACACACTGACTACTGAGCCTCCTCAGGTAGCTGCGTCTGCGTCTGCGTCAGGTCAGCTTGCAGCCCCTTGCTCGTGTCGCGCCCTGTCGCACCAGACTCTCCTGTGGCACCACCGCCTTGGTCACCCCTCCCTGCCACGCCTCCGTGGCATGCACTCCCGTCTCCTTGTCTCTGGTCTTCCCAGGTCTCTGCCTCCCCTCCCACCCTCGCCTGCCCCTCCCTGCCTTCCCTGTGTCGAGGAGCGGCAGCGCGCCGCTCCTCACTCCTCCTCGTTTCCCCCGATGACTGCTCCCCTGCATACTCTCCACATGGACGTGTGGGGCCCAGCCCGCGCCCGTGGACAGGGCCGCGAGCGATACTTTCTGCTGGTTGTTGACGACTACTCGTGTTACACCACGGTCTTCCCCTTGCGCAGCAAGGGGGAGGTCCCTGATGTTTTGATTCCTTGGATCCGCGCTGTCCGTCTCCAGCTCCGCGAGGGGTTCCGCCAGGACCTTCCTGTCCTGCGTCTGCACTCTGACAGAGGTGGTGAGTTCGCCTCCGACCTCTTGCGGGACTTTTGTCGTGGGGAGGGCATTCGCCGATCGTTCACGCTTCCGGCCTCTCCGCAGCAGAATGGGGTTGCTGAGCGCCACATTGGCTTAGTCATGGAGGTCGCTCGTACCTCCATGATCCATGCAGCTGCCCCCCATTTTCTGTGGCCGTTTGCGGTCCGGTACGCTGCGCATCAGCTCAACCTCTGGCCCCGTGTCTCTTTGCCGGAGACCTCACCTACACTGCGTTGGACGGGGGAGGTTGGCGATGCGTCGGTGTTATGGGTCTGGGGATCTCGTGCCTTTGTCCGCGATACCTCCGCGGACAAGCTCTCCTCCCGCGCCATTCCCGGTGTCTTCCTTGGCTTTCCCCGTGACGCGCCTGGCTAGCAGTTTTACCACCCCACCACGCGCCGTGTCCTTCCCTCTCGGGACGTCATGTTTGACGAGTCGGTTCCCTTTTACCGTCTCTTCCCCTACCGCACTACCCCTCTCCCCCCCCCCCCGCCGCTCTTCCTTGCACCAGGTCCCCCTTCGCTAGACCCCCTCCCCCCTCAAGGTACTGCTCCCTTAGGTGTGTCTCAGGTAGACCCACTCCCCTTGGCTGAGCCTGTCAAGGTCCCTTTCGACTCTGGTGCTACTGGGGGTGGTACTGCTAGGGGTGCGGCGTCTGGGGGTGCTGAGCCTGAGCGTGCGGAGTCTGGGGGTGCTGAGCCTGGGGTTGCTGAGTCTGAGGGTGCGGAGCCTGGGGGTGCTGAGCCTGAGCGTACGGAGCCTGGGGGTGCTGAGCCTCAGGGTGTGGAGCCTGGGGGTGCTGAGTCTGGGGGTGCTGAGCCTGGAGGTACTGTGTCTGCTGGAGGTCCTACGGCTGCCTCGTCATGGCGGGAGCCTCTCTCTCCACCGCAGCTGCGCGAGTGGTTTGCTCGGCGCACCCGCCTTCGGAGTGGCGCTGCTGGAGCCTGGTGGCCTGCCACTGGAGGCACTGGAGCTGGAGGCACTGGAGCTGCTGGTCCTGGAGGTGCTGGAGCTACTGGTCCCGGAGGTGCTCGTACTGGAGGTACTGGAGCTGCTGGAGCTGGTGGTGCTGCAAGTGCTGGAGCTAGAGACCCTGGAGCTGGAGGTGCTGGAGCTGGAGGTACCGGAGGTGCTGGAGCCGCTGGTCCCGGAGGTGCTCGTACTGGAGGTACTGGAGCTGCTGGAGCTGGTGGTGCTGCAGGCGCTGGAGTTGGAGACCCTGGAGCTGGAGGCGTTGGTGCTGGAGACCCTGGAGCTGCAGGCGCTGGAGCTGGAGACCTTGGAGCTGGAGGTGCTTGCCCTGGGGGTGCTGGAGCTTTCGGTTCTGGTGCTGGAGGCACTGTGCGGTCGCGCCCGTACTTCGTTCAGAGTTATAGACCAACGAGTTTGAGATATTTCAGCACCTAATCTTCGTAGACTCCGTCCTTAGTCTCTAACAAGTGGTATCAGAGCGATTAAGGACTTTGTGGAGAGTCTACTGAAGTGTGAAGACCCTCCTAGACCCACCATGGCCTGTGGGCGTGCCCAAGTGGAGTTCTGGAGGTTGGATGTGACTTCCGCTAAGGGGAAACTCTGCCGAAATTTCGTTGGCGCCGACACTTGTGAAACTATTGTGGGACTTCGGTGTGGACAGCAAAGGGGGGAGCTGAAACCTGTGATTGGGAGCAGAGGAGATGAGTCAAGGGAGTGGAGAAGCAGCTGAGAAGAGGAGTGAGCCGCCACCATCCAAGATTGAGGCGTTGGATGGCTCCAACTACGAGGAATGGAGCGGGCGGATGAGGAGCGTCTTCAAGCGCTACAAGCTGCTGAAACTTGCGATGGGAGAAGAGAAGATGCCCGAGGAAGAAGATGCTCGGGATTGGTGGATTGAGCGGAGCGCGGTGTTGTTCGACCTCATCTTGCAATCGGTCAACAACGACATGTTCCAGCACATCAAGGACTTGGTTGAGTTGGGCGACTTCGGTCCAAAGGCGTGGAAGCTACTGCGCGACGTGATTCAGCCCAACACGCTGCCCATGGTGATCGTGCTCGAGAGAAAACGTTGATACGGGTCAATACGATACTGCGCAACTGGGAAAAGCTGCATCTGACCACATCGGCAATAGTGACAGTCTTGAAAGCATACGTGATGCCGGTGATCCTTTTCCAGGCGCAGATATATCAGCCGCCGAAGCAGATCTGGAAGAGGATCTTGAAGCTGTGTCACAATTTCATCTCGAAGAGGGTGCGCGGATGAAGAGAAACACTTCATCCTTTGGAGTGAGTTCTTGGCACACCTGGGAAAGAAAGAAGGGGGTCTGGGGGTGATCAGCCCAACTAACAGAATCAACAGCCAAGCGCCAGTTCTGATGGAGGGGAACCCGATGAAGCAGTGGCTGACGGAGAGAGCGGCGAACATGCCGCTGGGCTGGGCAACGCTGCTGGCACATAAGGCCATCCTGGCAGAGTGGAAGGGTGGCAGTGAGCGCTGGAAGTCACTGGTGCCGTTAATGTGGGAAAAACATTTGCCGAAGCTGGCCGAACCTGCAGACAGGTGGGAAATGGAACAAGAGCAACTATGGTTCAGCAACTGGATCCACTATCAAGGAGAGAGCCCATTTGGGCGACAAAAAGGCTCAGAGTGCTTGAAAGGTATGAAGGTGGGAGACTTACTTCAGGAGAAAAACGACGGTGGGTGGAAGGTGAAGGACCTATGGACGCTGACCAAGCAGACGGGGAGATCGTCCATGGCGAGGTGGGCGCTAGCAGCCTGGAAGGCGGTACCGGAAAGCTGGAAAAAGAAGCTGCTCGCGAAGGTGTCGGCGGCTGAAATTGCTGAAAACACTACCCTGGTCAGTGTGGGGAGAACATTGGGAGTGAGTCAGAGTTATCTACAAGTGGGGCTGGCGGAAAATGAGGAGCTGAAGTGCGAGAGGGTGGAAGTGGACGGCAAGGGAAAAATAAAGCAGTTGGGGATCGTGGTTCAACCGCCATCGTTGCTAAGCTTACTGACCCCGATGGTGGCCAGCGGTGGCTATGTGCTGGGACAAGCGGGAGATCCGCTGACACGTCTACGGGCCTCGTTTCTATGTACGGAGGGCAAGCCAACGGCATAGAGGAAGCTGAGACACTTGCTCAGAAAGCCGACACAACAGCCTAAGCAGCAGAAAAAATTGGAGGAGAGCTGGGGAGGAAAGATTGACTGGGAGAAAGCCATCGCGAAGAGGGACTCGCTGGCAATCCCAGCCAAAGCAAGAGAGGTACTGTTGAGGCTGCACAGTAACAACCCGCAAGTGGGCAGTAGGCTGGCTTTCTTCGGCTCGCGTGCATGCTGCCCGTACTGCAGGCAAGAAGAGTCGCCTACACGCTGTTTGTTGAGCTGCCCAGTGGTTGAGGGGATCTGTGGCGCGCTTCAAGAGTCACTTCGCCTGATCAATCCAGCGAGGGCGGTGGGAACACTGGGCGAGCTGCTATTTGCGGAGGATAGCACTGCCTCCGGCTTCCCGGAATCCACGCTTATCGCGGTCACGTTCCGACACATTTGGCTGGAGAGATGTGACGCGGTCTTCAGGAAGAAATGTTTTGAACCCAAGCGGGTGGCCCGGAAGATAGGTGCAAACTTCAAAAGGCATGTGCGGATCTACAGTGAAGGGTGTGGGGGCAAAGGTGGGCAGAAGAGTGGAGGGGCTGGCGGTGGCTGGCCAAACCTGACAACTGGCGAGGCGGTGGCTCTGAGCCGCATTTGTGACCAAGATGAGCATCTGACGTGGAACAAGGCGTTCAACTCGATATGGGAGAGACCCAATACCTTTTTTAAGCCGCAGTAAAGGGCTTACAGGGAGGACAGTGTAGAACTTACTAGGAAGACCAGTGTTTCCTCCCCCCTTTTCAGTTACGTCTGTGGGTGTATTGCATTGTATAGTGTACTATGCCCAAAAAAAAAAAAAAAAAAAAATCGTTCTCGAGAAGGAGCTGGCGGCCATCTCCATGCGATCAGGAGATGATGTGAAGCCGGTCCTTGACAAGATCAAGGACACATATCCGAGGATGGCAGCGGCGGGCAGCGAGGTGTCGCAGATGCAGCAATGCACCAAGATCATCTCGGTGCTCGACAACTCGTGGAATAAACCTCATCCCCATCCTCAACGTTCAGCAGGACAAGTGGACGCCTGAGTGGCTACGGCAGCAGATCCTGCAGGAGGACTTCCGCAGGCGCCACACGGGAGGTGGTGCTGCCAACAAAATTGCTGAGGGGTATGGAGCTGCAGGAGGCAGCAGAGGTAGAGGGGAAGGGAGAGGCCGAGGCCGTGGGAGAGGCTTTGGCAGAGGGAGAGGCCGAGGTGACTACAACGAGGGGCATGGGAGCTCTGGTGGCAAGGGGAGCACCCAAATGGAGGGTGCGTGCTGGTACTGCAAGAAGGCTGGACACCCATGGTTCAAGTGTTTCAGCCAGCCTGAAGGATGGGCGCCTCCAGTCATGAAGCCGCCAAGTGGTGAACGTGCACGAGGTGGCGCTGTACAAGGTTCAGGTGCACAAGGTGAAGGTGCACAAGGTAAAGCTGACCCCGGGATGTTCCTCATGGTTGAAGATGTGAAAGAGAGTGAGGATGATGTGGGTTCGGTTGGGAAGGTTGTGATGCACCCCCTCACTCACTGGGTGATCGATTCAAATTGCACAAGTCCCATGACCCCACGGACAGATTTGCTTGACGAGGTAAAGCCCCCTGGGAAGATCAAATTTGTGGCTGCCGCTTCAGTTGCCTTGCTCCCTGTGATTGGTGTTGGGAATGCCAAGGTGATGGGAGCCAAGGGGGAGCTTGTGGGGCTTGGGAATGTCCTGTTAGTTGAAGGTTTATCCGCTAACCTCCTCTCTGTGCGCCGGCTGCAGAAAAGCAAGGCCAAAGTTACAATCGGCCCAACCAGCTGCCGTGCAAAGCTTGGGAAGTTGCTGCTGTGGGATTTAGAGGAGAAGAGCAGCTGCATCAAGGACCTGTGGCAGCTGCCCATCATCCCTTGGAATGGGAAACCACCAGCAACGGCAACGGCAACGGCAGCGGCAGCGGCTAAAGCAACTGCGGGAGGAGAGGAGACTGCACCAACTGCTGGGGCCCTGGATGCAGTCAAGAAGGTGCAGCAGCCACAGCAGCCACATGGTGAGGTGCTTGCTGGTGTGGATGCGAGAGCTGCATGGGCAAAGGCTTCACCTGGGAGTGGTGAAGCTGATTGGGAGACATGGCACGAAAGGATGTGTCATGTGAACTTTCCAATGCTGCAGAAGTTGGTGAAGGATGGGAGCTTGAAGGGGCTAGTGGTGAAAGGGGCAGCAAAGGAGATTGGGAGCTGCCCTACATGCCTTGAGACCAAATTCACGAAATTTCCCTTCAGCAGCAGCACGGGACCAGCCAAGGCACCACTCGCGCTTGTGCACATGGATGTGGTGGGCCCCACGAGGGCCCTTTCTCTCTCGGGCAGCCGCTACTTCTTGACCATTGTGGACGACCACACGCGTGTGGTGTGGGTCTACCCTCTGAAGACCAAGGGGGAGGTGGCAGCGGCTGTTCTTAAGGAGTGGATGCCGAGAGCTCAAAGGGAGAGCGGGCACAAGGTGAAGGTGATCCGCACTGACAACGGGGGAGAATTCATTGGCGCCGATTTTGAGGCGGTGCTGAAGAAGAAGGGGATCCAGCATCAGCTCACGGTGCCCTACAACCCTCAGCAGAATGGCGTGGCTGAGCGGTTCAACCGGACCCTGCAGGAAGGTGCTCGCACTCTTCTTGGGCGTGCAGGGCTGCCGGATCCGTTTTGGGTGACTACACTGCGGCAGGTCGCTCTTGTGAAGAACCGGGTGTTGGCGACTGTGGGGGACAAGCAGTGGGTCCCCTACACCAAGTGGTATGGGAGTGCGCCAGCAGTCAACATGCTGAGAGCTTACGGCTGCATGGTGGTGTTTCATGTGCCGAAGGAGAAGAGGGAAAACTGGAGGCTTCTGGGAGATGGGGTGTGCACTTGGGGCTTGCTAAGGATCACAAGGGCTGGTCGGCGAGCGCCGACCGCGGGAAGTTGGCGAAAGGCAATGATCGCGGTAGCAGTGGTTCGCGTCGAGGAGGACGCCGCTGCTACATTTGCGGAGACCTCGACCATCTCTTGTGCGACTGCCCTGACCGCGACAAGTCCGACGACAATCAGAGAGGAAGTCGCAGAAAGTATGAAAACGCCCGTCGATCAGAGGACGAGAAGTCTGACGACGATCGTCGGCGTCGAAACAACAAGCCGCGGAAGGAGAAGCCTGCGTCGTCGAAAACTGACGTCGGCTTCGACGAAGGCAGTTGCTTTGCGGACGATCTCCTCAGCGACGAAGAATGGCAGAATGGCATGGCAGAGCGGGAGATGCGCACGGTCGTCGAAGCTGTCTGGGTGCGCAACTGTCTCGAACGGGCCTCCCTTCCTCCGAGGACGACGCCGTATGAGCTGCTGTTCGAGAAGAAGCCGGATCTCACGCTGGCGCGCGTGTGGGGCTGCATGGTGCAGTTCATGGTCCCGCAGCAGCAGCGCGGCGGAAAGTTGGTGCCTAAGGCACGCTGGGGAATTCACCTCGTTGTTTTGCTGGAGAGCAAAGGATGGGAGGTGCTAGACCTTACGGACAACCGCATTGTCACAACCGTGTAAGCAATCTTCTACAAGACAATGTCTCTAGAGGAGAGGAAGGCGGAACATGGGCTTGCTGCCGAGGACGACAGTCTGTCAGATGATCCCTCTCCCTCCATTCCGCCCTCGTCGAAACCTCTTCCGCCTCTTCCAACCTCCCTCCCATCGCTCGCCCCCGGCCTGCCTAAGGCGGCATCGACGTCGGCCGCTAGCGATGAGGGGAGCATTGGTGCATCGCCTTTGGCTCCACCCATCAGTATCGCTGGCGGTCGACGTGATCTGGTCAGTGAGCAACTCGGCGTCGGAGTGAAGTTTCCACCGACAGGTGAACCGTCATACAGGGGGCGCGTTTTAGAGGAGCCATCGACAGGGGAGCCTTCGACACGGGAGCCGTCGACAAAGGAGCCTTTGAACGAAGAGCTCACTTCAGAGGAGCGGGCAACAGGGGAACAGTTCGACGATGGCACATCGAGCGACGTTGTTGAAGTCATCGGCGGCGATGACGGGGAGCTGTCGACCGGGGAGCAGTCCAGCGACAGCGACGTGGTGGAAGTCTTGGCCGACAAACCTGCAGTTTGACGTTCCACCCGCTCCAACTTTGGTAAGCCTCGCGAGAAGCTGCGCTACCATGCTTGACTGCCGCCGACCTCCTACAGCACTCTGATCGACGATGCGCAGTTCGACGTCGACTTGCCCGAACTCGATCCCGACATGCACGCCGACCTAGAGCACCGCTGGGACATCGCCAACATGACCGTGGAAGGGCAAGGTGGTGAAGGCCGCCATGGACGAGGAGATCCGAAGTCTAATCTTCAACGGCACATAGAGCTGGTCGAGCGTCCGCGCGGCGTCAATGTCATGAAGAACCGCTAGGTTCTGATGACGAAGTACCACGTCGACGACACGGTCAGCTACCTCATGGACGAGCCAACGCATCAAGTGCATAACTCTGTCCTCGACGGAGTCGGAGTACATCGCGGCCACTGAAGCCGGCAAGGAAGCTCGTCGACTTTGATTCCTCCTCGCCGAGTTCCAGCTCCTCGACGCTGGGACGCCGACTGCTCAGAACATGGACAATCAATCCTCCATCGCGGTCGCTGAGGGCTTGGGGCTGAAGGGCAACCTCAAGCACACGGAGCGACGTTACGCCTGGCTGCAGCAGATGGTGAAGCGCAAGAAGATTGCGCTGGAATACACCCCGACATCCTAGCAGCCGGCGGACGTCCTCACAAAGGCGCTGCACTTTCCGGCTTTCAACTGATGCTCCGTCGCAGTCGGCCAAGTTCGCCTTGCCGACATCGGCGATGACGACGACGTGCAGTAGTAGGTGCCATGTTCTCTAACATGGCTGGTGCTGTAATCGGCGTGAGGGGGTGTGCATGCCAGAGACCCCTTGTATCTATTACTTAGGTTCTGGGTGGACCTTGTGTGTGGGTGCCCAAGCGTGAGCTGGGAAGGGGAGTGTTGAAATGAAAGATCCCGCCCTCGCTTGGGCGCAAGAGTTATCTGCGACGACACGGTGAATTAAACGAAGTGGTCGTCGAATTGGCTTAGACAACAGAGGTTGTTGATCAGCCCGTCTAAATGAGGGGTGGTTTTTTACGATCAAGTCCTCTGGTCGGCTAGCCCGTTGACAAGCTCTGATTGACGTGGTGTCGTTCGACGAGCTCATTCTCTGATCTGCTAGTGAGTCGCGCGAACTCTGACAGACAGAGTGCTTTCGAGGAGCCTCGTTCTCTGATCGAAGGGCGCTGTTCGGAGAGCCTCGCCTCGGCGAACTGGTCGGCCGGATACACGCGACTGCGAAACTCTGCGAGGGCATGCGAATTTTGCTGAGGAGGTTTAGCGAAACTCGACCTGCGGAGCGGCATCACGTGCTCGACGGTGGACATCTGGTGAAACCGTCGGCACGTTTTCTGCCTGGTACCTGCGCAATGTGCCTGACGGTGTAACCGTCGACGTGCACCTACTTGGTAGGTGCGCACCTAGGCGCAGATATTCACCTGCGACTGCAATGCTGGCAGGCTGCCCTGCTACAGCGTTGGCGCGTCGCCCTTCTGCTACGCTGGCAGGCCACCCTGCTGCAGCGTTGGCGATTGCTCTAATGCTGCGCTGGCAATTCGCCTTGCAGAATGCTTGGTAGGGGTTGCAATGCCATTCTAGTCATATCGACTTGCGTGCCTCATTTTGTACTCTATTCTCAAAGTTCTTTTCAATTTCTTAGTGGAAACTCTTGCCAAATTTCTTTGTGAACACAGCAAGTAGTAAGAACGCTACTAGAGCGCTACGATCACCCGCACAACCCGGTGCCCTCCTCCGTAGTCCACTCCCGTTGTAGGGTGACTCTCCGCAGAAGCATCTGCGAAGAAAAGTTTCGAGCTCTTCTACAAAAGAACTTGGATCGGAAAGGTAGTTGACAAAAACGGAGTCTTCGTCTTGAACTTCGAATCACAAGGAAACATCGGCGACTCCAACGCTTCTGCTGAAAACAACCCCCACGGATCGCCGACTTGGTCGCATCCTGAAGATACGTATCTTGAGCGACCCGGGAAAGACGGCCTCTGCCGTACCCTCGCCATGCCGACCGCCTCAACTTCAACTCCCGGCGATACCGGACCCGCATCAATGGAGGACGAGGCAGAAAGCAGTGCATAAGAAAGAGAAGAAACAAATTTTTGATAGATTGGCTATGAAGCATGGTTACGTGCTGGTGAATAGGGTAACCAATCTCCACATCGATCGCATCAGGCGACTGTTCATCTAGGCTGCGTTCTGCGGGCGCATCAGCTCTGATGCGCCCTAGGCTCGGCCTGATCCGCACATTGACAAATTGAGGTTCGGGAATGAGGAAATTGAAATTGAAAAATAGAGGTTCGGAAAATGGAGATTGAGGTTCGGGGAATCGGAAATTGGAGATTTCGAATTTCGGGCATGTCAAATCTCGATCTCAATTTTCCGAGGAATTCCACTGTGCTAAAGGTTCTTCGAAGCAAGGAAGCACGCACCTGACGCCTTCCCGACACGCATGAAGCGCTGTTCAATTGCCCAATTCGAGATGATGCGCGCATCATGCGTCTTCTCGGCGTTGCATCATGCGCGCATCAAGGATGCGTCAGATTGTTAGAACGATAAATTTATCAGAAAACGGCGACAAGTAAATTTGTGGTTGCCAAAAAGACCGTTCTGCAGGCATTCGGGCTTAGTTTGCCTCGGCAGCCAAGCGCTTATCGTGAGCCTTGATAACCTTTCGGCTGGTTATCAAGGAAGGCTCCTGGAAAATCGAAAAACAAATTTGCAATGTACATTGGTGCTGTTCGCCAGCAAATCGTAATTTGAAATGAAAAAGATGGCATCGGCATCGCGACGCATCTGGAAACGGAGGCGGAATCCACGTCCGAGGTTTGGGCCGTAATGCCACTCGAGAAACTTCTGCGCCCGAAAGGCGAAATTACGCAACCGCATCGGGAACCTCCATCCCCACCTTCCCCCCAATGGCGCGAACTCTTAGCTTCACTGACCACAGCCCCGCGGGCCAAAAAGTGCTCGACGTGGGTAAAAAACGCAAATAAAACGATTTCGACCAAGTCATGTGTCGGGGGCACATCGAAGGTGTGTTCGGGAGGGGAAAAATGGGGGGTATACGAACCCCCATTTGTCAAACAAATGGCTCGTTCAGAGGTTCCCCTCTGAACAGCAATGCAACGGCTGTGCCATCGCTGTCCTTTGAAAAACGGGGGATGGCGATGGCATTGCTTGGGGAGGGTTTTTGCCTGGGGACGAAGTTGCGTCCCCGCTTCCATATGCCGTCGAGCAGTTCGATTTGATCGACAAATGGGGGCGTTCGCCAGACCCCCACTTTGGCTTTTGGTTTGGACGGTAGGGGAGGCTCGGCAGCTTTTTTACGGGCTGACCAGGCTGACGGAGGTAAACGAACCCTAACGGCGTGTTGCAATTCCCGGTGCACTGCATCGGCTCGGCTCGGGGCACGGGTTTTGGAAGGCTCCAGGCAAGCGGGAGGCCGAGTGAATGCGGTGCACTGACTTGGCACGGCATGCCCCGAGCCGAGTCAGTGCACTGCATCGCCTTGGCTCGAGCCAGCACGACCTGACACATGCCAGCAAATTAACACCCGCTGCCAACCCGCCACTCTGCCCTCGCCAATCTGTCAGGAAATCGCTTCACAACTACCTCGAATTTCATAACGAAATTTCGAGGTTCCCGAGGCGCGAGGCTGGCACGACCTGGCTCGTGCCAACTCGAGCCGAGCCAATGCAGTGCACTGGGAATTGCAACACGCCAAAACTGACGGGATCAGGAAGGCGAGACCCACCTTCCTGATCCCGTTGTTATCCCGTGGGTTTTGGCTTCAAAGGTGCTGGCGAACAGCACCAGTGATGCGGGCTAATGCGCCCGCAGAACGCAGCCCTACTTTTACCGCGTCCTCGGGACCGATAGCGGTAGGGTGACAAGAAGCAAGGAAAATACCTTCTCGCTGCTTGGTGGAACGGCGAAATGAAACGAATTAATTTCGCTCGACTCGATCCTGTAAATTGTTCGTTTGCGTTTTCGCACGTGCTGTGCGTCTGGAATCGTGACTGTGTTCCGCGAAATGCTCTCCGCGATCCCCCCCACCCTCCTACATGTATCAGTGCGCACGGCTGGCGCAAAGGTGTCTTTCGGGGTCCGGCGCACCCCACGACGCGCACATGAGGTGAGGAGCGCGAACTCCTCCCCCCTCCTCCTTCCCTGTCGTACCCGCCCCAACCAACTTGTATGCCCTTGCCCACACCTCGTCCTCGCATTTCACACCCCCACTGCCGCCATTCCTCCACTCGGGAACTTTGAATTGCATCACGGAGCCTCAAGTGGTTGGATCCACAGCAACCTAGTACGACTGGCACAAGCGAACCTAGTTTCGATACACAGCCAGCTCGCCCGCCGATTTCTTCCCCACCACCCATCGCCTTGCTTCCGTCTTCCTCCATCGAAGCTGCCCGTCGCGTCGCAGTGAGTCGCGCGGCGCCCCATGAATAGTAATGTTGGAGTACCTCCGGCACCTCGTGTCCATGAAGCGGCGGCGCTACATCCGCGACGGCTACGACCTGGACCTGAGTTACATCACGGACCGCGTGGTGGCCATGTCGTACCCCGCGGAGAGCCTCGAGGCCATGTTCCGCAACCCCATGTGGCAGGTGCAGCGCTTCCTCGCCGCCAACCACGCCCACCACTTCAAGGTGCCGCTCCGCCCGCCCTGCGCCCTCCCCGTCCCCCCTTGCCCCACCTCTGCATGCTCTCCCCGAACCTTCCCCTTTTCGCCCCTCCCTTGCGCCGCCGTCTCACTTCACCGCCCACTGAAGTGCGTCCAGTGTTCTCTTTTGCGGGCTTGCTCGAAATTAGTGTCGCGATCCACGTAGCGGGTGCAATTCACGGCGCTAATGAATACCTCCCCTACGCGGCTGCATGCTGCGGTGTTTGCACGCCACGGCGCGGCATGGCATGGAATGGCATGGCATGCGCACGGCATGGCGTGTCGGGGCGGGGCAGGTATACAACCTGTGCTCGGAGCAGTGGTACGACCCGTCGTACTTCGGCGGGCGCGTGGAGCGGTTTCCGTTCGACGACCACGGCGTGCCGGCGCTGGAGCTGGTGCGGGCGCTGTGCGAGAGCGCGCAGGACTGGCTGGACCGCTGCCACGACAACATCATCGTCGTGCACTGCAAGGTGCGCACCCCGCCCCGCCCCGCCTGCTCCCCCCCGCACTCCCGCCCGTGCCCCTCCCGCTCTCTCTCCCTCTCCGCCCTCCGTCCCTGCCGTGGTGCGTCCCTTTCTCGTGCTCTGTCTAGGGCGCGCGCGCCCACACCCACACGCACACTCACGGGCTCACGCACGAATGTGCCGCGCACGCGCGCACACACACACACGCGCACTCGCGGTCTCCACTGGTCGCGGGCGTGGCTCTCCGTGCGTGTCGCGTGTGACTGTCCATGCCGCCGTGCGTGGCCGCTCCACTGGCGCGACGTTCAGCTCGTGACGGGTGGCGAGAGCAAGCGGTGCATAACCCCACCCACCCCATGTGCGTGGCGCGCGTGTGCAGGCGGGCAAGGGCAGGACGGGCGTGATGGTGTGCTGCCTGCTGCTGCTGGCCGGCATGACCACGGACGACGCCCTCGCTCTCTACGCCGACCGCCGCACCCTCAACCGCGCCGGGGTACGCCCGCTTCCGTGCCACGCGCGCTCTTCACACGCTTAGGCTGACCTGCTTGACAAAGCACGACTGGCCAACCTCTCTCCGTCTGCTTCCCATCAACTTAAACAATGTTGTCGTATCGAGCATGCTTCACGTGCCCCTGTTCGACTCCCTGTGCTGCGCTCTTACCTTCCCCCTTCATAATCCGTCTTGTCCCCGGCGTGACCTGCCATGCCATGTGGGGCACGGAGAGCAGGTGACCATCCCCAGCCAGGTGCGGTACGTGCGCTACTGGGCGCGCCTCGTGGCAGACGCGCACCTCAACGCTGCGCCCATCACGCTGCCACCGCCCACGCGGCGCACCATACGGCGCGTGCGGGTGTACGGCATGACAGGGCTGGAGCGCGTGGACTTCGTCATCTGCACTCTCGATGAGGTGCCGCTCTCATGCCGCTCGCCTCACCATGCACTGCTGGGCTTCCACGCGTGCTCATCATGCCTCCTACGTTGCACCGTTGGGTTTCTCTGTGCAACTGCTGCTGCGTATGGGGGGGATCGAGTCAAGGAACAGCTGTGGGAGTCCATAGCTTACCGGGCGTGTTGTAATGCGCGTGTGTGGTGTGCATGGCAGGCGGACAAGGAGCGGTACAGTGCGGCAGTGGAGCGGTGCAGGGGCACGTGTGAGAAGGTGCGCATGGGCGTGGTGAGCACCACCACCGCCACCTTCGTGCACTGGCTCATCACACGCCCTGCCCTGCGCCAAACACTCGCCCTCGACAGAAACAACTTGCTGCCCGGCCCACCTGCTGCTGCTGCTGCTCCCCCTTCTGCTGCTGCTTCCCCTGCTGCTGCTGCTGCTTCCCCTGCTGCTGCTGCTCCCGCTGCTGCTGCTGCTCCCGCTGCTGCTGCTGCTTCCGTTGCTGCTGCTGTTCCCCCTCCTGCTGCTTCTCCCGCTGCTGCTGCTGCTGCTGTTGCTCCCGCTGCTACTGCTGCTGCTGCTGCTCCCGCTGCTGCTGCTGCTGCTTCCCCTGCTGCTGCTGCTGCTGCTGCTGCTGCTCCTGCTGCTGCTCCCCTTGCTGCTTCTGCTCCCGATGCTACTTCTGCCCCCCCTGCTGCAGCTGCTCCCGTTGCTGCGGCAGCAGTGGCATGGGAGGCAAGAGGAGGCGAGGGGGGGAGAGCAGGGGAGGGGCGGGGGCGGGCGTGCATGGCGCAGCTGGACACGGAGAGGCCACCCGACCCACACCACCCACCTCTCGAGCACTGCTTCGACCCGCCCTTCACTGTATGCCCCCCTGCTCTCGCCTCTCTGCTCTGCGCTATCTCGACTCTCTCTTTCTTCAGTGAACATCTGGGGCAAGTACCTGGTATAGCCTCTCACGCCTGCCCTGCGCGCTCCTCTTTCCGCCCTCCACTTTCTGCCCTGCGCTGCCTGCTGTGCGTGCTGCACTGGGTGCGGGCAGGTGGAGGGCGATGTGAGCATGAGGTTCACGGACAAGATCGGGGCGCGCCTCTTCACCGTGTGCTTCAACACCGCCTTCACCAAGGGACTCCTCTCGGTCAGCATGCACCCCTTTCCATCTCCACCTCCCACCACCGCTCTCCGTCTCCCCTGCTCATGTTCCGTCTCCCCTGCTCATGTTCCGTCTCCCCTGCTCATGTTCCGTCTCCCCTGCTCATGTTCCGTCTCCCCTGCTCATGTTCCGTCTCCCCTGCTCATGTTCCGTCTCCCCTGCTCATGTTCCGTCTCCCCTGCTCATGTTCCGTCTCCCCTGCTCATGTTCCGTCTCCCCTGCTCTCATAACCCCCACCACGCGCTCTTTTCCTCTCCACCTCTCTCCAACCTGCCTGCTGGTCTGTCCCCAACATTCGTCTCACAACCACCCAGTTTTCCCCTCCTCCCCCTTCTCTCCCCCTCTCCACCTGCCTCTCACCACTATCCCGTCCACCCCATGCCGACCCCTCCCCCCTGCACGGGAGCAGCTGTCCCTGGGCGAGGTGGACAAGCCGACGGGGCGGCTGCTGCGCGCGTGTGACAGCAGCTTCTGCATGGAGGTGCTCTTCGCACAGGACCGCTGCTCTGAGCCCCCGCCCTCCCCCGCCACTGCCCGCCCTCGCCTCACACAAGCTGGCTCGTGACCAGGGGCGCACCACGGCAGCAGCGCAGGCTGGCCCATACACACTCTCCCGCTAACCAGCTTACACCTCTAACCCGCTTACGAATAATCCAAGGCAGCAGTGTCCAGGCAGCGGCAGAGCTGCCGTGCCACCTTGTGAACATATGTGCCCTTCACCCCCCCACCCACCCCCCCACCCCACACCCGTTTACCTTCTCCTCCTCCTCCTCCTCCTCCTCCTCCTCCTCCTCCTCCTCCTCCTCCTCCTCCTCCTCCTCCTCCTCCTCCTCCTCCTCCTCCTCCTCCTCCTCCTCATCCCCCTTATCTGCCACCGCTCTTGTCGATCTCTGCAACAGCGGGCCGCCCCCATGTGACTACTAACCCTGCACCACTGCTGTATTCATCCGTGTAGTATTTAACCTGCCGCTACTGCACCCCATAGCATGCACCAGCAGGTTCCCCTGCAGGCAACAGTTGCCGTGCCAACCACCCATGTGCGCCGCAGCCTGCCCCCTTGTTGGCTAACTAACCATATCCACACTCAATTCTGTTGGATTCACCAGCTGCATCTGTAAAGTGTTGTGTTTGTTGCTTTTATAGACTAACAAATCACTACCGTATCGACATTGCCCTGATTGTGGGGCCATAGTTTTTCCAGTGAAATACAGTACCAGGGCTTGTTTCTCACATACCGGTACCAGTACCGTATCACTAGCATCAACTTCAGGGTTTTTTAATCAACTCTGATCTGACCATGAGTTCCTGCCACTCTCGCCCCCCGCACCACTCACCGCCTTGCTTGACCCACTTGGGCCTCTCAGACGCTGCTCCTCCTAGGGTGGCTGCAGCAGCATCACCACTGATACAATCTGAACTGTCTTATAGGATCGTCTCAGGTTGATTGCACGGAGTGTAGCAGCGGAAGATTGCTCGGTAATGTCGGGTACGGACTCTGTCAGTAGAAGGAGATTTGAATCTCGACAGAAGTGACTATTACAATGCGGTACAAGGGTTTATATGTCAGAATCAAACTAGGAATGAAAATAATTGAACTAGGCAAGAGGTGAGTACAAGTAGGGGAAACCTAACCCTAAAGTGTTGTACTCACTAAGGAGTGACCCTACTGTAGCCTAGAGATACAATTGTAATCTGACACACCCCCATAGGCAAAGTAGGGGACAGCAAACACAACAAGCGGTCACAAGACCAGTCTGCAGAAGAGAACACAGCTCAGGGTGGATCACAAAGTCACCACGCATTCTGAGCACAAGCAAGTGGCCACAAGGCCAGTGCACATGCAGAGGTATATAATAGCAAGGCAGTACACTGATCACAACCTAGCAAGAGAAAACACGCAGGTATAAAGTGTCAAAACATACTTGTTTGTTCATGTTACTCTAGGTTGTGTAGGGTTCTTTCCTTAGAGGGTACAACTTCTCACTCTCGATAGTCTTGTACCCTCCTCCCTTACCTAATCGACATTCATCACCTAGCTAGAAGTTCTAACATGGTATTAAGAGCACAATGCTCCTTAGGACCGAATGTTTAAAAGGGCCCACCACTACTTATTCGATCTGCTGCCTGAGTCGCGCCCCTAGGAGAAAAGCGAAATGCGAAACCGTGCCCTAGGCGAGACGGTTTATTCTTTCTGCCCTACACGCGATTTCTCTTCCTAGTCACGTGCGACCCCCCTTGACCGCCAGTACAGCCCGCGTAGGCCTGTCGCGTAGCACGTACAGCCCGGGTAGGCCCGTCGCGAAGCCCGTACAGCCTGCGTAGGCCCGTCGCGAAGCCCGTACAGCCCGCGCCAGGCCGTCGCGCAGCCTGTACAGCCCACGTCAGGCCCGCACCCAGCTCGTAAAGCCCGCGCCAGGCCCGCACGCAGCCCTTACAGCCCGCGCCTGGCCCGCACGCGGCCCGTGTTACTGCTGCACTCGCTGCTGCTGCTACACTACTGCGCCTGAACTGCTGCTGCAGTGCTGCTGCCGCCTGTACTGCCCTGCAACTGCTGCTGCTACTTGCTGCAGCTACTCCTCCTTGCTGCTGCTGCTGCTACTTGCTGCAGCTGCTCCTCCTTGCTACTGCTACTACAGCTAGCGCTACTCACTGCTGCTGCTACTGAAGCTAGTGCTGCTACAGCTAGTGCTGCTGCTACTACGGCACTTGCTACAGCTGCTACTGACTGAAGCTACGGCTGCTCCAGCTAGTGCTACTGCTGCAGCTCCTACTCCAGCACTTGCTACAGCTAGTGCTACTGCTGCAGCTCCTACTCCAGCACTTGCTACAGCTAGTGCTACTACTGCAGCTCCTACTCCAGCACTTGCTACAGCTACTATTGACTGAAGCTACTCCAGCTACAGCTAGTGCTACTGCTGCAGCTCCTACTCCAGCACTTACTGCAGCTGCTCCTGACTGAAGCTACTGCTGCTACAGCTAGTACTACTACTGCAGCTCCTACTACTTCACTTGCTACAGCTAGTGCTACTGCTGCAGCTCCTACTCCAGCACTTGCTACAGCTGCTCCTGACTGAAACTACTGCTGCTTGACTGAAGCTACTGCTGCTACAGCTAGTGCTACTGCTGCAGCTCCTACTACTTCACTTGCTACAGCTAGTGCTACTGCTGCAGCTCCTACTACTGCACTTGCTACAGCTAGTGCTACTGCTGCTCTGCCACTGTGTCCGAGCCGCGCCGCCCAGCCCGAGCTGTCACTGCTGCTGCTACTGCAACTACTACTGCTACAACTAGTGCTACTCGGTCTATTGCTGCTGCTGCTGCTGCTGCTCGGTCTGCTGCTGCTGCCTGAGCCGCCCTGCTACTGCTGCTACTGGAGGGAGTACTGCTGGGAGTGGTGGAGGTGCGGCCTCCCACCCCCACCGAACCGCCCTGCTGCTGTTACTACTGCTGCTGCTGCTACTTGTGCTACTGGGAGTGGAGGAGGTGCTGCTGGGAGTGCAAGAGGTGCTGCTGGCGCTGTAGGAGCTGGAGGTGCTGGACCTACTCCTGACAGTCACTGTCTGTCATGGCCACTTCCGCGGCAGTCGCTGCGGCCAGGGGTGGACAGCAGCGGGCACTGCTTCTCCCGGACGACCCCACCCCTCGGCAGCTTCGTGAGTGGGTTATTCAGCGAGGTCGTCCTGGTGGTGGAGGTTATCGTTCTGTTAAGACCGCTGCTCTTGGTGTTAGTGAGTCTGTTGCCACTCCAGGTGTTAGTCAGTCTGCTGCCACTCCAGGTGCTAGTGAGTCTGCTGCAGCTCTAGGTGCCCGTGAGTCTACCGACGCTCTAGTTGCTAGTGCGTCTACTACCACAGGTCCTGCCTCAGCTGAGGTCTTGCACACTTTCACGCTTGACTCCGGCGCGTCACGTTGCTTCTTCCGTGATTGCACCACAGTCACACCACTCACAGCACCTGTCCCAGTCTCACTGGCTGACCCCTCTGGGGGCCCAGTGGTTGCGAGAGCCTCCACGGTCCTCCCTTGTCCAGCAGTCCCCTCCGGCTCTTTGTTAGGTCTCCACCTCCCCACGTTCTCGACGAACTTGGTGAGCAACGCTGCCATTCAGGATGTCTGGGTTGATACCTTTATTCCTGGAGGGCAGCGTGTGGCGATCTGTACGTGCTCCCGGACTGGCCGTCACCTGGCTACATTCACTCGACAGCCTGGGTCTAGTCTGTACACACTGACCACTGCGTCTGCACAGGTGGCTGAGTCAGGTCAGGTAGCTACGTCGAGTCGAGCGTCTGCGTCAGGGCAGTTAGCCGCGTCTTGCTCGTGCCGAGTACTCACGCACGAGACTCAGCGCTGGCACCACCGTCTTGGTCACCCCTCCCTCCAGCGTCTGCGCCGCATGCACTCCCGGCTCCTGGTCACTGGCCTCCCTGAGACCCTGCCCCCCCTCCCGCGCTCACTTGCGCCGCCGTGCCTTCCTTGCGTCGAGGGGCGGCAGCGCGCCGCTCCTCACTCCTCCGAGTTTCCTCTGACCACTGCTCCTCTGCAGACTCTCCACATGGACGTGTGGGGCCCGGCCCCCGTCGGTGGAACGGACCAGGAGCGCTAATTCCTGCTGGTGGTTGACGACTACACACGCTACACCACAGTCTTCCCCTTGCGGCGCAAGGCGGATGTCAGTGGTGTCTTGATCCCCTGGATCCGTGCTACTCGTCACCAGCTGCGCGAGCGGTTTCGGCGGGACTTTCCAGTCCTGCGTCTGCACTCTGACAGGGGTGGTGAGTTCTCCTCTGGCGTCCTTGAGACGTTCTGCGAGGATGAGGGCATCGCCCAGTCGTTCACGCTTCCGGCCTCTCCGCAGCAAAATGGGATCGCTGAGCGTCGCATTGGCCTAATCATGGAGGTTGCTCGTACCTCCATGATCCATGCGGCTGCTCCCCATTTCCTGTGGCCGTTTGCGGTCCGATACGCCGCGCATCAGCTCAACCTCTAGCCCCGTGTCTCTGCTCCAGAGACCTCGCCCACACTCCGTTGGACGGGACAGCCTGGTGATGCGTCATCGTTTCGGGTCTGGGGCGCGCTCTCCCTTGTTCGCGATACCAACGCGAGCAAGCTCTCCCCTCGCACTCTCCGCTGTGTCTTCCTGGGTTTCCCCACCGACGCTCCACCCTGGCAGTTCTACCACCCTGCCTCGCGTCGTGTTCTGTCCTCTCAGGATGTCACCTTTGACGAGTCGGTCTGTTACTACCGACTTCACCCGCACGCGTCCCACCCGGTCCCTCTCGCACCTCTCTTCCTGGTACCAGTCCCCCCCCGGTAGACCCCCTTCCCCCACAGGGTCCTGCTCCCTCAGGTGTGTCCCAGGTAGACCCACCCCCCTTGGATGAGCCACTTGAGATCTCTTCTGACTCCTCTGACTCACCCGAGGGGGGTGACACCATCGCTGACGACACGGCGACCACTCGCCGCACTCCTCGCTTGGAGACCCCCCCGGGTTTCCCGCCACGGCCGTCTTCGCCGCCTCCGCAGCCTGCTGCTGTGGACTCTGGAGCTGAGACTACTGGAGCTGGGGCTGGGGGTGGTGAGTCCGGGGGTGCCCGCTCTCCTCGTCTGGCTACACCCCCCGGGTTCCCACCTCTGCCGTCTTCGCCGCCTCTGCAGCCTGCTGCTGTGGACACTGGAGCAGAGACTGCGGGTACTGAGCCTGGGGGTGCTGGGACTGAGGGTACTGAGCCTGGGGGTGCTGGGACTGAGGGTACTGAGCCTGGGGGTGCTGGGACTGAGGGTACTGGGCCTGAGGGTGCTGCGACTGAGGGTACTGGGCCTGCGAGTGCTGAGACCGAGGGTCCTGCCTCTGGGGGTGCTGCGAGTTCGGGTGCTGACTCTGGGGGTGCTGCGAGTCCTTCTGGTGTTGGTGTCGTCGCAGCTCCTTGCGGAGGTCCTGGAGCTACTGGTGCTGGAGGTACTGGAGGTACTGCTGGTGCTGGAGGTCCTGGAGGTGCTGCTGGTGCTGGAGGTCCTGGAGGTGCTGGAGGTACTGGAGGTGCTGCTGGTGCTCGAGGTCGTGGAGCTGCTGGTGCTGGAGGTACTGGAGGTACTGCTGGTGCTGGAGGTCGTGGAGCTGCTGGAGCTGCTGGTGCTGGAGGAGCTGGAGCTGCTGGGGCTGGAGGTGCTGGAGGTGCTGGAGGTCCTGGTGGAGCTACTGGTGCTCTTCGCCACCTTCTCAGTCTTCAGCCAGGTGCTACTGGTTTCCCTGTGGCAGGTACTACTCCTCCGTTGCAATGTCCACCGGCGGACCAGTCACAGCCGCCACTGCTACCACAATCCCCACTGCCTGCTCCTGCTCCTAACACTGCGGTGTCAGAGTCCCTGACTGAGCGTCGAGAGCCTGAGACTCGTGCTTCCACCCCTGAGCGTCGAGAGCCTGAGTCTAGCTTTGACCTTGAGCCTGAGCCTAGAGCTGCTGTCCGTGCTCGTGTTCCTCGTGTTCGTCGTCAGCGTGCTCCGGCTGTCCCCGGCACTCACGATATGACACTCCGTCCTTCCTCTGTTCCTCAGCGTGTTGTCCTACCGTTACCTCCTGCGTCCTCTTTGCCTGACGTTGCTGACCCTCCGTCTGACCTTGCTCGTGCGTCCAGTCCGACTGTCACTCGCCTTCTTGCTACGGTTGTGACGGACCCTACGTTCTCGTCTCCTGCTGCGTCTGCCCTAGTAGCTGAGCTCGTTGACTTTGCTGCTGTGTACCGCCTCGACTACCTTGCGAGTCTTGTCTCTGACCCTGTCCCTGCCTGTCCTCCGTCCGTCGGGGGTGAGACTGCTCTTGGCTGCACTGCCCTTGGCTGTGACGTTCTTGAGGACAGACAGGAGGAGATGGAGTGCCTTGCTGCCGCTTCACCCCATCACGCGACCATGCTGCTTGCCCCTGAGGGAGACCCGGATGCACTTGACATCCCCACCCCGCGCTCCTACAGGGAGGCGATTTCGGGTGAGTACTCCTCTCAGTGGCAGACAGCCATGGACGCAGAGATGGCTTCCTGGAAGTCCACAGGCACCTACGTCGACGAGGTTCCCCCACCTGGGGCGAACATCGTCAGTGGCATGTGGATTTTCAGGGTGAAGCGGCCGCCGGGTTCTCCGCCTGCCTTCAAGGCACGTTACGTTGCTCGAGGCTTCAGTCAGCGTGAGGGGGTCGACATCTTTCAGACCTTCTCCCCCACCCCGAAGATGACCACTCTTCGGGTGTTGCTACACGTTGCAGCTCAGCGTGACTACGAGCTGCACTCCCTCGACTTCTCGACAGCTTTCTTGCAGGGTAGCCTTCACGAGGCCATCTGGTTGCGCCGTCCACAGGGCTTCACTGGGTCGTTTCCTGTGGGTACCCAGTGGAGCCTACGGCGACCAGTGTACGGCCTGCGTCAGGCGCCCCGCGAGTGGCACGACACACTGAGGGCGACACTTGCGGCTCTTGGGTTTGCTCCTTCGACTGCTGACCCGTCGCTGTTTCTACGCACCGACACTTCGCTGCCGCAGTTCTACATCCTCGTGTACGTCGACGACTTGGTTTTTGCTACTGCTGACACTGAGGCACTGGCCCTAGTGAAGGCGGAGCTGCAGGAGAGACACACTTGCACTGACCTGGGTGAGCTGCGGAGCTATCTTGGCTTGCAGATCACCCGGGACAGAGCACGGCGCACCATCACCCTGACTCAGTCCCACATGGTGCACCAGGCCCTTCAGCGCTTCGGCTTCCAGTTCTCCTCGCCACAGCCCACTCCTCTGTCTACCGGCCACTCGCTCTCAGCTCCACCTTCGGACGAGTCCGTAGAGCCGAGTGGTCCGTACCCAGAGCTTGTGGGTTGCCTCATGTACCTGATGACGTGCACACGACCTGACCTCGCGTACCCTCTCAGCCTTCTGGCTCTACGTACCCTCTCAACCTCGCGTACCCTCTCAGCCTCGCGTACCCTCTCAGCCCTTGAACTAAGCAAGAGGTGAGTACAAGTAGGGGAAACCTAACCCTAAAGTGTTGTACTCACTAAGGAGTGACCCTACTGTAGCCTAGAGATACAATTGTAATCTGACACACCCCCATAGGCAAAGTAGGGGACAGCAAACACAACAAGCGGTCACAAGACCAGTCTGCATAAGAGAACACAGCTCAGGGTGGATCACAAAGTCACCACGCATTCTGAGCACAAGCAAGTGGCCACAAGGCCAGTGCACATGCAGAGGTATATAATAGCAAGGCAGTACACTGATCACAACCTAGCAAGAGAAAACACGCAGGTATAAAGATTTATAGCAGTGTACAACAAGAGCAAGTCAAGCAACTAACAGGTGAGGCAGAGTGGGCACAAGCTCAAGAGCAGTGCAGAAACGGTGATGATCACCAGACCCAAGGGCCTTGGTGAAGACATCAGCAGTGTTGGCCCGAGAGGCCACGTAAGCAAGGCGCAGCTGACCACGCTGCTGCAGCTCACGCGCAAGGAAGTAGCGAAGAGCAATGTGCTTCGTTCTGTGCTCCAGTCTCTGCACGCGACACAAGGCAAGCATTGCCTTGTTGTCGACGTACAGAACTGGAGGAGAACGAGGCCGCTCCCCCAAGTCGGTCAGCAGGTAGGTCAGCCAGCGTAGCTCCTGTGCAGCCATGGCCCCAGCGTAGATCTCGGCCTCACAGCTGGAACCAAGCATAGAAGAAGAACGAGTGGACCTCCACGAGACAGAACCAGAGCCAAGACTAAAGGTGTAACCCTGTGATGAACGCTGAGTCGTCTGGTCGTCGGCCCAAGAAGCGTCAGAGTGTCCTGTGAGGACCACCGAACCCCGTCCTCCAAGCACGAGCCCCATGCCCAATGTGCTGCACAAGTAACGCAGTACCCTCTTCGCAGCATGAAAGTGCACCTTTTGGTGTCTACCAGGTGCCACGTAGCGAGCCAGGAGGCTGAGAGGGTACGCAAGGTCAGGTCGTGTGCACGTCATCGGGTACATGAGGCAACCCACAAGCTCTGGGTACGGACCACTCGGCTCTACGGACTCGTCCGAAGGTGGAGCTGAGAGCGAGTGGCCAGTAGACAGAGGAGTGGACTATGGCGAGGACCACGTGAAGCGGAAGCGCTGAAGGACCTGCTGCACCTTGTGTGACTGAGTCAGGGTGATGGTGCGCCGTGCTCTGTCCCGGGTGATCTGCAAGCCAAGATAGCTCCGCAGCTCACCCAGGTCAGTGCAGGTGTGTCTCTCCTGCAGCTCCGCCTTCACTGGGGTCAGTGCCTCAGTGTCAGTAGTAGCAAAAACCAAGTCGTCGACGTACACGAGGATGTAGAACGGCGGCAGAGTAGTGTCGGTGCCTAGAAACAGCGACGGGTCAGCAGTCGAAGGAGCAAACCCAAGAGCCGCAAGTGTCGTCCTCAGTGTGTCGTGCCACTCACGGGGCGCCTGACGCAGGCCGTACACTGGTCGCCGTAGGCTCCACTGGTTACCCTCAGGAAACGACCCAGTGAAGCCCCTGTGGACGGCGCAACCAGATGGCCTCGTGAAGGCTACCTTGCAAGGAAGCTGTCGACAAGTCGAGAGAGTGCAGCTCGTAGTCACGCTGAGCTGCAACGTGTAGCAACACCCGAAGAGTGGTCATCTTCGGGGTGGGGAGAAGGTCTGAAAGAAGTCGACCCCCTCACGCTGACTGAAGCCTCGAGCAACGTAACGTGCCTTGAAGGCAGGCGGAGAACCCGGCGGCCGCTTCACCCTGAAAATCCACATGCCTCTGACGATGTTCGCCCCAGGTGGGGGAACCTCGTCGACGTAGGTGCCTGTGGACTTCCAGGAAGCCATCTCTGCGTCCATGGCTGTCTGCCACTGAGAGGAGTACTCACCCGAAATCGCCTCCCTGTAGGAGCGTGGGGTGGGGATGTCAAGTGCATCCGGGTCTCCCTCAGGGGCAAGCAGCATGGTCGCGTGATGGGGTGAAGCGGCAGCAAGGCACTCCAGCTCCTCCTGTCTGTCCTCAAGAACGTCACAGCCAAGGGCAGTACAGCCAAGAGCAGTCTCACCCCCGACGGACGGAGGACAGGCAGGGACAGGGTCAGAGACAAGACTCGCAAGGTAGTCTAGGCGGTACACAGCAGCAAAGTCAACGAGCTCAGCTACGAGGGCAGACGCAGCAGGAGACGAGAACGTAGGGTCCATCACAACCGTAGCAAGAAGGCGAGCGACAGTCGGACTGGACGCACGAGCAAGGTCAGACGGAGGGTCAGCAACGTCAGGAAGGGAGGACGCAGGAGGTAACGGTAGGACAACACGCTGTGGAACAGAGGAAGGACGGAGTGTCATATCGTGAGTGCCGGGGACAGCCGGAGCACGCTGACGACGAACACGAGGAACACGAGCACGGACAGCAGCTCTAGGCTCAGGCTCAAGGTCAAAGCTAGACTCAGGCTCTCGACGCTCAGGGGTGGACGCACGAGTCTCAGGCTCTCGACGCTAAGTCAGGGACCCTGACACCGCAGTGTAAGGAGCAGGAGCAGGCAGTGGGGAGTGCGGTAGCAGCGGCGGCTGTGACTGGTCCGCCGGTGGAAACAGTAACTGAGGAGTAGTACCTGCCACAGGGAAGTCAGTAGCACCTGGCGGAAGACTGAGAAGGTGGCGAAGAGCACCAGTAGCTCCCGTACCTCCAGCACGAGCAGCTCCTCCAGTACCCCCAGCAACACCTCCAACACCAGCAGCACCAGCACCTCCAGCACCACGAGCTCCGACAGCGCCAGCACCTCGAGCACCAGTAGTACCTCCAGCACCTCCAGGACCTCCAGCGCCAACGCCTCCAGCACCAGCAGCACCAGCACATCCAGGGTCAGCAGCTCCCGCAGCTCCTGCACCAGAAGCACCAGCACCTCCAGTGCCAGTAGCTCCAGCACCTCCTGTAACAGTAGTACCTCCAGCACCAGCAGCTCCAGTACCTCCAGCTCCAGTACCTCCAGCACCGGCAGCACCTCCAGTACTAGCAGCTCCAGTACCTGCAGCACCAGCAGCAGCTCCAGTACCCCCAGCACCAGCAGCTCCAGTACCTCCTGCACCAGCAGCACCTCTAGTACCTCCAGTAGTACCTCCAGCACCTCCAGCACCAGCAGCACCTCCTGAACTAGTAGCTCCAGCACCAGCAGGACCGTACCCTCCACCACCAGGACTGCCTCGCAGAACGACCCACGCACGAATCGCCTGCGGCGAGAGCGTCTCGAGTAGAGCAGGCTGCGGTGGCTGTCCAGCTCCAGTACCTCCAGTAGTGGTAGCTCTAGCACCTCCAGCACAAGAAGCACCTCTAGTACCTCCAGCTCCAGCACCTCCAGCACCAGCAGCAGCTCCAGTACCTCCAGCACCAGTAGTACCTCTAGTACCTCCAGTAGGACCTCCAGGCCTAGTAGCTCCAGTACCTCCGGCTTCAGGACCTCCAGAAGGACTCGCAGCACCCCCAGAGTCAGCACCTGAAGTCTCAGCACCCCCAGAGTCAGCACCCTCAGGCTCAGCACCCTCAGTCCCAGCACCCTCAGTCTCAGCACCCTCAGTCTCAGCACCCTCAGTCCCAGCACCCTCAGGCTCAGTACCCTCAGTCTCTGCTCCAGTGTCCACAGCAGTAGGCTGCAGAGGCGGCGAAGACGGCAGAGGTGGGAACCCGGGGGGGGGTAGCCAGACGAGGAGAGCGGGCACCCCCAGACCCACCACCCCCAGTCCCAGCTCCAGTAGTCTCAGCTCCAGAGTCCACAGCAGCAGGCTGCGGAGGCGGCGAAGACGGCCGTGGCGGGAAACCCGGGGGGGTCGCCAAGCGAGGAGTGCGGCGAGTGGTCGCCGTGTCGTCGGCTACGGCGTCACCCCCCTCAGGTGAGTCAGAGGAGTCAGAAGAGATCTCAACTGGCTCATCCAAGGAGGGTGGGTCTACCTGGGACACACCTGAGGGAGCAGGACCCTGTGGGGGGAGGGGGTCTACCGGGGGGGGGACTGGTACCAGGAAGAGGGGTGCAAGGGGGACCGGGTGGGACGCGTGCGGGTGAAGTCGGTAGTAACAGACCGACTCGTCGAAGGTGACGTCCTGAGAGGACAGAACACGACGCGAGGTAGGGTGGTAGAACTGCCAGGGTGGAGCGTCGGTGGGGAAGCCCAGGAAGACACAGCGGAGAGTGCGAGGAGAGAGCTTGCTCGCTTTGGTATCGCGAACAAGGGAGAGCGCGCCCCAGACCCAAAACGACGAAGCATCACCAGGCTGTCCCGTCCAACGGAGTGTGGGCGAGGTCTCTGGAGCAGAGACACGGGGCCAGAGGTTGAGCTGATGCGCGGCGTATCGGACCGCAAACGGCCACAGGAAATGGGGAGCAGCCGCATGGATCATGGAGGTACGAGCAACCTCCATGATCAGGCCAATGCGACGCTCAGCGATCCCATTTTGCTGCGGAGAGGTCGGAAGCGTGAACGACTGGGCGATGCCCTCATCCTGACAGAACGTCTCAAGGACGCCAGAAGAGAACTCACCTCCCCTGTCAGAGTGCAGACGCAGGACTGGGAAGTCCTGCTGAAAGCGCTCGTGTAGCTGGAGACGAGTAGCACGGATCCAGGGGATCAAAACACCGCTGACGTCCGCCTTGCGACGCAAGGGGAAGACTGTGGTGTAGCGTGTGTAGGCGTCAACAACCAGCAGGAAGTAGCGCTCCTGGTCCGTCCCACCGACGGGGGCCGGGCCCCACACGTCCAGGTGGAGAGTTTGCAGAGGAGAAGTGGTCGGAGGAAACTTGGAGGAGTGAGGAGCGGCGCGCTGCCGCCCCTCGACGCAAGGAAGGCACGGCGGCGCAAGTGAGCGCGGGAGGGGGGGCAGGGTCTCAAGGAGGCCAGAGACCAGGAGCCGGGAGTGCATGCCGCGCAGACGCTGCAGGGAGGGGTGACCAAGACGGTGGTGCCAGCGCTGAGTCTCGTGCGTGAGTACTGTGCACGAGCAAGACGCAGCTAACTGCCCTGACGCAGACGCTCGACTCGACGCAGCTACCTGACCTGACTCAGCCACCTGTGCAGACGCAGTGGTCAGTGTGTACAGACTAGACCCAGGCTGTCGAGTGAACGTAGCCAGGGGACGGCCAGTCCGGGAGCACGTACAGATCGCCACACGCTGCCCTCCAGGAATAAAGGTATCAACCCAGACATCCTGAATGGCAGCGTTGCTCACCAAGTTCGTCGAGAACGTGGGGAGGTGGAGACCTGACAAAGAGCCGGAGGGGACTGCTGGACAAGGGAGGACCGTGGAGGCTCTCGCAACCACTGGGCCCCCAGAGGGGTCAGCCAGTGAGACTGGGACAGGTGCTATGAGTGGTGTGACTGTGGTGCAATCACGAAAGAAGCAACGTGACGCGCCTGAGTCAAGCGTGAAAGTGTGCAAGACCTCATCTGAGGCAGGACCTGTGGTAGCAGACGCACTAGCACCTAGAGCGTCGGTAGACGCACGGGCACCTAGAGCTGCAGCAGACTCACTAGCACCTGGAGCGGCAGCAGACTCACTAGCACCTAGAGCAGCAGTCCTAACAGAACGATAACCTCCACCACCAGGACGACCTCGCTGAATAACCCACTCACGAAGCTGCCGAGGGGTGGGGTCGTCCGGGAGAAGCAGTGCCCGCTGCTGTCCACCCCTGGCCGCATCAACTGCCGCGGAAGTGGCCATGACAGACAGTGACGGTCAGGAGTACCGTAGGTCCAGCACCTCCAGCTCCTACAGCGCCAGCAGCACCTCCTGCACTCCCAGCAGCACCTCCACCACTCCTAGTAGCACGAGTAGCAGCAACAGCAGTAGTAACAGCAGCAGGGCGGCGCGCGGCCAGAGCAGGGCGGTGCGCGGCCACAGCAGGGCAGTAGTAGGCAGTAGCTCCTAGGGCAGAAGCACCTAGGGCCCCTTTTTTTTTTTTTTTTTTTTTTTTTTTTGAAATAAACAGTTTAATTATATTTAGGGTATAGCAGGGCGCTGGCGCAGGGCAGGGCGCGGGCGCAGGGCAGGGCGCTGGCGCAGGGGCGACGCTCGGGCTGCAGGGGCACCGCGCTGGCTGCAAGGGCAGCTCGTACGGGCTGCAGGGGCCGCGCGGCTTGGCAGGTCCGCGCGCGAGCTGTAGGGGCGGCGCGAACCGGCCGCAGAGGCGGCGCGCAGGCTCCAGGGGCGGCGCGCGGGCTGCAGGGGCCGCGCGGACGGGCTGCAGAGGCGACGCGCGGCTCGGCAGGTCCGCGCGCGAGCTGTAGGGGCGGCGCGAACGGGCCGCAGAGGCAGCGCGCGGGCTCCAGGGGCGACGCGCGGGCTGCAGGGGCCGCGCGGATCGGTTGGTCTGCGCGCGGGCCGCAGGGGCAGCGTGAACGGGCTGCAGGGGCAGCGTGAACGGGCTGCAGGGGCAGCGTGAACGGGCTGCAGGGGCAGTGTGAACGGGCTGCAGGGGCAGCGTGAACGGGCTGCAGGGGCAGCGTGAACGGGCTGCAGGGGCAGCGTGAACGGGCTGCAGGGGCGACGTACGGGCTGCAGGGGCGACGTACGGGCTGCAGGGGCAGCGCGCGGGCCACATGGGCAGGCGCGGCTGCAGGGGCAGCACGGTAGCAGGGGCGAGCACGGCTGCAGGGGCAGCACGGTCGTAGGGGCGAGCACGGGTGCAGGGGCAGCGCGGTCGCAGGGGCAGCACACGGGCTGCAAGGGTCGCGACAGTGAGAGCTAGGGGCGCCAGCGCGTTGGCTACTGTGTAGGGCGTGGCGCTACCACTAGGCGGAACGGTGGGCCCATGTAGGAACGGTTCCTACTCTGATAACATGTCAGAATCAAACTAGGAATGAAAATAATTGAACTAGGCAAGAGGTGAGTACAAGTAGGGGAAACCTAACCCTAAAGTGTTGTACTCACTAAGGAGTGACCCTACTGTAGCCTAGAGATACAATTGTAATCTGACATTATATAGGAATACAGTGGAATGCGAAAGGTCCTAGCTAGCCATGTACTCTGAGGGGGTACATTCCCCTTAGGGCTAATCTAGATGCAGCATCCAGGCCAGGGCTCTCCCTAGGGTCTGAGGGATGTCTGATGCATCAGACGGGCCCCCTGGGCAAAAAAAAAAGTTTGTATGATCCTGACTGGACTATCAGATGAAGCCAAAAAAACCCGTCTGAAATCTCAGAAAAACAGACAAAAATGTCTGATAGCGAGGACCCTGATCCAGGCCCTCATATTCACTTTTAGGGATGTTGATGCATCAGGGTCCCTATGAAAAAAAGCCTGAATTTTCAGGGTTCCTAAAAAAAACAGCCTGAATTTTCAGGGTTTCTAAAAACAAAAGCCTGAATTTCCAATTTGTGCATTTGTTTAAAAAGTGCCTTCACGAAACATGACAACCGAGGGATTCGAACCGGGAATCTCACCACTCGGTCAATTACACCACCACTGAGACAGTTCATCTTGCCAGCCGTCAGTCAGGGCTGACGTTTCAAATTAAGCCTCCCTGAATCCGGGAAAAAAATTCCCCCTGTATTATGGGTGCATATTTTCCAGAAAAACATCACCCTGATTGCTCAGTGTTGGGAAGTTATATAGTCTGATTGTTCAGGGTCGAGAAGTCAGGATCAGAGTAGTAACGCGCTGTGCATTATCGAAACTAAATCTCGATGATGGGTGTTTCGTAATGCAATTTCTAAGAAACTTCTTCCCGATAAAGCGGGGGGCTACGCATGTAGGCTGTTTCCTGGAAACTCGCAGTACGATCTCGATGGTGAGTTTGTCGAGACGGAAATTCGAAGAAACTTTATTCCGATAATGTCTTATTCGGGGTCGCTCACGCGCTGGCTGTACTGCGAACAATCCGAAGGCGGGTATCAGAAGGAAGTTTCCGAGAAACTTCCTCTCGATAAGGTCAAATTCAGGGACCACAGATTCGATACTCTGTTGAGTCTGGGTCCACTAACAGGCTAGTCTGTTTCACTGTACTCAAAATCAGGGATATGAAATATATTACTCTGATTGGATCAGGGTTGAGAACTCATTTATTCTGAAATTTCAGTCTCCACAAAGTGGAAAGCCTGAAATCACTCTGAAATCAGGGTAATTACCCTGATAAAAACAGCCCTGCCGTCAGTGTCTTTTTTTCTAAGTATAGAAAATGAAAACTGGGAACGATTCGGAATGTGCATTCAGTGTAAACTTCGATAAAAGTCTGAAAAATCAGTGTTAGCTATGAAGTAAAAGCTGAAAAAATCAGTGTCACAAAAATCTCAACACTGAAAAATCAGTGTAGGTACACAAAACTAGGCTGAAAATCAGGAATTTCAGGGAAAAAATCCTGATACCGTATCACCCCGGATAGTAGCGCATATGCGCTTATAATAAAATCGATTTTTTTAGGGGGTGCGCTTGTAATTGAGGAAAGGGCATAAGAGCATGCGCTTATAAAATGGAAAAAAATGAATTTTGTTTGTAAGGGTACCAAATCGAAGCTCTCATTAAGGCGAATTCGCCCATCAGCAGCGAAAACAGCAGCGACTCGATTTCCCACCGCACAAATCTGTTAATGCTAAGTACTATGCGGAAGCGATTAACTCAGTACCACAAACAAAAACTAGGCAACACTTAACATCACTTGTGAACCAAGTGAGTAGTTATGCCAAGCTTAGCTTGTAGAGTGAGCGTTCTGGTTGAGCAGAGTTTCGGCAGCAGTTCGTTGTGTATCTACTCTCGTCAATACGTAGTAATAGAATGCACTCTTGAAATCACAAAACATTGTTGAATCAAAAGCAAATACAGGCACACATATATGAAAGGTCCTAGGCACACAAAGGAAACACACAAGGCAGTTGTCTAACTGCCGTCCAGGTCTTCGCCTTGCTGTCATTGAAAACGGTTGTTTAACTGCCCTTGAATTTGGCTTGATATGCCACTGTAGAATAACTGTCTTCCACTGCACTGCTGCCAAATTCTGCTGCTGACTCCCCTCATGAACATTCATGATCGCGCATGTACAAATCATGAAACACTCGTGTGGGTTTCCCGTTTTTCAGTTACAAAACAGGCTTTACCGTTTTGTACCACTGTTGAAATAATGACGCAAAGCAGCGCGACTTTCTGGCGAATTTTCCTGCACGCCAAGTCAGCGCAAAATCCCGTTAGTCAACTGTAGAAGCCCGAGTGCCCCACGTGCCCCACATGCCCCTCATTACGACCGAGATATTTCTCGGTCGTGCAGGACAAAACACTCGCTGACGCGATCGTGCGTTGTCCTGCACGTGACGAGGCGATCATGTCGCTTCGTTCTGTAGCGATCGTGCGTACAGTGCACGATTGAAACAGTTGCGACACACGCGCGGGCCCTGCACGGCCACACGCGCATGTCAGGACCCCACGCGCGGGTCCTGACTTCGCGCACTTTTTAGTTGACCAGCGCGAAATGATCAACGGGGCTGGTCAAACAATCGAGCCCCACACCAAACACACTCGACACTCACAACAGCACTCATGAAAACAACTCGACATTCATGAAATACAGAACACTCATGAAACACATAACTTTCATGAGCGCACATGTTCGTTGATGATAACAATCATGAGCGTACATGAGCCGACATGAACGAACATGAGCCGACATGAACGAACATGACTCGTCATGATCCGTCATGACCGAACATGATCCCACAGCAACAACACATGAAACAAAATGCGAAAACGAATGCACACAGAACACACACAAAATGCATGACATCATGCAGGCGGCTGGTTGCAGTGCAAAAATAGTATTTTGCACCCAACAAACTCCCCCTCAAGCAGTCGCCTGCTTGCACTCCCTTTGCGTGAGCCTAGTTAAGGCTCATGCCGCACAACTTAGCACAGCGCCAGTGGGGTTCTTCAGCAAGCCGCTTCGTGAGAAAATCTGCCGGCTGCTGCTGCGTTTTCACATAGAGGGGCTGGATGGATCCCCTCTGCACCTCCTTGCGCAGCCAATGCCATTTGATCTGCATATGCTTGGTGAGCCCATGCAGCACAGCATTCTTGGACATTGCAATGGCACTGGAGTTGTCACAAAACAGCGGTGTGGCAGTCTTCTGCTCGTGCCCTATCTCCTCCAGCAGCTTCCTCAGCCAAATCAGCTCCTTGGCTGCATGGTACATTGACATGTACTCTGCTTCAGCTGATGAACCCGCCGTTTCCACCTGTTTCTTTGACCTCCAGCTCACGGGTCCACCACCAATCACGCACACATATCCTCCCACTGAGGACATGTCCTCCTTTTCAGATGCCCATGTTGCATCAGCAAACCCCGTGAGGAATAGCTCCCTCTCCCTGAGCTGCTCCCCCTTCTCCTTGAGAACCTCTGCTCCCTTCTGCTTCATCTGAGCCACGGCTGAGTATTGAACTCCAACAGTGGGGTAGGAGTTCAGATACTGGATGATACGGTCTGCTGCATCCACCTGCTCCTCGGTGGGATTTTGCACCACCCTGGCCAGCTGCCCCACAGCAAAGGAGATGTCCGGCCTGGTGTGTACTGCTGCATAGAGCAAGCTCCCCACCATGGACTGAAACCGAGCCTGCTCCCGCTGATCCACTCCTTCGTTCTCACTAGCTTTGATGAGTTTAAATCCACATGGAAGAGGTGTGGTGATCTTCCTTCCGACCTCTATCTCATACTTGCTCCCCATGTCATTGATGTACTTCTCCTGGTGCAGCTTCACCCATCCATTGCTGGCATCCCTCTCGATGTGCATTCCCAGGTAGTAGTTCGCCTCCCCCAGGGTCTTGCACTTGAAGTTTTGCATCAGCTTCTGCTGCACCTTCATTACCTCCGGCTTGCTGCTCCCAAACAAGAGGATGTCGTCCACATACACCAGGAACATGACGAGGCTCTCCTTCTCCCCCATGAGGAAAAGGCCCTCGTCACATGCACTCGCCCTGAACCCTATCTCCTCTAGAACCGAAGACAGCTTCTTGTACCAGCAGCGTGGTGCTTGTTTGAGGCCATAGATGGCCTTCTTCAGCTTGCACACACGCCCGGTGCCATCCTCATAACCTGGCGGCTGCGACATGAACACCTCCACATCTATCAGTCCATAGAGGAAGGCTGTGGTGATGTCCATCTGCACTATCACCCACCCACACACAGCTGCACCGGCGAGGAGAACACACAATGTTGGTGACTTGGCAGTTGCAGCAAAGGTCTCCTTGAAGTCCTCCCTTTCTTTCTGTTGATAACCCCTTGCCACCAGCCTGCTCTTATAAACTGACACGGCTCCTATGTTGTCAGTTTTAATCCTTGGAATCCAGCCACAGCTTATGGCTTTCTTCCCCTCCGGTAGTGGCACCAGCTCCCATGTCCCATTCTCCATTTGGCTGTTATATTCAGCATCTCTTGATGCCAGCCACTTGTCCCGGTCTGGTCCCTTAAGGGCTTCATCCATGGTCAGTGGCTGCGTTGGTGCAAGTTCCATGAAACAGTATACCTCCTCCTCTCCTTCCTCATCAGGATCACGGCTGCTCTCCAGCACCAGCAGTGCATCAAGTTGCTGTTGCTCTCCCCTTGTTCCTCCGTAATCCCTCAGCTTCAATGCGGCTGCTCGCATTTGCCTCTCGATCATGGGTGAGAGACCACGGCCTGTGGGAAGGGATTTGGTTTGGGTCCTTCTTGAGGGAAGGGTGGGGGGTTTCACACGTGTTATGGGGTGATGTTCTTCAGGTGCACCCGTTGGCTCCACGCCCTTGACCACGGGAAGCTCTGCTGCACCCTCCTCCTCGTGTGGCGTTGCGGTCTCCTCCCCAACCCACTCCTCCTCAACCTCAAACCCCATGGTTGCCTACTGCAATTGCTGCACGATCTGCTCCTTTGGCTGCTTGGACCAGCTCCCGTAGGTGATATCTTCCATAAACTTGACATCCCTACTATCGAACATGACTCCCTTGTTCGGCTCCCACAGCAGCCACCCCTTGCTTTCAGCTGCCAACCCCAAATGCACACACCACACAGCCGTTGCACCCAACTTGTTGCGATGTGCCTTGGGGATGTGAGCCACAGCCATGCAGCCAAACACACGCAGCATGTCAATTGGCGGCTTCCTCCCAAGCCACCTCTCCATGGGGACCCATGACTCACCACCGACGTTGGTGAACACCCTGTTCTTAACCACCGTGGCGTGGCGCACAGCATGTGGCCACCTTGGGTTCCCTAACCCCGATTCGATGAGAAGTGCCCGTGCCGTTTCTAACACCGTGCGGTTTGCCCGTTCTGCTATGCCGTTGGACTGTGGAGTGTAAGAGGTGGTGAGTTCTCGAATGATGCCCTGCTTCTTCAGCCATGCAGTCAACTCCTCCCCAAGGAACTCCCCACCCCTATCAGTCCTGATCCGCTTCACCTTTTTCCCGGACTGTTTCTCCACGAATGGCAGCCATTCATCGCGTATGGTGGACGGCACATGGTCCTTCTTCTTGATGGGGTATGCCCAGGTAATTCGGCTCCAATCATCCACTATGGTGAGAAAGTACTTCTCACCACGCTCCCCCACAACCGGTAGCGGCCCCACCACATCCATGTGCACCAGTTCCAGCAGTTTCTTACCGCCACCCTCGGTTGCATGGAACGGGAACCGAGTAAACTTGCTTAGCAAGCAAGTTTCACACTTGTGGGTTGTTGCTGCACCTGTCAGCTTCAGTCCCTTAACCCCTTCCTCCTTGTGCAGTTGCTGCAGTGCGGGCATAGCAATATGCCCGAGGCGGCGGTGAGCTGTCATCCAGTCAGTCTCTCCACCCTTTGCCGAAACCTTCAGCTCCTCTGCAGCTACAGCATTGCACTCCCCCTGAGTTCCTCCCTCCTTGCTCCATGGCACAACCGGCAGCTGCCACATAGACTTGCAGATGTCACGGCTCTCGTGAAGGTCCCACAACACCCGCTGTCCCAGCTGCCCCGTGTATGTCTTGGCACCATCGGTGGTGGTGTTGACCCCGCACTTTCCTAGCTTCCTGAGGGAGATAAGGTTAGCTTTGAGATCAGGGACTAGAAGCACATCACTTAGCACCACTGGTTTGCCATCGGCTCCCTTGAATTGAGCACGTCCCGCCCCCGTCACCTTGAGAGCGTGCCCGGATGCCGACTTCACCTCCGCAATCGGTGCAGTCCCCACTTTGTCAAGGAGGTCAGCCCTTGGAGTCATGGTCCATGCTGCCCCCGTGTCCAAGATCCACGTGTTGAGCGGATGCAGGGCAGCTCCAGCGTGTGCGGCCACAGCGTCCTCTCCCGGCTCTTCAACGTGGAAGAATTGTCCGGCTTCCCTTTCTTCGTGTTCAGCCGGTTCATCATCGGCAACCGCTCCGGCGCCGCTCCCATCTTGTGACCTGTTGGAGGGGGTCCACCAAGAGGGTTTAGTTCTGCATTTAAACCACGGATGACCCACTTTCTCACAATACCAGCACTTGCCCTCCATTCTCCCCGGTCCCCTTCCTCCCCCTCTGCCGCCTCGGCCGCCACCACGTCCTGCTCCTCTTCCACCTTGCTGGTTGGAGGGCTCCTCCTCCTTGGACGCTCCTCTCCCAGCCCCTTGCCATTTCTTGCCTCTACCCCTTTTTCCTCCTTGCATGGCATAGCTGCTGCTCCCCTCTTCACCTCCCCTCAGTTGGCGCCTCCTGAAGTCCTCCTCGAGAATTTTAGTGCGAATCCACTCCAAGGTCCAGGAGCTCTGGTTTTGAGGAAGGCTCAGGCCGCTTGTGAAGATCATCCATGACTCCGGCAGCAGCGACAGCATCTTCATGCATTTGGTTTGTTCGGGGTAGACAATTCCAGCGATGGCGAGCTTGGCGTAGAGGTCTCTCAGCTTGTCAAGGACGGGTTGAACGGGTTCTCCTTCACTGAGGCGAAGGGTGGAGAGCTCCCTCTCCAGCATGAGGGTAGCAACAACTGATGTGGGGGCGTGTAGATCCTTGAGCACTCTCCATGCCTTGGGTCCACACTCTTCCTCCGGGAGTAGGTGCATTATATGCTGGCGTTGGGCAAGGTCCAGGCTCTGTGAAAGGATATAATATCCAGCTGATGAACGTTCATCCCAATCACCCTGAAGCTCCGGATTGCTGGGGCGCTTTTCACTACCGATCATGACTTTGAGAAGTCCTATCTGCCGAAAGTAAAGCTGCATCTTCCAGGACCAGTCGTCGTACCCTTCACCACTGAAATTTTCAACTGTGAAGTTCTTCAACACTTCCCTTAGCAACGGGCCCTGGTTCGTCCGTGCTCCCCTACGCGCGGATACTCCAGATTCCTGGCTACCACTGCTCGCGGGGGCTGAGTTCCCTTCTTCACCAGTCTCTCCCATCGTCGGGTACGTCAGGAACGACTAAGGACCAGCTCTGATACCACGTGTTAATGCTAAGTACTATGCGGAAGCGATTAACTCAGTACCACAAACAAAAACTAGGCAACACTTAACATCACTTGTGAACCAAGTGAGTAGTTATGCCAAGCTTAGCTTGTAGAGTGAGCGTTCTGGTTGAGCAGAGTTTCGGCAGTAGTTCGTTGTGTATCTACTCTCGTCAATACGTAGTAGTAGAATGCACTCTTGAAATCACAAAACATTGTTGAATCAAAAGCAAATACAGGCACACATATATGAAAGGTCCTAGGCACACAAAGGAAACACACAAGGCAGTTGTCTAACTGTCGTCCAGGTTGAGAAACTGAACGAGAATGAATTGACTAAGGGAAAGTTGGGTACAAAAGCAAACCCTAGAAAACTGTACCCCATATGTGCTACCCCACTATAGCCTACAGTAGCTATGTCATATAAATCTGACACACCCCCATAGGCAAAGTGGGGGAGAACAAGGGGTCACAAGACCAGTCAAGCAAAGCAAAGCAAGCTCAGGGTGGATCACAAAGTCACCACACATTCCGAGCACAAGTTCAAGGCCACAAGGCCAGTTCACATGCAGGATTACATATATATATAAGGCTAGACAAGCAAGAGCAGGTGTATATATATATGCAACAGTACAAACAAGGTCAAGGGGTGAGCAAGTGAGGCAAGGTAGGCAGAAGACCCAGCTGAGTACAGAAGCGCTGATGATCACAAGGCGCAAGTGCCTTGGTGAAGATATCAGCAGTGTTGGCCTCAGAGGCCACGTACGCAAGCTGCAGCTGACCACGCTGCTGTAGCTCACGAGCAAGGAAGTAGCGGAGAGCAATGTGCTTCGTTCTGTGCTCCAGTCTCTGCTCTCGACACAAGGCCAGCATGGCCTTGTTGTCTACGTACAGCACTGGAGGAGAACGAGGCGGCTCTCCGAGGTCAGTCAGCAGGTAGGTGAGCCAGCGAAGCTCCTGTGCAGCCATGGCCCCGGCGTAGATCTCAGCCTCACAACTGGAGCCGAGAACAGAAGACGAGCGGGTAGCCCGCCACGAAACAGAGCCGGAACCAAGGCTGAAGGTGTAACCCTGTGACGACCGCTGCGTAGCCTGGTCGTCAGCCCAAGAAGCGTCTGCGTGCCCAGTGAGGACCACTGGACTCTGCCCTCCAAGCACAAGCCCCATGCCCGACGTACTGCACAAGTAGCGCAACACCCTCTTTGTCAGATTTATATGACATAGCTACTGTAGGCTATAGTGGGGTAGCACATATGGGGTACAGTTTTCTAGGGTTTGCCTTTTGTACCCAACTTTCACTTAGTCATTTCATTCCTCGTTTCTTCTCATGGTATCGAGCAGGTTCCCTAGTGGGAACGATTCCTAGGGCCCACCACCACGAATTTTTTTTTCCTGCCCGGAGCGCGCTTCGCTCCGGCCCGAGTCGCGCCCTGTGTGCTCTCCCTACCGTCGCGCCCTCGCTAGGCCCCTCACGGCCCCGTCGCGTCGCCCTTCGCGGCCCTCTCACGGCTCGTCGCGCCGCCCCTACGGCCCTTCGCGCCGCCCTTACGGCCCGTCGCGCCCGTCGCGCCGCCCTAACGGCCCCTCCCGCGGCCCCTCACGGCCCCCCCTACGGCCCGTCGCCGCCCTCCGCGGCCCCGCCACCTACCTTTGCGGCCCCGCCACCTACTTATGCGGCCCCGCCACCTACCTCCGCGGCCCCGCCACCTACCTGTGCGGCCCCGCCACCTACCTGTGCGGCCCCGCCACCTACCAGCGGCCCCGCCACCTACCTCCGCGGCCCCGCCACCTACCTGTGTGGCCCCGCCACCTACCTCCGCGGCCCCGCCACCTACCTGTGTGGCCCCGCCACCTACCTCCGCGGCTCCGCCACCTACCTGTGCGGCCCCGCCACCTACCAGCGGCCCCGCCACCTACCCGCGGCCCCGCCACCTACCTGCGACCCCGCCACCTACCTACGGCCCCGCCACCTACCTACGGCCCCGCCACCTACCTGCGGCCCCGCCACCTACATGCGGCCCCGCCACCTACTAGCGGCCCCGCCACCTACCTGCGGCCCCGCCACCTACCTGTGCGGCCCCGCCGCCTCCTCTCAGCGGCCCCGCCGCCTCCTCCAGTACTCCCAGTACGAGCACCTCCGGGACCCGCGGCACCAGCACCCTCAGCAGCTGAAGAACCTCCAGCTCCAGCAGCACGCCTCCAGCGCCGGGCAAACCACTCGCGCAGCTCCTGTGGAGAGAGTGGCTCCCGCCAAGACGAAGCACCCGGAGAACCTCCAGGCTCAGCACCCCCAAGCTCAACACCCCCAGGCGTAGCACCCCCAGGCTCAGCACCCCCAGTAGTAGCACCCCCAGGCTCAGCACCCCCAGGCTCAGGACCCCCAGTAGTAGCACCCTCAGGCTCAGCACCCCCAGGCGGAGCACCCACACGCTCAGCACCCCCAGAGTCAGCACCCCCAGGCTCAGCACCCTCAGCAGCACCAGAGTCACCAGCAACCTCGACAGGCTCGACTGCGTCTACCTGGGACACACCTGAAGGGGCAGGACCCTGAGGGGGGAGGGGGTCTACCGGGGGGGGACCTGGCACAAGGAAGAGCGGTGGCGGGGGGAGGGACGGAGTGCGGTAGGGGAAGAGGCGGTAGTAGGGGACCGACTCGTCAAACGTGACGTCCTGGGAGGACAGAACACGGCGAGAGGTGGGGTGGTAGAACTGCCACCCTGGCGCGTCAGGGGGGAAGCCAAGGAAGACGCAAGGAGCAGCACGAGGGGACAGCTTGTCCGCAGACAAGTCGCGGACAAACGCCCGAGATCCCCAGACACGGAACGCAGACGCATCGCCAACCTTCCCCGTCCACAGCAAGGCTGGGGAGGTCTCCGGCATGGAGACCCTGGGGTGAAGGTTGATCTGATGCGCCACGTACCGAACCGCAAACGGCCACAGAAAATGGGGGGCAGCCGCATGCATCATGGACGTACGAGCGACGTCCATGACCATGCCAATGCGGCGCTCAGCAATCCCATTTTGCTGTGGAGAGTCCGGAAGCGTGAAGGTCTGGCGGATGCCTCGTGCACGACAGTAGGCTCGCAGAAGGCCAGAGGAGAACTCTCCACCTCTGTCAGAGTGCAGACGCAGAACAGGAAAGTCCGAGCCGAAGCTCTGCCTGAGCTGGAGACGAGCTGCGCGGATCCAGTCGATCAACACCTCAGTGACATCACCCTTGCTGCGCAAGGGGAAGACTGTGGTGTAACGCGAGTAGTCGTCAACCACCAGCAGGAAGTAGCGCTCGTGACCCTGTCCACGGACGCGGGCCGGGCCCCACACGTCCATGTGAAGCGTCTGCAGCGGGGCCTCTGTCGGAGGAAACTGGGAGGAGTGAGGGGCAGCCCGCTGCCGCCCCTCGACACAGGGGACGCAGGTAGGGCCAGGCCCCGGAGGAAGGGGAGGGAGGGACCGGGGAAGACCAGAGACAAGGACACGGGAGGCCATGCCTCGGAGACGAAGCAGGGAGGGGTGACCAAGGCGGTGGTGCCAGAGGAGAGTCTCGTGAGACAGGAGGCGACACGAACAGGGGGCAGACTCAGGACCAGACCTGGACGCTGCAGCAAACACCTGACCCGACGCAGCTACCTGACCAGACGCAGTGACTGGAGGAGACGCAGTGGTCAGGGTGTACAGGCTCGACCCCGGCCGACGGGTAAACGTGGCCAGGTGTCGGCCAGTCCGAGCGTCCGTGCAGTGGGTCACCCGCTGACTCGCAGGAGTGAACTGGTGAACCCCCGCATCCTGTAGGTCAGCACCACTCACCAAGTTCGTAGAGAACGAGGGGAGGTAAAGACCAGACAGGGTGCCAGAGGGGGCCGCCGGACACGGGAGGACAGTGGAGAAGTGAGCAAGGACAGGACCCCCAGAGGGGTCTGCCAGAGAGACTGCAACTGGCCGGCCAAGCGGCGTGAGTGTGGTGCGGTCTCGAAAGAAGGAGCGAGAAGCCCCCGAGTCAAGGGTGAAGGTGTGGGAGGCCGAAGCCGACGCAGAACCTGAGAGAGCAGACTCACCAGCACCTGAGGGAGCAGACGCACCTAGAGCAGCAGCCTCGCTAGCACCTAGAGCAGCAGCCTCACCAGTACCTAGAGCAGCAGTCTCAATGCCCGGGTCGGGCGGAAAACACCGGTAACAGTCACCCTCATCACTAATAGTCACAGTATACATGGCAGCAAGAATAGCATCAAAGTCAAGGTCAAAGACAGCTACACCCGCCCTAGACAGCTCACCCCAGCGGGGGATCTCAGTGGCCTCAGGGAACTGGCGACGCCAAGCGTCCGTCAGGCGGCCAAAGCAGCGCTGGGTGGAGTGCGGACCCCCGCACGGCTCACCCGCGCGGTCGCCGGTGCGTAGGACGTAGGTGCACGAACCAGTACCCCCACCCCGCTGGCGTGCAGCGTACCACTCACGGAGCTGCTGAGGGGGGGGGATGTCACGAGTGCGCTGCTGCTGCTGCTGCTGCTGGCGCTGACCACCACCGGAGCCGAACCTCTGCGCAGCGCCACCCCGACCAGCTCCACCTCCTCCGCCGCCGCCTCCTCCACCGCCGCCACCTCCGCTCCCACCGCCACCGCCGCCGCCGCCTCCGCCTCCACTGCCGCCACCAACACTCCCACCCCCGCCACCACCCCCACCGCCACCCCCACCCCCTCCACCGCCTCCACCGCCGCCTCCACCGCCCCCGCTAGCTCCTCCAGTGCCCCTACCCCCCTTGCCCTTGCCAGGGCGGCGTCTCCCGCTAGGGGTAGACGCCGCACCGACCGACTCAAGCCCAACGAGGTCGGCCGCAGCAGCAGAGGCAACAGAGGGCAAAAGGGGGGAGGGGGAACACCCCTCAAAGATGGGGGTGCGAGGGTCACCACGAGAGGCTCCTACAGCTACTATGCTCTTCTCTGCTGCTAGGAGGGACTTCTCGAGGAGGTCAACGGTGAGAGTGGTGGGGCAAACAGAGAGGAAGTGGTCCCTGACTACGCGAAGGGAGTCAGGGAGCCGGGTGACTATGTAGTAGAGGGTGATGTACATGGGGGGGGGGTTCTTGGCGCAGAACTCAGCAGGAAGCGCAGCGCGGTAGCGAGTGTCACTAGTGCGGAGGTGCGTAATGAGGTCAGCGACTGTGGGAAAGGCAGCAAGGTCAGGGAAGAGGTACGGTAGCATGAGGCGGCTCAGTGCAGCAGTGGCAGGGGAGGAGTAGCGCGCAACTACAGCGTCGTACAAGGTCTGAGCACTCTTGTACTGGCTAAAGTGCGCACGCTCAGAGGTAGGCAGGTGGCGACGCACAGCAAGACGTGCAGCAGCATCGCGCGTGGCCCACTGTGAGCGAACAGTGGCGTCAGCATCAGCAGCGGGGGCAGGAGAGGCACCAGAAGTGAGGTCAAAGAGGGAGAGGCCGTCTGCCCTGTCGCACTGTAAGAAAAATTGCAGGTCATCTATCCAGACGTCAAAGTCAATGGCCCGACCCTCAGCGTCAAAGGCGAGGACACTAGGGGTAGCCATGACAGTAGTAGACTAGCAGCACAAACAGTAGGGTGAGGGCAGTGCTGTGAAAGGGGCGCTGCTCTTACCGGACAGGGCGGCTCGGGTGGCTCGGCTGTAGGGCGGCTCGGCGGCTCGGCTGCTGGGCGGCTCGGCGGCTCGGCGGCTCGGCGATTCGGCTGCTGGGCGGCTCGGCGGCTCGGCTGCTGGGCGGCTCGGCTGCTCAGCTGCTGGGCGGCTCGGCTGCTGGGCGGCTCGGCGGCTGGGCGGCTCGGCTGCTGGGCGGCGTCCGGGGCTGAGGCTACTGCTGTCGGTTCTGGAGGCGGTCCTGCTGGGGGTGCTACTGGTGCTGCTGGAGGTACTGGAGCTGGAGGTGCTGCTGGCGCTGGTGCTGCCGCTGGGGGTACTGGTGCTGTCCCTGCTGTGTCTGGAGTCGCCGCGCGGCCTCGGCCGTACTTCGTTCCGCTCCTTCAGCAGGTTCTTGGTCTCCCGCCTTCTACTGGTCCTCCTCCTCCCTTAGAGTGTCCACAGCCTGTCCCGTCACAGTTACAGTTACAGCCGGCCTCCCCACTGCCCGCTCCTTCTCCCTACACTGGTCCTACTGGAGGTCTTGCTGAGCGTCGTGAGCCTGCGTCTCGCCCTGCGTCGCCTGTCCGTGCTGCTCGCACCAGTGGTCGTGGTTCGCGTCAGCGTCCTCCTCCTGTCCCTGGCACGCACCGGATGTCTCTGCGTCCGTCCACTGCTCCTCTGCGTGCCCCTTTGCCTTCTCCTCCTGAGTCCTCTCTTCCTGCTCTTCCTGACCCGGAGTCGGACTCTCTTCGTGCTGCCAGTCCTACTGTCACGCGTCTCCTTGCTACTGTTGTCACTGACCCTTCCTTTGAGTCCACTGCTGCGTCTGCCCTAGTTACTGAGCTCGTCGACTTTGCTGCTCGCTGTCGTCTAGACTACGCTGCTAGTCTTGTTGCTGAGTCTGAGTCTGTCTGTCCTCCGTCCGTCGGGGGTGAGTGTGCCCTTGGCACGGACGTCCTTGAGGACAGGCAGGAGGAGTTCCAGTGTTTGGCTGGTGCTTCACCTCATCTCGTGTCCGTCTTGCTTACCCCTGAGGGAGACCCGGATGCACTTGACATCCCGACTCCGCACTCTTACGCGGAGGCGATAGAGGGTCCCTACTCCTCTCAGTGGCAGGCAGCTATGGACGCAGAGATGGCTTCCTGGAAGTCCACAGGCACCTACGTTGACGAGGTTCCCCCGCCTGGGGCGAACATCGTCAGTGGCATGTGGATTTTCAGGGTGAAGCGGCCGCCGGGTTCTCCGCCTGTCTTCAAGGCGCGTTACGTGGCTCGTGGCTTCAGTCAGCGGTAGGGAGTTGACTACTTTCAGACCTTCTCTCCCACCCCGAAGATGACCACTCTTCGGGTACTGCTGCACATAGCTGCTCACCGCGACTACGAGCTGCACTCTCTTGACTTCAGCACTGCTTTCTTGCAGGGCAGCCTGCACGAGGAGATCTGGCTGCGTCGCCCACCTGGCTTCACTGGGTCTTTTCCTCCTGGCACCCAGTGGAGCCTCCGGCGGCCAGTCTACGGTCTCCGCCAGGCACCGCGTGAGTGGCACGACACACTGAGGACTACACTTGCGGCTCTTGGGTTTGCTCCCTCTACTGCCGACCCGTCGCTGTTTCTGCGCACCGACACTTCTTTGCCGCCGTTCTACATCCTCGTGTACGTCGACGACTTGGTCTTCGCCACAGCTGATACTGCTGGGCTCGCCCACGTGAAGTCCGAGCTGCAGAAGAGACACACGTGCACAGACCTGGGTGAACTGCGCAGCTACCTTGGCTTGCAGATCACCCGGGACAGAGCACGCCGCACCATTACCCTGACTCAGTCACACATGGTGCAGCAGGTCCTTCAGCGCTTCGGCTTCACGTACTCCTCGCCTCAGGCCACTCCTCTGCCTACTCGCCACTCGCTCTCAGCTCTGCCTTCGGATGAGTCCGTAGAGTCGAGTGGCCCGTACCCAGAGCTTGTTGGCTGCCTCATGTACCTGATGACCTGCACACGACCTGACCTTGCATACCCTCTTAGCATTCTTGCACGCTATGTTGCTCCTGGGAGACACAGACCGGAGCACATGGCTGCAGCCGGAGAACCTCCCGGCTCAGCACCGCCGCCGCCTCCGCCTCCACTGCCGCCACCGACACCGGCACCCCCAGGCTCAGCACCCCCAAGCGTAGCACCCCAAGGCTCAGCACCCCCAGGCTCAGCACCCCCAGTAGTAGCACCCCCAGGCTCAGGACCCCCAGTAGTAGCACCCTCAGGCTCAGTACCCCCAGGCGTAGCACCCCCACGCTCAGCACCCCCAGAGTCAGCACCCCCAGGCTCAGCACCCTTAGCAGCACCAGAGTCACCAGTAACCTCGACAGGCTCGACTGCGTCTACCTGGGACACACCTGAAGGGGCAGGACCCTGAGGGGGGAGGGGGTCTACCGGGGGGGGACCTGGCACAAGAAAGAGCGGTGGCGGGGGGAGGGACGGAGTGCGGTAGGGGAAGAGGCGGTAGTAGGGGACCGACTCGTCAAACGTGACGTCCTGGGAGGACAGAACACGGCGAGAGGTGGGGTGGTAGAACTGCCACCCTGGCGCGTCAGGGGGGAAGCCAAGGAAGACGCAAGGAGCAGCACGAGGGGACAGCTTGTCCGCAGACAAGTCGCGGACAAACGCCCGAGATCCCCAGACACGGAACGCAGACGCATCGCCAACCTTCCCCGTCCACAGCAAGGCTGGGGAGGTCTCCGGCATGGAGACCCTGGGGTGAAGGTTGATCTGATGCGCCGCGTACCGAACCGCAAACGACCACAGAAAATGGGGGGCAGCCGCATGCATCATGGACGTACGGGCGACGTCCATGACCATGCCAATGCGGCGCTCAGCAATCCCATTTTGCTGTGGAGAGTCCGGAAGCGTGAAGGTCTGGCGGATGCCTCGTGCACGACAGTAGGCTCGCAGAAGGCCAGAGGAGAACTCTCCACCTCTGTCAGAGTGCAGACGTAGAACAGGAAAGTCCGAGCCGAAGCTCTGCCTGGGCTGGAGACGAGCTGCGCGGATCCAGTCGATCAACACCTCAGTGACATCACCCTTGCTGCGCAAGGGGAAGACTGTGGTGTAACGCGAGTAGTCGTCAACCACCAGCAGGAAGTAGCGCTCGTGACCCTGTCCACGGACGCGGGCCGGGCCCCACACGTCCATGTGAAGCGTCTGCAGCGGGGCCTCTGTCGGAGGAAACTGGGAGGAGTGAGGGGCAGCCCGCTGCCGCCCCTCGACACAGGGGACGCAGGTAGGGCCAGGCCCCGGAGGAAGGGGAGGGAGGGACCGGGGAAGACCAGAGACAAGGACACGGGAGGCCATGCCTCGGAGACGAAGCAGGGAGGGGTGACCAAGGCGGTGGTGCCAGAGGAGAGTCTCGTGAGACAGGAGGCGACACGAACAGGGGGCAGACTCAGGACCAGACCTGGACGCTGCAGCAAACACCTGACCCGACGCAGCTACCTGACCAGACGCAGTGACTGGAGGAGACGCAGTGGTCAGTGTGTACAGGCTCGACCCCGGCCGACGTGTAAACGTGGCCAGGTGTCGGCCTGTCCGAGCGTCCGTGCAGTGGGTCACCCGCTGACTCGCAGGAGTGAACTGGTGAACCCCCGCATCCTGTAGGTCAGCACCGCTCACCAAGTTCGTAGAGAACGAGGGGAGGTAAAGACCAGACAGGGTGCCAGAGGGGGCCGCCGGACACGGGAGGACAGTGGAGAAGTGAGCAAGGACAGGACCCCCAGAGGGGTCTGCCAGAGAGACTGCAACTGGCCGGCCAAGCGGCGTGAGTGTGGTGCGGTCTCAAAAGAAGGAGCGAGAAGCCCCCGAGTCAAGGGTGAAGGTGTGGGAGGCCGAAGCCGACGCAGTACCTGAGAGAGCAGACTCACCAGCACCTGAGGGAGCAGACGCACGAGCACCTAGAGCAGCAGCCTTGCTAGCACCTAGAGCAGCAGCCTCACCAGTACCTAGAGCAGCAGTCTCAATGCCCGGGTCGGGCGGAAAACACCGGTAACAGTCACCCTCATCACTAATAGTCACAGTATACATGGCAGCAAGAATAGCATCAAAGTCAAGGTCAAAGACAGCTACACCCGCCCTAGACAGCTCGCCCCAGCGGGGGATCTCAGTGGCCTCAGGGAACTGGTGACGCCAAGCGTCCGTCAGGCGGCCAAAGCAGCGCTGGGTGGAGTGCGCACCCCCGCACTGCTCACCCGCGCGGTCGCCGGTGCGTAGGACGTAGGTGCACGGACCAGTACCCCCACCCCGCTGGCGTGCAGCGTACCACTCACGGAGCTGCTGAGGGGGGGGGATGTCACGAGTGCGCTGCTACTGCTGCTGCTGCTGCTGGCGCTGACCACCACCGGAGCCGACCCTCTGCGCAGCGCCACCCCGACCAGCTCCACCTCCTCCGCCGCCACCACCTCCGCTACCTCCGCTCCCACCGCCACCGCCGCCGCCGCCTCCGCCTCCACTGCCGCCACCGACACCTCCACCCCCGCCACCACTCCCACCACCACCCCCACCCCCTCCACTGCCTCCACCGCCACCTCCGCCACCCCTGCCAGCCCCACCAGCACCCTTGCCCCCCTTGCCCTTGCCCGGGCGGCGTCTCCCGCTCGGGGCAGACGCAGCGCCGACCGACTCGAAACCAACGAGGTCGGCCGCAGCAGCAGAGGCAACAGAGGGCAAAAGGGGGGAGGGGGAACACCCCTCAAAGACGGGGGTCCGAGGGTCACCACGAGAGGCTCCTACAGCGACTATGCTCTTCTCTGCTGCTAGGAGGGCCTTCTCGAGGAGGTCAACGGTGAGAGTGGTGGGGCAAACTGAGAGGAAGTGGTCCCTGACTACGCGAAGGGAGTCAGGGAGCCGGGTGACTATGTAGTAGAGGGTGATGTACATGGGGGGGGGGTTCTTGGCGCAGAACTCAGCAGGAAGCGCAGCGCGGTAGCGAGTGTCACTAGTGCGGAGGTGCGTAATGAGGTCAGCGACTGTGGGAAAGGCAGCAAGGTCAGGGAAGAGGTACGGTAGCATGAGGCGGCTCAGTGCAGCAGTGGCAGGGGAGGAGTAGCGCGCAACTACAGCGTCGTACAAGGTCTGAGCACTCTTGTACTGGCTAAAGTGCGCACGATCAGAGGTAGGCAGGTGGCGACGCACAGCAAGACGTGCAGCAGCATCGCGTGTGGCCCACTGTGAGCGAACAGTGGCGTCGGCATCAGCAGCAGGGGCAGGAGAGGCACCAGAGGTGAGGTCAAAGAGGGAGAGACCGTCTGCCCTATCGCACTGTAGGAAAAGCTGCAGGTCATCTACCCAGACGTCAAAGTCAATGGCCCGACCCTCATCGTCAAAAGCGAGGACACCAGGGGTAGCCATGACAGCAGTAGACTAGCAGCGCGAACAGTAGGGTAAGGGCAGTGCAGTGACAGAGGCGCTGCTCTTACCGGACAGGGCGGCTCGGGTGGCTCGGCGGCTCGGCGGCTCGGCAACTCGGCGTCTCGGGCGGTTCGGGCGGCTCGGCGGTACGGCGGCTCGGCAGCAACAGCGGCTCGGCGACTCGGCGGCTCGGGCGGCTCGGGCGGCTCGGCGGTACGGCGGCTCGGCAGCACGGGCGGCTCAGGTGGCGCGGCGGCTCGGGTGGATCGGGCGGCTCGGCAGCAGCTCGGCGGCGCCGGCGGCTCGGTGGTGACGGCGGGGCCGCGTGGGGACGGCGGCGGGGCCGGGTGGAGCGGCGGCGGGGCCGGGTGGAGCGGCGTCGGGGCCAGGTGGAGCGGCGTCGGGGCCAGTAGATGTGGCGCCGGGGCCGGGAAGGGCAGCTCCGGGGCCGCAGGGGTAGGCGACGGGGCCAGCAGAGGCGGCGCCGAGGCAGGGAAGGGCGGCGCCGGGGCCGCAGGGGTAGGCGACGGGGCCGCTAGGGCGGCTAGGAGGGGGGGGGGTCGCGAGTACGGCTTGAAGAGGCCGCGAGGGCGGCTAGAAAGGGCCGCGAGGGCGGCGTGAAAGGGCCGCGAGGGCGGCGCGACGCGACGGAGCCGCAAGGGCGGCGGATCGGGGCCGCGAGGGCGGCGCGACGCGACCGCTAGGGCGGCGCGACAGGAAGGGGCCGCGAGGGCGACGCGACGGGGCCGCAAGCGCGACGTGACGGGGCCGCTAAGGCGGCGCGACAGGGTCGAGAGAGGGGAGCGCGACTCGGGCAGTGTAGAGCGCGCTCCGGGCAGGAAAAAAAAGGTGGTGGGCCCTAGGAACAGTTCCCACATGGGAACCTGCTCGATACCATGAGAAACTGAACGAGAATGAATTGACTAAGGGAAAGTTGGGTACAAAAGCAAACCCTAGAAAACTGTACCCCATATGTGCTACCCCACTATAGCCTACAGTAGCTATGTCATATAAATCTGACACAGGTCTTCGCCTTGCTGTCATTGAAAACGGTTGTTTAACTGCCCTTGAATTTGGCTTGATATGCTACTGTAGAATAACTGTCTTCCACTGCACTGCTGCCAAATTTTGCTGCTGACTCCCCTCATGAACATTCATGATCGCGCATGTACAAATCATGAACACTCGTGTGGGTTTCCCGTTTTTCAGTTACAAAATAGGCTTTACCGTTTTGTACCACTGTTGAAATAATGACGCAAAGCAGCGCGAATTTCTGGCGAATTTTCCTGCACGCCAAGTCAGCGCGAAATCCCGTTAGTCAACTGTAGAATCCCGAGTGCCCCACGTGCCCCACATGCCCCTCATCACGACCGAGATATATCTCGGTCGTGCAGGACAAAACACTCGCTGACGCGATCGTGCGTTGTCCTGCACGTGACGAGGCGATCATGTCGCTTCGTTCTGTAGCGATCGTGCGTACATTGCACGATCGAAATAGTTGCGACACACGCGCGGGCCCTGCACGGCCACACGCGCATGTCAGGACCCCACGCGCGGGTCCTGACTTCGCGCACTTTTTAGTTGACCAGCGCGAAATGGTCAACGGGGCTGGTCAAACAATCGAGCCCCACACCAAACACACTCGACACTCACAACAGCACTCATGAAAACAACTCGACATTCATGAAATACAGAACACTCATGAAACACATAACTTTCATGAGCGCACATGTTCGTTGATGATAACAAACATGAGCGTACATGAGCCGACATGAACGAACATGAGCCGACATGAACGAACATGACTCGTCATGATCCCCACATTTTTTTCTTGTAATTTTCATAGGACCCTATTGTCTTTTATCCGGGTGATTACGGTAAGGCACATGATAACACCCGTTTCACTGCCCATCTCCTGATACCCACCGACTGGTACATCAGCCCGTCGTTCCACGTCAGCCTGCTCCGCCCATACATCGCCACCACAAGTCAATTGCCACGTTATCGTCCACCATCAATGATGCGCCCTCCATGGGAGTCGATTGTCGACCAAGAAAAAACGCTGAGCCACCGGATTCGCCACCCCAAGGGAATTCGGAGGACTGAGTTCCTCGTTCGCTGGAGGGACCGCAACCCCCACGGAGGACAGCTGGGTGCCCCTGGCTAACCCTGCCCTGCAAGTGAACCTGCAAAGCCGAGGATTCCACAATACGCACACACTCACTCACTCGCATAGCGGAAGGGCTTCTTGAAAGTGGGGAGGGGGGTGGGGGAGTGTAAGGATTTTTTCAGCGTTTCTTACTGCGTAGCTCAGCATCGCATACAAGACCAAACGTTCTTCGCCTGTTACAGCTAACGGGGCTTTCGCCGCCTTCGCGCGCTACATTTACCATACCATGTATAGCTGGCCTGGCCCGAGTCTGCCTACGTTTCGGGGCTCGCACACACCAGCACCACTTTGTTTGCTTGTTTCGCGTATAAGTATTCAGTCATGCCTTCGCTCATACATTTGTACTCGTTTGACAACTTAGTGCAATCCTTGCTACCCTACATTGCACTCGTAACTAGTCTTACAAATACTGCAAGGTTGATATGTCAAACTGTATATGTTATGCTAGATTATGTAGGCTGTAGTGGGGTAGCCAATGTAGGGTACAACCCCTTAGGGGTTGTACCAAACTCTCTCGATAGTCTCTTCCATTCCTAGCTACCTACTCTAACATGGTATCAGAGCAATAGGTCCTTAGGACCTTAGGAGCGATTTTTATTCGGGCCCATCACCTACCACCTGCGGTTACCGAGCTACCCCGCGCCCTGCACTGCCCTAGCCCCGCGCACGTCCCGCTAGCAGCCCGTGCGGCCCGCGTGTCGCCCGCTAGTAGCCCGCGCGACCCGCTAGTCGCCTCTGCTGGCCCGCGCGCCGCCCGCTAGTAGCCCACGCGACCCGCCCGCCATCCGCGCAGCCCACCCGCAGCTCCTGCCGACCCGCGCGCCGCCCGCCAGCAGCCCCGTAGGCCCTGTATCCCCGTGCACCGCCTGCTCCTGCCGCGGCTGCCTGCTACGCCCCGCGCGCCGCTTGTCGCGCTGCCCCGGAGCCCCGTGTGCCGCTCGCCCTGCTGCTCTGCCGGCCGCTAGTCGCCCCGTGCGCCGCCTGCCCTGCTGCCGCGGCTGCCTGCTGCACCTAGGCGCCGTCCGCCCTGCTAGTGCAGCCGCCCATTAGGCCCTGCGTGCGGCCGGCCCTGCTGCCCTGCCGGCCGCCTGTAGCCCCATGCGCTGCCTAAACTCCTAGCGCGTTGCTTCACCTGAGTTGCTGCTGCTGCTACTACTTGCTGTAGCTGCTCCTCCTTGCTGCTGCTGCTCCTACTTGCTGCAGCTGCTCCTTCTTGCTGCTGCTGCTGCTCCTACTTGCTGCAGCTGCTCCTCCTTGCTGCTGCTGCTGCTACTTGCTGCAGCTGTTCCTGCCGGCCCCCTGCAGCCCCGTGCGCCGCCTGCCCTGCTGCCGCGGCTGCCTGCTGCGCCCACCCGCCGCCCGCACTGCTGCTGCAGCCGCGCTGCACCGCCCGAGCCGCGCTGCACTGCCTGAGCCGAGCCGTGCTGCCTAGTTGCTTGGCAGACCGGTTTCTACTGCTGCACTGCTGCCTCTACTAATGCTGCTGCTAGTGCTAATGCTGCTGCTACTGCTGCTTGCCTGCAATCGCTCTGCCCTGCTAGTCCCGCGCCAGCAGCTATGGCCACCCTCCAAATTCTGTCGTTCGATGCCGAGGGCCGCCCGATTCAGTTCAAAACCTGGCTAGATGACCTGCAGCTGTTCCTAATGAGCGATAGCAAGGACAATGTCTCGCTGTATGACCACACGTCTGGTGCCTCAGTCGCTCCCGCTGCCACAGCTGAGCTTAGCGTGTAGTTCAGGATCCGTCACTTTGAGAGCTTACGACGAACTCATTACTCAACTAAACGCAAATCCGCTCGGTAGGATTGTGCGCCTTAGGCTTAGCTACCATCTCCAAGTTGAATCAGTCGTTAAGATGGTCTATAGAGTGAGAACGACTTAGAAACGTCCAGCAGCCGCATGACTAGAATGGTAGAGGACGTACAAACATTAAGGAATGGGAAGTTGGAGTTGGGGACTCCAAGAGAACCATGAGAGGGAAGGGGTTCTCCAAGAGCTAGGGAAGGATGGTAGGAACCTTCCGAGTAGCAAGGATGCAACCCTCATCATGAGGTCCTTGAGGTGTCACATGCAAAATCCAATCTAGTTGGATTTTGCCTAGGTGTTGCAACATTTGCAACCCATGCTAGAAACTTCTAGCCACCCCAATCCAAAAGTCAAAGTTGCCTTCCCTAACCACCCAACCAAAGATCCCTTTATAGTCATGTCCGAGTAATCACCCAAATTAGATATAACCCCAAAAGGTAATAAGAAATCCAAGTCTTGGAAATCTTGTAACTTGGGCGATCTTGGTCGGAATAAGGCGATATTGGTATCGTTGGAAAGCTCTGAATTTCTCCTGCATGATCAAGCATTGAAACTTGGAGAAAAACACAGAGATGATAATATCCAACAGCGATGCACAATGACATATGCTCATGCAAACAATGCACGCATGAATAGCACGAGCACTTGGCAGGACGTTAGGATGAGATGCACTCAGAATGACGTGCATCCAACAAACTCCCCCTCAGAATAACGGACTGCGTGCACACACACTCACACACATGCAAACTCTTATGCACACAATCACACATGCACTCATGACATTGCTGCCCATACTAGTGCAATGCCATGCCACACATCTTAGCACACTTCCAATGCGCTCTCTCGGGAAGTCTCTTGGTGAGAAAATCTGCCGCCTGCTTGCTAGCCTTCACATGGTGAAGCTCAACAATCCCCTCCTTCACCATCTGCCTCACCCAGTGCCACTTAATCTTCATGTGCTTGTTCAGCCCATTCATCATAGGATTATTGGCCATGCCAATAGCAGCCTCGCTGTCAGAGAAAAGTGGTGTAGGTCCCCGCTGTTCAGCTCCCTTGTCCTCCAGCAGCTTCCTCAGGAGCACGATCTCTTTGATGGCATGGTACATCACCATGTATTCTGCCTCTCCGGAAGACTGAGCAATCTCACTCTGCTTCTTGGACCTCCAGCTCACTGGTCCACCTCCGACCATGCACACAAAGCCGCCAACTGATGACTGATCCTCCTCCTCTGAGGCCCATGTGGCGTCGGTGAAGCACGACAGCTTCAAGGTTCCAGGCGTGACCCCAACTGCTCCAATCTGTTTCAGCTGGCCGCCAGCTGAAAACTGAACACCAGCAGATGCCGTTGATCCGAGGTAGCGCACCAAGCGCTTTGCCACCTCCAGCTGCTCCTCAGTGGGCCGCTGCACAACTCTGGCCAGCTGCCCCAGTCCGAATGAAGCATCAGGTCGCGTATGCACAGCTGCATACATCACACTCCCAATAAGTGACTGGTACTCATTCTGCTGCTCATCCTCAAGCACATCATCCTCCTCAACTGCCTTCTTCAGTTTGAAGCCCGCAGAGAACGGTGTCATCACAGTGCGACCCCCAGTCACACCATACCGCTCCATGACACCAGAGATGTAGTGTGACTGATGCACCTTCAGCCACCTCCTCTCAACATCCCTCTCAATCTGCAGCCCCAAGTAGTAGTGGACATCCCCCAGCATCTTGCACTTGAAGTTGTCCATCAGCAGCTTCTGTGTCCTCTCAATCTTCTCGATGGAAGGTGAGAACAGCAGTATGTTGTCGACATACACCAGCAGCTGCTGCCCCCTCTCCAAGAAGAAACAAGCTGTGATCCGCCTGGGACGTCTTGAAGCCTCCACCCAGCAGCACCTCCTCCAGCTTCTCGTACCAACACCTGGGCGCTTGCTTAAGGCCATAGATGGCCTTCTTAAGCTTGCACACCCGGCTCGTCCCATCCTCATAGCCGTCGGGCTGGGCCATGTAGATATCCTCCGGCAGCACTCCATTGAGGAACGCAGTGGTGATATCCATCCGCTTCACGTGCCATCCCTTCACAGCTGCGCCAGCCATCAAAGTCCTCAGTGTCACTGGCTTAGCAATGGGATCGAAGATCTCCCCAAAGTCGACCTTCTCTTTCTGCTGAAACCCCTTGGCGACCAAAGGGCTCTTGAACCGCTCCAACGCACCATCAGCACCACTCTTCACCTTGAAGACCCACTTGCTGCTGATCGGCCGTCGCCCCTCGGGTAACTCAACAAGCTCCCAAGTCCCATTCTCAATGAGACTGTTGAACTCCGCATCCATGGCAGCCTTCCACTCCTCCTTTTGGGGTCCACTCAGTGCCTCCTCCAATGTGGCTGGTTCTCCAGGTAGAGGTGTGAAGAAACAGAACGCCATCTCCTCATCATCTCCCTCATCCGCCTGAACCGCCATGGCACCTTGCTTGGGTCCTCCCAAACGGCTATACTTCAGCCTTGAGGGTGCTGCTGCCACTCTCTTCTCGCGAGTTGCAGTCTGCTGCCCATGTGGTGAAGCTCCTCTCTGCACACTCCTCTTGGTGACCTTGGCGTTTGCAGTAGGCCCGGGCTGAGTTGGTGAGTCCACACGTGCAGACTCATCCTCCAACGCCTCCTCTTCAGCAGGACCAGAAACTTGCTGCTCACCACCGCCACTATGGTCACTGGTCAGCTCTGACCCGTGGAGTTCATCAAGGTGCAGCTGAACCTCCTCCAGTGCAGACCGCTCAAACTCCTGCAGACGCAAGCCAATCTGCACCTGCTGCTGCTGCTGCCAGTCATTGTACATGACGTCCTCCACAAACTTGACATCACGGCTGACCAGCGTTTTCTTGCTCTTGGGGTCCCACATCAGCCACCCCTTCGAGTCAGGAGCCATCCCAAGATGGACAGCCCACACAGCAGCAACTTCCAGCTTGTGCCTCTGCTCCTTAGGCACCATCACAAGCCCCATGCAGCCCCACACCCGCAGCATGTCAATGGATGGCTTCTTTCCAAGCCAACGCTCGTACGGCACCCAATGCTTGTCGCCAACATGCGTCAAGACCCTGTTCTTGACCGTGATGACATGGCAAACGGCGTCAGGCCAGAACTTGTAGGGCATCTCGGTAGCCCCCAACAGAGTCTTAGCCGCCTCGCCAATGGTCCGGTTGGCGCGCTCAGCAATGCCGTTCTGCTGCGGTGTTCCAGGGCAGGTCAGCTGGTGCCGTATGCCATTCCTCTTGAGAAACTTGGTGAATTCCGCTCCAAGGAACTCTCCACCACGGTCGCTCCTCAGCACCTTCACCAGCCGCATCGCTTGCCGCTCCACCATTGGCAACCAATCCTCCTTGATCGACGCTGCAGCATCACTCTTCTTGGACAAGGGACGAGCCCATGTGAATCTGCTCCATTAATCCACCATGGTGAGGAAGTACAGCACTCCCTCAGTCCCCTCCGTCCTCATAGGACCCACAAGGTCCATGTGCACCACCTCCAATGGTGCCTTGGCTGATCCCTCCGCACATGGAAACAGGAACTGCGCAAACTTGTTTTGCATGCACGCCTCGCAGCTGCCATAGTGAGCGCCATCTCCTTGCAGTTGCAGGTCGTGCACGCACTTCTCCTTGTGCATCACCTCCAATCTAGAGACAGCCACGTGTGCGAGCCGCCGATGCCAAGTCTCCCAATCCGCTTGGCCCGAGGTAGCCGACGCCTTCACCGCCGCGCTTCCTCCAATCAGCTCCTCTCCTTGCACACCCCGCTGCTCCTCCTCAATGACGCTCTCCTCCATAGATGCCGCCACTGCCGCCTTGCCCGATTTCTGCCAAGGGAGGACCGGGATCTGCCACATCCGCTTGTGGACATCCCCTTTCCACTGCAGGTCCCAAATCAGCCGCTCATCGTTGTAGGCACGATAGCGCTCCGAGCCAATCGTCTCGGTGTTCACACCCGCATCTCCCAACCGGCCGGTAGAAATCAGGTTCGCGCACAAGTCCGGCACCCACAGCACGTTCTTCAGCCCCACGAGCTCTCCATCCGCTCCCATGAACTTGGCGCACCCCATGCCCATGACCTTGGCCTTAGCGCCCGTAGCGGATGTGACTGTAGAGATGGGTGCAGGCTGAATCTCATCGAGTAGGTCCGCACGAGGAGTCATATGCCAGGAGCTTCCCGAGTCAATCACCCAATGGGTGAGGGGGTGTAGGAGAACCTTGGCAGCCATAGCGAGGTCGGTTGCGCCTTCATTCACGAAGAAGAAGAACCCGGCCTTCCGCTCCTCAGATTTGCCGCCTACATCCTCCTCCTTCTCCTCTCCACTAGCTCCCATGACTCCCCCACTCCTCGTGCCACCACGCTGGTTGCTTGATGAAGGCGGGGTCCAATCCTTGGGTCGTTGGTAGCACTTCCGCCAACGATGTCCGCGCTTCTTGCAGTAGAAGCACACCTCCCCTTGACCCCCGCCGCCATCCTCCTTAGGGTTGTCCTTGTTCTTGCCCTTCCACTTCTTCTTGAAGCCATTCTTTCCACCTCCAACTCTATAGCCAGCCCCCTCCTCCGAGCGCTCCACACTCCGCCGCCGCAAGTTCTCCTCTAGGATGCGCGCGCGAATGTAATCCACGCTCCACTGAGGCTGTTGAGAGTTGAGGTTGATCGCAAGGGCAGACCACGACTCCGGCAGCCGTATCACGATCTCCACGCATTGCACGAGCTCCGGGTACACCACACCGCCGCCTTGGAGCTTCGTGAAGATGTCCCGCATCTCATCCAACACCGGTTCCATCAACGAACTTGATGTCGCGCAGCCGCCGCGCGAGTAGCACGATGCCGGTAGCATGTGTCGGTGAGTGCACATCCAGAAGCTTCCTCCAAGTCTTGGAGCCACACTCTGGACACCCAAGAGGTCCTTGATGTGGTCAAGTTGTCGTCCGCCAACCGCTTGCACCATGAGCATGTACGCGTCGAACGATCGTTTCATCCATGCTCCCTTCAGCTCCGCGGCCTCCGGCATCTTCTCCTTCCCCTCCACCAGATCCAATAGCTTGTATTGGGTGTACATCAGCCTCATGCGGAAGCTCCAGTGCTCGTAGTCCTCCCCCATGAACTTCTCAATAGAGAACGCCTTCACGGGATCCACGGTTGTTGGAGATGGTGTAGTAGATGTAGGTAGCGTAGGGTTGGTTGATTGGTGAGTCCCCACTCCACCACCAGCAACTCCCCCCTGCTCTCCAGCCTCTCTACCTCTATCCATCTCGCCACTAGCACCTCTGGAGTCCGTTCCAGTCATATTGAGGCCTTATGAACGGTGGAAACTTGAGAAATCGTTTGGAGAGAATTCTGCCAGAAATTTCGACTTTACGAAAAACGCCGTTGCGGACTGGATACTTCAAATCGGAAACCGGTTCGACCACCAATCGAAAGTTCGCAAGCAGGGCTACTAGAAAATGGTCTCACTCGTCAACATTGGTTGAGAATTCACGACGATTCGTCGTCTCAAAGTCGACAACCTCGCTCTGATACCACTTGTAGTTCAGGATCCGTCACTTTGAGAGCTTACGACGAACTCATGACTCAACTAAACGCAAATCCGCTCGGTAGGATTGTGCGCCTTAGGCTTAGCTACCATCTCCAAGTTGAATCAGTCGTTAAGATGGTCTATAGAGTGAGAACGACTTAGAAAAGTCCAGCAGCCGCATGACTAGAATGGTAGAGGAAGTACAAACATTAAGGAATGAGAAGTTGGAGTTGGGGACTCCAAGAGAACCATGAGAGGGAAGGGGTTCTCCAAGAGCTAGGGAAGGATGGTAGGAACCTTCCGAGTAGCAAGGATGCAACCCTCATCATGAGGTCCTTGAGGTGTCACATGCAAAATCCAATCTAGTTGGATTTTGCCTAGGTGTTGCAACATTTGCAACCCATGCTAGAAACTTCTAGCCACCCCAATCCAAAAGTCAAAGTTGCCTTCCCTAACCACCCAACCAAAGATCCCTTTATAGTCATGTCCAAGTAATCACCCAAATTAGATATAACCCCAAAAGGTAATAAGAAATCCAAGTCTTGGAAATCTTGTAACTTGGGCGATCTTGGTCGGAATAAGGCGATCTTGGTATCGTTGGAAAGCTCTGAATTTCTGCTGCATGATCAACCATTTAAACTTGGAGAAAAACACAGAGATGATAATATCCAACAGCGATGCACAATGACATATGCTCATGCAAACAATGCACGCATGAATAGCACGAGCACTTGGCAGGACGTTAGGATGAGATGCACTCAGAATGACGTGCATCCAACAAACTCCCCCTCAGAATAACGGACTGCGTGCACACACACTCACACACATACAAACTCTTATGCACACAATCACACATGCACTCATGACACTGATGCCCATACTAGTGCAATGCCATGCCACACATCTTAGCACACTTCCAATGTGCTCTCTCGGGAAGTCTCTTGGTGAGAAAATCTGCCGCCTGCTTGCTAGCCTTCACATGGTGAAGCTCAACAATCCCCTCCTTCACTATCTGCCTCACCCAGTGCCACTTAATCTAAGACCCTGTACGACGCTGTAGTTGCTCGATACTCCTCCCCTGCCACAGCTGAACTTAGCCGCCTCATGTTGCCCTACCTGTTTACTGAGCTGTCAACCTTTGCTACAGTTGCCGATCTCATTACCCACTTTCGCACTAGCGACACCCGCCTTCGAGCCGCCCTCCCCAAAGAGTTCTGTGCTATGCACCCGCCTTCGACACCCGCCTTCGAGTCGATGTACTGGACCCTCCACTTCATAGTCACCTGTCTCCCTGACTCTCTTTGCTCGGTCAGATACCACTTTCTCGCTCGCTGTCCCACCGACCTCACTGTCGACCTCCTAGAGGAGCACCTCCTTGCAGCAGAGAAGAGCATTGTCGCTGTAGGTGCTGCTCGTGGCGCTCCTCGCACCCCCATCTTTGAGGGGTGTTCTCCCTCTCCCCTTGCCCCCTCCTACGCTACTGCCGCTGCTGTTGACTACCTTGGTGCTGAGTCTGTTGGTGCTGCTTCTGCTCCTAATGGGAGGCGCCGCAGCGGCAAGGGCAAGGGAGCCAAGAGTAGCGGAGGTGGCACCGGGGGGGGTGGTGGTGGAGGCGGTGGAGGAGGAGGAGGTGGCGGAGGGGGTGGCGGCGGGAGTGCTGGCGGGAGTGGTAGCGTTGGTAGCGGCGGTGGAGGCGGTGGTGGCGGAGGGGGTGGCAGCGGCGGTGGCGGCGGCGGAGGCAGCAGCAGTGGCGGCCGGGGCGGTAGTGGCGGTGGGGGTGGCGGTCGGGGTGGAGTCACGGGCGCTGGTCAGAGGCAGCAGCAGCAGCAGAGTCCCCAGACGACCCAGCAGCTTCGTGAGTGGCTTGCTCAGCGTGGGAGGTCTAGGGGTGGTGGTCGCTGCCCGTATGTCATTCGCACATGTGACCGCAAGGGTCAGACATGCGGGAAGTTCCACACTTAGCACCGCTGCTTCTCCCGCCTTGACGACGCCTGGCGTGAGGGGATGGGCGAGGACTATGAGCGCCCTCGCTGGTATGAGCTGCTTAGGGTTGGTGTAGACATCTTTGCTCTTGACTATGATGCTATTATTACTGCGATGTATGCATTGGAGATTAGTGCTGATGGTGACTGTTACTTGTGTGTGCCGCCTGACCCCGGTATAGCGACTGGTACTCTAGGTGCTGGTGAGGCTGCTGCCATAGGTGCGAGCGAGTCTGCTCTCTCAAGTACTGCGCCTGCTGAGGTCTTGCACACCTTCACGCTTGACTCAGGTGCTTCCCGCTGCTTCTTTCGTGACAGTACTGCACACACACCACTCCCTGCACCGGTCGCAGTCTCTCTGGCTGACCCCTCAGGGGGCCCAGTTCTTGCACGATCCACCACTGTGCTCCCATGCCCGGTGGTTCTGTCTGGCTCTCTGTCAGGTCTCCACCTCCCCTCGTTCTCTACGAACTTGGTGAGCACAGCTGTCCTCCAGGATGCGGGGGTTGACACCTTCACCCCTGGTCGGCAGCGTGTGGCGATCTGTACGTGCTCTTAGACCGGCCGCCAGCTGGCCACGTTTACTCGTAGGCCAGGGTTGAGTCTTTACACACTGATGATTGCGCCTCCTCAGGTAGCTGCTACTAATCAGGTGTCTGCGTCAGGTCAGGTAGCCTCCCCCTGTGAGTGTCGCTCCCTGTCGCACCAGACTCTTCTCTGGCACCACCGCCTGGGTCACCCCTCCTTGCCACGTCTCCGTGGCATGCACCGTCGTCTCCTTGTGTCTGGTCTTCCCAGGTCTCTCCCTCCCCTCCCTGCCTCGCCTGCGCCACCCTGCATTCCTTGCGTCGAGGGGCGGCAACGCGCCGCTCCTCACTCCTCCTCGTTTCCCCCGACAGAGGCTCCTTTGCAGACCCTCCACCTGGACGTGTGGGGCCCAGCCCGCGTTCGTGGACAGGGCGGTGAGCGGTACTTTCTGCTGGTTGTCGACGACTACTCGTGTTACACCACGGTCTTCCCCTTGCGCACCAAGGGTGAGGTCCCTACTATCCTGATCCCTTGGATCCAAGCAGCTCGTCTCCAGCTCCGCCGCAGGTTCCGCTAGGACCTGCCTGTCCTGCGTCTGCACTCTGACAGAGGTGGTGAGTTCACCTCCGACCTCTTGCGGGCCTTCTGTCAAGGGGAGGGCTCACCGCAGCAAAATGGGGTTGTTGAGCGCCGCATTGGCTAGGTCATGGAGATCGCGCGTACCTTTTTTATCCATGCGGCGGCTCCCCTTTTTCTGTGGCCGTTCGCGGTCCGGTACGCCGCGCAGCAGCTCAACCTCTGGCCCCGTGTCTCCTTGCCGGAGACCTCGCCCACACTGCGTTGGACGGGGGAGGTTGGCGATGAGTCGCGTTTCCGGGTTTGGGGTGCTCGTGCCCTTGTCCGCGATACGTCCGCGGACAAGCTCTCCTCTCGCACCATTCCCTGTGTCTTCCTTGGCTTTGTCCCTGACGCGCCTGGCTGGCAGTTTTACCATCCCACCTCGCGCCGTGTCCTGCCCTCTCAGGACGTCACCTTTGACGAGTCGGTTCCTTTCTATCGCCTCTTCCCCTACCGCACTGCCCCTCTCCCTCCCCCGCCGCTTTTCCTCGCTCCAGGTCCCCCTCCGGTAGACCCCCTCCCCCCTCAGGGTCCTGCTCCTTCAGGTGTGTCTCAGGTAGACCCGCCCCCCTTGGCTGAGCCTGTAGAGGTCACTAGCGACTCAGGTGCTGCTGCGGGAGGTGCTGCTGGGGGTGCTGCGTCTGGGGGTGCTGAGCCTGTGCGTGAGGTGCTGGGGAGTGCGGAGCCTGGGGGTGCTGAGCTTGCGGCTGCGGAGCCTGGGGGTGCTGAGCCTGTCGTGAGGTGCTGGGGGGTGCGGAGCCTGGGGGTACTGCGCCTACGAGTGCGGAACCTGGGGGTGCTGAGCCGGAGGGTGCCGGGTCGGGGGGTGCCGAGTCTGCTGGCGTTCCTCTCAGTCTCGTTTCCCGACGCGGGCCTCTCTCACCACAGCAGGCACGACAGTGGCTTGCGTCGCGTACCCGCCTGAGGAGTTGTGCTGCTGGAGCTTCTTGTCGTGGAGGTACTGGGGGTGCTGGTGTCTCTGGTCCTGGAGGTGCTCGTACTGGAGGTACTGGAGCTGCCGGGACTGGTGCTGCTCCTGGAGCTGGAGGTGTCGACTCTGGGGGTGCTGCTGCTGGAGACCCTGGGGTTAGAGGTGCCGGTTCTGGGGGTGCTGCTACTGGTGGCGCTGGAGCTGGAGGTGCTGCTGCTGGAGGCGCTGGAGCTGGAGGTGCTGCTGCTGGAGGCAATAGAGCTGGAGGTGCTGCTGCTGGAGGCGCTGGAGCTGGAGGTGCTGCTACTGGAGGCACTGGAGCTGGAGGTTCTGCTGCTGGAGGCGCTGGAGCTGGAGGTGCTGCTGCTGTAGGCACTGGAGCTGGAGATGCTGCTGCTGGAGGTTCTGGAGCTGCTGGAGGCGCCGGAGCTGGAGGTTCTGGAGCTGCTGGAGGCGCTGGAGCTACTGGTACTGGTGGCACTGGACCGCCGCGACTGTTTTTCGCTCCGCCGTCACAGCCGTCTCTGCCACCGCCTGACTCCCTCCTTCGCCAGGTTCTTAGCCTCCCGTCTTCTACTGGCCTCCCGTTACAGCCCGGCGCACCACTGCCTGCTCCTTCTCCTTACACTGAGCAGCCAAACTCGCTTACAGAGCGTCGTGCGCCTGTGTCTCGTCCTGCCTAGCCTGTTCGCGCTGGTCGCACTGGTCGTCGTGTTCCTCGTGAGCGTCCTCCTCCTTTCCCCGGCACGCACACTATGGCACTTCGTCCTTCCTCCGTTCCACAGCGTGTCCCTCTGCCGTCTCCTCCTGCGTCTTCTCTGCCTGACGTTCAGGACCCTGAGTCTGACCTGGTTCGTGCTGCTCAACCTACAGTCACGCATCTGCTAGCCACTGTTGTCATTGACCTGTCGTTTGAGTCTGCTGCTGCGTCTGCCTTAGTTTCTGAGCTTGTTGATTTTGCTGCTGCCTGTCGTCTAGACTTTGCTGCTAGTCTTGTTGCTGAGTCTGAGTCTGTCTGTCCTCCATCCGTCGGGGGTGAGTGTGCTCTTGGCACGGACGTCCTTGAGGACAGGCAGGAGGACTTTGAGTGTCTTGCAGCCGCTGCGCCTCATCTCGTGGCCATGCTGCTTGCCCCTGAGGGAGACCCGGATGCTCCAGACATCCCGACCCCGCGCTCTTACGCTGAGGCGATCGCGGATGAGTACTCCTCTCAGTGGCAGACAGCCATGGACGCAGAGATGGCATCCTGGAAGTCCACAGGCACTTACGTCGACGCAGTTCCCCCTCCTGGGGCGAACGTAGTCGATGGCATGTGAATTTTCAGGGTGAAGCGGCCGCCGGGTTCTCCGCCTGTCTTCAAGGCTCGTTACGTTGCACAAGGCTTCAGTCAGCGAAAGGGAGTTGACTTCTTCCAGACCTTCTCCCCCACCCCGAAGATGACCACTCTTCGGGTACTGCTGCACGTCGCCACTCAGCGTGACTACGAGCTTCACTCTCTGGACTTCAGCACAGCCTTCTTACAGGGCAGCCTGCACGAGGAGATCTGGCTGCGCCACCCACCTGGCTTCACTGGGTCGTTCCCTCCTGGTACTTAGTGGAGCCTCCGCCGGCCGGTCTACGGTCTCCGTCAGGCACCTCGTGAGTGGCACGACACACTGAGGACGACACTTGCGGCTCTTGGGTTTGCACCTTCCACTACTGACCCGTCGCTGTTTCTGCGCACCGACACTTCGTTGCCGCCATTCTACATCCTCGTGTACGTCGACGACTTGGTCTTTGCCACTGCTGACACTGAGGCTCTCGCCCTTGTGAAGTCGGAGATGCAGAAGAGACACATGTGCACAGACCTGGGTGAGCTGCGCAGCTACCTTGGCCTGCAGATCACCCGGGACAGAGCACGGCGCACCATCACACTGACTCGGTCACACATGGTGCAGCAGGTCCTTCAGCGCTTCGTCTTCACTTGGTCCTCGCCACAGTCCACTCCTCTGGCTACCGGTCACTCACTCTCAGCTCCACCTTCGGACGAGTCCGTAGAGCCGAGTGGCCCATTCTTAGAGCTAGTGGGCTGCCTCGTGTACCTGATGACCTGCACTCATCCTGACCTCGCGTACCCTCTTGGCCTTCTGGCACGCTACGTGGCTCCTGGTAGGCACCGAAAGGTGCACTTCGATGCTGCGAAGAGGGTACTGCGCTACTTGTGCAGTACATCGGGCATGGGGCTCGTGCTTGGAGGGCGGAGCTCAGTTGTCCTCACTGGACACTCAGACGCTTCTTAGGTTGACGACCTGGCTACGCAACGGTCGTCACAGGGTTACACGTTCAACCTTGGCTTTGGCTCTGTTTCTTGGCGGTCTACACGCTCGTCTTCTATTCTCAGCCCCAGTTGTGAGGCTGAGATCTACGCCACAGCCATGGCTGCACAGGAGCTACGCTGGCTCACCTACCTGCTGACCGACTTGGGAGAGAGGCCTCGTTCTCCTCCAGTTCTGTACGTCGACAACAAGGCTGCCATTGACTTGTGTCAGGACCACAAACTGGAGCACAGAATGAAGCACATCGCTCTTCGTTACTTCCTTGCTCGAGAGTTGCAGCAGCGTGGTCAGCTTCGTGTCGCTCACGTGCCCACCCAGGCCAACACGGCTGATGTGTTCACCAAGGCCCTTCCGGCTGGTGATCATCAGCGCTTCTGCACTGCTCTAGGCCTGGTGCCTACGTTTCCTCACTTGCTGTAGACTCTGGTTGTACTGTGATATATATATATACGTGCATGCTTACTTTTGCTAGGTAGTGATCACTATAATGTTGTTGTTGCATATATACCTCTGCATGTGAACTGGCCTTGTGGCTCCTTTGCTTGTGCTTGGAGTGTGTGGTGACGTTGTGATCCATCCTGAGCATGCATTGCTTTTCCTGACTGGTCTTGTGACCCCTTGTTCTCCCCCACTTTGCCTATGGGGGTGTGTCAAACTGTATATGTTATGCTAGATTATGTAGGCTGTAGTGGGGTAGCCAATGTAGGGTCCAACCCCTTAGGGTTTTCACTTGTACCAAACTCTCTCGATAGTCTCTTCCATTCCTAGCTACCTACTCTAACATGATAGTTTGAAGTACCACTTACGATGTGTTTCAACTGCATCATTTCATCAATGAGTAGAGCCATTCACTATTTTACATACAACAGATTCTCCCCTTCCCTGCTATTACCCGTTCCTATCCTGCCTGCCATCCACATATGTAGTTACTCCACAACCACTTGACGCACAACCATGCACACACACAGATCAAATAGAACAATCACAAAGCATAGTAAAGAGCCGCTGATTGGTCATTCACTACCAGATTGAAAAGTGTCGACTGATAATCACCTGACATGGTAGCTCCCACCAGCGCACCCATGAAATCCTGCAGACTCGGGACATTTGGCTCAGCAGCAGTTTCCGCGTCGGCAGCAGTTCCCGTGTCGGCAGCAGTTCCCGCAGGAATGTCCACGTCTATAGTCTTGGCGCAAGCAAAGACGCCCTCAATATCCGATGTGAATGGGCACTCGAGGGCGAGTGGGGCAAAAAATTGAGCGCCGACGTTGCCCATGAGGGAGACAGTGGACTCGGTGGTAACGCCATTGGTGAAGACCAGGTGCACCTCCAAGGTGACCTTGGTGTCGCTGCATGCCATGCCGGGTCAAAGACAATGAGCATTGACAAAGTCATACATTAGGATATCTTATCCAAGCTCATGGGAGTGACAAGGGGAGGGTACGGTAAGAGCGGGGATAGGTAGTGCCGCGCTGATGGGATGATTTACCTGCTTTGATCAGACTTCTCACTCCCCCCACTGTCTCCTTGCCAACCACCTCCTAGCCTCGCTTAGTCTCACCATCCCATGTTAGAAGATAAAATATGATGGACTCACGTGGCATTGGCAATCCGGATTCTGGCTCCTCCTGCCATTGAGCCAGAGAACATGACTTCGAATCGGCCGCCTGACATGGTTGGCAGCACTGCAAGGCCTGCACGTGGGAAGAGCGCGATAGAAGTGGAGAACACATGGGAGAGACGCAATGGAGATGAGGGGGAGAGGGTGGGGCATGGAAGGGATGCAATAGGGGGAAGGAGAGAGGACAAGGGGACGTGTTAGAGAATGATAACACCGTGCCAGCTCTGCACATACCGCGTAGCACAGAGCGCTGCTCAAGGGCCGACAACGGATTCTCTCAGCTGGCAAGACTGTGGCCTCAACACTGCTCTCGGACACCACTCACTGCCCAGTCACAGTTCAGCGTGCCGCAGTGCGGTGCATACCGGTTCAGCGTGTGTTAGCCCTTGCCACAACACTGCAACCCTCACATGCCATTCATTACTAAGACCCGCTGCACAACGCACATGCTACAGAGCAGACTCAGAGAGCATATATGCATCCGTACCAGAATCAACAGCACTGATCGGAGATAAGGTGCCAGAAGCTGAGACAACGACGCTTTCCGTGCCATGGTGCTCCACCGTCACCTCTTGCCCGCTCACGTCATCAACCCCGGCGGACCAGACAACCGGGCGGGTCTGATCCCACACCCCCGGAGCCAGCAGCTTCCACTGACCCTGTTCCAAGGCCATGTCCATGCCTCCTGCAGGCAGCGACAGGGTGACCTTCGTGGGCGGGTCGTGGGTGCCCGCCATGATTACCCGGACAATAGCGGGGGAATTTTTAGGGCTGTGGAAACGCAGAGGTGTTAGAAAGAGGAAGGGGATGGTGGGAGAGAGGAGGGTTCAGGCGCTAGCAGCAGTGGGTCGTGATCAGTCAGGGGACGAGGAGAGCTGAAGAGTCTCGTTACACAGAGAAAGCTAGTAACGCAAAAGTGGGAACGCGACATGTTGAACCGAAGGTTGTTGGCGCCCTCGCTACACACTGGGTCAAAACGAGGGTGCCATTTTAGACGCAGCGAATGCCCACATGATGCATTACGATTCGCATGATCGAGGCCCACATAGTTTGCAATGCCGATTGGGAAAGCCTTACTCGGCAGGGATTTGCACGATGATGGTCCCCTGAGATTCGTCCGACGTCGGCTGAGCAATGTAGTAGGCTGACAAGGATCAAAACAGAAGTGAAAGAATGAGTACAGTCATTGGCCACTGGAAGTGAAGGGACAGGTAATCGTGACACACAATTATTAAAAAAAACAGTTTTTCGCACAAAGTTCTGTTTCGGAAACCAAGGGGAAACTTTCTCTTTCAGTACTAATTATATGATGTTTTTTTATCATGACGAATAGGATATACCATAAGAGTAATTTTGCCCACGGATGCGGTCCAGGACCTAACAACCTGGGATAAGACGGGATTATACCTCACAATCCAAATTTAGACTGGGGTGCAGAGGTTGGGTGGTTTGTGATTACAAGAAGGCAAATGAGAATATAAAGAAAAGGAAAGGCCTATGTCGGTCGACGCATAAAGCTCATTCTTTCCAGGCTGGAGTCGGGTAGACGAGCGCAAAGCGAGAGCGAGTGAGGGTATGGGGTTTGACTTAGAGCGCGGATGCGTGATGCCTAATGTGAATTGCTTTCCAGAACTGCGTGGGAATAAACCGGCAACTTGGTCGAGGTGAAATGGAGTGTGGCGTCGATTATCTTACAGGAGCCGGGCGGAGAAGTTTGGAGAGTAGATTTGTTGATATCCGCGTCCGTCGCCTCGACCGCTGACGATACGGTGACATGCGCCAGGAGAACCGCGATGCCTGCGCAAATCACAGCCAAGTGTAGTATCGAGTAATACAAGATAAGCGACGTGAATCGTCAACCAGCATTGTGTTTTTTTCAGCGTGATACGTGTAAGTGCGGATGCATAGTAACATGGCAGAAGCTTTCATTGCCGGCGGAAATAGAGTTGCCGTTTCTGATTTTGCGCCTCGAAGGTTCGTACCTGACAGGCACATAAGACAGGATACGAGCCACTGCGGGAGTGCGAGGCGGGCCATGACGAGACTTTTGAACTCCAATGCCGCGATCGGACAGTGGAGGTGGCAAGAAGTAGCAGAAGATGCTCTGGTCTGGAGAAAATTGGCCACTAGGAGCGAGAATGAGCAGAGCGGGATTCCTGGTCAAGAGGTGGAACGTGAGATGTGAAGGAATGATCTGAAAATAGGATCGTTATGTACTAGAAACTCTGGAAAGGTATAGAGAAGATTGGCGTGGTTGAGGAATTCAGTATACGGAGGCTCACTGTGGGTTGATGTATGGTGCAGAGGGTTGACATTCGATAAGGCTGGGCGGGGAGAGGGAGGGGAGGAGGGGGAGGGGGTTTGGGATATGATAGGTTGGAATTCAAGCACTGCATTATTGGTGTTCGAGGCGCGCTCTTTGAAAATCACATCACGCGTGGGTAGAGGAAAGAATGGATTGGAATTAGTTTCCCATGTGGTGGAAAACGGTTTTGAACGATATTTGATATCACCACCCATAATGTCACTTCAATAGCCGTCAGCTCTGTCGGCCGTTTTTGGTCAGCAATAATGCAGTTTAAATCGGTTTCCGGGCAGAAAAATCATGTGCGAAAAGGTAGTCCTGCGTTACCACTCTCTGGAGACTTTATCTGCGAGAACCGTCGTCAGAATTCGCAGAGTCGTTCAGAAAAGCAGGTTCGGCCAGCAGGAAAATTACATCGGCGAAACATTGAACAGGTTACTGCCAACCATCATTTGCGGCGAGCCAGAAAAAAATATTTTCTGAGGCTGAATTATTCGGGTTTTTATACGGGCCGTCACAAAACATTTCGTATTTATCACGAGCAGTCACATGTTCCACCAAATCTATCATGAACGGTCACATGTTCCGCCAAATCTATCACGAACCATCACACGGGTATCACCCGCCGTCACTCAAAGGCACTAAATTCTATCACGGGTAGTCACACTCGAAACTTTGCTATCACAGATGAACCCTCTCATCATTTCGTTGACCCGCTCTGTAACACAGTACAGATTTAGGGACTATATTTCGGGTTGCTGGTTTTAGTCGTGTATACGCGACAATTTTGGGTGCGAAGATACCTGGTTACGTTCGAATCGACGTAACACACGTTAGTTCTTGTTATGAATGAACTTGCAGAGTGCGCAGTAAAACGAATATCGAGAATGAGAATTACAGAATGACGATACAATGGAAGTGACGAGGCCTAAATAGGGGAAGTCCTAGCAAGGCGGGGAGGTTGGGCGAGGATGGCTCGGTGACGGATGCGATTGGAGCGGAGGCCGACTCGGGAGTGGTTCGGCCGACGAAATAGGCCGAGCAGGTTCGTCGCGTGACCTTCGGGATGTACTCGCTAATAACTGACTACAGTAAGGAATTCTAATTCCTTACAGTTCAAAAAATTGTTTGAATGAATTTGAACGCATACATATATATCATGTATATATATACATATATTTATAGAGTTCACAGTTCATTGAATCTGCCTAAATGTTTATCAAGATGCAAAAAAAAAAAACTTGGAATGTTCTCATGCCATTCACATCAAGATGCGTATACACATCTTGATAAACATTTAGGCAGATTCAATTAATTGTGAACTCTAGAAACTTATTCATACGTTTTTAAGAACTAAAGTATGTTACGTCGATTCGAACGTAACCATGTATCTTTGCACCCAAAATGGTCGCGTATACAGGACAAAAACTAGCAACCCGAAATATAGTCCCTAAATCTGTACAATGTTACAAGGCGAGTCAATGAAATGATGAGAGGGTTCATCTGTGATAGTAAAAATTTCGAGTGTGACTACCCGTGATAGAATTTAGTGCCTTTGAGTGACGGCGGGTGATACCCGTGTGATGGTTCGTGATAGATTTGGCGGAACATGTGACCGTTCATGATAGATTTGGCGGAACATGTGACCGTTCATGATAGATTTGGCGGAACATGTAACTGCTCGTGATAACTACGAAACAGTTTGTAACGGCCCGTATAAAAACCCGAATTATTCAGTTGGAGACAAACTGACTGTCAGCTGTTGACGGAGCGTGACGTCCCCGTCAAATGAGTTATTGGTGCCTTGATGCTGTACTGTCAGTACTTCCCTCCTAGCTTTCACCATTCTGGAACGCGAAAAGAGACTACCTACCGACTCATGGGTTTCATTGGCGCAGCCGAGACGCGAACGTCTTATCGATTGGATAGAAACGAGCTGCTTCGTTTCTTGAATAACTGAACGCACAATGCCTCTATTGTTTCAGTTTAAATCATTTGCATTATTGCCCTTCGGCGATGGTCGGCGAGGCGAGTCAGGCGCCGAATCATCCGAATATTCGCATTATTATGCGAACGTTGCCCGGGTTCCGCGCTCACCTCACACAATGCGGCCGAGCGCTGAGCGTTCACTTCCTTCCTTCGACGCAAGCCTTCTCATCCGCGAATCGTTCATTACCACCAGCGCCGCATCGTTTTCTCATCATTAGCCCTTCCCTTCCCTGATTCTCCCATTACCAAGACCTACTCCTGTTGGAACCGCAAACTCATTTAGAGCGGCGGGTTTCCTTCACATCAGAGGTATCGCTGTCTGGGGTTTCTCAGCAACGACTTGAGAAACACCCGCAATGGCTCTGCCCCGTGTTCTCACGTGCCTCCTCATCGTCGCCGGTACGCCTTCTCATCAACCCATGCCTCCCTCCTCAATCGCTGGGCTGTCATACCCGCTCACATTCATTCCATTCCTAATGGCCTCTCTTCGCTCTTGTGGTCGGCTGCAGGCGTGCTGGTCTCCTCCGCGGTTCCCGGAGCCGAGGCGCTAAGCGTCAACGCGGCCAAGCAGCGCGCCGCCGCGACAGCGCTGAAGGTGGAGACGGCCATGCAGCGCGCGGTGAACGCGCTAAGCGCGGAGGTGGCGAAGCAGCGCGCCGTGAAAGCGGGTCTCAAGTTCGTCAAGGCCCTCCTCCCCAAGCTCTTTCCGCCGCCCCCGCCCGCCCCGAGTCAGTGCCTCCATCCCTTCCCTTTCGCTCTCCTCGCTCCTCGCTGCGCTCTTCTCGCCCTGCTTGCTTAACCTGAAATTCCGGCCCGAGTCTGAGTTTAAGGTAGATATTCGTGATAAATCTTGAAACGTGATGTGATGCTATCTGTCGCGTTTTGTGAGAGCTATCGTAATCCGTGACGCGAGACGGCTCATCTTCTTGCCTCCTCCCTTTCTCCTTGCCGTCGCGTCGCGGCGGGTGATGGCTCGCCAATGCAGGGCTGTACAGCGCTGACTTTTGGAATGGACTCGTGAGAGCAAAGTTCAGCCTCGCCGTCCCCCTCCTGTAAGCCTTGCTCCTGCTCTACTCGAATTGAATCCAACCTACAGTCGGTGGGGATTCAGATTTAATTTCGTGGTCTGTTTGGGAGTTGGCGTTTTTGTCTTGTGAGCACAGCATGAACACGGCGTGTCGCAAGCCGTGTGTGGGAGGACTGAGCGTGTGGGCGAGCAGGCGAAGCAAATCCGTCTTCCCTGCCTTCCGTGCCCCTCCTGCTCCAGCCCTCATTGCTCCTGCCCGTTTCCCCTCATCCTCAATTGCCTCAACCTGCTTTGGCCTTCCAGCTCAAAGCAAGGTCCGCCGATATATATGTCGTATCATACAGTCTGTTGCGCTCATTATACAAATCCACCTGCTCTGCTTCGTCCCGCCAATCTCCCTGCCAACCTTGCCAGTGCTGCGACCAAGCCCACGCAGTTCCGCCTGACCGTCGCGGGCTTGGTCAGACCGCCGTGGCAAGTGAGGCTCAACGCTCGGACTGAGACGGACTCTAACATCCCGCTGGCTACGCTCGGAGAGAACTTGCAGTGCTCCAAACTTGCTCCGAGCGTGTGGGACTGCTTCGGCCAGACCCAGTTCAACCAGGCCGAGATCAGCGCTATCGGATACACGGCTGGCGTGGGGGCTCACGTCGATTCCTACTCGCTGACTTTCACTTACCCGGAGGCGCACAATCCTCGGGGGGGGCAATCGAGCAATGCGAACCTCACCAAGGCACCACCGCATTGGGCAATGGGGCAAGTGTTCGGTACGTTGATTCGCCCCACCGTGGTAACCCGGTTCCTGGATTCCAGTTTCCCACGTCTCACCTCTTTCGGCTCCTGAAAAAGACCCCATTTTTCCAGCTCACCTCTTTCGCTCGCATGAACGGTTAAATGGCCCTTGTGAACTTTCTTCTGGTTCGTTTTGCTGCAGGTCACAACGATTTGGTGAGAGGAGTTCCAACTGCCGGAAGGTTGCAGGCTATCATCAACGGAGAGCAGCTCAAGGGAGGAGCAACGGTTGCCATCTCCAATAAGTAAGCCCCTTGCAATGTGCGACCTTCAGTGAAAGGCCTCGATACCCATTTACCTGTAATTTCTCCATCCGCCCCTCACACGGATCTCAACCCCACTGCCCTCCTTGACCCCACTAATCCCCCTTTCCTTGCCACCTGCCTCCCACCTGCCTCCCACCTGCCTCCCACCTGCCTCCCACCTGCCTGCCACCTGCCTCCCACCTGCCTCCCACCTGCCTCCCACCTGCCTGCCACCTGCCTCCCACCTGCCTCCCACGTGCCTGCCACGTGCCTGCCACGTGCCTGCCACGTGCATGGCGTGCAGGAAGGGCAAGAGCATGATGCATGTGAGCATCGTCCTCATCCACGCCGAGGACCTGATGGCAGCAGCAAAGATCTCCGTTGATTACCTTCGTACCCAACAAACCGTCCACGTTCCTATCGACTGCACGTGGGCGCGGCCCAGGCCTAGTGTGCACGTGTGCGAGGTCAAGAGGGAATTCCCCAGCAAAATCGACACCTCCTTCTTAACCACTCTAAAGCCTGCACATGGAGAGGTCCCGAGAGCTGCTGACCTGGAGTTAAAGGTGGTTGTGGTGTCACAGGCGCTGGCAGAAGCCTCTCAAGACACGCTGCGCTACACGCTCTAAATTACTCTTGAGACTCCACGCTTCGAAGGCTGCGTTGTTGGCAGTGAATAATTGGAGACTTGGCTCACTTTAGTCCTAACATGCCATTGTTTTCCTGCTTCCGTTATGGTTTCCTCACTCCCTCCCTCCCTTCGTCAAACTATATATTAGTTGTTGTAGGCTGTAGTGGGGTAGCATGTATAGGGTACAATTTATTTTAAGGTTGGTACTTATACCTCTCTTTTCATAATTCATCATTTCGTTGCCTATGTTTTTAACATGGTATCAGAGCAGTGTTGGGTTTGAATCCAGGTGAATGCACATGCAGGCCGTTGTCGTTGTAACAAGTCCTTGGCCTCCCAGTGTGGAGGGGTGTCAGTAGACCTTCACTGAGAGATCCCCGATTGATCCTAGAGGGGGAATTACAGGCGCGTTCGACTGGGGGTTATGAGCGCATGGAGCAGGGGCGGCACGCGAGCAGCGGCGACGTGCAGGCAGCAGCGGTGCCCGGGCAGTGGCAGTGCGTAGGCGGGAGCGACGGTGGCGTGCGTGGGGTAGCGCGAATGGCTGCGCGAGGTGCACACGGCAGCGCGGGGTAGTGTGGGGCAGTGGGCGCGTGCGAATGTGAGGCAACATGCGCGTGGGAATAGGGGGCGCGCGCAGCAGCGCGAGGTGCGCGAAAGGCAGCGCGTGAGGGGCGGCAGGGCGCAGAGCGGGCGTGGGGTAGTGTGGGGGTAGTAGGTACGGCAGTATGCACGGCAATAGGTACGGCAGTAAGACCTAACCTATAAAGAGGAGGGACGGGTGCGTGAGTAACCAACACGAGCAAGACGCAGCTACCTCACTTGACGCAGCCACCTGAGCAGACACAGTTACTGCCTGACTCCAAGCTGCCTGTTCCCTTTTCGTTACACTCGGTTGGCAGACTCCTTGACTGAGTGTTAAGAGCCTGCATCTCATCCAGCCTCACAATTTGCTCATACTCCCTGTGCTCACCGTGTTCGCCCTCCGCTTGTACCCGACACTCACATGATGACACTTCTTCCTTCCTCTGTTCCACAGCGTATTGTCCTACCGTTACCTCCCTCGTCCTCCCTTCTTGACGTTCTGTGTCTGATTGTGCTAGTGCTGGCAGTCCCACTGTCACTCGTTGCTTCGCCACACTTGTGACGGACCCTACTTTTTCGTCTGCTGATGCATCTCCCTTAGTCACTGAGCTCGTTGACTTTGCTGTTAGTTGCCGCCTTGACTACCTCGCGAGTCGTGTTTTTTACTCTGTCTGTCCTCCGTCCGTCGGGGGTGAGCTTGCCCTTGGCTGTGACGTCCTTGAGGACAGACAGTTTGAGCTAGAGTGCTTCGCGGCAGTTGTACATCATCTCGCTGCCATGCTGCTTGCCCCTGAGAGAGACCCGGATGCACGGACATCCCGACCTCGTGCTCTTACGCAGAGGCGATCACGGATCAGTAATCCTCTCAGTGGCAGGCAGCCGCGGACGCAAATATTGCATCCTGGAAGTTGACAGGCACTTACGTCGATGCAATTCCCCCTCCTTGTGCGAACATTGTTGATGACATGCGGATTTTCCGGGTGAAGCGGCCGCTGGGTTCTCCGCCTAACCTCAAGGCGCGTTACGTTGCACAAGACTTCAGTCAGCAACATGGGTTTGACTTCTTCCAGACCTTCTCCCCCTCGAAAATGAATCTTCGGGTGTTACTGCACATTGCAGCACAACGTGACTACGAGCTCCACTCGCTTGACTTCTCCACAGTTTTCTTGCAGGACAGCCTTAACGAGGAGATTAGGCCGCGCCGCTCACCTGGGTTCACTGGGTTGTTTCCTGAGGGTACCTAGAGGATCCTCCGGCAGATAGCTACGGTCTCCACCAGGCGCCCCGCGAGTGGCACGGCACTCGAAGGAGGACGCGGCTCTTAGGCTTGCTTATTCTACTGCTGACTAGTCGCTGTTTCTGCGCACCGACCCTTCTCTGCCGCCGTTCTACATCCTCGTGTACGTCGACGACTTGGTCTTTGCTAGTGTTGACACTGAGGCACTGGCCCATGTGAAGGCTGAGCTGCAGAAGAGACACACTTGCACTAACCTGGGTGAGCTGCGGAACTATCTTGGCCCGCAGATCACCCGGGACAGAGAAGCGGGCACCATCATTCTGAATTAGTCACACATGGTGCGGCAGGTTCTTTAGCATTTCTTCTTTCAGTTCTCCTCGCCTCAGTCAACTCCTCTGCCTATGGGCCACTCGCATTTAGCTCCACCTTTGGACGGGTCTGTGGAGCCGAGTGGTCCGTATCCAGAGCTTGTGGGTTGCTTCATGTACCTGATGACGTACACTCAGCATCCTGGCGGAGTACGTTGCGCCTGGGAGACATCTCACCGAGCACTTCAAAGCTGCGCAGAGGGTACTACGTTACTTGGCCAGTACATCAGGCATGGGGCTTGTGCTTGGGGGACAGGGCTCAGTTGTGCTCACTAGGCACTTAGATGCTTCGTGGGCCTACGTCCAAGGGACCCACAGGTCTACACGGGGCTACACTTTCTGTCTCTGCGCAGGCTCTGTCTCGTGGATGTCCACTCGCCTGTCTTCTGTGCTTAGCTCCAGCTGTGAGGGCGAGATCTATGCTGGAGCCATGGTTGCGAGGAGTTATGTTGGCTGACCTACTTGCTAATCGACTTGGGTGAGCATCCTCGTTCTCCTTTATTTCTGTACGTTGACAACATGGCCATGATTTCCTTGTGTCGGGAGCAGAGACTTGAGCACAGAACTAAACATATTGCCCTTCGTTACTTTCTCGTGCAAAAGTTGTAGGAGCGTGGTCAGCTTCATCTTTCTTACTTGGCTCAGGGGCCAACTCTGCTGATATCTTCACCAAAGCCCATGGTTCAGGTGATTATTAGTGTTTCTGTACCGCACTTGGCCTTGTGCCTACTCTGCCGTACTTTATTTGTCTCTTAATCTTGCCTTGCATTTGTTGTACAATGCTATATGTATATACCTGCATATTTACACCTGCTAGCTTGTGATAATTGTGCTACAATTGCTGTTATAACATTGCATGACAACTCGCCTTGTGGTCACGTGCTTGTGCTCGGACTGTGTGGCGATCTTGAGATCCACCATAGCTTTGTTTTGTTTCTTCTCTTGACTGGTCTTCTGACAATATGTTGTTCTTGCTATCCCCCTTTCGCCAGTGGGGTTGTTTCAAACTATATATTAGTTGTTGTAGGCTGTAGTAGCGTAGCCTGTATAGGGTACAACTCATTTTTAGGGTTGGTACTTGTATCCCTCCCTTTTCATAGTTCACAATTCCGTTGCCTATAATTTTAGCACTCTCCTCTTAGTTCGGAAAAGTGCTGATACTGCTGACGAGGCAGTTGCGTCGTGAGGCAGTCAGCTGCCATATCACTGGTCGGGCAATATGTTAGGTCAACCTTGGCCTTGTCGACTTCGTTCTTCACGAAGAAATACTGCACGACGGTGTGTTATGGTGCGGTTGGTGAATCCCGGCTTGTTCGCAATCCTAATTCCGCTTTGGTTGTTGTCGAAGCTGGGATTTTCACCTCTTGTAGGAGTTCTTGCAGCTAGAGCCCTTCACAAACTGCTGCTGTTGCAAACATGAACTCTGCTTCCGCCAATGACGAGGCAACCAGTTCCTGCTTCTGTAAGTTCCGTGAGATGGGACCGAGCCAGAACAAAAACCTGGTTCTGGACCGTCAAATCTCGGGATCAGTGGCGTGATTGGCATCCATATAGCCGATAAGGTTGAATGAAGGAGTTGTGATTGTGGAGTGGCAGACCCAAATGTTGGGCACTTAGATGAAGAATTGCAGAGCGCGTTGAAGATCCAAGAGATTTTGAGTCGTTAATTTGCGTGAGTACTGAGCCAGCTGGATCGCGATGTAAGAGAGGTCTGCAGGTCACTGAAGCAAAGAGCAGGCATCCTAGCTGCTTTGGGTAGGTGTGAAGTCCAGCAGGGGATATGGCTTTGTTGTCAGGCTTGTAGCTCAATCCATGCATGCGGTAGGGAGTTGAGAGTGGTGCGAGAGGGATGTTGAACCGCTTCTCAAGTGTTTCAGCATACTTAGCAGCTGAGAGGTGAATAGCTTCAGGAGCATAGGAGACATTGAGTCCCAGGAACTGCGCCACATCGTGGTTCGTTGTAATCTCGACGCGTATCGCGAGATTCTTCTTGAACTGGTTGATCAGCGTGTTTCTCGAACCTGTGTAGAGCAAATCGTCGTATTCCGTGAGCAGGATGTCATCGCCGCAAAAATGCAAGCAGTGCACCCCGGGGCCATGCGACAGCTGCGTGAATGTTATTTCCAATAGGATTTTATGCTGGTTTCTACTGCCAGAACCTTAGTGTCTGTTAAATCCTGTCAAGGGACTTCATAAGCTACCATACGCGTGAATCTCCCTCTTCGTACGTATGCGGCTGCTTCACAAAAATCACCGCATCCACTAATGCATACAACAATGAGTTCTTCGCGCCAATTTGGCAGAGCGGCAGGTACTTTGCTACTGCAATGGCGGGCAGAATCCACACAGGAGTGTGGCGACTGACCGGGGCAAAGGTTTGGTCGATTTCAGTACTGTCACACTGGTCATTGCCGCGCACGACCCAGCGCTTTTCACGCAGAAGACCCACTTGCCCGAGAGGATCTGTCTTCCCTTGATCGCTGCTCGGTCGACAAGCACCCATGTGTTGCGGGATTCAAGTGACCGGATTTTTGCATCCATAGCTACGCGCCACTCCTTGCTGTATGGTCCTGTCAGTGCCTGTCATGGTTTTTGTTATGTGATGCTATCATTTGCATTCACGTCTGTCTGCCTCCCATCATATGTTCGTGCGTTGCATGTGTGGTGTGAGCGTGTGCAAGAATTTGTGATTCGTGTGGTTTGGATTCTCTGAGTGTGTGTGAATGATATTTTGCTTGAGCAGATATTCTAAATGACTCCTCTGCTCAAGAGCTTTCCGACGAACCAAGTATCGCTTCAATCGGAGCACGAACAAGAAAGTTACGAACATTTGAAGTTTGTATGCTTTTGATATTTGGTTGTGGTGACTATGGGAAGTTGTGGGGTTGACTCCATAAGGGGTACAGACTTTTGGGGGTTGGGAAATTCGTCCCCATCACTGTAGATGCTGCCAAGTGGTTGGGTGAAACCAAATTGAGTTGGCAAGTGTGGCCAACTTGGGTGAGGTAGATTGTGGAGGTTGGGAAATGGACAAAGGTCAAAGTGGGGTTCCTATAGGGAAGGGATTTGGTGTGCGTATGGGGTATCCTTGGTTGGGGACTCCTTGGGGACCTTCCCTCTCGTCCTCCTCTTCCCCTCCCACCTGGTTAATTGCTACTCTAACTCTCTTGTGTAGTAATTTGTGAAAATTGTGAGACTCTTGTGATTGAGTTAAGTTTTCTATGGCAGCTTGCCCCCTAGTGCGCCGAAATCCATAACTCAAGATTTACTTCACCTTTCCGTACGATTCAACTTGGGAAATGTAGCTATCTCTCGGGCTACAACATATACGAGTTTGGTGAAGTTTTGACGGTGCGTTTTTCGTCGACGGCATTTCTTGTGAGCGCGACGATTCTGTCCAGAAATTGAGACCAACGATTTTGTGATATTTCGGCTCCTAATCTTCGTAGACTCCGTCCTTAGTATCTAACAAGTGGTATCAGAGCAGATTAAGGACCTTGTGGGGAGTCTACCGAAGTGTGAAGACCCTCCTAGACCCACCATGGCCTGTGGGCGTGCCTAAGTGGAGTTCTGGAGGTTGCATGTGACTACCACTAAGAGGAAACTCTGCCGAAATTTCGTTGGCGCCGACACTTGTGAAGATTGTGTGGATCTACATTGTGACCAGCAAAAGGGGGAGCTGAAACCTCTGATTGGGAGCAAAGGAGATGAGTCAAGGGAGTGGAGAAGCATTTGAGAAGAGGAGTGAGCCGCCACCATCCAAGATTGAGGCGTTGGATGGCTCTAACAACGAGGAATGGAGCGGGCGGATGAGGAGCGTCTTCAAGCGCTACAAGCTGCTGAACTTGCGATGGGAGAAGAGAAGATGCCCGAGGAAGGAGATGCTCGGGATTGGTGGATTGAGCGGAGCGCGGTGTTGTTCGACCTCATCTTGCAATCGGTCAACAACGACATGTTCCAGCACATCAAGGACTTGGTTGAGTTGGACGACTCCGGTCCAAAGGCGTGGAAGCTACTGCGCGACGTGATTCAGCCCAACACGCTGCCCATGGTGATCGTGCTCGAGAAGGAGCTGGCGGCCATCTCCATGCGATCGGGAGATGATGTGAAGCCGGTCCTTGACAAGATCAAGGACACATATGCGAGGAAGGCAGCGGCGGGCAGCGAGGTGTCGCAGATGCAGCAATGCACCAAGATCATCTCGGTGCTCGACAACTCGTGGGATAACCTCATCCCCACCCTCAACGTTCAGCAGGACAAATGGACGCCTGAGTGGCTACGGCAGCAGATCCTGCAGGAGGACTTCCGCAGGCGCCACACGGGAGGTGGTGCTGCCAACAAAACTGCTGAGGGGTATGGAGCTGCAGGAGGCAGCAGAGGAAGAGGGGGAGGGAGAGGCCGGGGCCGTGGGAGAGGCTTTGGCAGAGGGAGAGGTCGAGGTGACTACAACGAGGGGCATGGGAGCTCTGGTGGTAGGGGGAGCACCCGAATGGAGGGTGCGTGCTGGTACTGCAAGAAGGCTGGACACTCGTGGTTCAAGTGTTTCAGCCGGCCTGAGGGATGGGCGCCTCCAGGCATGAAGCCGCCAAGTGGTGAATGTGCACAAGGTGGCGCTATGCAAGGTTCAGGTACACAAGGTGATGGTGCACAAGGTAAAGCCGACCCTGGGATGTTCCTCATGGTTGAGGATGTGAAAGGGAGTAAGGGTGATGTGGGCTCTGTTGGGAAGGTTGTGATGCACCCCCTCACTCACTGGGTGATCGATTCAGGTTGCACAAGTCACATCACCCCACGGGCAGATTTGCTTGACGAGGTAAAACCCCCTGGGAAGATAAAGTTTGTGGCTGCCGCTTCAGGTGCTTTGCTCCCTGTGATTGGTGTTGGGAATGCCAAGGTAATGGGAGCCAAAGGGGAGCTTGTGGGGCTGGGGAATGTGTTGCTGGTAGAAGGTTTGTCCGCTAACCTCCTCTCTGTGCGCCGGCTGCAGAAAAGCAAGGCCAAAGTGACCTTCGGCCCAACCAGCTGCCGTGCAAAGCTTGGGAAGTTGCTGCTGTGGGACTTGGAGGAGAAGAGCAGCTGCATCAAGGACCTCTGGCAATTGCCCATCATTCCTTGGAATGGGAAACCACCAGCAACGGCAGCGGCAGCGGCAATGGCTAAAACAACTGCGGGAGGAGAGGAGACTGCACCAACTAATGGGGCCCTAGATGCAGTCAAGAAGGTGCAGCAGCCACAGCAGCCACATGGTGAGGTGCTTGCTGGTGTGGATGCAACCGCTGCATGGGCAAAGGCTTCATCCGGGAGTGGTGAGGCCGATTGGGAGACGTGGCACGAGAGGCTGTGTCATGTGAATTTCCCTATGCTGCAGAAGCTAGTGAAGGATGGGAGCTTGAAGGGGCTGGAGGTGAAGGGGGCAGCAAAGGAGATTGGGAGCTGCCCTACATGCCTTGAGACCAATGTTATAGTCACAGTAGGCTCCAATGTGCCTAAAACGAAAGATAGAGTGCACAGTCGGATTTCTGCACAGCGGCTTCAAACGTTCATAGCGATCTTCTCACAACTCCAAATGACTTCATTCAACTTGGATCTGGAGCGTCTTCATGTCGCCTACAATAGGCAATTTAGATCGCACGATTTCACCAAGTATTGACGACACAGCGTCGGTTTGAACGAACGGCACTATGGCAGCAACATAGTCTTAGAACACAAGATAGGAAGAGTTAGCAAGAGTTACGAGTTGGGAATGACTCCCAGCTCCTACAAACCCCAAGAGCCGAGGTACAGTGATGTGGAACAGTGCCACACTGTCCCCAACCAAGAAGGGTCTTGAAACTACCCTCCACAAGGGTCTACACCAACATAAATGTTACACTACACATTGTAATGTAACTATCTTCAACATCTTGAAGTGTACCCTTGTTTTTGACGAGCTTCGAAATCACTTGAGGCTTGACACCAAGGCTCTGGTTCTTCACCACAAACTCATCCTTGAGTTCTTCATGGGTCTGCTGCACACACCTGCGACATGCCGAACGTTCGACACAGGACAAAATAGGAACCGCGCGAGACACACAAGCGACAAGATAGAAACCGCGCGGGACACGAATAGCGATAACTCGCTATTGACTTGACACGCACACATTCGACATCATGACTCAACATTCACACACAATTATAAGCATGAAATATATATTATCTCATGCCCTCATACCATTCCATGCACACACGCATGCACGCACACGGACAACAAGCCGAGTGCAAACCGTAGGGTTGCACCAACAAACTCCCCCTCGGGTTGTTGGCCGTAGAATCTGTTGCTCTCAGTTCAGAGCCATCCCAGCCAGCTTGCAACACTTCCAATGCTGCTGCTCCACCAGCCTCTTGGTCATCATATCAGCTGGCTGCCCCTTCGTCTTCACATAGTGCAACTCAACCTCACCCGCGGCCACCATGCTCCTCGTCCAATGCCACTCCACACTCATGTGCTTGGTGAGGCCGTGCAACACAGGAATCTTAGCCAGAGTAATGGCACCCTGGCTGTCACAGTAGAGTGGGGTAGGTCCTTGCTGCTCCTCCCCCAATTCAGCCAACAAACGCCGCTGCCACACAATCTTCCGTACGGCACGGAAGAGTGCCATGTACTCGGACTCCACCGAGCTCAATGCTTGGTCCACCTGCTTCTTGCTCTCCCAAGCAGTTGGGCCTCCACCAACACAGCAAATGAACCCTCCAACACTTGTCATGTCCTCTGGTTCCGATGCAAATGAAGCATCCGAGTAGGCGGTGAGGAACAAACGCCCGGGTTCAACTCCATCCGCGCCCTTTTGGCGCCTTTGCGCCGCGGCCGAGTATTGCAGCCCAACGGTCGGTGTTTGGCCAAGATACTTGGCCACCCTCATTCCAGCTGCTACCTGCTCCTCATTAGGGCATTGCACAACCCTAGCTAGCTGCCCGGTAGCAAAGGCAACCTCCGGCCGAGTGTTCACCGCCGCATACATGAGGCTGCCCACCAACGAGTGAAAACGGCACCTCTCCTCTTCACCAACGCTGTCCTCCTCTGGTCCCTTCACACACTTGAACCCAGAAGGAAAGGGAGTAGCCACATGACCTTCACTCTGGCCAAAGTTGGCAGCCAATGCCTCCAGGTACTTCCGTTGGTGCACCCGCATGCTCCGCTTCTCCACGTCTCGTTCGATGTGGAGCCCAAGGTAGAAGTTCACGTCCCCAAGGGACTTGCACTTGAACTTGTCTTGCAGCTTCAGCATCACCTCCTTCACAAGGTCAGAGGAGGGTGAGAAGATGAGAATGTCATCCACATAAACCACCATGAAGCTCCTCTGCTCCCCCTCGCCAAGCATGAACAAGGAGTGATCGGCCGTTGAGGGAGTGAAGCCGATCTTTTCCAACACTTCGTGCAGCTTCATGTACCATTGCCTAGGGGCCTGCTTCAGCCCATAGAGGGCCTTCTTCAGCTTCCACACTCTGCCGCTACCATCGTCAAACCCCTCTGGCTGCGCCATAAAAATCTCCTCCTCAAGGATTCCGTTGAGGAACGCCGTTACGATGTCAAGCTGCTTCACCACCCAACCTTTGATCGCGGCTCCCGCGAATAGGGTTCGCAGCGTCGTCGGTTTCACCACTGGAGCAAACAGCTCCTTGAAGTCCACCTTCTCCTTTTGCTGGTACCCCTTGGCCACCAGCCTAGACTTGTAACGCTCGATCTTGCCGTCGGCGTCGGACTTGATCTTGAAGAGCTACTTGGACGTAATCGCCTTACGCCCCTCCGGTAGCTCCACCAACTCGAACGTGTCGTTCTCCTCAATGCTCTTCAGCTCACTCTCCATGGCCTTCTTCCACTCCTCAGCATCACCACTCTCCAGGGCCTCCTTGAGAGTTGCTGGTTCTCCCGGCATCTCCACCGGAGAGAAGAACGCGAAGGCACACTCCTCGTAGTCACTCTCCTCGTAGTCTCCGACCATCATTGCCGCTCCGGCCAGGGCTGTCTTGCCCTGCTTTCCCGGCGCATCATAGGTCAGCCTATTAGGGGGTTGGACTCTCCTCTTCCCCCTTCCTTCCTCCTCAGCTGCAGGGACTTGAAGGCCTTGGCGTTGCTGCGGTGTAGCACGGATCCGTGGAGCGCTCGTAGTGCGGGAAGGGAGTGACGGTGCACGCTCGCTCACTTGGTGCACCTCCTCCTCTTCTTCCTCTGCATCATTGGCCTCCTCTCCCCCATTCACAACGGAAGATTGCCTTGTGGTAGTGCTGCCGCTGCTCAGCTCCAAAGGCAGCTCCACATGCTCCAAACCGGAACTCTTCACCTCCCCAAACCGCATGCCTATCTTCACCTCATTCTCCGCCTTCCAATCCTTGTACATGAAGTTCTCCATGAACTTTCAGTCCCTGCTCACCAAGAACTTCTTGGTGAATGGGTCCCAAAGAAGCCATCCCTTGCTGTTTTGAGCCATGCCCAAGTGCACGGCCCACACCGCCTTGGCACCAAGCTTGTTGAGTCGAAGATGCTTAGGCACGAGCGCCATGCACATGCACCCGAACACCCGAAGCATATCTACCTTTGGCTTCCTTCTAAGCCACTCCACATAGGGCACCCATTTTTCTGCTCCCACGTGGGTCAACACTCTGTTCTTGGCCACACACGCGCTCCGCACCGCATCAGGCCAGAAATAGTCGGGTAGCCCGGCTTGAATGAGCAACCCGCGTGCCGCCTCCGTGATTGTGCGGTTCGCTCGCTCGGCGATGCCGTTCATTGCAGGGGAGTATGGCATGGTGAGGGAGTGACGAATACCATTCTTCTTCAGCCACAACCCAAACTCCTTGCTCAGAAACTCTCCCCCTCGATCGGTGCGGATTGACTTGACTAGACGGTCTTGTTGCCGCTCCACCATCGGGAACCAATCCGTCTTCAACGTTTCAGCTACATCGCTCTTCTTGGACAGCACATACACCCAGGTCATGCGGGTGGAGACATCCACTATGGTGAGGAAATACTCAGCTCCAGCAGCTCCAAGCTTCAGGGGGCCCACCACGTCCATCACCACCTCATCAAGTGGTGCCTTAGCCGTTGCCTCCGAGCTCGAGAACGGAAACCGGGTGAACTTGGCTTGCAAGCATGTTGGGCAGCCAAGCACCTCATCGGGCTCCCCCTTCACACGTATGCCAGCAACCATCTGGTTCTTCACTAGCTGCTGCAAGATAGGCAGGGCCACATGCCCCATGCGCCGATGCAAGGTGAGCCAATCACACTCCCCCGTAGCCGAAGTTGGATTGGAGAATGCCGCGCTTGCAATAGCGCCCCACATACTCTCTCCGTACTCCTCCTTCGCTGCTGCCTCGGGGTTCTTCTCAACCTTGTGCTGTTTCTTGTCTGCTAAACCACTCTCCTCGTGTTCACCGAGCTTGCTGGTCCCTCCAAGATTGCACTTGTTGGACTCATTCTCCTTAACGCGGCCGTTCGCGCCATCGCCGCTACCAACCGCTTCTCCTTTGGTGCTGACGCTTGCTGCCACTTGCCTCTCCTTAGGCATGGGGACCACAGGGATCTGCCACATCTCATTGTAGACGTCCCTATCCTCGTGAAGGTCCCAAAGGATCCGCTCGCCAAGCCTCGCGGTGTAGGTCTTGGCTCCCTTCGAGTTCGTGTCCATGCCGGCCTTTGCCAATCGCCGCACGGAAATCAGGTTTGCAGCAAAGCTGGACACCCAAAGCACGTTCTTGAGGCCCACCATCTTCCCATCAGCACCCTTGAACATGGCCTTGCCCATGCCTTTCACCTCTGCTCGCTGCCCCAAAGCCGATGTGACATGCTTAACCGGTGACGGCTCGAGTTCGGTGAGCAAGTCGGGGCGAGGTGTCATGCTATAGGTAGCGCCGCTATCGATCACCCAATAGTCCAGGGGGTGTAAGGTCACCTTCTCCACAGCTGCTGGCTCCTCAAAGCCTTCATCCTTCTCTGGACCAGCTGGTACTTGTGTCGACACGAAGTAGAATAGATCCGGGTACCGATCGTCCTTCGAGTCCTTCTCGTTATCTTTGTCTTCATATTTGCAGCTCCACCACCGCGACCGCCACGGCCTCCACGGCCTCTTCCTCTCCCTCCTCCTACTCCTCTACCCTCCTGGCCTTGAGCAGGGGTCCATCCATCTGGGAGTTTGTAGCAGTCGCGCCACATGTGTCCGCTCTTGCCGCAATAGTGACATTCGCCGTCAAATCGTCCGCGACCGCGACCGTAGCTCTTGTCGTCGCTGCCGTAACCGCCATTCCCGCGGCCTCCGCCGAAGTTGCTGCCACCAAACCTTCCTCCCTCTCGTCCTCTGCCTCTTCCTCGGCCATATCCACGGCCGACGCTCGCTGCCCCAGCGCCATCCGCACTCGCCAACTCACGGCGGCGGAAGTCCTCTTGTAGGATTGCTCGCTTCACGTCTTCAAGCGAGAGGCGGGGCAAGTCGCGATTCAAATTGATGATGAGCGAGGACCATGACTCGGGGATTCAACTTGGTCTTTTTCTGGAGCTCACTGTAGCTCAAATCAGCTCCCTCAAGCCGCGTCAACAAGTCGAAGAATTACTGCACCCCGTCTTCCACGGGTTCATCTTCCTCAATTCGTAGCGTCGCCATTTGCCGTTCCAACACCACAGCTACCGTCGCTGTTGCAGGAGCGTGTACACCCTTGAGAGCAGCCCATGCCTTTGGTCCCTTCTCTGGTTCACACTGGAAAGGCTTGATGTGACGGATTTGACTGCTCCCCAACGCTTGCCCTAGTAGGAGGTAGCCTTGTGCGCTCTTCCGCACCCACGGGCTCTTATCCGGGTCGTTCTCGGGACGCTTCTCCGTTCCTTCCATCACCTCCAGCAGGTCATAGTGGTCGAACACATTCTCCATTCTGAAGGACCATTCAGCAAAGTTGTCGCCATTGAACTTGTCAAGCCCGAACACTCTTGGTTCGTCCCTAGAAGGTCCAAGAGTCGGTTGCACGGGCGCCACGGCTGACTCACGGGCTTGGCCTTGTGCTTGGGCATCTCCATTGCCACCAGCACCTCTGCCACCCCTTTCCTCAGGTCCAGCCATTGTCGTAGCTGCTCCAAGGGGCTCTGATACCACTTGTTATAGTCACAGTAGGCTCCAATGTGCCTAAAACGAAAGATAGAGTGCACAGTCGGATTTCTGCATAGCGGCTTCAAACGTTCATAGCGATCTGCTCACAACTCCAAATGACTTCATTCAACTTGGATCTGGAGCGTCTTAATGTCGCCTACAATAGGCAATTTAGGTCGCACGATTTCACCAAGTATTGACGACACAGCGTCGGTTTGAACGAACGGCACTATGGCAGCAACATAGTCTTAGAACACAAGATAGGAAGAGTTAGCAAGAGTTACGAGTTGGGAATGACTCCCAGCTCCTACAAACCCCAAGAGCCGAGGTACAGTGATGTGGAACAGTGCCACACTGTCCCCAACCAAGAAGGGTCTTGAAACTACCCTCCACAAGGGTCTACACCAACATAAATGTTACACTACACACTGTAATGTAACTATCTTCAACATCTTGAAGTGTACCCTTGTTTTTGGCGAGCTTCGAAATCACTTGAGGCTTGACACCAAGGCTCTGGTTCTTGTCAGAACTAGCAGTAGAAAGTAAGAATGAAGAAAGGAGGAGAGGTTTCACTAGCAGCAGTTGGGATACATATAGCAAACCCTAGCAGGGTTGTACTCGCTATAGAGCACCCCACTACAGGCTAGATAATAACATTCTGACAGTTCTTCACCACAAACTCATCCTTGAGTTCTTCATGGGTCTGCTGCACACACCTGCAACACGCCGAACGTTCGACACAGGACAAAATAGGAACCGCGCGAGACACACAAACGACAAGATAGAAACCGCGCGGGACACGAATAGCGATAACTCGCTATTGACTTGACACGCACACATTCGACATCATGACTCAACATTCACACACTATTATAAGCATGAAATATATATTATCTCATGCCCTCATACCATTCCATGCACACACGCATGCACGCACACGGACAACAAGCCGAGTGCAAACCGTAGGTTGCACCAACAACCAAGTTCACGAAATTCCCCTTCAGCAGCAGCACGGGGCCCGCCAAGGCTCCACTTGCGCTTGTGCACATGGATGTGGTGGGCCCTATAAGGGCCGCTTCTCTCTCGGGCAGCCGCTACTTCCTGACCATTGTGGATGACCACACGCGTGCGGTGTGGGTCTACCCTCTGAAGACTAAGGGGGAGGTGGCAGCGGCTGTTCTTAAGGAGTGGATGCCGAGAGCTCAAAGGGAGAGCGGACACAAGGTGAAGGTGATCCGCACAGACAATGGGGGAGAGTTCATTGGTGCTGATTTTGAGGCGGTGCTGAAGAAGAAGGGGATCCAGCATCAGCTCACAGTGCCCTACAACCCTCAACAGAACGGCGTGGCTGAGCGGTTCAACCGGACCCTGCAGGAAGGTGCTCGCACTCTCCTTGGGCGTGCAGGGCTGCCGGATCCGTTTTGGGTGACTGCACTGCGGCAGGTCGCCCTTGTGAAGAACAGGGTGCTGGCGACTGTGGGGGACAAGCAGTGGGTCCCCTACACCAAGTGGTATGGAAGTGCACCAGCAGTCAACATGCTGAGAGCCTTGGGCTGCATGGTGGTGTTTCATGTGCCTAAGGAGAAGAGGGGAAAAACTGGAAGCTTCTGGGAGATGGGGTGTGCACTTGGGACTTGCTAAGGATCACAAGGGCTGGCTGATTTGGGACTTGACCAGCCAGCAGCTGACTGTGTCGAGGGACGTGAAGTTCCTCGAGTCCTTATACTACAAGGAGTGGAAGCAGCAGCAGTAGAAGCTTCCTACTACACCGCTGATCATTGAGGCTGATGAGGTGCAGCGGCCTTCGAGGCAAGTGCAGGTCACTGTCTCAGAGGAGGGGATTTCTGGGGTGACTGAGGATGGGGGAGAACCTGAGGTGGAGGAGCAGCAGCAGCAGCAGCAGCAGCAAGGTGCTCCACAAGGTGCCGCACGTCCGGCTGATCGTCCTAGGAGGGATGTGCGCCCTCCTAACCGGCTGACCTATCCGAGCTTTGGCAAGCCAAAGGTGGTAAGGGCTGGGAGTGTGGCTGAGCAGTGTGATGAGGAAGAGATAGCACACTGCTACTGGGCAGCCGTCTCTGAGCCCAAGACGCTAACTGAGGCATTGAGCGGGCCCGATGCTGAAAAGTGGAAGCAGAGTGTGAAGGAGGAGTATGATTCTCTGCTGGAGAATGAGACGTGGGAGCTGTGTGAGCTGCCACCTGGGAAGAAGGCCATTTCTTCCAAGTTGATTTTCAGGCACAAGTACGGACCTGATGGGGCGCTAACCCGCTATAAGTCAAGGCTTGTGGCTAAGGGGTTTCAGCAGACAAAGGGGAAGGATTTCGACGAGATCTTTGCTCCTGTGGGGAAAGGCACAACACTGCGGGTGTCATTGGCAATGGCAGCAAACCGTGGATGGCGGGTGAAGCAGATGGACATAACCACTGCCTTCCTCAATGGGATCATTCTTGAGGAGCTGTACATGTTACAGCCTGAGGGATTGGATGATGGGAGCGGCAGGGTGTGCAGGCTGAAGAAGGCCATCTATGGCCTGAAGCAGGCTCCTCGCGCATGGTACCACAAGCTGGAGGAGGCACTGCTGGCTGGGGGGTTCAAGAAGAGCGAGTGTGATCACAGCTTGTTCCTGCTGCAAGAGAAGGAGCAGTTTCTCATGCTCCTGGTGTATGTGGACGACATCCTGCTCTTCTCTGAGTCGTCTGCAATGGTTGAGCGAGCGGAGGAGATGCTGGAGATGCAGTTCAAGTGCTCGAAGATGGGAGATGTGAAGTATTACCTTGGGATGCATGTGGAGAGAGACCTTGACAAGGGGGTGTTGAGGTTGCACCAAAGGAAGTACTGTGAGGGGCTGGCCGAGAAGTATGGGCTGCAAGATGGAGGGAAGCCAGCCAATCCACTGCCTTCAGGGTTCACAGTGGAGCCCTGTGCTGATGAGGAGGTGGTGGGTGAGAGTGACAGGAAGCTGTTTCATTCCATGGTTGGGGCACTCAACTATGCGGCTAACCACACGCGGCCTGACATTGCCTTTGCAACATCCAGGCTTGCCAGTGTGGTTTCACGCCCCAGTCATGAGCAGATGGAAGCGGCCAAGAGGTTGGTCCGCTATGTGAGTGCAACGGCATCAGTGGGCTTGGAGTACAGTGCTGTGCGGCAGAGGCTGCAAAGGGGGAGATGCTCCTGACCTGCTACACCGACGCTAGCTTCAACTCTGTGAAGACGGACGACACCAGCATTGGAGGCTATGTGTGCCTGTTTGGAGGTGGTGCAGTGAGCTGGCGCAGTAAGAAGCAGAATGAGGTGGGGCAGTCCTCGTGTGAAACAGAGTACATGGCCTTGCATCATGGGGCAAAGGAGGTGGTGTGGCTGAGGCGTTTGTTGGAGGAGATTGGAGTTGGTCAGAGGGAGCCGACAATCATGTTCTGTGACAATGAGTCGGCAGTGAAGCTTGCCAAGAACGCCTGCCTTCATGGGCTGACAAAGCACATCAGGCCCTTGTGGCACTGGGTGAGGAGGCTCCTGGACAAGGAGGTGCGGCTGGAGATTGTGAAGACCCATCAGCAGGCGGCTGACATTCTCACCAAGCAACTGGCTGAACCCGAGCATTGGAAGGGCATGAAGCTTGCTGGGATGAGTGTGCATTGAGGGTGCATGATTGAGCTATGGCATGTGGGATGTTGGTAGGCAGCCAGAGGGGGAGTTTGTTATGTGATGCTATCATTTGCATTCACGTCTGTCTGCCTCCCATCATATGTTCGTGCGTTGCATGTGTGGTGTGAGCGTGTGCAAGAATTTGTGATTCGTGTGTTTTGGATTCTCTGAGTGTGTGTGAATGATATTTTGCTTGAGCAGATATCCTAAATGACTCCTCTGCTCAAGAGCTTTCCGACGAACCAAGTATCGCTTCAATCGGAGCACGAACAAGAAAGTTACGGACGTTTGAAGTTTGTATGCTTTTGATATTTGGTTGTGGTGACTATGGGAAGTTGTGGGGTTGACTCCATAAGGGGTACAGACTTTTGGGGGTTGGGAAACTCGTCCCCATCACCGTAGATGCTGCCAAGTGGTTGGGTGAAACCAAATTGGGTTGGCAAGTGTGGCCAACTTAGGTGAGGTAGATTGTGGAGGTTGGGAAATGGACAAAGGTCAAAGTGGGGTTCCTATAGGGAAGGGATTTGGTGTGCGTATGGGGTATCCTTGGTTGGGGACTCCTTGGGGACCTTCCCTCTCGTCCTCCTCTTCCCCTCCCACCTGGTTAATTGCTACTCTAACTCTCTTGTGTAGTAATTTGTGAAAATTGTGAGACTCTTGTGATTGAGTTAAGTTTTCTATGGCAGCTTGCCCCCTAGTGCGCCGAAATCCATAACTCAAGATTTACTTCACCTTTCCGTACGATTCAACTTGGGAAATGTAGCTATCTCTCGGGCTACAACATATATGAGTTTGGTGAAGTTTTGACGGTGCGTTTTTCGTCGACGGCATTTCTTGTGAGCGCGACGATTCTGTCCAGAAATTGAGACCAACGATTTTGTGATATTTCGGCTCCTAATCTTCGTAGACTCCGTCCTTAGTCTCTAACAGTTTTTTCGGCTCGATGACGTGCAGAGCCGTGGAGGTGGCGGCATGAAGCCCCATAAGCTGCACTCTAGAGATGGTGATGTCATGGCAATGCTACGGACGACCTCCTGCACGTCGTTGTCATCTCTCTTTGGCTCAGGTGGAGCTGGCGGAGCTGGGTCTCTGTTATTCTTTCCCGAAGGTCCAAAGGCGATTCGCCGTCGTTGATATCGTCGTCGTCGTTGCGACGGCGATTAATGTCAGCAAATCTGCTGGTGGTATCCTGGTCCAAGATAGCTGCAGCAGCTTTGTCATCGAGAGTGGCGTACCTGCGCCCATCGTTTGCGTACACCTGATTTGCGCCTGCTTGCTCGTCCGCGCTGAAGTGTGCGGGAGTAAGTCGCTCGCAGAAGATTGTCGCCCGGTGCGTGATTTTGTTGCTGAGCAGGTCGAGGACGATCCAGGCCTTATATTCGTCGTCGATGCCGAGGTGAATGCCCCAGCGTACGTGGCTCGTGATCTTCCCGCTAGTTGAGGTAGGGGGCCGGTACTGCACCATACACCCCCATACAAGGAGCATGGAGGTATCCCTCTTCTTGCCCGTCCACTTCACGCGCGTTCGCGCTGACCCACCCGTTCGTGCTACCCCCCGCGCGTTCGCTCTGCCCCGCACATTCGCCTTGCCCCACGCGCAGCCCGTTGCACTGCCTCGCGTGTGCTGTCGCCGCCGTTGCCGTGTGCCACTGCCTGTGCGCCGCTGTCACAATCCACTGCTGCCTAGCGCCACCGCTGTCACTGCAGTTGTTGCCGCGACAGCTGCCGTTGTAGCCGCCGCCCCTACCGCTACTGCCATTACAACTGCCGCTCCAGCTGCCGCCGCCGCTGCCGCTACAGCCCTCACTTCTTCCGTTACAGCCGCCGCCCCTATCACTACTGTAGCCGCAGCTGCCGCTACAGCTGCCGCTGCCGCTGCAACAGCCGCCACCGCTGCCGCTATAGCTGCCAATGCAGCCGCTGCCCCTACCGCTACTGCCACTGCACCTGCCGCTACTACTGCTGCCGCCGCCCCTGCTACAGCCCCCACTGCTGCCGCAATAGCCACCGCCCCTGCAGCCGCCGCCCTACCATTACTGCCGCTACAGCTACCGCTGCAGCAGCCGCCCCTGCTTCTACTTCCAATGCAGCTGCTGCGACAGCTACCGCGGCCACTGCTCCTACAGTCCCCACTGCTATCGTTACAGCAACCGCCCCTACCACTACTGCTGCTGCAGCTTCCGCTCGAGCTGTCGCTGCCGCTGCAACTGCCGCTGCAATTGCCGTTGCTGCTGCTACAACTGCCACCGCTACTGCCGCTGCAGCTGCTGCCACTGCTGCCGCTACAACTGCTGCCGCCACTACATCTACAGCCACTGCAGTGGCCGCTACAACTACCACTCCTGCCGCTACAGCCGTCGCCCGTGCACCGCCCGTCTGCTGCATTGCCGCCGCTGTTGCTTGTGCACTGCACTGCCGATGCCTACCATGGTGACGCCTAATGTACTCACCTTTGATGCAGAGGGCCGCCCTATCGAGTATAAGTTGTGGCTTCTAGACCTTCACCTTTACCTGCAGAGCGTTACCAAGGATGACACCTCACTTTTTTAGCACACGTCGGAGTACTATTCTTCCCCTGCTGAGCCGACTAACCCTGGCCCCACCGCTACTGACAATCTGCGGCAGCAGTTTAAGACTGCCCGCATTGCCCGTACACAGTGGTTAGCACGCGATGCTACTACCTAGCTTGCAGCCTGCTCTCACCTCCCGCCCGACCAGAGGTCTCACTTTCGCCAGTTGAAAACGGTCAAGACGCTCTATGACGCTATAGTGAAGTGCTAAACCTCCCCTTCTTCTACCACTCAAGGCCGTCTTGCACTGCCGTTTCTCTTCCCTAAGCTGTCTGACATCACTACTGTAGCCGACCTCATAACTCACCTACGCTCCCTTGATGCGCGCTACCGTGTTGCTCTTAAGCTAGAGTTTCTGGCTGAGAACTACCCCCCCACGTATCTCACTCTCTACTTCCACACGCGTCGCCTCCCTGACTTTCTTCGCGCTGTTCGGGACCAATTCCTCTCCCTAGACCCCACTAAGCTCACCCTTACCTCGTTTGAGACCCGTCTCTTCGAGGTTGAGGACCAGTGCCTGCGCTATAGCTGACCCTCGTGGGACTCCCCGCTTCTCTTTCTTTGAGGAGTGCTCCCCCTCCCTTCTCGCACCTACTGGTGCCTCTGCTGCTGCTGCTGCTGCTGACTTCTTTAGAGCTGAGGAGGTCGGTGATGCGTCTGCCCCTAGCGGGAGGCGCCGCGGCAGGGGTGCGTGTCCTAGGGGTGGAGGCGGTGGGGGTAGTGGAGGGGGTGCTAGCAGTGGCAGTGATAGGGGTGGTGGCGGTGACGGTGGCGAGGGTGATGGAGGCAGGGGGGGTGGTGGTGGTGGTGGAAGGGGGGCAGGTGGCGGTCGAGATGGAGCTGGCAGAGGTGGAGGCTCGGCTACGGCTACCAGAGGAGCTGCGTCTTGTGGTGCAGCTGGTGGATGCGGAGGTTCCGAGGGTGGGCAGAAGTAGCAGCCACGTCTACACGAGGCTCTCTCACTGCAACAGCTTCGTGAGTGGGTTGCCCAGCGAGGCGGCCCCGGAGGTGGGGGTCGCTGCCAGTACCGCAGGCGCACGGGCCGCCCTGGAGAGGACTGCGGCAGGCAAGGGCACATTGAGGTTTGCTGCTTCTACCTCCTCGACAACGCATTTCGAGCGAAGTTTTGTTGAGAAGGTCAAGATTCCTGACTAGTTGGGATTGCTCAAGAAGGGCGTGGATGTAATTTCTCTTGATTGGGACCTGACACCTGCTGGCATGTATCCTATGTATGCTGCTGGTCCTAGTGCTAAGGGCGACTAATATTCTTGTGTGCCTAGATCTGGTTGTGTAGAGGCTGCTAGTATAGGTGCTTGTGAGACTGCTAGCATAGGTGCAACTATTGCAAAGGTATTGATCTCTTTCACAATGGACTCCGGCGCGTCTCTGTGCTTCTTCCGCGATTGCACCTCAGTCACACCGCTCACTGTACCTGTCCCTGTTACCCTATCTGACCCCTACTCTGGCCCGATCGTTGCACATAGCTCCATTGTTCTCCCGCATCCGGCAGCCCCCTTTGGCTCCCTCACAGGTTTCCACCTCCCCTCGTTCAATACGAACTTGGTGAGTGCCTCTCACCTCCAGGACATGATGGCCACTACCACCACTCCTGGGGGCGAACGAGTGGCGATCTGTACGGACACGGAGACTGGAGACCACCTTGCCACGTTCACACGTTCACACTGGGTCTGCACAGGTGGATGTGTCAGGTCAGGTAGCTACGTCTTGCTCGAGTCGGTTACTCACGCACTGATCTCTCCTCTACGTCGCATGCACTCGCGTCTCCTTGTCTCTGGCCTCCCGCAGTCGCAGCCCTCGCTCCCGCCGTCACTTGCGCCGCCATGCACTCCCTGCATCGAAGGGTGGGAGCACACTGCTCCTCACTCCTCGTTCCCTCCGACCCCTGCTCCTCTGTCGACGCTGCACATGGACATGTGTGGCCTTGCCCCAGTCTCTAGGCCACGCAGGGAGCGCTATTTTATGCTGGTCGTTGACGACTACACGCACTACACCACTGGAGACGTCTGTGGAGGCTCCACTGGGTACCAGGAGGGAACGACCCAGTGAAGCCAGGTGGGCGGCGCAGCCAGATCTCCTCGTGCAGGCTGCCCTGTAAGAACGCAGTGCTGAAGTCAAGAGAGTGGAGCTCGTAGTCACGCTGAGCAGCGACGTGCAGCAGAACCCGAAGAGTGGTCATCTTCGGGGTCGGGGAGAAGGTCTGGAAGAAGTCAACTCCCTCTCGCTGACTGAAGCCTCGTGCAACGTAACGCGCCTTGAAGACAGGCGGAGAACCCGGCGGCCGCTTCACCCTGAAAATCCACATGCCACTGACGATGTTCGCCCCAGGTGGGGGAACCTCGTCGACGTAGGTGCCTGTGGACTTCCAGGAAGCCATCTCTGCGTCCATGGCTGTCTGCCACTGAGAGGAGTAGGGACCCTCCATCGCCTCTGCGTAGGAGCGTGGGGTCGGGATGTCTGGTGCATCCGGGTCTCCCTCAGGGGCAACTAGCATGGACACGAGATGAGGCAAAGCAGCGGCAAAGCACTCAAACTCCTCCTGTCTGTCCTCAAGGACGTCCGTGCCAAGAGCACACTCACCCCCGACAGACGGAGGACAGACAGACTCAGACTCAGACTCAGCAACAAGGCTAGCGGCGTAGTCTAGACGACAGGCAGCAGCAAAGTCAAGAAGCTCAGCGACTAGAGCAGACGCAGCAGAGGACTCAAAGGAAGGGTCAGTGACAGCAGTGGCAAGGAGACGCGTGACAGTAGGACTGGCAGCACGAAGAGAGTCAGACTCCGGGTCAGCAAGAGCAGGAAGAGAGGACGCTGGTGGAGACGGCAGTGGGACACGCTGTGGAGCAGTAGAGGGACGCAGGGTCATATAGTGAGTGCCAAGGACAGGAGGAGGACGCTGACGTGGAACACGACGACCAGCGCGGACAGCGCGGACAGGCGACTCTGGACGCGACTCAGACGACTCTGGACGAGTCGCAGGCGACGGAGGACGAGACTCAGGCTCACGACGCTCCGTAAGACCTCCCGTCGGCGCAGTGTAGGGAGAAGGACCAGAAAGTGGAGAGACTGGCTGTAACTGTGACTGCGACTGGACAAGCGGTGGACTCAGTAGGGGAGGAGTAGGACCAGGAGAGGGCGGAAGGCCAAGAACCTGCTGAAGGAGCGGAACGTAGTACGGCCGTGGCCGCTCAGCACCTCCAGCTCCAACCCCCTCAGCAGGGCCAGTCCCAGCAGCTCCAGCAGCACCGCCAGCAGCAGCAGGGTCCCCAGCAGCTCCAGTACCAGCAGCACCTCCAGCAGTGCCAGCAGCACCACCAGCAGCAGCAGCACCTCCAGCAGCTCCAGCAGCACCAGTACCAGCAGCACCTCCAGCAGCACCGCCAGCAGCAGCAGTACCACCAGCAGCTCCAGTAGCTCCAGCACCAGTAGCACCTCCAGCAGCGCCAGCAGCACCAGCAGCACCTCCAGCAGCGCCAGCCGCACCGCCAGCAGCAGCAGCACCTCCAGCAGCTCCAGCAGCACCAGAACCAGTAGTACCTCCAGCAGCGCCAGCAGCACCTCCAGCAGCAGCAGTACCTCCAGCAGCTCCAGCAGCACCAGTAGCACCTCTAGCAGCGCCAGCCGCACCGCCAGCAGCAGCAGCACCTCCAGTAACTCCAGAAGCTCCAGAGTCCACGACACCGGGAGCGCCACTCCGGAGACTGCAGCGCCTAGCGTACCACTCTCGGAGCTGCTGGGGAGAGGGCAGCTCCCGCCTAGGAGGGGAAGCACTAGCACCAGCTCCGGCACTACTCCGAGCTCCAGAAGCACCTCTCCTGAGGCTGCAGTACTGTAAGTACCACTCACGCAGCTGCTGCGAGGAGAGGCCTCCCCCAGGTGCAGCACGCTCAGGCTCAGTATTCTCAGACGTAGCACTCCCAGGCTCAGCACCCCCAGGCTCAGCACCTCCAGACTCAGCACCCGCAGGCTCCGCACCCCCAGGCTCAGCACCCCCAGACTCAGCACCCGCAGGCTCCGCACCCCCAGACCCCGCACCCCCAGGCTCAGCACCCCCAGACTCCGCAACCCCAGGCTCCGCACGCTCAGGCTCAGCACCCCTGGCAGGACGAGAGTCGACAGCTACCTCGACAGGCTCAACCGGGTCTACCTGGGACACACCTGAGGGAGCGGCACCCTGAGGGGGGAGGGGGTCTACCACAGCAGCACCTGGCGCGAGGAAGAGAGGCGGGGGGGGGAGCGGGGCAGTGCGGTAGGGGAAGAGGCGGTAGTAGGGCACGGACTCGTCAAAAGTGACGTCCTGAGAGGGCAGGACACGGCGCGAGGTGGCGTGGTAAAACTGCCAACCAGACGCGTCCGGGACAAAGCCAAGGAAGACACAGGGAACAGCGCGGGAGGAGAGCTTGTCCGCGAACGTATCGCGAACAAAAGCTCGGGATCCCCAGACCCGAAAACGCGACGCATCGCCAACCTCTCCCGTCCAACGCAGTGTCGGCGAAGTCTCCGGAACGGAGACACGGGGCCAGAGGTTGAGCTGATTCGCAGCGTATCGGACCGCAAACGGCCACAGAAAGTGGGGGGCAGCCGCATGGATCAAGGAGGTACGAGCGACCTCCATGACCAAACCAATGCGGCGCTCAGCAACCCCATTCTGCTGTGGAGAGGCCGGAAGCGTGAACGACTGGCGGATGCCGTGCTCCGCACAGTAGGCTGCCAAGAGGTCAGAGGAGAACTCACCACCTCTGTCAGAGTGCAGACGCAGGACAGGAAAGTCCGAGTGGAACCGCTCACTGAGCTGGAGACGAGAAGCGCGGATCCAAGGGATCAAAACATCAGGGACCTCACCCTTGGTGCGCAAGGGGAAGACCGTGGTGTAGCGCGAGTAGTCGTCAACAACGATCAGGAAGTACCTCTCCTGACCCTGTCCACGGACGCGGGCTGGGCCCCACACGTCCATGTGGAGCGTCTGCAAGGGAGCAGTCGTCGGGGGAAACGAGGAGGAGTGAGGAGCGGCGCGCTGCCGCCCCTCGACACAGGGAAGGCAGGGAGGAGCAGGCGAGGGTGGGAGTGGAGGGAGAACCCTGGGAAGACCAGAGACAAGGTACCGGTTGTGCATGGCACGAAGGCGCTGCACTGACGGGTGACCAAGACGGTGGTGCCAGAGGACAGTCTCGTGTGCCAGAGAGCGACACGAGCAGGGGGCAGACAGCTGACCTGACGCAGACGCAGACGCAGCTACCTGTGGGGACTCAGTGGTCAGTGTGTACAGGTCCGACCCCGGCTGCCGAGTGAAGGTAGCCAGGTGGCGGCCCGTCCGAGCGCACGTGCAGTGTGTCACACGCTCGTAGGCAGGGGTAAACTGGTGGACACCCCCGTCCTGGAGCGCACTACCCGCCACCAAGTTCGTAGAGAACGAGGGGAGGTAGAGACCTGACAGAGTGCCCGACGGGACCGCAGGACAAGGGAGAACAGTAGAGGAGGTCGCAATGACCGGACCCCCAGAGGGGTCAGCGAGGGAGACTGCAACCGGCCGAGCAAGCTGCTCAAGGGCAGTGCGGTCACGAAAGAAACAGCGGGAAGCGCCTGAGTCCAGTGTGAAGGTGTGCAGTGCCTCAGTAGACGCAGTACCAGAGGGCGCAGACTCACGAGTACCTAGAGCAGCAGCCTCACCAGCACCTGGGGCAACAGACACACGAGCACCTAGTGCAGCAGCCTCACCAGTACCTAGAGCAGCAGACTGGATACCGGGGTCAGGCGGCACACACAGGTGACAGGCACTCTCAGCACTAGTAGGAAATGCATACATGGCAGTGAGGATAGCATCATAGTCAAGAGCATAGATATCTACCCTCTGCCTAAGCAGCTCCACCCAGTCGGGGAGCTCAGCCGCGTCGCCAAACTCTGTACGCCAGGCGTCGCTCAGACGGGCGAAGCAGCGGGACTCTGTGTGACCAAACGTCCCGCAAGGCTGACCAGTCCGAGCACCAGTGCGAATGACGTACGGGCAGCGAGCAGTACCCCGTGACCCTCCACGCTGAGCGTACCACTCACGAAGCTGCTGGGGCGTGAGGGACTCACTCGGACGTCGCGGGAGCTGCATCTGGCCACCGCCAGGAGCAGCAGTAGCAGTAGTAGCAGCAGTAGTAGTAGCAGCAGCGCGGCCACCCCTACAACCCCAACCAGCATACCACTCACGAAGCTGTTGGGGCGTGAGGGACTCACGCGGACGGCGCTGGAGCTGCATCTGGCCACGCCAGGAGCAGCAGTAGAAGTAGAAAGAGCAGTAGCAGCAGGAGCAGCAGTAACAGCAATACGGGCAGGGCAGTGCTCACCAGTGGCGAGAAGGGCAGGCGTACGACGGTGGTAACGGCGAGGCCGCTACCACTGCAGGGCGAGGGCTCCGCGGCAGCTGCAGGGGCGGCTGCTCCAGGGGCCAGGGGCGGCTGCAGAGGTCCAGGGGCGGCTGCTGCAGGGGCAGCTGCAGCAGGGGCGGCTGCTGCAGGGGCGGCTGCTCCAGGGGCGGCTGCTCCAGGGGCCAGGGGCAGCTGCTCCCTTTTTTTTTTTTTTTTTTTTAAATTAATTATTTATTTTAGGGTTTGGCAGAGCGCACTCGGCGCTGCAGAGGCGGCTCGCGGGCTGCAGGGTGGCTCGGGCAGCAGCGAGGGGGGGGGGGGGGGGGGGGGCGGCGCGCGGCTCCCCAGGGCGCCGCGACGGGGCAGCGGGGGGGGGGGGGGGGGGGGGGGGGGGCGCGCGCGGCTCCCCAGGGCGTCGCGACGGGGCAGCGGGGGGGTCGCGCGTGGCTCCCTAGGGCGTCGCGACGGGTCAGCGGGGGCCGAGCGCGGCTCCCCAGGACGTCGCGACAGGGCAGCGGGGGCCGAGCGCGGCTCCCCAGGGCGTCGCGACAGGGCAGCGGGGGCCGAGCGCGGCTCCCCAGGGCGACGCGACGGGACAGCGGGGGTCGCGCGCGGCTCCCTAGGGCAGCGCGACGGGGCAGAGGCAGCGCCCACGGGCGACACGCGGCTCGGCAGGGCAGCGCGCTGGCTGCAGGGGCGGCTCTCGGGCCTGACGGGCCTGCAGAGGCGGCTCGGGGGGGCCTGACGGGTCTGCAGAGGCGGCTCGGGGGCCTGACGGACCTGTAGGGGCGGCTCGAGGGCCGTACTAGCTTGCAGGAGGCAGCGCGAGGGCTGCAGGACGGCACGCGGGCAGACCGAAGGGCGGGTCGCACGGGGGCGCACGAGGGCGCACGTAAGGTAGGGCGCACGAGGGCGCACGAGGGCGCACGAGGGCGCACGAGTATAGAAAGGCGCACGAGGGCGCACGTAAGGTAGAACGCACGAGGGCGCGTCTAGCGGAATAGTGGGCCCGTAGGAGAAAGCGGTCCTAGGTAGCAACCTAGGCTCGTGATACCATGTTAGAATGTAGAACTGAACGAGAATGTGTGAAAACTAGGCAGCAGGGTGATACAAGTAGGAAACCCTAGCAATGTTGTACCCCCTAAGGCTAAACCCACTATAGCCTACACAATATGAACATGTATAATGTTTGACATGTTTTGATCCCTTGGATCCACGTTGTTCGTCGCTAGCTGAGCGCACAGTTCCGCCATGACCTCCTGGTGCTCCGTCTGCTAACCCTAATTCGGTTGTACCCCATATGGGCTATCCCACTACAGCCTACACAACACAAAACAATATAATAGTTTGACAGCAGCAGCAGCAGCGACGACACCGACATTTTGTACTTCGGCGGGCGGCACCCGCTACAGTGAATCTCGAAGCTAATCGTCTGAGGCTACGAGAGGCGCGAAAGGAACGGACGCAAGGAGATTCACCGCGACACTCGAAATTTATTTCAAGGCCAATGGATGCACGACCTCAACACATGGCGCGATGCGGATTTGGCTCTTAGCTACACTATTACGAGGAATGGCACTCGAATGGATTTACAATAGCAGCGAAATCCGAGGCGAAGGATCGTGGACACAGTTTCGGGCAGCCCTCATAAAAAGTTCCGAACCAATAAATTGGTCGTACATGGCGCAGCAGCAGATTCATCGGCACCAACAGTTTGGCAGTGTGCACAATACACGCAGCAGATGGAAATTTTTTTCAATCGCATCAACGACTTCACTGAAGGCGAAAGGAGCACACTACGGGACTTGCCTACAAAGTTTGCGAACAGGCGATTGCAATGAACTACAGTAACTACCGGGACATGGTCTGTGCAGCCGAACGGTTCGACGCGTTGACCAAGGGTCAACACGAAACAAGACGCAACGTACCAAAAGGGAATTTTGGCACGGAGCGATCGTCACTCCCCACGATCGATGACATGATGGATATCGATAAGGTCGACGCAAAGCAGCGGCCGGCAAAATCCGAAACGTGCGAATGTCGCGGCGCAGCCGGACATCAAATCTTGGCGTGTTAGAAAATGAAGAAAGCACTGAGAAGATTTGAACAAGAATGAGTGAACTATGAAATGAAGTGAGTACAAATATGAAACCCTAATTGGTTGTACCCCCTATGGGATACCCCACTATAGCCTACACAACAGCATAAGCTATAATGTTCTGACACACCCCCATAGGCAAAGTGGGGGAGAACAAGGGGTCACAAGACCAGTCAAGCAAAGTAAAGCAAAGCAAGCTCAGGGTGGATCACAAAGTCACCACACAGTCCGAGCACAGGGTCAAGGCCACACGGCCAGTTCACATGCAAGAGTACACACATATATATAAAGCTAGACAAGCAAGAGCAGGTATATATATATGTGAGAGTACAGGCAAGGTCAAGAGGAGAGCAAGTGAGGCAAGACGGGCACAAGACCCAGCTGAGTGCAGAAGCGCTGATGATCACAAGGCGGAAGTGCCTTGGTGAAGACATCAGCAGTGTTGGCCTCAGAGGCCACGTACGCAAGCCGCAACTGACCACGTTGCTGTAGCTCACGAGCAAGGAAGTAGCGGAGAGCAATGTGCTTTGTTCTGTGCTCCAGTCGCTGCTCTCGACACAAGGCCAGCATGGCCTTGTTGTCTACGTACAGGACTGGAGGAGAACGAGGCGGCTCTCCAAGGTCGGTCAGCAGGTAGGTGAGCCAGCGAAGCTCCTGTGCAGCCATGGCCCCGGCGTAGATCTCAGCCTCACAACTCGAGCCAAGAACAGAAGACGAGCGAGTAGCCCGCCACGAAACAGAGCCGGAACCAAGGCTGAAGGTGTAACCCTGTGACGACCGCTGCGTAGCCTGGTCGTCAGCCCAAGAAGCGTCCGCGTGCCCAGTGAGGACCACTGGACTCCGCCCTCCAAGCACTAGCCCCATGCCCGACGTACTGCACAAGTAGCGCAACACCCTCTTCGCTGCAGCCATGTGCTCTGGTCTGTGTCTCCCAGGAGCAACATAGCGTGCCAGAATGCTAAGAGGGTATGCAAGGTCAGGTCGTGTGCAGGTCATCAGGTACATGAGGCAGCCAACAAGCTCTGGGTACGGGCCACTCGACTCTACGGACTCATCCGAAGGCAGAGCTGAGAGCGAGTGGCGAGTAGACAGAGGAGTGGCCTAAGGCGAGGAGTACGTGAAGCCGAAGCGCTGAAGGACCTGCTGCACCATGTGTGACTGAGTCAGGGTAATGGTGCGGCGTGCTCTGTCCCGGGTGATCTGCAAGCCAAGGTAGCTGCGCAGTTCACCCAGGTCTGTGCACGTGTGTCTCTTCTGCAGCTCGGACTTCACGTAGGCGAGTCCAGCAGTGTCAGCTGTGGCAAAGACCAAGTCGTCGACGTACACGAGGATGTAGAACGGCGGCAGAGAGGTGTCGGTGCGTAGAAACAGCGACGGGTCGGCAGTAGAAGGAGCAAACCCAAGAGCCGCAAGTGTAGTCCTCAGTGTGTCGTGCCACTCACGTGGCGCCTGGCGGAGACCGTAGACTGGACGCCGGAGACTCCACTGGGTACCAGAAGGGAAAGACCCAGTGAAGCCAGGTGGGCGACGCAGCCAGATCTCCTCGTGCAGGCTGCCCTGCAAGAAAGCTGTGCTGAAGTCAAGAGAGTGCAGCTCGTAGTCACGGTGAGCAGCAACGTGCAGCAGTACCCGAAGAGTGGTCATCTTCGGGGTGGGGGAGAAGGTCTGAAAGTAGTCAACTCCCTGCCGCTGACTGAAGCCACGAGCCACGTAACGCGCCTTGAAGACAGGCGGAGAACCCGGCGGCCGCTTCACCCTGAAGATCCACATGCCACTGACGATGTTCGCCCCAGGAGGGGGGACAGCGTCAACGTAGGTGCCTGTGGACTTCCAGGAAGCCATCTCTGCATCCATAGCTGCCTGCCACTGAGAGGAGTAGGGACCCTCTATCGCCTCCGCGTAAGAGCGCGGAGTCGGGATGTCAAGTGCATCCGGGTCTCCCTCAGGGGTAAGCAGTACGGACACGAGATGAGGTGAGGCAGCTGCCAGACACTGGAACTCCTCCTGCCTGTCCTCAAGGACGTCCGTGCCAAGGGCACACTCACCCCCGACGGACGGAGGACAGACAGACTCAGACTCAGCGACAAGACTAGCAGCGTAGTCTAAGCGACAGCGAGCAGCAAAGTCGACGAGCTCAGTAACGAGAGCAGACGCAGCAGTAGACTCGAAAGAAGGGTCAGTGACAACAGTAGCAAGGAGACGCGTGATAGTAGGACTGGCAGCACGAAGAGAGTCCGACTCCGGGTCGGCAAGAGCAGGAAGAGAGGACTCAGGAGGAGAAGGCAAAGGGGCACGCAGAGGAGCAGTGGACGGACGCAGAGACATCCGGTGCGTGCCAGGGACAGGAGGAGGACGCTGACGCGAACCGCGACCACTAGTGCGAGCAGCACTGACAGGCGACGCAGGGCGAGACGCAGGCTCACGACGCTCAGCCAGACCTCCAGTAGGACCAGTGTAGGGAGAAGGAGCAGGCAAAGGGGAGGTAGACTGCAACTGTAGCTGGGACGAGACAGGCTGTGGACACTCTAAGGGAGGAGGAGGACCAGTAGAAGGTGGAAGACCAAGAACCTGCTGCAGGAGTGGAACGAAGTATGGTCGAGGCCGCGCGGCGACGCTAGAAGCAGCAGGGACAGCACCAGAACCCTCAGCAGGAGCACCCGCTCCAGCAGCACCACCAGTAGCTCCAGAACCTCCAGCAGCACCAGGAGCACCCCGAGTAGGACTGCCAGCGGTAGTCTCAGCGCCAGCACCCTCAGCAGCACCAGCTCCAGTGCACCCAGGACGAGCACCTCCGGGACCCGCGACCGCAGCACCCTCAGCAGCTGAAGGACCTCCAGCACCAGCAGCACGCCTCCAGCGCCGGGCAAACCACTCACGCAGCTCCTGTGGAGAAAGTGGCTCCCGGCGAGACGAAGCACTCGGAGAACCTCCAGGCGGAGCACCTCCAGGCTCAGCACCCCCAGGCGTAGCACCCCTAGGCTCAGCACCCCCAGACGTAGCACCCCTAGGCTCAGCACCCCCAGGCTCAGCACCCCTAGGCTCAGCACCCCCAGGCTCAGCACCCCCAGGCTCAGCACCCCCAGGCTCAGCACCCCTAGGCTCAGCACCCCCAGGCTCAGCACCCCTAGGCTCAGCACCCCTAGGCTCAGCACCCCCAGACATAGCACCCCCAGGCCCAGCACCCCTAGGCTCCGCACCCCCAGGTACAGCACCCCCAGCCTCAGCACCCTCAGCAGCACCAGAGTCACCAGTGACCTCGACAGGCTCGACTGCGTCTACCTGGGACACACCTGAAGGGGCAGGACCCTGAGGGGGGAGGGGGTCTACCTGGGGGGGACCTGGTACCAGGAAGAGTGGGGGTGGGGGGAGGGACGGAGTGCGGTAGGGGAAGAGGCGGTAGTAGGGGACCGACTCGTCAAACGTGACGTCCTGGGAGGACAGAACACGGCGAGAGGTGGGGTGGTAAAACTGCCACCCAGGCGCGTCAGGGGGGAACCCCAGGAAGACGCAAGGAGCAGCACGAGGGGATAGTTTGTCCGCAGACAGGTCGCGGACAAACGCCCGAGATCCCCAGACCCGGAACGCCGACGCATCGCCAACCTTCCCCGTCCACAGCAAGGCTGGGGAGGTCTCCGGCCTGGAGACCCTGGGGTGGAGGTTGATCTGATGCGCCGCGTACCTCACCGCAAACGGCCACAGAAAATGGGGGGCAGCCGCATGCATCATAGACGTACGAGCGACGTCCATGACCATGCCAATGCGGCGCTCAGCAATCCCATTTTGCTGCGGTGAGTCCGGAAGCGTGAAGGTCTGACGGATGCCCCGTGCACGACAGTAGGCACGCAGAAGGCCAGAGGAGAACTCTCCGCCTCTGTCCGAGTGCAGACGCAGAACAGGAAAGTCCGAGCCGAAGCTCTGCCTGAGCTGGAGACGAGCTGCGCGGATCCAGTCAATCAGCACCTCAGTGACATCACCCTTGCTGCGCAAGGGGAAGACTGTGGTGTAACGCGAGTAGTCGTCAACAACGAGCAGGAAGTAGCGCTCGTGACCCTGTCCACGGACGCGGGCTGGGCCCCACACGTCCATGTGAAGTGTCTGCAACGGGGCCTCTGTCGGAGGAAACTGGGAGGAGTGAGGGGCAGCACGCAGGCGCCCCTCGACACAGGGGACACAGGCAGGGCCAGGGCCCTGAGGAAGGGGAGGGAGGGACCGGGGGAGACCGGACACAAGAAGACGGGAGGCCATACCTCTGAGCCGAAGCAGAGAGGGGTGGCCAAGGCGGTGGTGCCAGAGGAGAGTCTCGTGAGACAGGAGACGACACGAACAGGGGGCAGACTCAGGACCAGACCTGGATGCCGCAGCAAACACCTGACCCGACGTAACTACCCTACCAGACTCAGCAACTGGAGGAGACGCAGTGGTCAGAGTGTACAGGCTCGACCCCGGCTGACGGGTGAACGTAGCCAGGTGTCGGCCTGTGCCAGCCTCTGTACAGTGGGTCACTCTCTGACGTGCAGGAGTGAACTGGTGGACCCCCGCATCCTGTAGGTCAGCACCACTCACCAGGTTCGTAGAGAACGAGGGGAGGTAGAGACCAGACAGGGTGCCAGAGGGAGCCGCCGGACACGGGAGGACTGTGGAGAAGCGAGACAGGACAGGACCCCCAGAGGGGTCAGCCAGAGACACTGCAACCGGTCGACTCAGCGGTGTGAGTGTGGTGCGGTCCCGAAAGAAGGAGCGAGACGCCCCAGAGTCAAGGGTGAAGGTGAGGGAGGCCGAAGCCGACGCAGTACCTGAGAGCGCAGACTCACCAGTACCTGAGGACGCAGACACACGAGCACCTAGAGCAGCAGCGTCGCAAGCACCTAGAGCAGCAGCCTCACCAGGACCTAGAGCAGCAGTCTCAATGCCCGGATCGGGCGGGAAACACCGGTAACAGTCACCCTCATCACTAATAGACACAGCATACATGGCAGAGAGAATAGCATCAAAGTCAAGATCATAGATGGCAACACCCGCCCTAGACAGCTCACCCCAGCGAGGGATCTCGGAGGCCTCCGGGAACCGGTGACGCCACGCGTCCGTCAGGCGGCCAAAGGAGCGCTGGGTGGGGTGGGCACCCCCACACTGCTCACCCGCACGGTCGCCAGTGCGCAAAACGTAGGAGCACGGACCAAAACCCCCACCCCGCTGACGCGCAGTGTACCACTCACGAAGCTGCTGAGGGGACAGGGTGTCACGACCACGCTGCTGCTGCTGGCGCGAGCCACCACCGGAGCCACTCCTCTGCGAAGACCCGCGACCAGCACCACCGCCACCCCCGCCGCCTCCGACGCCTCCGCCGCCTCCGCTACTGCCGCCGCCTCCGCCTCCGCCGCCGCCTCCACCTCCGCCACCTCCGCCACCTCCGCTCCCACCGCCACCGCCGCCGCCACCTCCACCTCCACTGCCGCCACCGACCCCTCCACCCCCACCTCCACTCCCACCGCCACCCCCACTCCCCCAACTGCCGCCACCACCACCTCCACCGCCCCCGCTCGCTCCTCCAGCGCCCTTGCCCCCCTTGCCCTTGCCAGAGCGGCGTCTCCCGCTAGGGGCAGACGCCGCACCGACCGACTCAAGAACAAGGAGGTCGGCCGCAGCAGCAGAGGCAACAGAGGGCAGAAGGGGGGAGGGGGAACACCCCTCAAAGATGGGGGTGCGCGGGTCACCACGAGAGGCCCCTACAGCGACTATGCTCTTCTCGGCCGCTAGGAGGGACTTCTCGAGGAGGTCAACAGTGAGAGTGGTGAGACAGACAGAGAGAAAGTGGTCCCTGACTACGCGAAGGGAGTCAGGAAGGCGAGTGACTATGTAGTAAAGAGTGATGTACATGGGGGGGGGGTTCCTGGCGCAGAAGTCAGGAGGGAGTGCAGCGCGGTAGCGAGTGTCACTAGTGCGGAGGTGCGTAATGAGGTCAGTGACTGTGGGAAAGGCAGCAAGCTCAGGAAAGAGGTACGGTAGCATGAGACGGCTCAGTGCAGCAGTGGCAGGGGAGGAGTAGCGCGCAACTACAGCGTCGTACAAGGTCTGAGCACTCTTGTACTGACTAAAGTGCGCACGCTCGGAGGTAGGGAGGTGGCGACGCACAGCAAGACGTGCAGCAGCGTCGCGCGTGGCCCACTGGGAGCGAACAGTGGCGTCAGCATCAGCAGCTGGGGCAGTGGAGGTGCCAGAGGTGAGGTCAAAGAGAGAGAGGCCGTCTGCCCTATCGCACTGTAAGAACAGCTGCAGGTCATCTACCCAGACCTCAAAGTCAATGGCCCTACCCTCAGCGTCAAAGGCGAGAACACTAGGGGTAGCCATGACCCTAGACGACTAGCAGCGCAAACAGTAGGGTGAGGACAGTGCAGTGAAAAGGCGCTGTGCTCACCAGACTGGGCAGGTCGGGCGGCCCTGAAGGAGGGCGGCGCGGCGGCTCGGCGGCTCAGCTGCTGGGCGGCCCGGCGACTCGGCGGCTCCGCTGCTGGGCGGCTCGGCTGCTGGGCGGCTCGGCTGCTGGGCGGCGCGGCCGCTGGGCGGCTCGGCTGCTGGGCGGCTCGGCTGCTGGGCAGCCCGGCTGCTGGGCGGCTCGGCGGCTCGGCTGCTGGGCGGCTCGGCTGCTGGGCGGCTCGGCGGCTCGGCTGCTGGGCGGCTCGGCTGTGCTGCTGCAGGGCGGCACGGCTGGGCAGCAGGTGACGGGGCCGCAGGTAAGGGCGGCGGGGCCGCTGGTAAGGGCGGCGTGGCCGCGGGTAGGGTGGCGGGGCCGCAGATAGGGTGGCGGGGCCGCAGCAGAGGGCGGCGGGGCCGCAGGTAAGGTGGCGGGGCCGCAGGTAAGGTGGCGGGGCCGCAGGTAAGGTGGCGGGGCCGCAGGTAAGGTGGCGGGGCCGCGAGGAAGGGCGGCGGGGCCGCTAGGTAGGGCGGCTGGGCCGCACGATGGGGCGGCGGGGCCGCGAGGAAGGGCGGCGGGGCCGCGCGATGGGGCGGCGGGGCCGCGCGATGGGGCGGCAGGGCCGCGCGATGGGGCGGCGGGGCCGCTAGGTAGGGCGGCGGGGCAGCTAGGTAGGGCGGCGGGGCCGCGCGATGGGGCGGCGGGGCCGCGATGGGGCGGCGGGGCCGCTAGGTAGGGCGGCGGGGCCGCGCAATGGGGCGGCGAGGCCGCGAGGTAGGGCGGCGGGGCCGCTAGGTAGGGCGGCGGGGCCGCTAGGAGAGAGGCGGCGGGGCCGCGAAGACAGGCGGCGGGGCCGCGGAGACGGGTGGCGGGGCCGCAGTGCAGGGCCGCTAGGGCGGCTCGACGAAGTGAGGGCCCGGAGCGCGACTCGGGCTGAGCGCGCTTCGGGCAGGAAAAAAAAATCGATGTGGTGGGCCCTAAGCACAGTTCCCAAGGGGGAACCTGCTCGATACCATGAGAAGATTTGAACAAGAATGAGTGAACTATGAAATGAAGTGAGTACAAATATGAAACCCTAATTGGTTGTACCCCCTATGGGATACCCCACTATAGCCTACACAACAGCATAAGCTATAATGTTCTGACAAGCACGTGCGGAACTGCAGCGCACGAATAGTGCAGCACCTACGAAAAAAAAAAAAAAAAAACGAGAATCACCAGTAGTTGCGGATCGACCTGGAAATTCCGAAAAGATGTAAAAATGGAAAAAATGCGACGACGTGGCGACTTCAGAGCGGGCAAAAAATGGAGAAAATGATGGCGCAAATTTAAACCGTCACGACCGGCCGGCACTAGGGGAAATCGCCGACAAATGGAGACTTCGCAAAAAAATACTCTGCACCGACCAGGAAACTCCAGCCTAATACCTTGAGAGTAAGAATGAGTAAAAGTATCCTATTGGGAGACTTTAAGCTGAGCGTCCCAGTGGTGGTGGAGTCGAGGGTACTAGTGCTGGAGGTTTTGCGTGTGCGTTTCAGCCTCTGCCTATGGGAGCAGCAGCAGTCGCCGCTGCCGTTTCCTGGTTCCGTTATTAGAGCTTCTAGGGGTGCTGGAGCTGGAGGTGCTGGAGGCTTTGGTACTAGAGTTACTGGAGCTGGAGGTGCTAGAGATTCTAGTGACTCTGGAGGTGCTAGAGCTGGAAGTGCTGGAGATTCTGGTGCTGGAGGTGCTAGAGCTAGTGATACTGTAGGTTCTGGTTCTTGAGGTTCTAGAGCTGGAGGTACTGGCCAAGGAGGTGCGGCAACTGAGGGTGTTAGATGTGCTGGAGCTCGATGTGTTCTTGGTGCTAACACTGGAGGAGCTAGTTCTGGGGGTGCTGCACATCGACTGCAGCAACGAGCGTTGTTCTGGGACGACGATTTTCGCTTCACCAGCTTCTCAGTCTTCTGCCTGCCTCTGCAGAGCCATCTTCCATTCGTACTACTCTACTATTTCCGCCACCTGACCTATTTCAGGCACAGTTACCGCCTAGCTTTACTCAGCCTGTTCCTCCTCGTTACTCTCTGTTTCCAGACTCCTTGACTGAGCGTCGAGAGCCTGCGTCTCGTCCTACCTCACCTGTTGCTCGTGTTCGTCGTACTCGTCGTGTTCACCCTCCTCCAGCTCCTAGTACTCACACCATAACACTTCGTCCTTCCTCTGTTTCACAGTCTGTCATCCTACCGTCACCTCTCCCGTCGTCTCTTCCTAACGTTCCTGACCCTATGTCTGACCGTGCTCATGCTGTCAGTCGCTAACTTGCCACCCTTGTGGCGAACCCCACTTTTTCGTTTGCTGCTGCATCTGCTTTGATTGTTGAGCCCGCCGACTACCTCGCGAGTCTTGTTTCTGACTCTGACTGTCCTCCGTCCGTCAGGGGTGAGCTTGCCCTTGGCTGTGACGTATTTGAGGACAGGCAATTTGAACTAGAGTGCCTTGCGACTGCTGTACGTCATCTCGCTGCCATGTTGTTTGCCCCTGAGTGAGTCCCGGATGCACGGGACATCCTGACCCCGTGCTCTTACGCAAAGGCGATCACGGATCAATAATCCTCTTAGTGGCAGACAGCATTGACAGAAAGATGGCATCCTTGAAGTCCAGAAGCACCTACGTCGACCAAGTTCCCCCTCCTGGGGCGAACATAGTCGGTGGCATGTGGATTTCCAGAGTGAAGGGGCCGTCGGGTTTCCCGCCAGTCTTCAAGGCGCATTACGTTGCACGAGTCTCCTAGACCTTCTCCCCCACCCCGAAGATGACCACTCTTCGGGTGTTACTGCAGGTTGCAACACAACGTGACTACAAGCTGCACTCGCTCGAGCTTTCTTGCAGAGCAGCCTTCACGAGGAGATCTGGCTGTGTCGCCCACCTCGTTTCACGGGGTCGTTTCCTGAGGGTACCCATTGGAGCCTCCTGCGGCGTGTCTATGGCCTCTGTCAGGTGGCCTACGAGTGGTACAACACAATAAGGACGACACTTGCGGCTCTTGGCTTCGCTCCTTCGACTGCCGACATGTCGTTGTTTCTGCACACTAACTCTACTTTGCCGCCATTCTACATGATTATGTACGCCAACAACTTCGTCTTTGCGTCTGATGAAAGTGAGGCACTGGCCCTTGTAAAGGCGGAGCTGAAGAAGAGACACACCTACACTAACCCGAGTGAGCTGTGGAGCTATCTTGGCTTGTAGATCATCCGGGACAGAGTAGCGTGCACCATCACTCTGACTCTGTCACACATGGTGCAGTAGGTCCGCCAGCGCTTCCGCGTTCAGTTCTCCTCTGCCTCTCAGCTCCATCTTTGGACGAGTTCGTAGAGCCGAGTGGTCCGTATCCAGAGCTTGTGGGTTGCTTCATGTACCTGATGACGTGCACTCGAGCCTGACTTAGCATCCTGGTGCGCTACGTTGCGCCTAGGAGACATCGCCTTGAGCACTGGCAGGCTGCTACAAGGGTGCTGCGCTACTTGGCCAGCACATTAAGCTTGGGGCTTGTGCTTAAAGGACAGGGCTCAGTTGACAGGGCACTCATGGGCCGACGACCATGCAACTTTTTGGTCTTCAAAGGGCTATGCTTTCAGCCTCGACACTAGCTCTGTCTCGTGGAGGCCCACTCACTCGTCTTCTGTGCTTAGCTCTAGCTGTAATGCCGATATGTATGTTGGAGCTATGGCTGCGCAGTAGTTACGCTGGCTGACCTACTTGCTTACCGACTTACGTGAGCGGCCTAATTCTCCTCTACTTCTGTACGTTGACAATAAGGCCATGATTGCCTTGTCTCGGGAGCAAATACTGGAGCACAAAACGAAGCACATTGCCCGTCATTGCTTTCTCATACGAGATTTGCAGTAGCGTGGTCATCTTCGCCCTGTTTATGTGGTCTTAAAAGCCATTACTGCTGATATTTTCACCAAGCCCCTTAGCTCTAGTGATCATTATCGTTTCTGTATTGCTCTTGGCCTTGTGCCTACTCTGTCTTACTTGCTTTTCTCTTGATCTCGCCTTGTACTTGCTGTAATTTGCTATATATTTGTACCTACATGTGTACACTTGCTCTGTTGTGATCATTGTACTACTTTTGTTGTTGTAACACTGCATGTGAATTGGCCTTGTGGCCACTTGCTTGCCACCCTGAGATTTGCTTTGCTTCTTCTTTTGACTGGTCGTGTAGTGTTTTTTTGTCCCCCACTTAGCCTATTGCGGTGTGTCTAACTGAAAGGAGCATGCTAGGCCATAGTGAAGCACATATTATGGGGAACAACAGTAGGGTCTCCTACTTGTACCCCAATCTTGCTAGTCATTCACATTCCGCTGTTTTCACATCTTAACAGACATGACTCACAACATCCCAGATAAACCATACGACGTAGTTTGACAGTAGAGCATATAATTCAAGATACAAAACGGTTTGGTAGGCCAAACAAGAACTTGGTATTTACGTGATTCACTAATCATGTTTGTCACAATTCTTCACATTTTATCACATATGTTGCATTTGGTCGTATTCGATCGCAGTATGTTGAAGTAGCATCCGCACATAAGTTTTCCTACTAATTTGATCATTCTCGATTTTGTAACAGTGTAACAAGTTGGAATAACCGAAAGGTTATTTATAACATTCCTGAAGGTTCTCTCCTAGTGCACCAATTTATAACGAAACAGCGCTACTGCACCAGTATCGTGATATGCTCGTATAGAGCACGCAACAGCCCGAGAGTTACCCGAAGGTCAATAGTCGTGACTGTTGACTGACCAACAACTATATTAGAGGTTTTGCAATGCAACGCGGTAACTGTCGAGAATGGCAATAGTCGCAGTTACTGTAGTTATGAATACAGTTAAATAAGGGAATGTACTCCTCAGAGTACATGGCTAGCTAGATTTTTCTTTAAAGCATTAGTAATTCTATCCTAATCATCTTGTCCCTTTTAATCGTTTCTAAACAAGGTCACTACACGACTTCATTGTCTTTTTCCAACTTGGCAGCCTTATCCAATTCACTTCGATCCTTCAGTTATATCAACATGATATGAGAGCTATGTCAAACTATTATGTTGTGTGTGTTGTGTAGGCTATAGTGGGGTAGCCTATATGGGGTACAACCCAATTAGGGTTATACTTGTACCAACTTTCTGCTCAATGCATCCATTCCTGCTCGTTAGTTTCTGACATGGTTTCAGAGCAGTAGGTCCGTAGGACCGTTTCTTTTTTCGGGCCCACCATTAGCTAGTGACCGACTGCGATTACCGCGCTACCCCACGCCCTGCCCTGCGCTGCGCCGCCAGCGCGCGCCCTGCCCTGTCCTGCCTTGCGTTACACTGCCCGTGCACGCCCTGCCCCGCGCACGCCCTGCCCTGCCCCGCATCGCGCTGCCCCGCACACGCCCTGCCCTGCCCCGCGTCGCGTGCCCCTGCAGCCCGTCGCGTCGCGCGCCCCTGCTGCCCGTCGCGCCGTGCGCCCCTGCTGTCCGTCGTGTCGCGCCGCCCTTGCGCCCCTGCTGCCCGTCGCGTCGCCCGTACGGGCTGCCCCAGCCCGTCGTGTCGCCCGTCCGCCCTGCCCCTGCCCGTCGCGTCGCCCGTGCGGGCTGCCCCAGCCCGTCGCGTCGCCCGTCCGCCCTGCCTACCAGTCGCGTCGCCCGTGCGGGCTGCCCCAGCCCGTCGCGTCGCCCGTCCGCCCTGCCCCTGTCAGTCGCGTCGCCCGTGCGGGCTGCCCCAGCCCGCCGCGTCGCCCGTCCACCCTGCGTGCCCGTGCGCCGCCCCTGCTTGCCTGCGTGCCGCCCCTGCCTGCCTACGTGCCGCCCCTGCCAGCCCCGCGTCGCGCCGCCCCGCGCACGCCACCCGCGCACCGCCCCTTGCAGCCCGCGCGCCGCCCGTCTGCAGCCCGCGCGCTGCTCTGCTGGCAGCGCGCTGCCCTCTGCAGCCCGCGCGCCGCCCTTGCAGCCCGCACGCTCCCCCCCCCCCCTTGCAGCCCCGCACGCCGCCCTGCTGGCCGCGTGCCGCCCCTGCCTGTCCGCGCACCGCCCTGCTCTGGCCGCGCGCCGCCCTTCCCTGACCGTGCACCGCCCCGACCTACCCTAGTGCCTCCTCGCCGCCCTGCCTTCCCTGCGTGCTGCCCTGCTGGTCGCATTACTTCTCTTCAAGGTAGCGGTGGGAGTGGTGGCGGCGGTGGTGGTAGCTGTGGGAGTAGTGGCGGCGGCCGTCATGGCAGTCGCGGTGGAGCTGTTCGATGGGGAGTTTCTGGCGGTGGCCAGATGCAGCTGCAGCGGCGTCCGCGCGAGACCCTTCCGCCCCAGCAACTACGTGAGTGGTACGCTAGTAGGAGTGGTGGCGGCAGCAGTAGTGGCAGTCGCTGTGCAGCTGTTCAATGGGAAAATTCTGGCGGTGGCCTGGTGCAACTGCAACGGCGTCCGCGCGAGACCCTTACGCCCCAGTAGCTTCGTGAGTGGTACGCTCAGCGTGGGGCGTCTCGGAGTAGTGCTCACTGCCCGTTCGTCATTCGCACAGGTGATCGGGCTGGTCAGACTTGCGGGACAGTTGGTCACACACAATCCCGCTGCTTCTCCTGTCTGGGCGATGCCTGTCGCGCAGAGTTTGGCGAAGCGGTTGAGCTCCCCCGCTGGCTAGAGTTGCTTAGGCAGGGTGTGGATATCTTTGATCTAGACTATGACGCTATCCTTACTGCCATGTATGCTTTGACTATTGGTACTGAGGGTGACCGTCACCTGTGTGTGCCGCCCGACCCTGGTATAGAGGCTGCTGCTCTAGGTGCTAGTGAGTCTGCTCTCTCTGGTACTGCACCTGCTGAGGCATTGCATACCTTCACGCTTGACTCAGGTGCTTCCCGCTGCTTCTTTCGCGGCAGCACCACAGTCACACCACTCGCAGCACCGGTTGCAGTCTCTCTGGCTGACCCCTCTGGGGGCCCGGTTCTTGCACGTTCCTCCACTGCTCTCCCGTGTCCGGCAGTTCCGTCTGGCTCACTGTCAGGTCTTCACCTCCTCTCGTTCTCTACGAACTTGGTGAGTAACGCCGTCCTTCAGGATGCTTGGGTTGATGCCTTCACCCCTGGAGGACAGTGTGTGGCGATTTGCACGTGTGCACGGACGGGCCCTCACCTGGCCACGTTCACCCGTCGGCCTGGGTCGAGCTTGTACACACTGTGTTATAGTCACAATAGGCTTCAATGTGCCTAAAACGAAAGGTAGAGTGCACAGTCGGATTTCTGCACAGCGGCTTCAAACGTTCATAGCGTTCTGGTCACAGCTTCAACTAACCTGATTCAAATTGGATCTGGAGCGTCTTACTGTCGCCTACATTAGGCAATTTAGATCGCACGATTTCACCAAGTACTGACAACACAGCGTCGGTTTGAACGAACGGCACTATTGCAGCCACTATAGTCTTAGAACACAAGATAGGAAGAGTTAGGAAGAGTTACGAGTTGGGAATGACTCCCAGCTCCTACAAACCCCAAGAGCCGAGGTACAGTGATGTGGAACAGTGCCACACTGTCCCCAACCAAGAAGGGTCTCGAAACTACCCTCCACAAGGGTCTACACCAACATAAATGTTACACTACACATTGTAATGTAACTATCTTCAACATCTTGAAGTGTACCCTTTTTTTTTTGCGAGCTTCGAAATCACTTGAGGCTTGACACCAAGGCTCTGGTTCTTCACCACAAACTCATCCTTGAGTTCTTCATGGGTCTGCTGCACACACCTGCGACACGCCGAACGTTCGACACAGGACAAAATAGGAACCGCGCGAGACACACAAGCGACAAAATAGAAACCGCGCGGGACACGAATAGCGATAACTCGCTATTGACTTGACACACACATTCGACATCATGACTCAACATTCACACACTATTATAAGCATGAAATATATATTATCTCATGCCCTCATACCATTCCATGCACACACGCATGCACGCACACGGACAACAAACCGAGTGCAAACCGTAGTGTTGCACCAACACACTGACTACTGAGCCAGTCCTTGCTGTTTTGAGCCATGCCCAAGTGCACAGCCCATATCGCCTTGGCACCAAGCTTGTTGTGCCGAAGATGCTTAGGCACGAGCGCCATGCACATGCACCCGAACACCCGAAGCATATCCACCTTAGGCTTCCTTCCAATCCACTCCATATAGGGCACCCGTTTGTCTGCTCCCACATGAGTCAAAGCTCTGTTCTTGGCCACACACGCACTCCGCACCGCATCAGGCCAGAAATAGTCCGGTAGCCCGGCTTCAATGAGCAACCCGCGTGCCGTCTCCGTGATTGTGCGGTTCGCTCGCTCGGCGATGCCGTTCATTGCAGGGGAGTATGCCATGGTAAGGGAGTGCCTCATGCCATTCTTCTTCAGCCATAATCCAAAATCCTTGCTCAGGAACTCTCCCCCTCGATCGGTGCGGATTGACTTGACTAGACGGTCTTGTTGCCGCTCCACCATCGGGAACCAATCCGTATTCAACGTTTCAGCCACGTCGCTCTTCTTGGCCAGCACGTACACCCAAGTCATGCGGGTGTAGACGTCGACAATAGTGAGGAAATACTCAGCTCCAGCAGCTCCAAGCTTCAGGGGGCCCACCACGTCCATCACCACCTCATCAAGTGGTCCCTTTGCCGTTGCCTCCGAACTAGGGAACGGAAACCGGGTGAACTTGGCTTGAATGCACGTCGGGCAGCCAAGCACCTCATCGGGCTCCCCCTTCACACGTATGCCAGCAACCATCTCATTCTTCACTAGCTGCAACAAGATAGGCAGGGCCACATGCCCCATTTGCCGATGCAAGGTAAGCCAATCACACTCCCCCGTAGCCGAAGTCGGATTGGAGAATGCCGCGCTCGCAATAGCGCCCCACATGCTCTCTCCGTACTCCTCCTCCGCTGCTGCCTCGGGGTTCTCCTCACCCTTGTGCTGCTCCTTGGCTGCTGCACCACACTTGTTATGATCACCGAGCATGCTGGTCCCTCCAAGATTGCTCTTCTTGGACTCGTTCTCCTTAGCGCGACCGTTCGCGCCATCACCACTACCAACCGCTTCACCCTTGGTGCTGACGCTTGCTGCCACTTGCCTCTCCTTAGGCATGGGGACCACAGGGATCTGCCACATCTCGTTGTAGACATCCCTATCCTCGTGAAGGTCCCATAGAATCCGCTCGCCAAGCCTCGCGGTGTAGGTCTTGGCGCCCTTCGAATTCGTGTCCATGCCGGCCTTTGCCCATCGCCGCACGGAAATCAGCACGGCTGGGCACCCAAAGCACGTTCTTGAGGCCCACCATCTTCCCATCAGCACCCTTGAACATGGCCTTACCCATGCCTTTCACCTCTGCTCGCTGCCCCAAAGCCGATGTGACATGCTTCACCGGTGACGGTTCGAGTTCGGTGAGCAAGTCCGGGCGAGGTGTCATGCTATAGGGAGCGCCACTATCGATCACCCAATAGTCCAGGGGGTGAAGGGTCACCTTCCCCACAGCTGCTGGCTCCTCAAAGCCTTCATCCTTTTCTGGACTAGTCGGTACTTGCGTCGACACGAAGTAGAATAGACCCGGGTACCGATCGTCGCTCGGGTCCTTGTCGTTGTCTCCGCTCTTCATGTTTGCAGCTCCGCAACCGCGACCGCCACGGCCTCCACAGCCTCTTCCTCTCCCTCCTCCTGCTCCTCTACCCTCCTGGCCTTGAGCAGGGGTCCAACCATCAGGGAGCTTGTAGCAATCGAGCCACATATGTCCGCTCTTGTGGCTATAATGGCATTCACCATCGAATCGGCCGCGACCGCGCCCGTAGCTCTTGTCGTCGCTGCCGTAACCGCCACTCCCGCGGCTTCCGCCGAAGTTGCTGCCACCAAACCTTCCTCCCCCTTGTCCTCTGCCGCTTCCTCGACCATATCCACGGCCGATGCTCGCTGCCCCAGCACCATCCGCATTCGCCAACTCACGGCGGCGGAAATCCTCTTGAAGGATTGCTCGCTTCACATCTTCAAGCGAGAGGCGGGCCAAGTCACGGTTGAGGTTAATGATGAGCGAGGACCACGACTCTGGGAGTAAGGCCAGCAACTTGGTCTTCTTTTGGAGCTCGCTGTAGTTCAAATCAGCTCCCTCTAGCCGCGTCAACAAGTCGAAGAATTTCTGCTCTTCCACGGGTTCATCTTCCTCGATTCGTAGTGTCGTCATTTGCCGTTCCAACACCACTGCTACCGCCGCTGTTGCAGAAGCGTGTACACCCTTGAGAGCAGCCCATGCCTTTGGTCCCTTCTCTGGTTCACGCTGGAATGGCTTGATGTGACGGATCTGGCTGCTCCCCAACGCTTGCCCAAGTAGGAGGTAGCCTTGTGCGCTCTTCCGCACCCACGGGCTCTTCTCCGGGTCGTTCTCGGGGCGCTTCTCCGTTCCTTCCATCACCTCCAGCAGGTCATAGTGGTCAAACACATTCTCCATTCTGAAGGACCACTCAGCAAAGTTGTCACCGTTGAACTTGTCAAGCCCGAATACTCTTGGTTCATCCCTAGAAGGTCCAAGAGTAGGTTGCACAGGCGCCACGGCTGAATCACGGGCTTGGCCTTGTGCTTGGGCTTCTCCACTGCCACCAGCACCTCTGCCACCCCTTTCCTCAGGTCCAGCCATTGTCGAAACTGCTCCAAGGGGCTCTGATACCACTTGTTAGAGTCACAATAGGCTTCAATGTGCCTAAAACGAAAGATAGAGTGCACAGTCGGATTTCTGCACAGCAGCTTCAAACGTTCATAGCGTTCTGGTCACAGCTTCAACTAACCTGATTCAAATTGGATCTGGAGCGTCTCACTGTCACCTACATTAGGCAATTTAGATCGCACGATTTCACCAAGTATTGACGACACAGCGTCGGTTTGAACGAACGGCACTATTGCAGCCACTATAGTCTTAGAACACAAGATAGGAATAGTTAGGAAGAGTTACGAGTTGGGAATGACTCCCAGCTCCTACAAACCCCAAGAGCCGAGGTACAGTGATGTGGAACAGTGCCACACTGTCCCCAACCAAGAAGGGTCTCGAAACTACCCTCCACAAGGGTCTACACCAACATAAATGTTACACTACACATTGTAATGTAACTATCTTCAACATCTTGAAGTGTACCCTTTTTTTTTGCGAGCTTCGAAATCACTTGAGGCTTGACACCAAGGCTCTGGTTCTTCACCACAAACTCATCCTTGAGTTCTTCATAGGTCTGCTGCACACACCTGCGACACGCCGAACGTTCGACACAGGACAAAATAGGAACCGCGCGAGACACACAAGCGACAAAATAGAAACCGCGCGGGACACGAATAGCGATAACTCGCTGTTGACTTGACACACACATTCGACATCATGACTCAACATTCACACACTATTATAAGCATGAAATATATATTATCTCATGCCCTCATACCATTCCATGCACACACGCATGCACGCACACGTACAACAAGCCGAGTGCAAACCGTAGGGTTGCACCAACACACTGACTACTAAGCCTCCTCAGGTAGCTGCGTCCGCGTCCGCGTCAGGTCAGCTAGCAACCCCCTGTTCGTGTCGCCTCCTGTCGCACCAGACTCTCCTTTGGCACCACCGCCTTGGTCACCCCTCCCTGTCACGCCTCCGTGGCATGCACTCCCACCTCCTTGTCTCTGGCCTTCCCAGGTCTCTGCCCCCCCTCCCGTGCTCGCCTGCCCCGCCCTGCCTTCCTTGCGTCGAGGGGCGGCAGCGCGCCGCTCCTCACTCCTCCTCGTTTCCCCCGATGACTGCTCACCTGCGGACTCTCCACATGAACGTGTACCAGCCCGCGTCCAGGGACAGGGCCGCGAGCGATACTTTCTGCTGGTTGTTGACGACTACTCGTGTTACACCACGGTCTTCCCCTTGCGCAGCAAGGGGGAGGTCCCTGATGTTTTGATCCATTGGATCCGCGCTGTCCGTCTCCAGCTCCGCGACCGGTTCCGTGAGGACCTTCTTGTCCTGCGTCCGCACTCTGACAGAGGTGGTGAGTTCTCCTCCGACCTCTTGAGGGACTTTTGTCGTGGGGAGGGCATCCTCGAGTCGTTCACGCTTCCGGCCTCTCCACAGCAAAATGGGGTTGCTGAGCATCGCATTGGCTTAGTCATGGCTCGTACCTCCAGGATCCATGCGGCTGCTCCCCATTTTCTGTGGCCATTTGCGGTCCGCTACGCCGCGCATCAGCTCAACCTTTGGCCCCGTGTCCCCTTACCGGAGACCTCGCCTACACTGCGTTGGACGGGGGAGGTTGACGATGCGTCGGTGTTCCGGGTCTGGGGCTGTCGTGCCTTCGTCCGCGATACCTCCGCGGACAAGCTCTCCTCCTGCGCCATTCCCTTCGTCTTCCTTGGCTTTCCCCCTGACGCGCCTGGCTGGCAGTTTTACCACCCCACCTCGCGCCGTGTCGTGCCCTCTCAGGACGTGACGTTCGACGAGTCTGTTCCCTTTTACCGTCTCTTCCCCTACCGCACGGCCCCTCTCCCCCCCCCCCCCCCCCCGCCGCTCTTCCTCGCTCCAGGTCCCCCTCCGGTAGACCCCCTTCCCCCTCAGGGTCCTGCTCCTTCAGGTGTGTCTCAGGTAGACCCACTCCCCTTGGTTGAGCCTGTCGAGGTCACTGGTGACTCTGGTGCTGCTCGGGGTGCTGCGTCTGGGGGTGCTGAGCCTGCGGTTGCGGAGCCAGAGCGTGCGGAGCCTGGAGGTGCTGAGCCTGCGAGTGCGTAGCCTGGGGGTGATGAGCCTGCGGGTGCGGAGCCCGGGGGTGTTGAGCCTGAGCGTGCGGAGCCTGGGGGTGCTGAGCCTGCGGGTTTCGAGCCTGGGGGTGCTGCGTCTGAGCGTGCGGAGCCTGGGGGTGCTGAGCCTGCGAGTGCGGAGCCTGGGGGTGCTGAGTCGGGGGGTGCTGGGCCTAGGGGTACTGCGTCTACACTACGGGAGCCTCTCTCACCATAGCAGCTGCGCGAGTGGTACACTCGGCGCACACGCCTTCGGAGTGGCGCTGTTGGAGCTGGAGGCCCTGGAGCTGCTCATCCTGGAGGTGCTGGAGGTACTGCTGGTACTGGAGTTACTGGGGGTGCTGAAGCTACTAGTCTTGGAGGTCCTACTGGTGCCTCGCCCCAGCAGTCTAGCCGGAGGGAGCCTCTCTCACCACAGCAGCTTCGTGAGTGGTACGCTTGGCGCACCCGCCTTCGGAGTTGCGCTGCTGGAGCTAGAGGCCCTACCGCTGGAGGCGCTGGCGCTGAAGGCACTGGTGCTACTGGTCCTAGAGGTGCTGGAGGTACTAGAGGTCCTGGAGCTGCTGGTGCTGGAGGTGCTGGAGGTACTGGAGGTGCTGGAGCTGCTGGTGCTGGAGGTGCTGGAGGTACTGGAGGTGCTGGAGCTGCTGGTGCTGGAGGTGCTGGAGGTACTGGAGGTGCTGGTGCTGCTGGTCCTAGAGGTGCTCGTGCTGGAGGTTCTGGAGTTGCTAGAGCTGGTGGTGGTGCTGCTGCTGGAGGTGCTGGAGGTGATGGAGGTGCTGGAGCTGCTGGTCCCGGAGGTGCTCGTAGTGGAGGTACTGGAGCTGCCGAAGCTGATGGTGCTGCTGCTACTGGAAGTGCTGGAGGTGCTGGAGGTGCTGGAGCTGCTGGTCCTGGAGGTGCTCGTACTGGAGGTACTGGAGCTGCCGGAGCTGGTGGTGCTGCTGTTGCTGGAGGTGCTGGAGGTGCTGGAGCTGCTGGAGCTGCTAGAGGTGCTGGAGCTGCTGGAGCAGGTGGTGCTGCAGGTACTGGAGCTGGAGACCCTGGAGCTGGAGGTGCTGCCGCAGGGGGTGTTGGAGCTGTCGGTACTGGTGCTGGAGGCGCTGTGCGGCCGCGACCGTACTTTGTTCCACTGCTTTGCCAGGTTCTTGGTCTCCCATCTTCTACTGACCTTACTCCGCCTCGACTGTGTCCACCGCCAAACCAGTCGCAGCCACAGTTACAGCCAGCCTCCCCACTGCCTGCTCCTTCTCCTTACACTGAGCAGACAGACTCTCTTACAGAGCGTCGTGAGCCTTCGTCTAGCCCTGCCTCGCCTGTTTGCGCTGGTTGCAGTGGTAGTCGTGTTCCGCGTCCGCGTCCTCCTCCTGTCCCCGCCACTCATAGTATGACACTTCGTCCTTCCTCTGTTCCACTGCGAGTTCCCCTGCCGTCTCCTCCTGCGTCCTCTCTTCCTGACAGTCCGGATCCTGAGTCTGACTTAGTTCGTGCTGCCAGTCCTACTCTCACACGTCTTCTAGCCACTGTTGTCACCGACCCTTCGTTTGAGTCCACTGTTGCGTCTGCCCTAGTTGCTGAGCTTGTCGAATTTGCTGCTAACTGTCGTCTCGACTACACCGCTAGTCTTGTTGCTTAGTCTTGTTGCTTAATCTGTCCTCCGTCTGTCGGGGGTGAGTGTGCTCTTGCCACGAACATCCTTGAGGACAGGCAGGAGGACTTTGAGTGTCTTGCAGCTGCTGTACCTCGTCTCGTGTCCATGCTGCTTGCACCTGAGGGAGACCCGGATGCTCCTGACATCCCGACCCCGCGCTCTTACACAGAGGCGATAGAGGGTCCCTACTCCTCTCAGTGGCAGACAACCATGGACGCAGAGATGGCATCCTGGAAGTGCACAGGCACTTACGTCGACGCAGTTCCCCCTCCTGGGGCGAACATAGTCGATGGCATGTGGATTTTTAGGGTGAAGCGGCCGCCGGGTTCTCCGCCTGTCTTCAAGGCTCGTTACGTTGCACGGGGCTTTAGTTAGCAACAGGGAGTTGACTTCTTCCAGACCTTCTCCCCTACCCCGAAGATGACCACTCTTCGGGTGCTGCTGCACGTCGCCGCTCAGCGTGACTACGAGCTTCACTCTCTTGACTTCAGCATAGCTTTCTTACAGGGCACTAGGAGATCTGGCTGCGCCGCCCACCTGGCTTCACTGGGTCGTTTCCTGCAGGCACCCAGTGGAGCCTCCGGCGGCTAGTCTACGGTCTCTGCCAGGCGCCTTGTGAGTGGCACGACACAATGAGGACGACACTTGCGACTCTTGGGTTTGCTCCTTCGACTGCTGACCCGTCGCTGTTTCTGCGCACCGACACTTCGCTGCCGCCATTCTACATCCTCGTGTACGTCGACGACTTGGTTTTTTGCCACTATTGACACTGAGGCACTGACTCTACTGAAGTCGGAGCTGAAGAAGAGACACATGTGCACAGACGTGTGTGAGTTGCGCAGCTATCTTGGCTTGCAGATCACCCGGGACAGAGCACGCCGCACCATCACCCTGACTCAGTCACACCTGGTGCAGCAGGTCCTTCAGCGCTTCAGCTTCACTTGGTCCTCGCCACAGTCCACTCCTCTGCCTACCGGTCACTCGCTCTCAGCTCCACCTTCAGACGAGTCCGTAGAGCCGAGTGGCCTGTATCTAGAGCTTGTGGGCTGCCTCATGTACCTGATGACCTGCACTCGACCTGACCTTGCTTACCCTCTCAGCATCCTTGCACGCTACGTTGCGCCCGGGAGACACCAACCAGAGCACTGGGAAGCCGCTAAGAGGGTGTAACGCTACTTGTGCAGTACGTCGGGCATGGGGCTCGTGCTTGGAGGACGGAGTCGAGTTGTCCTCACTGGCCACGCAGACGCGTCTTGGGTTGACGACTTGGCTACGCAGCGGTCGTCACAGGGTTACACTTTCAGCCTTCCGGTTTTGTTTCTTGGTGGTCTACCCACTCGTCTTCTCTTCTCAATTCCAGTTGTGAGGCTGAGATCTACGCAGGGGCCATGGCTGCACAGGAGTTATGCTAGCTCACCTACCTGCTGACCGACTTAGGAGAGCAGCCTAGTTCTCCTCCAGTTCATACGTAGACAACAAGGCCATGATTGCCTTGTATCAGGAGCATAGACTGGAGCACAGGACGAAGCACATCGCTCTGCGTTACTTCCTTGCTCGAGAGTTGCAGCAGCGTGGTCAGCTTCGTCTTGCTTACATGGCCACTCGGGCCAACACTGCTGATATATTCACCAAGGCACTTCAGCCTCGTGATCATCAGCGTTTCTGTACTGTTTTAGGCCTTGTGCCTACTTTGCCTCACTTGCTCACTTCGTGACTTTGCTTGTACTGTGATCTATATACTTGTACCTGCATGCTTACACTTGTTAGGTTGTGATCACTGTACTGCTTGTTCCCATTTATATAACTCTGCATGTGAACTGGCCTTGTGGCCCTTTGCTTGTCCTCAGAGTGTGTGGTGACTTCGTGATCCACCCTGAGCTTGCTTTGCTTTTCTTGACTGGTCTTGTGACCCCTTGTTCTCCCCCACTTTGCCTATGGGGGTGTGTCAAACTATTATGTTGTGTGTATTGTGTAGGCGTAGTGGGGTAGTCTATATGGTGTACTAATTTGGGTTATACTTGTACCAACTTTCTGCTCAATGCATCCATTCCTGCTCGTTAGTTTCTGACAAGCTGCCAGGTTCTTGTTCTTCCAAGAACAAACTTCTTATAAAATTACTCATTGCATTACAAGTCTGCATCACAATGGCTCCCGAAGGGAAAGCTACTGCAGACTCTCCGGGCCCGCCACCAGCAATAATGAATGCGCCTTCAGCGGTGACTTCTGTCAGCGCCGCTCTTGTTGAGCAGCTTGTCGCTCGCATCAACGCTCTTGAGAGCCATCAAGCCATGAGCATCAATGGGTCAAGCTACGCAAGAGAAGTTGCTGGACTTCCTCTCCCTAAAGAAGACCGTCGCGTCAACTCCGAGAGATCGTTTACCTTTGACAACCATCAAGCTTCAGCTCCTGCACAAGACAGTCAACAACGTGCACAAATAAAAGCAAATGCAACCATGCAAACAAAGTTTGTTCTGACTTCAAAGCTGAAAACTTCAATCCCATTTGACGGCAAGGATTTCAACACGTGGAGTTTCGAATTTGAGCTCCTCGCAACAACTGCGCAGGTCTAGATATACTACGACAGTAGCCTACCTTTTCCGACGGAAGGAACCGTATAGGAGAAGCATCAGTACTACCACGAGTCACTCCAAAACCTCTCCCCCATCGAGGAGTTTGGCATCTGCTCCTACGAATCGGAGTACGCCCCGCGCAAATGTCTTGGGAACACCTGCGCAATTCACACATGGCAACAGATCCGGTTACCATGAGTTGCCTGCTTAGTCAACTGACATCAGTGAAAATGCAACAAGGGGAGAAAGCTGGGCCGTATATCAATCGGTGCCGTAATATGCGCGACCACATCAAGAAGTGCGGCGGAACCATCCGTGATGACATATTCGTCTCAATGCTTCTCTCTGGTCTTGGACCCGATTGGCGTTAGTGCTAGTCATTGCTCCGCGCTCGAGCAACTATTTCCGAGTCCGCCCTCTGTGCCACACTCCTCTCCGAGCAAAAGGAGATCGACCTGTGTAACAAGAAGAACAACAAAAGAGAGAAGTTAGTGTTCTTCTCTGTAGCATCTAAAGGGGAGCATCACGGAAAGAAGGGAACCTTGGGCAAGTATTGCAAGAAACCGAGTCATATCTGCGGAGATAACTCAATCAACGAGAGCTAGACTACGGGCTAGGCACAGGGCTTGAGTGATCTGTACGTTTGTTCCTTAGTCGTTTCCTTGTGTACACACTGCTTAATAGTTAACGAGAGAATTGGCAAGAGTTTCACTAGGAAAAGTTGACAACAATGATTGCAACAACATTGGCAAGCAAGATTACATTAGAGTGAGCGAAGCTGTTGGTCGACCTCCAGCGCAGCACGGTCGATCGGAGTCCAGCACAGCAGAGCTCGCACCACTCCAGCGTTGCAGAGTAGCGGTTTGCCAACGTTGCAAGGTCATGGTGTGCCAATGCTGCAGCAGGTCGGCTGCACAGCGTTGCACCCGCATGACAACAGTGCACCTACTTCGCAGGTGCGCGCAGCTGGTTGGTGCACCACTCCTCGTCATGTGCACAGCGCAGACGCCCGGCAGAGTCCACGCCAGCGACTGCGCCTACCAGCCACGTCGACTTCGGGATACCACTCCGAGTTCGGCCTCGCCACGAACACCTGGGTGACTGTCGCGTGCCTCCGCAGAAACCCGTCGCCCGAGTAACCTGGTCGAACGGGCTACCACCTCGTCGACCAGCACCTCCTTCACGTGCCCGTTGACCACACCCTTGGTCGACCAGTTCCAGGTCGACGACACTCCTGTCAGCCGACCACACCCAGTCGGCCTCCCCGGGTCGGCGTCACCAAGTCGACGCCTCCAATGTCGACCTCGCCAGGTCGACCACCCGAAGTCGACGTCCTCCAAAGTCGGCGCCCTTGCAGTGGCCCCCGTGCAGGTCGACCAGCCCCGTCGACCAGCTTGCCCACTGCTGCAGGTCGGCTGCACCCCTAACACCCGACCACGAAGTCGGCTCCGCCCAAGCGAGGACGGGGCCAACCACAACTCCCATTGACAATACCATAGACCGGTGTTACAAGCGGAAGGCTGCTGACGAAAGGCGCAACAACACTCAACAAGCCTCGGCGCCCTCTCTAGCCCCGGCCGCAACAATGACAATGTCACCACCTTCCATTGCAAGCACCTCCCAGGCTCCTGCACGCTTTTCGTCCAAGGATAAGGCAAAGGGTTGGTTTTGAGCTGCATGGTGCGTCGTCGCAGAGGCATCCGATAGTACGACAACATTGAATACGCCACTATCGCACCCATCACTCCCATCTCGCCAAGCCCAAACAATGACCCCATCAGTCTCTGGTTTGACAGACTGACCACCATCCCACCTGGCTTCGAGTTGCCTCCAAGCACTCCAGAGTCCCCTCCCAGTTATCCCGCACGAAACTACATCGACATCTCGCCGTACTCCGGAGAATTCGACCGCTTCGTAACTCCAAATATTGCCGGCATCGCGCGCCAGAACCGAGAAAACATCAACACTTGGTATCTTGATAGTTGTTGCGGGCAACACATGGTGGGATCACCAACTTTTATTAGCAACTCAAGGCGCATACGGCGACCGTGCGAAATCACCGTCGCCAACAACAATCAACTTAAAGCATGTGACATCGGAGAGATTTACTTTGAGGTTGAAAACACCCGCTTCACTATCCACATCAGAGACGTGCTGGTCGTTCCCGATTTTCAGTATACAACTTACTCTCTTTGGCACAACTCATGCGATGCGGAGTAGATATTAGCAGCAACTGCGAAGACAAAACCTACGAACTGCTTTACAAAAACACTTACACCGGCAAGGCTGTCGACGACAACGGAGTCTTCGTCCAGAACTTCTCAGCTCAGGGCACCATCGGCGACTCCGAACGAACTCTTCTGCTGGAAACGACTCCCACGGAGCCACCGACCTGGTCACACTCCGAGGAGATGGATCGCAAACGACCCGCTTCAGATTGACTCCTGCGCTTGCGCGCCGTTCTGACCGCTTCAAACTCTACTCCCGGTGACACTGGACCTGCAACAATGGAACAAGGAGAAGTTAGAAAGGAGTCAACGACTGCAGAGCAAGCTGACAGTGGAGCATTGGGAGCTACAAGACCGGTCTCACCCAGCTGGACCAATCCCAGCCCCACAGTTGGCGGATGCGGAGTCGTCGAAACACCGGCAGAAGGAACTGCTCCTGGAGGCGACAAGGGAACTTCAACTTCAAGCGGCTGGAACTGGACCAAAGGCCCCCTTTATCCCGAGGCGCCGACACTTTCTCCTATAACTGTGGCAGAAATAGATCCCTACTGGGCTACACGCGGCATAAGCTGGGGTGGACCGCTCCTTTCGAACCAGTACGCCCCTGACACACCAGAGGCACAAGAAGAGTCAGAAGAGATGACCTACGAGTTCGGGGGAGCAGTGGAATTACCTGAACCTACCGAGGAAGCGCTGCTGCCAGAACAAGGACCTCAACTGATCGCGGTCGCCGACGACAAATACCTCTATCATCGCGTTCCGATGGAGGGTATTCCTTCCTCCGAGTGGCCAGAAGCAGCTCGTCTTCCACCTTCACAGCTCCTACTGGTCACCGGTGAACCAGTTCATGCCGCCGATACGGACGACGTCACGGGCATCCCCGTCGCTACTCTGGAGCGAATCTTTGCTTGAGCCTTCGCAGCTGATGTGGACGCCGCCACCGACAAGGGACCTGACACGGAGCAGCGAGATGAAGCAGCGAGAAACAAATATTATCAGAAGACGGTCGGCTACCGCACAGAACTAGAATAATGGCATCAACGTCTCGGACATCCCTCACACGCCACACTCTAGAATTCAATCGCAGCTGGAATCTTCGACTCGGAAGCACTGCTGCTTTCCAGAGGTGGCACCCTCACGGCAAATTCATACGACCCATCGTGCATCGTCTTCCCCATAGCGTCACTCGCTCACAAGCCCTTTCCCGACCTACCTTCTGGCTACGAACGCTACCAACCACTTGAAAATGTATACAGCGACTTCATCGACGCATGCACGCGCTACGTCTGGGCTGTCAACACCAACTACCGCTCACTTGCCTTCGAATACTTCATAGCTTAGATGAAGCGCGTAGAGTGCCAATCAGGACTGAAGTTGAAAAGCTTCCAGACGGACAGAGGAGCGGAGTTTTTTGTTAAAACAGGAGCATAACCCAGGACTAGGAGCCTAGGGTTTAAGTTAGGCAAGGGGGTGTTGAGAGAATAGTCCAAGCAAAAGAGAGGTTCACTAAAGGGCCAAAGGCCCAAGTTATACAAGAAACAAGCAAGGCAAAGGGTGCACCACCAAGCAGGAAACCATATTACTACACTACAGCTAGAGCTACATGCAGTTATACATAAATATATATATTCTGACACACCCCCTAACTACATGCAGGGATAGCCAAGTGCAGAACACCCCTTGAAGTGGTACACCTGAGAAACTGAACGAGAATGAATTGACTAAGGGAAAGTTGGGTACAAATACAAACCCTAGAAAACTGTACCCCATATGTGCTACCCCACTATAGCCTACAGTAGCTATGTCATATAAATCTGACACACCCCCATAGGCAAAGTGGGGGAGAACAAGGGGTCACAAGACCAGTCAAGCAAAGCAAAGCAAGCTCAGGGTGGATCACAAAGTCACCACACATTCCGAGCACAAGTTCAAGGCCACAAGGCCAGTTCACATGCAGGATTACATATATATATAAGGCTAGACAAGCAAGAGGAGGTGTATATATATATGCAACAGTACAAACAAGGTCAAGGGGTGAGCAAGTGAGGCAAGGTAGGCACAAGACCCAGCTGAGTACAGAAGCGCTGATGATCACAAGGCGCAAGTGCCTTGGTGAAGATATCAGCAGTATTGGCCTCAGAGGCCACGTACGCAAGCCGCAGCTGACCACGCTGCTGTAGCTCACGAGCAAGGAAGTAGCGGAGAGCAATGTGCTTCGTTCTGTGCTCCAGTCTCTGCTCTCGACACAAGGCCAGCATGGCCTTGTTGTCTACGTACAGCACTGGAGGAGAACGAGGCGGCTCTCCGAGGTCAGTCAGCAGGTAGGTGAGCCAGCGAAGCTCCTGTGCAGCCATGGCCCCGGCGTAGATCTCAGCCTCACAACTGGAGCCGAGAACAGAAGACGAGCGGGTAGCCCGCCACGAAACAGAGCCGGAACCAAGGCTGAAGGTGTAACCCTGTGACGACCGCTGCGTAGCCTGGTCGTCAGCCCAAGAAGCGTCTGCGTGCCCAGTGAGGACCACTGGACTCTGCCCTCCAAGCACAAGCCCCATGCCCGACGTACTGCACAAGTAGCGCAACACCCTCTTCGCTGCAGCCATGTGCTCCGGTCTGTGTCTCCCAGGAGCAACATAGCGTGCGAGAATGCTAAGAGGGTATGCAAGGTCAGGTCGTGTGCAGGTCATCAGGTACATGAGGCAGCCAACAAGCTCTGGGTACGGGCCACTCGACTCTACGGACTCATCCGAAGGCAGAGCTGAGAGCGAGTGGCGAGTAGGCAGAGGAGTGGCCTGAGGCGAGGAGTACGTGAAGCCGAAGCGCTGAAGGACCTGCTGCACCATGTGTGACTGAGTCAGGGTAATGGTGCGGCGTGCTCTGTCCCGGGTGATCTGCAAGCCAAGGTAGCTGCGCAGTTCACCCAGGTCTGTGCACGTGTGTCTCTTCTGCAGCTCGGACTTCACGTGGGCGAGTCCAGCAGTGTCAGCTGTGGCAAAGACCAAGTCGTCGACGTTTACGAGGATGTAGAACGGCTGCAAAGAAGTGTCGGTGCGCAGAAACAGCGACGGGTCGGCAGTAGAGGGAGCAAACCCAAGAGCCGCAAGTGTAGTCCTCAGTGTGTCGTGCCACTCACGCGGTGCCTGGCGGAGACCGTAGACTGGCCGCCGGAGGCTCCACTGGGTGCCAGGAGGAAAAGATCCAGTGAAGCCAGGTGGGCGACGCAGCCAGATCTCCTCGTGCAGGCTGCCCTGCAAGAAAGCAGTGCTGAAGTCAAGAGAGTGCAGCTCGTAGTCGCGGTGAGCAGCTATGTGCAGCAGTACCCGAAGAGTGGTCATCTTCGGGGTGGGAGAGAAGGTCTGAAAGTAGTCAACTCCCTGCCGCTGACTGAAGCCACGAGCCACGTAGCGCGCCTTGAAGACAGGCGGAGAACCCGGCGGCCGCTTCACCCTGAAAATCCACATGCCACTGACGATGTTCGCCCCAGGCGGGGGAACCTCGTCAACGTAGGTGCCTGTGGACTTCCAGGAAGCCATCTCTGTGTCCATAGCTGCCTGCCACTGAGAGGAGTAGGGACCCTCTATCGCCTCCGCGTAAGAGCGCGGAGTCGGGATGTCAAGTGCATCCGGGTCTCCCTCAGGGGTAAGCAGTACGGACACGAGATGAGGTGAAGCAGCAGCCAAATACTGGAACTCCTCCTGCCTGTCCTCAAGGACGTCCGTGCCAAGGGCACACTCACCCCCGACGGACGGAGGACAGACAGACTCAGACTCATCGACAAGACTAGCAGCGTAGTCTAGACGACAGCGAGCAGCAAAGTCGACGAGCTCAGCAACTAGGGCAGACGCAGCAGTGGACTCAAAGGAAGGGTCAGTGACGACAGTAGCAAGGAGACGCGTGACAGTAGGACTGGCAGCACGAAGAGAGTCCGACTCCGGGTCGGGAAGAGCAGGAAGAGAGGACTCAGGAGGAGAAGGCAAAGGGGCACGCAGAGGAGCAGTGGACGGACGCAGAGACATCCGGTGCGTGCCAGGGACAGGAGGAGGACGCTGACGCGATCCACGACCACTAGTGCGAGCAGGACGGACAGGCGACACAGGGCGAGACGCAGGCTCACGACGCTCAGCAAGACCTCCAGTAGGACCAGTGTAGGGAGAAGGAGCGGGCAGTGGGGAGGCCGGCTGTAACTGTAACTGTGACGGGACAGGCTGTGGACACTCTAAGGGAGGAGGAGGACCAGTAGAAGGCGGGAGACCAAGAACCTGCTGAAGGAGCGGAACGAAGTACGGCCGAGGCCGCGCGGCGACTCCAGACACAGCAGGGACAGCACCAGTACCCCCAGCGGCAGCACCAGCGCCAGCAGCACCTCCAGCTCCAGTACCTCCAGCAGCACCAGTAGCACCCCCAGCAGGACCGCCTCCAGGACCGACAGCAGTAGCCTCAGCGCCAACACCCTCAGCAGCTCCAGCTCCAGTCGTACCCGCAGGCCCAGCAGCTCCAGTACTCCCAGTACGAGCACCTCCGGGACCCGCGGCACCAGCACCCTCAGCAGCCGAAGAACCTCCAGCTCCAGTAGCACGCCTCCAGCGCCGGGCAAACCACTCGCGCAGCTCCTGTGGAGAGAGTGGCTCCCGCCGAGACGAAGCACCCGGAGAACCTCCAGGCTCAGCACCGCCAGACGCCACACGAGCAGGCCCAGCTCCCTCAGGCTCCGCACCCCCAGGCTCAGCACCTCCAGGCGTAGCACCCCCAGGCTCAGCACCCCCAGGCGCAGCACCCCCAGGCTCAGCACCCCCAGGCTCAGCACCCCCAGTAGTAGCACCCCCAGGCTCAGCACCCCCACGCTCAGCACCCCCAGTAGTAGCACCCTCAGGCTCAGCACCCCCAGGCGTAGCACCCACACGCTCAGCACCCCCAGAGTCAGCACCCCCAGGCTCAGCACCCTCAGCAGCACCAGAGTCACCAGTAACCTCGACAGGCTCGACTGCGTCTACCTGGGACACACCTGAAGGGGCAGGACCCTGAGGGGGGAGGGGGTCTACCGGGGGGGGACCTGGCACAAGGAAGAGCGGTGGCGGGGGGAGGGACGGAGTGCGGTAGGGGAAGAGGCGGTAGTAGGGGACCGACTCGTCAAACGTGACGTCCTGGGAGGACAGAACACGGCGAGAGGTGGGGTGGTAGAACTGCCACCCTGGCGCGTCAGGGGGGAAGCCAAGGAAGACGCAAGGAGCAGCACGAGGGGACAGCTTGTCCGCAGACAAGTCGCGGACAAACGCCCGAGATCCCCAGACACGGAACGCAGACGCATCGCCAACCTTCCCCGTCCACAGCAAAGCTGGGGAGGTCTCCGGCATGGAGACCCTGGGGTGAAGGTTGATCTGATGCGCCGCGTACCGAACCGCAAACGGCCACAGAAAATGGGGGGCAGCCGCATGCATCATGGACGTACGGGCGACGTCCATGACCATGCCAATGCGGCGCTCAGCAATCCCATTTTGCTGTGGAGAGTCCGGAAGCGTGAAGGTCTGGCGGATGCCTCGTGCACGACAGTAGGCTCGCAGAAGGCCAGAGGAGAACTCTCCACCTCTGTCAGAGTGCAGACGCAGAACAGGAAAGTCCGAGCCGAAGCTCTGCCTGAGCTGGAGACGAGCTGCGCGGATCCAGTCGATCAACACCTCAGTGACATCACCCTTGCTGCGCAAGGGGAAGACTGTGGTGTAACGCGAGTAGTCGTCAACCACCAGCAGGAAGTAGCGCTCGTGACCCTGTCCACGGACGCGGGCCGGGCCCCACACGTCCATGTGAAGCGTCTGCAGCGGGGCCTCTGTCGGAGGAAACTGGGAGGAGTGAGGGGCAGCCCGCTGCCGCCCCTCGACACAGGGGACGCAGGTAGGGCCAGGCCCCGGAGGAAGGGGAGGGAGGGACCGGGGAAGACCAGAGACAAGGACACGGGAGGCCATGCCTCGGAGACGAAGCAGGGAGGGGTGACCAAGGCGGTGGTGCCAGAGGAGAGTCTCGTGAGACAGGAGGCGACACGAACAGGGGGCAAACTCAGGACCAGACCTGGACGCTGCAGCAAACACCTGACCCGACGCAGCTACCTGACCAGACGCAGTGACTGGAGGAGACGCAGTGGTCAGTGTGTACAGGCTCGACCCCGGCCGACGTGTAAACGTGGCCAGGTGTCGGCCTGTCCGAGCGTCCGTGCAGTGGGTCACCCGCTGACTCGTAGGAGTGAACTGGTGAACCCCCGCATCCTGTAGGTCAGCACCACTCACCAAGTTCGTAGAGAACGAGGGGAGGTAAAGACCAGACAGGGTGCCAGAGGGGGCCGCCGGACACGGGAGGACAGTGGAGAAGTGAGCAAGGACAGGACCCCCAGAGGGGTCTGCCAGAGAGACTGCATCTGGCCGGCCAAGCGGCGTGAGTGTGGTGCGGTCTCGAAAGAAGGAGCGAGAAGCCCCCGAGTCAAGGGTGAAGGTGTGGGAGGCCGAAGCCGACGCAGTACCTGAGAGAGCAGACTCACCAGCACCTGAGGGAGCAGACGCACGAGCACCTAGAGCAGCAGCCTCGCTAGCACCTAGAGCAGCAGCCTCACCAGTACCTAGAGCAGCAGTCTCAATGCCCAGGTCGGGCGGAAAACACCGGTAACAGTCACCCTCATCACTAATAGTCACAGCATACATGGCAGCAAGAATAGCATCAAAGTCAAGGTCAAAGACAGCTACACCCGCCCTAGACAGCTCGCCCCAGCGGGGGATCTCAGTGGCCTCAGGGAACTGGTGACGCCAAGTGTCCGTCAGGCGGCCAAAGCAGCGCTGGGTGGAGTGCGCACCCCCGCACTGCTCACCCGCGCGGTCGCCGGTGCGTAGGACGTAGGTGCACGGACCAGTACCCCCACCCCGCTGGCATGCAGCGTACCACTCACGGAGCTGCTGAGGGGGGGGGATGTCACGAGTGCGCTGCTGCTGCTGCTACTGCTGCTGCTGCTGCTGGCGCTGACCACCACCGGAGCCGACCCTCTGCGCAGCGCCACCCCGACCAGCTCCACCTCCTCCGCCGCCGCCTCCTCCACCGCCGCCACCTCCGCCACCTCCGCTCCCACCGCCACCGCCGCCGCCGCCTCTGCCTCCACTGCCGCCACCGACACCTCCACCCCCGCCACCACTCCCACCACCACCCCCACCCCCTCCACTGCCTCCACCGCCACCTCCGCCACCCCCGCCAGCCCCTCCAGCACCCTTGCCCCCCTTGCCCTTGCCGGTGCGGCGTCTCCCGCTCGGGGCAGACGCAGCGCCGACCGACTCGAAACCAACGAGGTCGGCCGCAGCAGCAGAGGCAACAGAGGGCAAAAGGGGGGAGGGGGAACACCCCTCAAAGACGGGGGTGCGAGGGTCACCACGAGAGGCTCCTACAGCGACTATGCTCTTCTCTGCTGCTAGGAGGGCCTTCTCGAGGAGGTCAACGGTGAGAGTGGTGGGGCAAACTGAGAGGAAGTGGTCCCTGACTACGCGAAGGGAGTCAGGGAGCCGGGTGACTATGTAGTAGAGGGTGATGTACATGGGGGGGGGGTTCTTGGCGCAGAACTCAGCAGGAAGCGCAGCGCGGTAGCGAGTGTCACTAGTGCGGGGGTGCGTAATGAGGTCAGCGACTGTGGGAAAGGCAGCAAGGTCAGGGAAGAGGTACGGTAGCATGAGGCGGCTCAGTGCAGCAGTGGCAGGGGAGGAGTAGCGCGCAACTACAGCGTCGTACAAGGTCTGAGCACTCTTGTACTGGCTAAAGTGCGCACGCTCAGAGGTAGGCAGGTGGCGACGCACAGCAAGACGTGCAGCAGTATCGCGTGTGGCCCACTGTGAGCAAACAGTGGCGTCGGCATCAGCAGCAGGGGCAGGAGAGGCACCAGAGGTGAGGTCAAAGAGGGAGAGACCGTCTGCCCTATCGCACTGTAGGAAAAGCTGCAGGTCATCTACCCAGACGTCAAAGTCAATGGCCCGACCCTCAGCGTCAAAAGCGAGGACACTAGGGGTAGCCATGACAGCAGTAGACTAGCAGTGCGAACAGTAGGGTAAGGGCAGTGCAGTGACAGAGGCGCTGCTCTTACCGGACAGGGCGGCTCGGGCGGCTCGGCGGCTCGGCGGCTCGGCAACTCGGCGGCTCGGGCGGCTCGGGCGGCTCGGCGGTACGGCGGCTCGGCAGCAACTGCGGCTCGGCGACTCAGCGGCTCGGGCGGCTCGGGCGGCTCGGCGGTACGGCGGCTCGGCAGCAACTGCAGCTCGGCGGCTCGGCGACCCGGCGGCTCGGGCGGCTCAGGTGGCGCGGCGGCTCGGGCGGCTCGGGTGGATCGGGCGGCTCGGCAGCAGCTCGGCGGCGCCGGCGGCTCGGTGGTGACGGCGGGGCCGCGTGGGGACGGCGGCGGGGCCGGGTGGAGCGGCGGCGGGGCCGGGTGGAGCGGCGTCGGGGCCGGGTGGAGCGGCGTCGGGGCCAGTAGAGGCGGCGCCGGGGCCGGGAAGGGCAGCTCCGGGGCCGCAGGGGTAGGCGACGGGGCCAGCAGAGGCGGCGCCGAGGCAGGGAAGGGCGGCGCCGGGGCCGCAGGGGTAGGCGACGGGCGGCTAGGAGGGGGGGGTCGCGAGGGCGGCTTGAAGAGGCCGCGAGGGCGGCTAGAAAGGGCCGCGAGGGCGGCGTGAAAGGGCCGCGAGGGCGGCGCGACGCGACGGAGCCGCGAGGGCGGCGCATCGGGGCCGCGAGGGCGGCGCGACGCGGCCGCTAGGGCGGCGCGACGTGAAGGGGCCGCGAGGGCGACGCGACGGGGCCGCAAGCGCGACGCGACGGGGCCGCTAAGGCGGCGCGACAGGGTCGAGAGAGGGGAGCGCGACTCGGGCAGTGTAGAGCGCGCTCCGGGCAGGGAAAAAAAAAGGTGGTGGGCCCTAGGAACAGTTCCCACAGGGGAACCTGCTCGATACCATGAGAAACTGAACGAGAATGAATTGACTAAGGGAAAGTTGGGTACAAATACAAACCCTAGAAAACTGTACCCCATATGTGCTACCCCACTATAGCCTACAGTAGCTATGTCATATAAATCTGACAACACCTTGTAGAGCGCAGCAGAAGGAGAGGGGATGTGAGGAGGAGGAGGAGGAGGGACTATGAGAGGAGAGGAGGTAGGAGGCGGCAGGTGAAGCTGCTGGCACACGGGCGACTGGAGCAACTGGCACACAGGCTACCGGAGCAAGGGCATCCGGACTACTGGAGTAACTGGCTCCGCGGCTAGACGAGCGGCTGGAGCAACTGACCCACGTGCGACTGGAGCAACGGGCTCACGAGCTACCGGAGCAAGGGCATCCGGAATACTGGAGCTGCTGGCTTCATGGCGGCTACCTCCTTTCAACCTCCCCCCATCGTCCCAGACCCCCTTTCCACACCCCCTTCTGCATCCCTAGCGCCACTCCCTCGTCTCCCCCACACCCTCCCCCCCCCACAGCGGCATGTGCGGCAGTGGGAGAGAGAGGAGGAGGGGCCGCAACAGATCACTCACACCCGCCACCCCCATACCCTCCCCCCACTGCTGCACGTGCAGCAGGGAGATGAAGGAGAAGGGGGGGGGGCGGGGGGGGGGAGGGGGGGGGCGGGGTAGGAGCTGCGCGGGCGACGGCAGGGCGCACTGGCGGGCAGAACCCGTCGCGCGTCCAGGGCGCGCAACGGGCAGAAATCGTCGCGCGCCGATGCGCGCCCGGGGCGTGCGACGGGCAGGAAACCGTCGCGTGTTTGGGGCGCGTGACGGGCACGAAATCGCCGCACACCCGAAGCGCGCGACGAGTAGAAAATTGGCGCGCGCACGCGTGCCCGGGGCGCGCGACGGGCAGCAGAATAGCGCATTTAGCGGAAGCTAGCAGTAGGCCCAGGATCGATGTGCTCTGATAGCATGTTAAAACAGGAGCATAACCTATGACTAGGAGCCTAGGGTTTAAGCTACGCAAGGGGGTGTTGAGAGAATAGTCCAAGCAAAAGAGAGGTTCACTAAAGGGTCAAAGGCCCAAGTTATACAAGAAACAAGCAAGGCAAAGGGTGCACCACCAAGCAGGAAACCATATAACTACACTACAGCTTGAGCTACATGCAGTTATACAGAAATATATATATTCTGACATTTTTCTCAACCGAGTTCAAGGAACTCTTCGCCAAGAAGGGGATTGAACAGTTGGTCTACTTGCCCTACGCTCACGAGCAGCAAGGAGTAGCAGAACGGACAAACACGAGCCTCGCCACAAGGATGAGGGCCCTCATGAAGCAGTCGGTCATCTCAACAAGGTTTTGGCCGTTTGCGATGAACCACGCTGTTAGGCTGCACAATTTGCTGTCCTCCCGAAGCCTCGAGAACAACACGTCACTTTACAAGGCTTGGACGGGCAAAAAAGCATACAAGCGTCTGCTTCGGGTGTTCGGCTGTATGGTACAGTACAGGCCACACAAAGCAAGGATCGGAAAATTTGCTGATCGGGCACGCTAGGGCATTCACATCGGGATCGAAAAGGAGTACAAGGCGAGGATTGTGCTGGACTACGCGACACACGAAGTGACGAAATCATGTGACTGCGTCTTCTACGAGAAGCTGACTCTGCCATTGTTCAACGAACACCGCGAAGCTGACAAGGCACCGGAAAAAATTTTCGAGGGGCACCGCAGCTTCGTCACGTCACACGACGAGGCAGACCTGGCGGAAGATGCAGAAGCAATGGACGTCACACAAATTGACTCTGCCCCCAACATCCCCCTTACAAGCCTATTCAAGACTCCCGCATACATACATGTTTCTCAGTTCGATCCTGACAATACAACTCGTGAAGACCACAATTACAACAGCACAGCGCGCCGATCTCCGGATGCCGAGTTACCACCCAGAAACCCTTCGCAGGACACCGTCCGCGCCGGTCATGTCAGCGACGATGACATTGTCGAAGTAACCAGCTACCACGACTACGATCGCCTCGCTTACGAGAAGACCAACGAAATTGGTCTCCGCATCCTCGGTCTCGTCATTGCAGTTCGCCACACCTCACCCAAGGAGCCCGCCACCGTACGCCAAGCTCTCTCTGGGCCCGACAGCGAGAAATGGATTGCAGCCATGGCGGCAGAAGTAGCAGCACTGAAGCGCCGCGGGACTTGGAAGCTCGTTCCCCGATCATCTGCGAAGGGGAGAATGATTCTCAGCGGCAAATGGGTGTTCAAAATTAAAACTCTCGCGGATGGCTCCATCGACAAATACAAGACAAGATGGGTGGTGCGCGGCTTTGAGCAAACTCACCTGGTGAGATAGTGATTTTTACCGTGTATACTTTCGAGATAACGGCGGAATGTACCATAAAAAATCGAATATTGTTACATGGCGGTAATATTTTTATCAGAGAACGTGAAGTAGGAGACGAACCGACACTTGCTGTTACCGAATTCTTATCAATAGTTCGCCTCCAATCTTTGGGCTCTATTTGGCCTGCTCGATTTGGCGAACACTCGACAGTCCTGCATTCGATTCGCGCCCGCCTCGTCAATTCCCCCCAATTCGCCCCATTTTCGCCCCGACCAATCCGCCTTCTCGCTTCTATCAACCTCTGTCGCTTGTCACTTCCCGTGAGCAAGCTAATAACCCTAACTCGCGAATACACATCGCAGGCCACGAGTAACTGGTATTTGCTTTCCATATCGGCGTACTATATTCGACTTCCGTATTTGGCGTACTATGTGCGCTGAGCTGTCATGCTGTGCCGATGACTCCAACTCCCGGTGCGCGAGAGCAGCAGCAACCTCTCCGCTGCAGCGCGCAGATGCCGCGGGATCTCGGTGGCGTCTTCGCGGCGTCCCTGCAGCCTATACGAAATGTATTAGAGAGGATAGAGTGTATTTGTCAAAGCAACAAAATTAGTCAGTTGCTGGCCTGCTCCAGTCAATCAACAACCGTCGACTGTACTGAAGCCGTCACCGGTTGCGCCGAGGGCCTCTCTGCGCGAATACTCACCACTGCTTCAAAGTTCTCGCCAACACCTCATCCTACAGTTCTCGCGTCTCCCCTCGAACATTGAACCGCCGATACGGCAGACAATAGGATGCCTTGCGTTCCGGGCGCTCACGTCGGGCCGCGCGGGGCTGTCGCCGGGGGGTTAAAGCTTCAAAGTAGTAATAGCTGTGTCATCCACACCAGTTGGAGTCCGAAGGGTCCTTCTCGCAGTAGAGACTGCTGACTTCTCTGACTCCACTCGGAGTTGCATTTCTCTACACATCCTTTGGAGGCACTCAACGTTCAAGCTCACCTCCTGTCTCTCGGGAAGAAATATGGCCATCCGCGCGCAAAAAGGGGCTACCCCGTGGGCGGTTCTCGCGAGCAGCGGTGTCGTCGCGCTGCTGGTCACGTGTCTGCTGAGCAGCAGCGTGGCGAAGTTCGCGATCGCGCAACCCGCGCCGGCAGTCTCAGACCGGGCGGTGCAAACGGTCGGGCCGACCGTTGCGCCCGCGGCTAGATCAGGGAAGGATTTCCCGCCGATTGATCCTGACTGGGAGGCGCAGATGCAGTCCATCATCCAGCAGGTGTCCAACCAGACGGTCCTCTCCTCATTTGCCCAGTTTTACTCTAACCACTGTGAGCTCCCAACCGTTTTGAACCTTCCTGTACCCATGTCTCACCAAATCGCTCTCACTCTGACCCAATATCCTCTTGCGCGTGTATCTTGTTCTGATCCTCCCTCTCTTGCACAATCCATTCTCACCTCCCTCCCCATTTACCTCTCCCCTCGTTTATCCTCTCCCTCTCCCCCCTCCCCACTCCCCCTCCCCTCCCTCCCCTTCTTTCCCCCTCCCTCCCAGTTTTTCTCTTTCAGCACGAACAGTTGAATGATAAAAACAAGTCAATCAACTCGCCCCATCCCACCGGCACTACCTCACTCAGTGTCTAGCTGCTCTTATGCCTTCAATCCCTATCATTTTTATCACCTCTCCCCCTCTCCCAACCTTCTCTCTGCCAGTTAAATCTGAACAGCTGTACATCGATCAGAATGCAACCATCCTCATCCCCACCAACGTCGGCTATTGGCGCTTCGAAACCCAATGGGACACCCTCACCCGCAGGCAGAGGCGCCGGTTACTACGTTACCACATTCTCAAGGGGCGTTACACTGCGAGGCAGCTCCTGAATGCTGCTCCGCTCACACTCTTTCCAACTCTGAACCTGAACCTGCCGCTAAACAAGACTCTTAAGCCAAATGAAGTGTATTTCCAGTCAGTTCCGGCGACGAGGTTCGTGTCGCCACTGAGCGTGCCGAATGCAGGGCTGACAGATAATTTCGCTGCGCATGGAGTGACGATGGTCCTCCTGCCGCCCAACCTTAACTGCACCTGGTCTTCCTGCAAAGGCTAAAGCTTTCAGCAGTAGAACCCTCTGGCTTTTTAGTCCTAGAGAGACCATAAGCCAGGGATTGGCAGGATGGATGGAGTGATGCTAGATGGATGTTATAAAGTCAAAAAAGAGGTTCTACATTTTAGAATGTCAATTTTGGAAGAATGCATCTGGGTGTCAAATGTTGTAGCCTTTAGTGATGCGTGTCATATGGGGTACAGCAGTTGAGGTTAAGTTAATGTACCCCAACCCACAATAGTCAATCATCATTCGGTTTCTCACATGAAACCAGGGGGGGCTGGACTGCTAGAAGAGGGAGGGACTGCGGGGAGGCTGGACTGCTAGAGGAGCGAGGGACTGCAGGGGGTGGACTGGCACTGTACAGTAGAGGAACGAGAGACTGCGGGGGGGGGGGGGGGGGGGGGGGGGGGGGGGGGGGGGGGGAGGGGGGGAGGAGTGGAGGAGAAGGGGCGGGGGGTACTGTCAGAATATATTTCTGTATAACTGCATGTAGTTCTAGCTGTAGTGTAGTTCTATTGCTGTCGTGTTAGGTGGAGCAACCTTTGGCTTGATATAACTTGTATCTCTTCTCATAGTGAACACCATTCTCATTTCTCCTTTGGTCAACACCCTCGACCTTCGCCTCGCTGTACTCACGTCCTAGCTAAACCCTAGGCTACTAAGCCTACTGAGTTAAGCACCTATTTCAACATGGTATCAGAGCAGGCTCGTTCCTAGAGCCTTCATTCTTGGGCCCACCATAAGCTTCCCCTAATGCGCCTCCTTGCTGCCCGTCGCGCGCCCCGGGCGCGCGTCGGTTTCTTCCCGTCACGCGCCCGTGGCGTGCGTCGGTTTCCTGCCCGTCTCGCGCCCGTGGCGCGCGTCGGTTTCTGCCCGTCGCATGCCCGTCGCGCGCGTCGGTTTCTGCCCGTCGCGTGCCCGTCAGGCGCGTCGGTTTGCTGCCCCGCGCGCCCTACCTGCCCGAGCGTGCCCCCGCCCACCCGCGCCCTGCCCATCGCGTCGTCGCCTGCCCGAGCGTGCGCCCTACCCGCCCGAGCCCGCCCCACTCGATCGCGCACCTCGCCCCCCTTCCCTTCTCTTCTCTCTCCCTACTGTGTGTGCATCAGTTTGGGGGGGGAGGAGGGGGTGTAAGAGGGAGGTGGCACCAACGGCACCACCCTGCCTCCTCTGTTTCACGGCCGCACCTGCTGCTGTGGGGGGGAGGGCGGAGTGGTGGGAGTGGCGGGAGGAGCTACTGTCGCTCCCGCTCGCCTTCCCCTCTCTCTCTCCCTGCTGCGCGTGCAACAGTGGGGGGGTGGGTTTGGGGTGGCGAGCACCCAGCTGTCGCCCCTCCTCCTCTCTCTCTCACTGCTGCACGTGCCGCTGTGGGGGGGAGGGTAAGGGGGTGGCGGGCTTCTGGCCGCCGTGTGAAGGCTTGAGCAGGGACCACCGTGGGTGGGGAAGGCGTTGGAGGAAGGGTGGGGGGGGGAGGTGTGAGGTTCCAGGGGGCGGTTGACAAGGGGGGTGAGGTTGAGGGGGGTGGCTGAAAGGGGGCGTGGAATTAGCGGGTTAGTAAGAGGGGCTCGCCGCGCTAGGCTCCGCCCACCTCCTCTCCTGCCTCTCTCACCCTCCCCCCTTTGTAAAACGGGGGTTCGTAAGAGGGGTTCGCCGCGTGGCTCCCCCCACCTCCTCTCCTCATCCCTCTCTCCCCCCCCCCCCCCCCCCCACCCCCCCCCCTTTGTAAAACAAGGGTTCGTAAGAGGGGCTCACAGCGTGGCTCCCCCCACCTCCTCTCCTCATTCCTCTCCTCTCCCCTCTCTCTCTCTCTCTAAAACCTTTGGCTTGCTATAACTTGTAACTCTTCTCATAGTGAACACCATTCTCGTTTCTCCTTTGGTCAACACCCTCGACCTTCGCCTCGCTACTCTCGTCCTAGCTCAACCCTAGGCTACTAAGCCTACTAAGTTAAGCACCTATTTTAACAGGTACCTCGATACTTTGTCGGTATCAGATGAAAGCATATTCGATGTCTGAAATATCAGACGAAATATAACACGCGTTCTTATTTTTCAGACGAAATAAAATCCTTTAATTTACCGTATTCTCCCGGACATAACACCCTAGGGTATAGCTAAAAATACAGGGAAAAAATGGGGGGGGCCCTCCTCATAGGAAAAAAATACATAATACCCGGGTCTTTACATATGGCATATTTTAGTGTTTGCTTTTTTTTAATTAGACAACGTGGGTGTTTTGATGGTCGTTTTTGAGAAGAAACGAGGAATGAAATGACTAAGTGAAAGTTGGGTACAAAAGGCAAACCCTAGAAAACTGTACCCCATATGTGCTACCCCACTATAGCCTACAGTAGCTATGTCATATAAATCTGACACACCCCCATAGGCAAAGTGGGGGAGAACAAGGGGTCACAAGACCAGTCAAGCAAAGCAAAACAAGCTCAGGGTGGATCACAAAGTCACCACACATTCCGAGCACAAGTTCAAGGCCACAAGGCCAGTTCACATGCAGGATTGCATATATATATATAAGGCTAGACAAGCAAGAGCAGGTGTATATATATATGCAACAGTACAAACAAGGTCAAGGGGTGAGCAAGTGAGGCAAGGTAGGCACAAGACCAAGCTGAGTACAGAAGCGCTGATGATCACAAGACGCAAGTGCCTTGGTGAAGATATCAGCAGTGTTGGCCTCAGAGGCCACGTACGCAAGCCGCAGCTGACCACGCTGCTGTAGCTCACGAGCAAGGAAGTAGCGGAGAGCAATGTGCTTCGTTCTGTGCTCCAGTCTCTGCTCTCGACACAAGGCCAGCATGGCCTTGTTGTCTACGTACAGCACTGGAGGAGAACGAGGCGGCTCTCCGAGGTCAGTCAGCAGGTAGGTGAGCCAGCGAAGCTCCTGTGCAGCCATGGCCCCGGCGTAGATCTCAGCCTCACAACTGGAGCCGAGAACAGAAGACGAGCGGGTAGCCCGCCACGAAACAGAGCCGGAACCAAGGCTGAAGGTGTAACCCTGTGACGACCGCTGCGTAGCCTGGTCGTCAGCCCAAGAAGCGTCTGCGTGCCCAGTGAGGACCACTGGACTCTGCCCTCCAAGCACAAGCCCCATGCCCGACGTACTGCACAAGTAGCGCAACACCCTCTTCGCTGCAGCCATGTGCTCCGGTCTGTGTCTCCCAGGAGCAACATAGCGTGCAAGAATGCTAAGAGGGTATGCAAGGTCAGGTCGTGTGCAGGTCATCAGGTACATGAGGCAGCCAACAAGCTCTGGGTACGGGCCACTCGACTCTACGGACTCATCCGAAGGCAGAGCTGAGAGCGAGTGGCGAGTAGGCAGAGGAGTGGCCTGAGGCGAGGAGTACGTGAAGCCGAAGCGCTGAAGGACCTGCTGCACCATGTGTGACTGAGTCAGGGTAATGGTGCGGCGTGCTCTGTCCCGGGTGATCTGCAAGCCAAGGTAGCTGCGCAGTTCACCCAGGTCTGTGCACGTGTGTCTCTTCTGCAGCTCGGACTTCACGTGGGCGAATCCAGCAGTGTCAGCTAAGGCGAAGACCAAGTCGTCGACGTACACGAGGATGTAGAACGGCGGCAAAGAAGTGTCGGTGCGCAGAAACAGCGTCGGGTCGGCAGTAGAGGGAGCAAACCCAAGAGCCGCAAGTGTAGTCCTCAGTGTGTCGTGCCACTCACGCGGTGCCTGGCGGAGACCGTAGACTGGCCGTCGGAGGCTCCACTGGGTGCCAGGAGGAAAAGACCCAGTGAAGCCAGGTGGGCGACGCAGCCAGATCTCCTCGTGCAGGCTGCCCTGCAAGAAAGCAGTGCTGAAGTCAAGAGAGTGCAGCTCGTAGTCACGGTGAGCAGCTATGTGCAGCAGTACCCGAAGAGTGGTCATCTTCGGGGTGGGAGAGAAGGTCTGAAAGTAGTCAACTCCCTGCCGCTGACTGAAGCCACGAGCCACGTAACGCGCCTTGAAGACAGGCGGAGAACCCGGCGGCCGCTTCACCCTGAAAATCCACATGCCACTGACGATGTTCGCCCCAGGCGGGGGAACCTCGTCAACGTAGGTGCCTGTGGACTTCCAGGAAGCCATCTCTGCGTCCATAGCTGCCTGCCACTGAGAGGAGTAGGGACCCTCTATCGCCTCCGCGTAAGAGCGCGGAGTCGGGATGTCAAGTGCATCCGGGTCTCCCTCAGGGGTAAGCAGTACGGACACGAGATGAGGTGAAGCAGCAGCCAAACACTGGAACTCCTCCTGCCTGTCCTCAAGGACGTCCGTGCCAAGGGCACACTCACCCCCGACGGACGGAGGACAGACAGACTCAGACTCAGCAACAAGACTAGCAGCGTAGTCTAGACGACAGCGAGCAGCAAAGTCGACGAGCTCAGTAACTAGGGCAGACGCAGCAGTGGACTCAAAGGAAGGGTCAGTGACAACAGTAGCAAGGAGACGCGTGACAGTAGGACTGGCAGCACGAAGAGAGTCCGACTCCGGGTCAGGAAGAGCAGGAAGAGAGGACTCAGGAGGAGAAGGCAAAGGGGCACGCAGAGGAGCAGTGGACGGACGCAGAGACATCCGGTGCGTGCCAGGGACAGGAGGAGGACGCTGACGCGAACCACGACCACTGGTGCGAGCAGCACGGACAGGCGACGCAGGGCGAGACGCAGGCTCACGACGCTCAGCAAGACCTCCAGTAGGACCAGTGTAGGGAGAAGGAGCGGGCAGTGGGGAGGCCGGCTGTAACTGTAACTGTGACGGGACAGGCTGTGGACAGTCTAAGGGAGGAGGAGGACCAGTAGAAGGCGGGAGACCAAGAACCTGCTGAAGGAGCGGAACGAAGTACGGCCGAGGCCGCGCGGCGACTCCAGACACAGCAGGGACAGCACCAGTACCCCCAGCGGCAGCACCAGCGCCAGCAGCACCTCCAGCTCCAGTACCTCCAGCAGCACCAGTAGCACCCCCAGCAGGACCGCCTCCAGAACCGACAGCAGTAGCCTTAGCGCCAACACCCTCAGCAGCTCCAGCTCCAGTCGTACCCGCAGGCCCAGCAGCTCCAGTACTCCCAGTACGAGCACCTCCGGGACCCGCGGCACCAGCACCCTCAGCAGCCGAAGAACCTCCAGCTCCAGCAGCACGCCTCCAGCGCCGGGCAAACCACTCGCGCAGCTCCTGTGGAGAGAGTGGCTCCCGCCGAGACGAAGCACCCGGAGAACCTCCAGGCTCAGCACCCCTAGGCTCAGCACCCCCAGGCGTAGCACCCCCAGGCTCAGCACCCCCAGGCTCAGCACCCCCAGTAGTAGCACCCCCAGGCTCAGCACCCCCACGCTCAGCACCCCCAGTAGTAGCACCCTCAGGCTCAGCACCCCCAGGCGGAGCACCCACACGCTCAGCACCCCCAGAGTCAGCACCCCCAGGCTCAGCACCCTCAGCAGCACCAGAGTCACCAGTAACCTCGACAGGCTCGACTGCGTCTACCTGGGACACACCTGAAGGGGCAGGACCCTGAGGGGGGAGGGGGTCTACCGGGGGGGGACCTGGCACAAGGAAGAGCGGTGGCGGGGGGAGGGACGGAGTGCGGTAGGGGAAGAGGCGGTAGTAGGGGACCGACTCGTCAAACGTGACGTCCTGGGAGGACAGAACACGACGAGAGGTGGGGTGGTAGAACTGCCACCCTGGCGCGTCAGGGGGGAAGCCAAGGAAGACGCAAGGAGCAGCACGAGGGGACAGCTTGTCCGCAGACAAGTCGCGGACAAACGCCCGAGATCCCCAGACACGGAACGCAGACGCATCGCCAACCTTCCCCGTCCACAGCAAAGCTGGGGAGGTCTCCGGCATGGAGACCCTGGGGTGAAGGTTGATCTGATGCGCCGCGTACCGAACCGCAAACGGCCACAGAAAATGGGGGGCAGCCGCATGCATCATGGACGTACGAGCGACGTCCATGACCATGCCAATGCGGCGCTCAGCAATCCCATTTTGCTGTGGAGAGTCCGGAAGCGTGAAGGTCTGGCGGATGCCTCGTGCACGACAGTAGGCTCGCAGAAGGCCAGAGGAGAACTCTCCACCTCTGTCAGAGTGCAGACGCAGAACAGGAAAGTCCGAGCCGAAGCTCTGCCTGAGCTGGAGACGAGCTGCGCGGATCCAGTCGATCAACACCTCAGTGACATCACCCTTGCTGCGCAAGGGGAAGACTGTGGTGTAACGCGAGTAGTCGTCAACCACCAGCAGGAAGTAGCGCTCGTGACCCTGTCCACGGACGCGGGCCGGGCCCCACACGTCCATGTGAAGCGTCTGCAGCGGGGCCTCTGTCGGAGGAAACTGGGAGGAGTGAGGGGCAGCCCGCTGCCGCCCCTCGACACAGGGGACGCAGGTAGGGCCAGGCCCCGGAGGAAGGGGAGGGAGGGACCGGGGAAGACCAGAGACAAGGACACGGGAGGCCATGCCTCGGAGACGAAGCAGGGAGGGGTGACCAAGGCGGTGGTGCGAGAGGAGAGTCTCGTGAGACAGGAGGCGACACGAACAGGGGGCAGACTCAGGACCAGACCTGGACGCTGCAGCAAACACCTGACCCGACGCAGCTACCTGACCAGACGCAGTGACTGGAGGAGACGCAGTGGTCAGGGTGTACAGGCTCGACCCCGGCCGACGGGTAAACGTGGCCAGGTGTCGGCCAGTCCGAGCGTTCGTGCAGTGGGTCACCCGCTGACTCGCAGGAGTGAACTGGTGAACCCCCGCATCCTGTAGGTCAGCACCACTCACCAAGTTCGTAGAGAACGAGGGGAGGTAAAGACCAGACAGGGTGCCAGAGGGGGCCGCCGGACACGGGAGGACAGTGGAGAAGTGAGCAAGGACAGGACCCCCAGAGGGGTCTGCCAGAGAGACTGCAACTGGCCGGCCAAGCGGCGTGAGTGTGGTGCGGTCTCGAAAGAAGGAGCGAGAAGCCCCCGAGTCAAGGGTGAAGGTGTGGGAGGCCGAAGCCGACGCAGAACCTGAGAGAGCAGACTCACCAGCACCTGAGGGAGCAGACGCACCTAGAGCAGCAGCCTCGCTAGCACCTAGAGCAGCAGCCTCACCAGTACCTAGAGCAGCAGTCTCAATGCCCGGGTCGGGCGGAAAACACCGGTAACAGTCACCCTCATCACTAATAGTCACAGTATACATGGCAGCAAGAATAGCATCAAAGTCAAGGTCAAAGACAGCTACACCCGCCCTAGACAGCTCACCCCAGCGGGGGATCTCAGTGGCCTCAGGGAACTGGCGATGCCAAGCGTCCGTCAGGCGGCCAAAGCAGCGCTGGGTGGAGTGCGGACCCCCGCACGGCTCACCCGCGCGGTCGCCGGTGCGTAGGACGTAGGTGCACGGACCAGTACCCCCACCCCGCTGGCGTGCAGCGTACCACTCACGGAGCTGCTGAGGGGGGGGGATGTCACGAGTGCGCTGCTGCTGCTGCTGCTGCTGCTGCTGCTGGCGCTGACCACCACCGGAGCCGACCCTCTGCGCAGCGCCACCCCGACCAGCTCCACCTCCTCCGCCGCCGCCTCCTCCACCGCCGCCACCTCCGCTCCCACCGCCACCGCCGCCGCCGCCTCCGCCTCCACTGCCGCCACCGACACTCCCACCCCCGCCACCACCCCCACCGCCACCCCCACCCCCTCCACCGCCTTTACCGCCGCCTCCACCGCCCCCGCTAGCTCCTCCAGTGCCCCTGCCCCCCTTGCCCTTGCCCCTGGCCACTGGAGCAGCCGCCCTTGGAGCAGCCGCCCCTGGCCACTGGAGCAGCCGCCACTGCAGGAGCCGCCCCTGGCCCCTGGAGCAGCCGCCCCTGGAGCAGCCGCCCCTGCAGCAGCCGCCCCTGGCCCCTGGAGCAGCCGCCCCTGCAGCAGCCGCCCCTGGCCACTGGAGCAGCCGCCCCTGGCCACTGGAGCAGCCGCCACTGCAGGAGCCGCCCCTGGCCCCTAGAGCAGCCGCCCCTGGAGCAGCCGCTGTGGCGGCCCCGCAGTCGCCTCCGTCGTGCGCCTGCCCTTCCCACCACTGGTGAGCACTGCCCTGCCCGTGCTGCTACTGCTGTTACTGCTGCTGCTACTGCTTCTACTGCTGCTCCTGGCGTGGCCAGATGCAGCTCCAGGGCCGTCCGCGTGTGTCCCTCACGCCCCAGCAGCTTCGTGAGTGGTACGCCAGCTGGGGTTGTTGGGGTGGCAGTAATGGGAGTCGTCCTGGAGTGGGTAGTTCGGGAGTTTCTTGTAGTGGCCCGGTGCAGCAGCAGCGTCGTCTGCGCGAGGCTCTTTCGCCCCAGCAGCTTCGTGAGTGGTACGCTCAGAGTAGAGGGTCACTGAGTACTGCTCGCTGCCCGTACGTCATTCGCACAGGTGTCCGGACTGGTCAGCCTTGCGGGACACGTGGTCACACAGAGTCCCACTGCTTCGCCCGTCTGGGCGACGCGTGGCGTACAGAGTTTGGCGACGCCGCTGAGCTCCCCTCCTGGCTAGAGCTGGTTAGACAGACGGTAGATATATTTGCTCTTGACTATGATGCTATTCTCACTGCAATGTATGCATTGTCTACTAGTGCCGAGGGAGCCTGTCACCTGTGTGTGCCGCCTGACCCCGGTATCCAGTCTGCTGCTCCAGGTGCCGGTGAGGCTGCCGCTCTAGGTGCCAGTACCTCTGCTGCCCCAGGTCCTGGTGAGGCTGCTGCTCTAGGTGCTGGTGAGGCTGCTGCTCTAGGTGCTCGTGAGTCTGCGCCCTCTGGTACTGCGTCTACTGAGGCACTGCACACCTTCACACTGGACTCAGGTGCTTCCCGCTGTTTCTTTCGTGACCGCACTGCCCTTGAGCAGCTTGCTCGGCCGGTTGCAGTCTCCCTCGCTGACCCCTCTGGGGGTCCGGTCATTGCGACCTCCTCTACTGTTCTCCCTTGTCCTGCGGTCCCGTTGGGCACACTGTCAGGTCTCTACCTCCCCTCGTTCTCTACGAACTTGGTGGCGGGTAGTGCACTCCAGGACGGGGGTGTCCACCAGTTCACCCCTGCCTACGAACGCGTGACACACTGCACGTGTGCTCGGACGGGTCGCCACCTGGCTACCTTCACTCAGCAGCCGGGGTCGGACCTGTACACATTGACCACTGAGTCCCCTCAGGTAGCTGCGTCTGCGTCTGCGTCTGGTCAGCTGTCGGCCCCCTGCTCGTGTCGCTCCCTGGCGCACGAGACCGTCCTCTGGCACCACCGCTTTGTCACCCGTCAGTGCAGCGCCTTCGTGGCATGCACAAACGGTACCTTGTCTCTGGTCTTCCCAGGGTTCTCCCTCCCCTCCCACCCTCGCCTGCTCCTCCTTGTCTTCCCTGTGTCGAGGGGCGGCAGCGCGCCGCTCCTCACTCCTCCTCGTTTCCCCCGACGACTGCTCCCCTGCAGACGCTCCACATGGACGTGTGGGGCCCAGCCCGCGTTCGTGGACAGGGTCACGAGAGGTACTTCTTGATAGTTGTTGACGACTACTCGCGCTACACCACGGTCTTCCCCTTGCGCATCAAGGGTGAAGTCCCTGATGTTTTGATCCCTTGGATCCGCGCTGCCCGTCTCCAGCTCAGCGAGAGGTTCCACTCGGACTTTCCTGTCCTGCGTCTGCACTCTGACAGAGGTGGGGAGTTTTCCTCCGACCTCTTGAGGGCCTACTGTTAGGGGCAGGGCATTGAGCAGTCGTTCACGCTTCCGGCCTCTCCACAGCAGAATGGGGTTGCTGAGCACCGCATTGGCCTGGTCATGGAGGTCGCTCGTACCTCCTTGATCCATGCGGCTGCCCCCCACTTTCTGTGGCCGTTTGGGGTCCGATACGCTGCGCATCAGCTCAACCTCTGGCCCCGTGTCTCCGTTCCGGAGACTTCGCCGACACTGCGTTGGACGGGAGAGGTTGGCGATGCGTCTCGTTTCCGGGTCTGGGGATCTCGAGCTTTTGTTCGCGATACCTCCGCAGACAAGCTCTCCTCCCGCGCTGTTCCTTGTGTCTTCCTTGGCTTTGTCCCGGACGCGTCTGGTTGGCAGTTTTACCACGCCACCTCGCGCCGTGTCCTGCCTTCTCAGGACGTCACGTTCGACGAGTCGGTCCCCTACTACCGCCTCTTCCCCTACCGCACTGCCCCGCTCCCCCCCCCGCCTCTCTTCCTCGCACCAGGTGCTGCTGTGGTAGACCCCCTCCCCCCTCAGGGTGCCGCTCCCTCAGGTGTGTCCCAGGTAGACCCGGTTGAGCCTGTCGAGGTAGCTGTCGACTCTCGTCCTGCTAGGGGTGCGGAGCCTGGGGGTGCAGAGCCTGGGGGTGCTGAGCCTGAGGTTGCTAAGTCTGGGGGTGCTGAACCTGCGGGTACGGAGCCTGGGGGTGCTGAGCCTGAGGGTGCTGAGCCTGAGAGTGCTACGTCTGAGGGTACTGAGCCTGGGGGTGCTGCGACTGACCGTGCGGCGCCTGGAGGCGCTCCCTCTTCACAGCAGCTGCGTGAGTGGTACTCGCGGTACTGCAGCCTTAGGAGGGGCGCTTCTGGGGCTAGGGGTGCTGCCGGAGCTGGTGTTCGTGGTTCCCCGCCTAGGCGGGAGCCGCCCTCTCCCCAGCGGCTCCGAGAGTGGTACGCTCGGCGCTGCAGTCTCCGGAGTGGCGCTGCTGGTGCTTTGGACCCTGGAGTTGGAGCTGCTGCTGGTGCTGAGGACCCTGGAGTTGGAGCTGCTGCTGGTGCTGAGGACCCTGGAGCTGGAGCCGCTGCTGGTGCTGCGGACCCTGGAGCTGGTGCTGCTGGCGCAGGAGCTGCTGGTGTTGCTGCTGGAGGTGCTGCTGGTGCTGGAGCTGCTGGAGACGCTGCTGGTGCTGGAGGTGCTGGAGGTGCTGGTGCTGCTGGCGCAGGAGCTGCTGGTGGTGCTGCTGGAGGTGCTGCTGGTGCTGGAGGTGCTGCTGGTGCTGCTGGAGGTACTGCTGGAGCTGCTGGAGGTGCTGCTGGTGCTGGAGCTACTGGAGGTACTGCTGGTGCTGGAGCTGCTGGAGCCGCTGGTTTTGGAGGTGCTCGTGCTGGAGGTCCTGGAGCTGCTGGAGTTGTTGGTGGTGCTGCGGGAGTTGTAGTTGGAGACCCTGGGGCTGAGGGTACTGGTGCTGTCTCTGCTGGTTCAGGAGGTGCTGAGCGGCCGCGGCCGTACTACGTTCCGCCCCTTCAGCAGGTTCTTGGCCTCCCGCCGTCTCCTGGTCCTACTCCTCCCCTACTGAGTTCACCGCCTGTCCACTCGCAGTCACAGTTACAGCCAGCCTCTCCACTGCCTGGTCCTTCTCCTTACGCTGCGCCGACGGGAGGTTTTACGGAGCGTCGTGAGCCTGAGTCTCGTCCTCCGTCGCCTGAGTCTCGTCCAGAGTCGTCTGAGTCGCGTCCAGAGTCGCCTGTCCGCACTGTCCGCGCTGGTCGTCGTGCTCCGCGTCAGCGTCCTCCTCCTGTCCTTGGCACTCACTATATGACCCTGCGTCCTTCCACTGCTCCACAACGTGTCCCTCTGCCGTCTCCTCCAGCGTCCTCTCTTCCTGCTCTTGCTGACCCGGAGTCTGACTCCCTTCGTGCTGCCAGTCCTACTGTCACGCGTCTCCTCGCCACTGTTGTCACTGACCCTTCCTTTGAGTCCTCTGCTGCGTCTGCTCTAGTCGCTGAGCTTGTTGACTTTGCTGCCGCCTGTCGTCTACACTACGCCGCTAGCCTTGTTGCTGAGTCTGAGTCTGTCTGTCCTCCGTCCGTCGGGGGTGAGTGTGCTCTTGGCACGGACGTCCTTGAGGACAGACAGGAGGAGTTTGAGTGCTTTGCGCTGCTTTACCTCATCTCGTGTCCATGCTGATTGCCCCTGAGGGAGACCCGGATGCACCAGACATCCCGACACCACGCTCTTACGCAGAGGCGATGGAGGGTCCCTACTCCTCTCAGTGGCAGACAGCTATGGACGCAGAGATGGCTTCCTGGTCCACAGGCACCTACGTAGACAAGGTTCCCCCACCTGGGGCGAACATCGTCAGTGGCATGTGGATTTTCAGGGTGAAGCGGCCGCCGGGTTCTCCGCCTGTCTTCAAGGCGCGTTACGTTGCTCGAGGCTTCAGTCAGCGAGAGGGAGTTGACTTCTTCCAGACCTTCTCCCCGACCCCGAAGATGACCACTCTTCGGGTTCTGCTGCACGTCGCCGCTCAGCGTGACTACGAGCTCCACTCTCTTGACTTCAGCACTGCGTTCCTACAGGGCAGCCTGCACGAGGAGATCTGGCTGCGCCGCCCACCTGGCTTCACTGGGTCGTTCCCTCCTGGTACCCAATGGAGCCTCCGGCGGCCAGTCTACGGTCTCCGCCAGGCACCCCGTGAGTGGCACGACACACTGAGGACTACTCTTGCTGCTCTTGGGTTTGCTCCTTCTACTGCTGACCCGTCGCTGTTTCTACGCACCGACACCACTTTGCCGCCGTTCTACGTTCTCGTGTACGTAGACGACTTGGTCTTTGCTACTGCTGACGCTGAGGCACTCGCCCACGTGAAGTCGGAGCTGCAGAAGAGACACACGTGCACAGACCTGGGTGAGCTGACAAGCTATCTTGGCTTGCGGATCACCCGGGACAGAGCACAGCGCACCATCACCTTGACTCAGTCACACATGGTGCAGCAGGTCCTTCAGCACTTCCGCTTCACGTAATCCTCGCCTCAGGCCACTCCTCTGCCTACCGGTCACTCGCTCTCAGCTCTGCCTTCGGATGAGTCCGTAGAGCCGAGTGGCCCGTATCCAGAGCTTGTGGGCTGCCTTATGTACCTGATGACCTGCATTCGACCTGACCTTGCATACCCTCTTTGCGTCCTAGCACGCTATGTCGCTCCTGGCCGTCACCGGAAGGAGCACATGGATGCAGCTAAGAGGGTGTTGCGCTACTTGTGCAGTACGTCGGGCATGGGGCTTGTGCTTGGAGGACGGGCTCGAGTTGTTCTCACTGGGCACTCAGACGCTTCTTGGGCTGACGACCAGGCTACGCAGCGGTCGTCTCAGGGTTACACCTTCAGCCTTGGCTCTGGTTCAGTTTCTTGGCGTTCTACACGCTCGTCTTCAGTTCTCAGCTCCAGTTGTGAGGCTGAGATCTACGCCACAGCCATGGCTGCACAGGAGTTACGCTGGCTCACCTACCTGCTGACCGACTTGGGAGAGCGGCCTCGTTCTCCTCCAGTGCTGTACGTCGACAACAAGGCCGCTATTGCCTTGTGTCAGGAGCACAGACTGGAGCACAGAACGAAGCACATCGCTCTGCGCTACTTCCTTGCTCGAGAGCTGCAGCAGCGTGGTCAGCTTTGTCTTGCTTACGTGGCCACTCGGGCCAACACTGCTGATGTGTTCACCAAGGCGCTTCAGCCTTGTGATCATCAGCGTTTCTGTACTGTTCTAGGCCTTGTGCCTACTGTGCCTCACTTGCTCACTTCTTGACTCTGCTTGTACTGTGATCTCTATATATATACCTGCATGCTTACACTTGCTAGGTTGTGATCACTGTACCTCTTGTTATATTATCAAACTGCATGTGAACTGGTCTTGTGACCGCTTGCTTTTGCTCGGAATTTGTGTGGTATCTTTGAGATCCACCCTGAGCTTGTTTTGCTTTGTTTTGCTTTGACTGGTCTTGTGACCATCTGGTTGTCTCCCACTTAGCCTATGGGGGTGTGTCAAACATTGTATAGGTTTATATTCTGTAGGCTATAGTGGGTTTAGCCTTAGGGGGTACAACATTCTAGGGTTTCCTACTTGTACTCCCAATCTTGTTAGTTCAATCACTCTTGTTCATTCTGATAGGGGCCAGGTGCCCCCAGCTGACGCCACTCGCGTTCTTTGTCTTGCGCTTCTGCGTGCGCCCCCATTCACTGTAGACCTTCACATGGCGAATGAAGCACGCCATAATTTTCCTGACCACCCTCTTGTATTGAAACCTTTCTTGTCTGAAGACCGCCCCGCACCTTTCCAACCACAGCTGGTGGAATGTGATCGCCACCAGCGGTAGCTCTGGGAAGCTAGACCTCGTACTGTAGTCCCTGAACAAAAATTCCCCAACGCTCCTTACTTCCTCCCTGCTGCCCAAAACTTGCAGCGCCTTCTGCAGCTTCCTTACAACTCCTTCCACCTCCGGACACGTCAGCAAGCAGTGATCCACTGTTTCTTCCACTGCACAGTGCGGACAGCGCGCCAAAACCCCCCAAAAAAAAAGACAGGCGCCCACTTGCAGGTTCCTGCTGTGCAGGCGGAGCAGGACCTCCCTTGCCCTGGCTGGAACCACCATCGAGTCACGAGTGGCAATGATCAGTTCCCACTTGATCTCCTTCCCGTACTCCTCCTCCCAGCCGATCTGCTGCTTCGGTTTCTCGGCAGGCACTCCGATAGCCTTCCGTAGGGTTTTCAGCGTCACCAGCATCCCTCCTTTACAGAGAGACGACTCCCGCAGTCTGGTAAGGTGATGCCCGAGCTGTCCCAGCACCCTCCCATCTACCTCCTTCATTGGTGTGCCCCACGACGCACTCATGGTGAACGGGCTGGCGCAAGGTGCTGAAGTGACCAGACCCTGTATAACCTCTACTCTTATCATGACAAGCCCCCCCCCCCCTTCCGTCCGAAGAATTCTCCAGTAGTTCTTCTCTTTCGCCTTGTCGACTCCTGTCCGCACCAGGGAGGTTGCTGTTAACACCTCCTCGGCTGACCTCGGGCGGAGCAGCATAGATTTCCATTCCTCAGGTGCCGCGTGGTAAGCTTTCAGGGCCCACCTCACTGGGATTTCCCCCCCCCATCTCTCTGCTGAGTCTATCCATGTCCTTAATGCTGACCGTTTCGTCAGGCTGTGTGATAAGCAGGTCCCCCATCTTCAGGCCCTATAGGCATTCCGACCCCCTCTGCGCACCAAAAGGGCTCCTCCTTCTAAAAGGGATTCGGTTGTTGAACCAGAGATGCTCCTGTTCAGCTTCCCATCTGGATTGCGGCTCTCCGAAGAGCGGGAGCTTCCTCTTCCAAAGAACCTGCAGTGCCGCCATCCACCTTTCTCCGCCGACCTTCCACTGCCTGGCGACATCTTTGTGTGCCCACAGCGTGGCCCAGCCCAGCGGCATGGACGCCGCCTGTTCCATCATCCAGCGTTTGATGTCGTTCGTGTCCGCAATCGCCTTGCTTAAAGCCTGAAGCGCCATACTGTCGATGCGATCCCTCGGATTGATCACACCTAACCCCCCTTCTCTCCTCCGTCTGCATGTCAGGTCGTAGCTCCAGAGGACAAAACGCCGGTCGAGCGTTGCCTTCCCTCCGGAGACAAAGTTATGACAAAGCCTCCTGACCCTCGTCCAGAAGTCGATTGGTGGTGGATAGACCTGCGCTTGACTGGGAAAGTAGTGACTACACCTAGGTCGTGGAGGTGACTGACACCCACCAGGTTCCTGGAGAACGAGGGGGTGTAGTAACATGTGAGGAACCCAGAGAGAGCCGCCGGACACGGGAGAGTGGTGGTGCTGCGGGAAACTACAGGTCCCACAGAGGGGTCAGCCAAGGCGACAATGACTGGAGTGCGCAGTGGTGTGAGGTCAGTACAGTCGCGAAAGAAACAGCCGGATGCTCCAGAGTCTAGGGTGAAGGAAAGCTGTGCAGTCTGTGAGGTCGCACCCGAACCAGCTACAAAGGCTGGTGCTAGACTAGTGGTAGCTGCAGCTCCTACACAAAGACCCTCGCCTGGACTGGAAACAACACATGCACCAAGACTGGAAACACAGGTCTCTACTCGTGCAGCTGGGTACGGTCCTAGACCAGGTAGGTGAGACTCAATTGGTGCAGCAGTGCGCTAGCGAAGTCGCGAGGGCCAGTGCGGTGTAATAGCGTGAGTGGCAGCTGGACGCAGAGTGGTCAGGACTCCAGCAGGTAGTGCCAGCACCAGGGCCTGTCAGGGCCCGGTACCCGCAAGGGCCGACGTCTCGCCCACTACTAGCTGAGCCACTACTGGGGGCTCCACACTTTGGACCCGCAGGTCCCCACTGCCGGGAGTGTTGCGGCTGGCCCTGCTGCTGTAGAACTCTAGTACACGCCATGTGAATAGCTAGAATCGGGGGGGGGGGAGATGCGCTGGCGGTAGCCTAAGCTGCTGCTGGTGCGCTGGGGGCAGCCTAAGCTGCTGCTAGTTCTGCTGGGGGCAGCCTAAGCTGCTGCTGGTTCTTCTGGGGCAGCCTAAGCTGCTGCTGGACAGGTGGGGCTGCTGGAAAGGTGGGGCTGCTGGACTGGTGGGGCTGCTGGACTGGTGGGGCTGCTGGACAGGTAGGGCTGCTGGACAGGTGGGGCTGCTGGATAGGTGGGGCTGCTGGACAGGTGGGGCTGCTGGACAGGTGGGGCTGCTGGACAGGTGGGGCTGCTGGAAACGTGGGGCTGCTGGACAGGTGGGGTTGCTGGACAGGTGGGGCTGCTGGACAGGTGGGGCTACTGGTGCATTTCTAGCAACTGCTGCCACTGCTAGCACGGTTCTAGCGGCTGCTGGCACGGCTAGCACGTTTCTAGCGGCTCCTGGCACTGATGGCACGGTTTTAGCATATGTGGGGCGGCGGGTTCAGGTCTGGGGCGGCTGTTACCAGGTGGGGCGGTTAAAACAGCGGGCTTCAGTTCCTGGGGCGGCCGATTTTTGGTGTGGCGGCGGTTTTCTGCTCGTGGGGCGACAGATTGCGGGTGAGGCGACGGCTAACAGACCGGGCGGCGAGTAAGGCAGCGGGTGGGGCCGCGTCTAACGGGTGGGGCGGCGGTCACGACGGTGGGGAACGGGTGGGGCGACGGGTCGCTCGTGCGCGCGGCTGTTGTTGTGCGTGCGTGCGACTAACGACGGGGCCGCGGAGCCCGCTAACGAAGGGGCCTCGGGGCCCACGGTCGAAAGGCCGCGGGGCACGCTAACGAAGGGCCGCGGGGCCCGCTAACGAAAGGCCGCGGGGCCCGGTAACTAATTGCCGCGACGGGGGTGGGGGTCTACGGGTGACAGGAAAAAATAATAGGAAAAACTGGCCGCGATCGACGGGGGGAAACGAGCGACGGGCGACGGGGGGGGGGGGGGGGGGGGGGGTCTACGGGCGACGGGGTCCTAAGGTAAGCGCGCTTCGGGCGGTCTAGGACGGGACGCGACTAGGTGGGCCCATAACTTAGTCGAGTGATTTTTCCTAAGGGGAAAATCTCGCTAGGGTTAACCTAGCTCTATACCATGTCACAATGTAAAATTGACTAAAACAGAAAATACAAACAAGGTATATGCAAATCCTAACCCTAGTTCAAGTACAAAATAACACAAGGGAGAACACCTAGACTAGAACTACACAAACTATAGAATTACAGTTTGACAGCTACTCCCACCACTGTCTCTCTTGGTCGCCTGTTCCTCCCCTTCCTGTTTCCTGACCTCGCCTCGTTTGAGCGCTCTGCTGACTTGATCGCTCACCTGCGTTCACTGGATTCTATCTATCGCACTGCCTGCACTGACGCACAGCTCCCGCCCCCCATGGCGATTACTCTCTATCTCATCGCCACTAGCCTCCCTGACCACCTTGCCTTGGTTTGTGACGCGCTTCTTCTGAAGGACTCTAGTGAGTATACCCTCAAGGACGTCGAGAGCAACCTCCGCTTGGTAGCCTCCTCTGGCGCTGTGCCTCCCCCACTGTTCCACGGGTGCACTGTCCCTCAACTGCCCGCCTTTACTGCCTCCCTCGCCACTTCTGCTACTGACGTGACGGTAGCTGTTGTTACGACTTCTGCGCGGTCTAGAGCTCGGAGTGGCAGGAGGGGCGGCCAGGGTGCGGGCGGCAGCGGAGGCGGCGGAGGTGGCATTGCGGGTGGCGGTGGCGGGAGTGCAGGAGTTGGTGGAGAGCCTGGTGCCGCGTAGTGACTCCCCTACTGCGGCTGGTGGAGGTGCCGCTCGGGTTAGTCGGGCACCTGCGAGACTGCCAGCTACAGGTGCTGGAGTGGCGGCTTGGTACCTGACTCAGCGACAGCAGCAGCAGCAGCCACTCCTCTCGCAGCGGCCACAGCAGCAGCAGGGGCAGTAGCAGGTTCCGGGGCAGGGGTCAGGACCTCGTCAGCTATCGCGTGGTGACGCCCACCCTTTCTGCCCCTATATCGTCCAGACATGTACTCGCAGCGGCTTCCGCTAAGACCGCCGCCACCCACCAGGTCAGTGCTTCGCTCAGCTCACTGACACTCTTCGCGCGGCCTATGGCGTCGACGGCCCTGCCCCTGACTGGCTTCCTTTTGTTCACTCGCACAGTGCCGCTCTGTGGGCCATGTCTGCTTCTCAGTTACTTGATCTCTTAAGAACTTCTCATGCTATGTATGCTGTTGTTAACTCTAGTGCTTCTGACTCTGTTTACTCACGTGTTTTTAGCTTAGGTGCTAGTGTTGATCCAGTGCTAGTTGCTAGTGTAGGTACTTGCTTAGGTACTAGTCCAGGTGTTGCTCCGAAGGACGCTTCGCTGTCTTTCACCCTGGACTCCAGCGCTTCGCACTGTTTCTTCCGCGACCACACGACTCGTACTCCGCTTCCTGCGCCGGTCGTAGCACTGGCTGATCCCACTTCGGGACCAGTCACTGCTCGTTACACTACTACGCTCCCGTGCCCAGCAGTTCCCTCGGGTTTCTTGACAGGCTTCCACGTCCCCTCGTTCTCCAGGAACTTGGTGGGTGTGAGGCTGCTCGTGAATAGTCACGTGGGTGTGTGGATTGAGCCTTCTGGCGAGACTGCGGTTTGTGTCGACGGGGACACGTACACGCCTCTAGCCACCTTTACCGCTAAGCCGGGCTCTCGTCTCTATACACACATTGGCCCCCGAGGGCAGCAGCAGCAGCTGCAGCCGCCGCAGCAGCAGCTACTGCCCCCGACCACTCTCACTGCCCCCCGTCAGGTTCCCCCGTCTCACCAGGTTGCCGTGTCTCACCAGGTAGCTGTGTCTGGTCATGTTGCGTCTTGCTCTTGCCGGTCGCTTGCTCACCCCACCGTTATGTGGCACCACCGCTTGGGGCACCCGTCCATTCCTCGCCTGCGCGCTATGTCTAGTCAGCGTCTTGTCTTAGGCCTCCCGCGAGTCTTGCCGTCGCTGCCGCCTTCACTTGCACCACCTTGCGGTCCCAGCGTCTGGTTCGGTTGCTACGTCTTGTTCGTGTCGGTCGCTTGCCCACCCCACCGTTCTGTACCACCACCGCCTTGGTCACCCATCCATTCCTCGCCTGCACACTATGTCTAGTCAGCGTCTCGTCTTAGGCCTCCCGCGAGACTTGCCGTCGCTGCCATCTTCGCTTGCACCACCTTGCGCCCCTTGTGTCGAGGGTCGGCTGCGCACCACCCCTCACTCCTCCTCCCTTTGTCCGGCCACCGAGCCCTTTGAGACTCTCCACTTGGACGTCTGGGGCCCCGCCTCTCGCCCTGGCCCTGAGCGAGAGAGTTTCTTCCTGGTGGTCGTTGACGACTACTCTCGCTACACTACCGTGTTTCCTCTAGCGTAGAAGTCCGACGTGACTTCTGCGCTGATTCGGTGGTTACTTACTACTGCGGACACTCGTGGTCGTCGTGTCAGCTGTCTTCACTCCGGCCGTGGGGGTGAGTTTCGCTCCGGCGTTCTCGCTGGATTCTGTCACGAGCAGGGCATCCGTCAGTCCTGGACGCTTCCAGAGTCCCCACAGCAGAATGGGGTTGCTGAGCGCCGCATAGGCTTGGTCATGGGGATTGCCAGCAGCTCCATGATTCGCGGTTCGGTACGCCGCTCGCCAGCTGAACCTCTGGCCACGTGTCACCCAGCCAGGGGCTTCACCGACCAGTCTTTGGCCCTGGTGTTGCGTCGCGTTTTCGTGTCTGGGGCTGCTTGGCACTTGTTCGGACAAGATCTCGCCTCACGCCATTCCCTGTGTCTTCCTTGGTTTCCCCGATGACTCCTCTGACTAAACCTTTTACCACCCTCCGCTTCATCGGTTCTTTGACTCCCACGATGTCCGTTTTGATGAGTCAGTCCCCTACTACACCCGGTACCACTGTCGAGGTCTCCCGGTTCCTCCTCCCCCTCTCTTCTTGATTCCCACTCCACCTCCGGCTCCTCATGTACAGCCTTCCCCCCCCCCTGGTCCAGCCCCGTCAGGTGTGTCACACGCTACCCCCCCTCCTCGGTAGCCCCTCAAATCTCGTCCCCTTCTCCGCAGTCCTCCTCACAGCCACCGCAGCAGCCGTCAGCACTTCCTCCACAGGCTGCTGGAGAATTTGAGGGTGCTGGTGTCCGTAGCGCGGACCCTGGAGGTGCTACCCTGGGGGTGTTGGAGTCGGAGCTGAGAGTGTTCCTGCACGAGGTTCTGGTGCTGGGGGTGCTGGAGTTGGAGCTGAGCCCGGGTCTGCAGGAGGTTCTAGTCTTCCGGGAGCTGGTGTTAGTCAAGCTGTCCCTGGGGGTGCTATGATTGGGGGTGCGGGTGCGCCCTCTACGGGACTTGGAGAGTCTGGAACTGGCCGCGTTGCTGCTGGTGGTGCTCGCTCTGGGGGTGGTGCGACTGGTGCTTTGGAGAGCGGTCCTTGGGCTACCACCGCCCCAGACACTGCTCCTCCCCCCCACCCTTACTCCACCCAGCACCAGGCCCGTCTTCGCCGTGCACGTGAGGAGCAGCTGGAGTTGGAGCGAGAGGGACTAGAGTTGGAGCGGCAGCAGCTGGAGCTACAGCAGCTGGAGAAGCGGCAGCAGCAGTAGCAGGCGCAGCAGCCGCCACAGCAGGAGCAGCAGCAGCCGCAGCAGCAGCCGCCGTGGCAGCAGCAGGAGGAGGAGCAGCAGCAGCAGGCGCCGTAGCAGGAGTAGCAGTAGCCGCCAGCTGCGCCTCCTGTCTCTGGCCTTCGGACCCTCGGTCTCCCCTCTCCCTCTCCTCCCCCTTCCCCTTCTCCTCCTGTCTACGGTCCCACGTTTCCTCCTCCTGACCCCACCCCAGCTGTTTTCCCCCCTTCTCAGCCTCCGTTGTCCCCTCCTCTTTCTCACACTTGGGCTTCTCGCTCTCCCCGTGCTCGTTCCTCGTCCCCTGTGCCTATCACTGACCTTCATACTGTCCTGTTCCGCTCTAGTCCGCCTCGTTCGTCTCCGTCTGTGCTTCCTTCTCCTCCTCAGTCGGCCCTCACTACTTCCCTCTCTACTCCTGTCACTGACTACTACCGCACGTACTGTCCTGTTCTCTCTCGTGCTCTCGCCTCTCTTGTTACACACCCTCGTGCCTCTCTGCCCTATGTCTCCGCCCTTAGTGCCGCAGTCACTGAGTTCGCTGCTACTCGCCGCCTTGACTACGCCACTCGTGTCGTGGCTGCTCCTCCTACCAGTCCTCTGGCCATCGGGGGTGAGTCTGCCCTTGGCTGTGACGCCCTAGAGGACAGCAGTTTGAGCTGGGTTTCTGGCAGCCACTTCCCCTCATCTCTGTGCCATGCTGCTCGCCCCTGAGGGAGACCCCGACGCCCTTGACATACCGACTACTCGCACTTACGCTGAGGCAGTGTCAGGGCCTTGGGCCTCCCAGTGGAGAGCTTTCATGGACGTAGAGATGGCCTCCTATAGATCCACACGCACCTATGTCGATGAGGTTCCCCCCCCTGGGGCGAACGTAGTCGATGGAATGCGGATCTTCAGGGTGAAGCGGCCACCAGGATCTCCCCCCCGGTCTTCAAGGCGCGCTATGTGGCTAGAGGTTTCAGTCAGCGCGAGGGAGTTGACTTCTTTCAGACCTTCGCGCCTACCCCGAAGATGACCACTCTTCGGGTGATACTGCACATAGCAGCCTAGAGAGACCCTACGAGTTACACTCTCTCGACTTCTCCACTGCCTTCCTTCAGGGTAGCCTACACAAGGAGGTCTAGTTGCGTCGTCCCTCTGCCTTCACTGGCACTTTCCCTCCTGGGACCCAGTGGAGGCCGAGGCGACCGGTCTACGGTCTCCGTCAGGCGCCTCGTGAGTGGCACGACACCCTTCGCTCTACCCTGTCTGACCTCGGTTTCCAGCCGTCTTCTACCGACCCGTCGCTGTTCCTTCGTCGTGGCTCTACACCGTTCTTTGTACTGGTCTACTTCGACGACCTGGTCTTCGCCATTGCTGACAAGGTTTCTTTGGGCTGATGTGAAGTTCGAACTGCAAAAGAGATACACGTGCACTGACCTTGGTGAGGTGCGCGACTACCTAGGCCTGCAGGTCACCAGGGACAGACCTGCTCGAACCATTTTACTCTCACAGTCACACATGGTGCAGCAGGTCCTTCAGCGGTTCGAGCTAGCTTGAGCACTCCACAGTACAGCGCACACCTCTCGCCGTTGACCACAGACTCACTGGTCCCTTTCCTTTCGTTTGAGCCTAGTGTTCCTTACGCAGAGCTTGTGGGCTGCCTCATGTAGCTGATGACTTGTTCTCGCCCGGACCTCGCCTTCCCTCTCAGCATCCTTGCTCGCTTTGTTGCGCAAGGGAGACACCGTCCTGCTCATTGGACAGCTGCTGCTAGGGTGGCGAAGTACCTAGCGACGACATCAGGCGTGGGGCTGGTACTTGGAGGGAAACAGTCTGTCTGTCGTACCTACTGGTCACTGTGTCTCTTCTTACGCTAATGACGCCGAGACTCACAGGTCTACTCAGGGGTACTGCTTCAGCCTGGGCTCTGGAGCTGTTTCGTGGAGGTCCACGCGTTCCTCGTCTGTCTCAACCTCTACCGCTGAGGCTGAGATCTACGCTGGAGCCATGGCTGCACAGGAGCTGCGTTGGTTGACCTTCTTGCTCACCGACCTTGGTGAGTTGCCGAGCTCTGCACCGACCTTGTTTACTGACAACAAAGCTACGATTCTCCTCTATCGAGAGCCTCGACTGGAGAGCAGAGTGAAGCACATCAGTATCAAGTACTTTCTTATGCGAGAGTTGCAGAGGCGTGGACAGGCTCTCTTGGACTTTGTGGAGTCAGAGGCAAACACTGCAGACATCTTCACCAAGGCCCTTCCGCCTTGTGACCACATGTGTTGTGTGCAGTTAGGTCTCGTTGACACAGGTTCTCGTCTTGTGTAGACTTGTGTTATCAGTTTGCTTTGTCTTTGCTTTACACCAGCTGGACCTCCAGGACTAGCAGATCCAGCACCTCCAGCACTAGTAGCACCTCCAGGACTAGGAGCTCCGGCACCTCCAGCACCAGCAGCACCTCTAGTACCTCCAGTACCAGCAGCACCTCCAGCACCTCCAGCAGTACCTCCAGTTCCAGCAGCACCTCCAGCACCTCCAGCAGTACCTCCAGCACCTCCAGTACCAGCAGTACCTCTAGTAACTCCAGCACCAGCAGCACCTCCAGCACCTCCAGCAGTACCTCCAGCACCAGCAGCACCTCCAGCACCTCCATCAGTACCTCCAATCGGGTCACCCACAGCTCCACCGCCACAAGGACTCGCAGCACCCCCAGAGTCAGCACACCCAGTCGCAGCACCCCCAGAACCCTCACCCTCTGTCTCAGCACCCCCAGAACCCTCACCCCCAGGCTCAGCACCAGCAGTCTCAGCTCCATAGTCCACAGCAGCAGGCTGCGGAGGTGGCGAAGACGGCCGAGGAGGAAATCCAGGGGGAGTCTCCAAGCGTGGAGAGCGGCGAGTGGCCGCCGTGTCGTCAGCGGCGGGGTCACCCCCCTCATTGGGGCCAGTGGAGTCAGATGAGATCTCCAAAGGCTCAACAAAGGGGGGTGGGTCTACATGAGACACACCTGAGGGAGCAGGACCCTGTGGGGGGAGGGGATCTACCGGAGGAGGGGGACTGGTACCAGGAAGAGAGGCGCTAGGGGGACCGGGTGGGACGCGTGCGGGTGTAGCCTGTAGAAACAGACTGACTCGTCAAATGTGACGTCCTGGGAGGAGAACACGCGCCGGTCGCGCGGGTAGTAGAACAGCCACGGCGGAGCGTCGGTGGGAAAGCCAAGGAAGACGCAGCAGAGTGTGCGAGAGAAGAGCTTTCTCGCTTTGGCATCGCGAACAAGGGAGAGCGCCCCCCAGACCCGAAACACCGACGCATCGCCAATCTTCCCCGTCCACCGGAGGGCGGGCGAGGTCTCTGGCTCAGAGACACGGGGCTAGAGTTTGAGCTGATGCGCAGCGTATCGGACCGCAAACTGCCACAGAAAATGGGGAGCAGCCGCATGGATCATGGAGGTACGAGCAACCTCCATGATCAAGCCAATGCGACGCTCAAAAATCCCATTCTGCTGAGGAGAGGCCGAAAGCGTGAATGTCTGGCGGATACCCTCGTCTCGACAGAACTCCATGTGGAGAGTCTGGAGAGCAGCAGTGGTCGGAGGAAACTCGGAGGAGTGAGCAGCGGCGCGCTGCCGGCCCTCGACGCAGTGAAGGCAGTGCGGTACAGGTGAGCGCGGGAGCGAGGGTAGGGACCTGGGAAGCCCAGAGAGAAGGAGACGGGAGTGCATGCTGCGGGGCGCGCTGGGATGCGGGCGCACTGGCGCGCTAGGCTGCGGGGCGCGCTGGCGTAATTAGCAGCGGGGCGCGCTGGCGTGCTGGCCTGCGGGGCGCGCTGGCGCATTTAGGGCTGCGGGGCGCGCTGGGCTGCGGGGCTGCTCGCGGGCAGAAGGGGCGCGCAGGGCAGGGGCTGCTCGCGGGCAGCAGGGGCGCTCGGGTCAGGGGCTGCTCGCGGGCAGCAGTGGCGCGCAGGGCAGGGGCTGCTCGCGGGCAGAAGGGGCGCGCAGGGCAGGGGCTGCTCGCGGGCAGCAGGGGCTCTTGGGTCAGGGGCTGCTCGCGGGCAGCAGTGGCGCGCAGTGCAGGGGATGCTCGCGGGCAGCAGTGGCGCGCGGGGCAGGGGCTGCTTGCGGGTAGCAGGGGCACGCGTGATAGCAGGGCAGCGCGCTAGGGCAGGCAGTGCGAGTAGCTGCAGGGCTGCGTGACACTGTGCAAGAGGGCCGGACAGCGCAAGGGCGCTTCGGGCATGAACTAGCAAAACGATCGGTGGACCCTTAAAACTTAACAGGTTTCCTGCTCTGAATACCATGTCAGAATAATTGTGCAGGAATGGTTGGATTAGCAAGAGTTGGGGTACATGTACCGTACTAACCCTAGATGTGCTGTACCCCATAAGGAGTGCCCCACTACAGCCTACAAGTGAGATTGTACTTTGACAGCTACGGCTGCTCAGGACGGGACGGCGCGGGGCAGCGCGAAACGGGGCGGGAAGCACGAGCCGGGCATGTGTGCGCTTGTTGCTGCCTGTACACAGCTGCTGCGCGCGCTGCCTGAGCGGGTGCTGCTGTGCGTGCGGCAGTTGCAGGTGTGCGCGCGTTTCCTGTGCGCAGCTGCTGTGCACGTTGCCTATGCGCAGCTGCTCTGCGCGTTGTTAGCATGGACTAAGCTACTAGCGGAAGCTTTAGTAGTCTTAGAACTTCCTCCTAGAGCCTAGGAATCTTAGGAGCCCACTTGGGCATGGACCATGCTAGAACCAAAGTGGTTTCCAAGAAGTGAAGTTCCAACAAGAGAGAACCCTAACCTATAGGGTTTGGGAGGTGGTCCACTCTATAGAGTGTACACCACAAGTTCTCCCAACCCAACCAATGTATTCTACACTACTATAGTGTAGATGTATCACTACATATATTTATTGGAGCAACCCGAATTAACCTTAATTCCAACACCCCCCCTTGCTCCAATAAGCATTAAAGTTCACCCATAAATCAAAACACAACCCCTCCAGCGAATGAAGCCTTGGCCTTCGCAGCCATCACTCGCATGCCGATGCGCTCCAAGTTCTCATGCAGCTGCAAGCTTGGAAGAGCTTTGGTGAGCATGTCGGCATCCTGGAGGTGGGAGCGTACTGAGTGCACCTCGACCTCCTGCTGGCGCACCGCATCCCGTACAAAGTGCCATGCCACCTTAATGTGCTTGGTGCGCTGATGGAGAACGGGATTGTGGGCAAGGGAGACAGCAGCCTCATTATCACAGAGCAATGGAATAGCCCCCCCATCCCCCACATGCATCTCTGCCAACAAACTCCTCAACCAAATGGCCTCCTTGGCCCCCTCCGATAGAGCTTTGTACTCAGCTTCAAAAACGCTTGCTGCAACACTGTCTTGCTTTTTGCTATACCAGCTGATTGCTCCTCCTCCCAGCTTAAAGATGTAGGCAGAGCGACTCTTGCCATCAGTCTCACCACCCCAATCCGAGTCTGTGTACCCAACAACATGCTCACCACCTTGGCGCTCATACCTGGTGACACGACCAGTACCTGAGTGCTCTCAGTGCAGCGCGCATGTGAAAGCGTCTTGGTGCCACGCAGGACTGTGCAAGGGTGTTGACAGTGAAAGACATGTCAGGACGGGTGGTCACAACAGCATACATCAAGCTGCCAATGAGACTCTGGTACACCTTGACATCAGCTGCAACACCTTCCTCAGTCGACCAAGTACCATTCCTGATCTTAGAGAGATCATTGGGTGACATTGGAGTATGTACCCTATAGGTCTCCTTCGGCAGATCACCAAACCTTCCCTGGAGACCACGGACATACTTCTCCTGACCAATCTCCAACCACCCATCCTTGACCGACCTGCGAACCTCCACACCAAGGTACGTGGATACCTCACCTAGATCCTTCATCTTGTACCTTTGAGCAAGCACCTCCTTGACCTGACCGATCAGCTCCAAGCGTGGAGACACAAGCAAGAGGTCGTCCACGTACACCAATACATACACTGGCTCTTCATCCACAAACCTGATGTACAGAGCCTCATCACATGCACTGCGGTCAAACCCTGCTGCAATCAGGGTGGTACCGGTCTCCTCATTCCAAGCACGAGGCGCTTGCTTGAGCCCATAGAGAGCTTTGCGCAAGCGATACACCCTGTTAGAAGAGTAAGCAGAACGAGGAGCCATAGCTAGGGTTTACCTAGCTAGGCAAGAGAGAATTAGGCAACGGAGGGGTTCACTAGCAAGCAGGTGGATACATATAGGAAACCCTAAGGGGTCATACTCACTACAGAGTACCCCACTACAGGCTAAACAAACTACACATTCTGACACACCCCCATTGTCAAAGTGGGGTATAATCAGTAGAGCAAGTTCATAGAGCAGGTTCACAAGTGCAAGCAAAGCTAGAGGCATTCACAACGGGCACGTGAGGAGGAGGAGGCTGGACTGTGAGAGGAGAGGAGATAGGAGGCGACGGCTGAAGCTGCAGACACACGGGCAACAGGAGCGGCTGGCACAGTGGCTACCGGGACAGCGCCCCGGACTATCGGAGTAACTGGCTCTGCGGCTAACTTTGAGCGGCAGGAGCAACGGACCCACGGGCGACAGGCGCAGCAGGCTCTCTGGGCTACCAGGACAGCGCCCCGGACTACAGGTGCTGCGGACGACAAGACGGCAGCCTCCGCTCAACCTCCCCCAACTGTCCCACCCCCCTTTTCACACACCCCTTGCTTATTGGGAAAGTCGGCTCGGAAGCCGTTTCCCCACGAGGCGTCTCGGGCACTTGGGCCTTTGGATGAGGTCCACATGGATTTGTGGGGGCCAGTGTGCGCACACCGTCACTGGGAGGAGCGGTGTATGTCCTCAGTCTCATTGATGACTTCACGAGACGAGTTTGGTCGTTCCCACTCCCCAACAAGGAATCGGCCACAGTCGCAAAAGTCCTTCGCCAGTGGCATAAGGACGTGGAGTTGGAGTGTGGGCGGAAGCTGAAGGCTGTTCCCTCCGACAGGGGTGGCGAGTTCTTGGGGGACGCTGTGAAAGCATGGACAGCGGAGTTTGGCATCAAAACCCAATTGAGTGTCGCAGATACACCGCAGCAAAATGGGGTCGTGGAGAGGTGGCACAGGACGATGGCAGAGGGGATTCGCACATTGTTGGTTGACAGTGGTCTCCCTTCTCGCTTGTGGGGTGAAGCATTGATGTGGGTCGTGTGGATTAAGAACAGGGTCACCCACAGTGCTTTGCCTGCCTCCATCACACCAATGGAGGCGTGGTCCGGCCAGAAGCCGCATGTGGGCATGGCTCGGATTTGGGGTTGCATGGGGAGTGTCATACTGCATGGGCATGAGAAGGGTGGCAAGCTTGATGCACGAACTGTCATGTGTGTCTGTGTTGGGGTGGACATGGAGAGCAAGGGTTGGTGCATGCTGGACCCTTCTCTCATGCGCATTCGCATTGCTCGGGATGTTGATTTTCTTGAGAATGTGATGTGGAAGGATTGGGACAAGGCAAAGGGATTTGGGGAGCTTCTGCAGGATGCAGCTGCGATTTCCCAACTCCTCCCTCTTCCACTCTCGCCACCCTCAGCAACGGCTGACGACGTTGAGATGCCACCTTCATCACTGCCACCGGCACCGCTGAGTGTGTCGGTGCAGCAGCAACCCACCCCTCTGCAGCAGCTCAGTGGCCCCTCGGTCATTCAGCGGAGATCCGCTACACAGGCTACTTCCTCTTCCTCCTCCTCTGGTCAGCGCTCTGTCCCTCTCTCTACGGGTGCCCCTCCGTCACCAGCGACTACCTCCCCACCACCGGTTACGGGTTTGCAGGTGCTTGGTATCCAGTCTGGTACAGGTGGTGAGGAGGTAGGGGGGGATGCTGGTGTGGTTGAGGGCATGCTGTGTTTGGCCAGGGAGGTGGAAGGTGTTGCACTGGCAGGTGTGAGCACCGGTGATGTCCCACGCACACTCGCTGAGGCCCTGCGTGGCCCTGAGGGCCCTGCGTGGAAGGCAGGCGCTGAGAAAGAGATAAATGCAATGCGCACTATGGGTGTATGGGATACAGAGCCGGTCGACTTACCTCCAGGTAAGAAGGCCATTGGGGTCAGGTACGCTTTCCGCAGGAAAACTGACAAGGAGGATAAGGTGGTACAGCACAAGGTTCGCCTTGTTGCTAAGGGGTACACTCAGGAGCCCGAGAAGGACTATGATCAGGTATTTGCCCCTGTGGGCAAGCTCACCTCAGGTCGGGTGCTTCTTGCAGAAGCCGCGGTAAGCTCACCTCAGGTCGGGTGCTTCTTGCAGAAGCCGCGGTAAAAGGGTGGCATGTACAACAGGAGGATGTTGATCATGCTTACCTCAATGCAGTCCTTCAAGAGGAGGTGTATGTGAGGCAACCTGAGGGATTTGATGATGGTACAGGTAGGGTGTGTCAGAATGTGTAGTTTGTCTAGCCTGCAGTGGGGTACTCTGTAGTGAGTATGACCCCTTAGGGTTTCCTATATGTATCCACCTGCTTGCTAGTGAACCCCTCCTTTGCCTAATTCTCTCTTGCCTAGCTAGGTAAACCCTAGCTATGGCTCCTCGTTCCGCTTACTCTTCTAACATGGAATCAGAGCTGTTACGCTCTTGGCCTGTGGGCCCCACGTGCTTCCGCTGTCGTTCTGTTTGTCGCGCGCCCCGTGGCGCGCGACGCTTTTTTCTTCCCGCCACGCGCTCGGGGCGCATGGCGGTTTTCTGCCCGCCGTGCGCCCCGAGGCGCGTGGCGGCTTCCTTCTTCGCGCGTCACCCCGGGAACCCGCGCGTCCCCCCCCCGTCGACGGTCGCGTCGCCCCGCAACCCCGTCGCGCTGCCCTGGGGAGCCGCGCGCGACCCCCCGCTGCCCGACGGTCGCGTCGCCCCGCAACCCCGTCGCGCTGGCCTGGGGATCGCGCGCGACCCCCCGCTGCCCCGTCGACGGTCGCGTCGCCCCGCAACCCCGTCGCGCCGCCCTGGGGAGCCGCGCGCGACCCCCCGCTGCCCCGTCGCGGCGCCCCAGGGCGGCGCGACGGGGTTGCGGGGCGACGCGACCGTCGACGGGGCAGCGGGGGGTCGCGCGCGGCTCCCCAGGGCGGCGCGACGGGGTTGCGGGGCGACGCGACCGTCGACGGGGCAGCGGGGGGTCGCGCGCGATCCCCAGGCCAGCGCGACGGGGTTGCGGGGCGACGCGACCGTCGGGCAGCGGGGGGTCGCGCGCGGCTCCCCAGGGCAGCGCGACGGGGTTGCGGGGCGACGCGACCGTCGACGGGGGGGGGACGCGCGGGTTCCCGGGGTGACGCGCGAAGAAGGAAGCCGCCACGCGCCTCGGGGCGCACGGCGGGCAGAAAACCGCCATGCGCCCCGAGCGCGTGGCGGGAAGAAAAAAGCGTCGCGCGCCACGGGGCGCGCGACAAACAGAACGACAGCGGAAGCACGTGGGGCCCACAGGCCAAGAGCGTAACAGCTCTGATTCCATGTTAGAAGAGTAAGCGGAACGAGGAGCCATAGCTAGGGTTTACCTAGCTAGGCAAGAGAGAATTAGGCAAAGGAGGGGTTCACTAGCAAGCAGGTGGATACATATAGGAAACCCTAAGGGGTCATACTCACTACAGAGTACCCCACTGCAGGCTAGACAAACTACACATTCTGACACACCCTACCTGTACCATCATCAAATCCCTCAGGTTGCCTCACATACACCTCCTCTTGAAGGACTGCATTGAGGTAAGCATGATCAACATCCTCCTGTTGTACATGCCACCCTTTTACCGCGGCTTCTGCAAGAAGCACCCGACCTGAGGTGAGCTTACCGCGGCTTCTGCAAGAAGCACCCGACCTGAGGTGAGCTTGCCCACAGGGGCAAATACCTGATCATAGTCCTTCTCGGGCTCCTGAGTGTACCCCTTAGCAACAAGGCGAACCTTGTGCTGTACCACCTTATCCTCCTTGTCAGTTTTCCTGCGGAAAGCGTACCTGACCCCAATGGCCTTCTTACCTGGAGGTAAGTCGACCGGCTCTGTATCCCATACACCCATAGTGCGCATTGCATTTATCTCTTTCTCAGCGCCTGCCTTCCACGCAGGGCCCTCAGGGCCACGCAGGGCCTCAGCGAGTGTGCGTGGGACATCACCGGTGCTCACACCTGCCAGTGCAACACCTTCCACCTCCCTGGCCAAACACAGCATGCCCTCAACCACACCAGCATCCCCCCCTACCTCCTCACCACCTGTACCAGACTGGATACCAAGCACCTGCAAACCCGTAACCGGTGGTGGGGAGGTAGTCGCTGGTGACGGAGGGGCACCCGTAGAGAGAGGGACAGAGCGCTGACCAGAGGAGGAGGAAGAGGAAGTAGCCTGTGTAGCGGATCTCCGCTGAATGACCGAGGGGCCACTGAGCTGCTGCAGAGGGGTGGGTTGCTGCTGCACCGACACACTCAGCGGTGCCGGTGGCAGTGATGAAGGTGGCATCTCAACGTCGTCAGCCGTTGCTGAGGGTGGCGAGAGTGGAAGAGGGAGGAGTTGGGAAATCGCAGCTGCATCCTGCAGAAGCTCCCCAAATCCCTTTGCCTTGTCCCAATCCTTCCACATCACATTCTCAAGAAAATCAACATCCCGAGCAATGCGAATGCGCATGAGAGAAGGGTCCAGCATGCACCAACCCTTGCTCTCCATGTCCACCCCAACACAGACACACATGACAGTTCGTGCATCAAGCTTGCCACCCTTCTCATGCCCATGCAGTATGACACTCCCCATGCAACCCCAAATCCGAGCCATGCCCACATGCGGCTTCTGGCCGGACCACGCCTCCATTGGTGTGATGGAGGCAGGCAAAGCACTGTGGGTGACCCTGTTCTTAATCCACACGACCCACATCAATGCTTCACCCCACAAGCGAGAAGGGAGACCACTGTCAACCAACAATGTGCGAATCCCCTCTGCCATCGTCCTGTGCCACCTCTCCACGACCCCATTTTGCTGCGGTGTATCTGCGACACTCAATTGGGTTTTGATGCCAAACTCCGCTGTCCATGCTTTCACAGCGTCCCCCAAGAACTCGCCACCCCTGTCGGAGGGAACAGCCTTCAGCTTCCGCCCACACTCCAACTCCACGTCCTTATGCCACTGGCGAAGGACTTTTGCGACTGTGGCCGATTCCTTGTTGGGGAGTGGGAACGACCAAACTCGTCTCGTGAAGTCATCAATGAGACTGAGGACATACACCGCTCCTCCCAGTGACGGTGTGCGCACACTGGCCCCCACAAATCCATGTGGACCTCATCCAAAGGCCCAAGTGCCCGAGACGCCTCGTGGGGAAACGGCTTCCGAGCCGACTTTCCCAATAAGCAAGGCTCATATGGGGAGCAATCAGTGCTCCCCCCCCCCGATCTCCAAGCCCAGTACACTGTTCCCCCGAGCCATCTGTTGCAATGTTGTGGGGGCGGTGTGACCAAGGCGGCGATGAGCAAGGGTCAACGGGGAAAATGAGGAGGAGGACCCAGCTGCAAGAGCACTGCCTTGTGTGCCCCGAGCAAGAGGAAGAGACATCCGCACCAATCCATGGTCCCTGCCCCTCTCCTTTTCTTGCCCTTGAATGTGACAATGACATCTCGAGAGGTGAGGTGTGGGACTGACAGCAGACGCGTGTGCATCTCAGGCACAAGGTGGACCTTTTGAATCCTCAGCAGCTGACCTCACCACTGGCACCTCACCCATGCCGACAGCTTTCACCACCCGTCCATCTCCCAATCTAACTCCCCGAAAATCTGGTGGCTGAAGCTTACTTTTGAAGTCCGATGCATAAGGAGTAAAGTTGTGGCTGGCCCCACTGTCAATCCACCACCCCTCTCGCGGCTGCTCCTCTCCCACTGCTGCAACTGCCTCTCCAACCACTGCCTCTGCCTTGTCATCCTGCTCCTCCTCATCCGCCACCTGTGCCTTGCCATTGGATCCACGACCCCCCCGCTTTAAGAATGCCGGAATGCCTCCCTTAGGTCGATGAGGACATCGCTGCCATGCATGTCCCTCATCCCAACAGCCATGACACAACCCCCGAGGAGCCATGCCCTTGGACCCCTAGGGGAAATCAAGCACTCCCGCTTTGCCTTTTCCTTGACCCCATCTGCCCGAGTTGGTGTCACTGCTGCTACCGCTGCCTCCATGTTTTCCTCCCTTGTCCCAATTTCCCCTGCCGCTGCTGCCCACTTTCGTACCCGCTCCAAAAGTGGCTACACCATCCGATCTTGGTGCGACACCAATCCGCATCTCCTCGCTCCTCAAGGAGGTGATTGGTTGTTCAGCACTACCTTCAGCATCTCAAAGTGAGGAGGTAGTCCTTTGAGTACCCTCATCATCCACTCCTCAACCTCCTCCTTCCCTCCTGCAGCCAAGTACTTGGACCTCAAGTTCTCGACACGCGCCCAGTATGCAGCCACTCCCTCCCCTTCTTTCATCTTCAAGGAAGAGAGTTCCTCAGAGAGTGCCATCCGGTTACACAATCCACGCTGAAGGTAGAACTCCTTCACTCGTGTGTATGCCGCTGCTGTGCCTACAGGAACTCGGGTGACCGCTCTTGCTCCGCCATCAACAGGTGCGTTTCCCAACTCGGTCTTGCCGCCGAACTCCCGTACCAAGCGAATCAACTCATCTGGCACCAAGGCATTGCAAAATTGGGCAAATGCCTTCTGATTTCTCCTCTCCCACTTTAGCCGTGCGTCACCCGATGCAGGCTGCTCCTCCGAACCATCAAAGTACCCCCATAGATCGTGTGCCTCTGCCCATTGCTCGAATCGGAAGCTCCAAGTCCAATAGTCGCTCCCGTCGAACTTTGGCGCACTCTCCAGCTTCCCTTCGCCTGAGTCATGATCCATTTGCGGCAGGAGCACTGAAGATTGACGTTGAGGTGGTGGTGGAGGCAACGGCGGTGACGGTGAAGATGATGCAAGCAGATTCACACCCTCTTGGTTATTAGAGCGTAACTCCGTGCTCGAACGTCCGAATGATGAGCCGTTTGGCTCAGATGAATCCTTGCTCCGAGACCGTTACGATTATGTATCGCGCTCCTGGATCCCGCGTCCGAGCTGGCCGCTTAAACTCGTCGAAGTTGGCCGATTTCCCGTCGACGAAGACTCGACCGTTTCTCCCGATTTTTTGCTTGTTGGATGCGCCCTGGCCTCCTCTGTCGGCGTCTACCCTCCAATCTTTTTTCCGCGCTTTAAATCTTCCCCGATTCGCGATTTGCCAATTTGTCCGCCGACTGTATTTCGCGAATTGCGTCCGATCCGCTCGTCGATTGGCAACGACCCCGAGGCAATTGTTGTAGATCGTGCTGAGGCCTTTCCAACGGTATGCTGCACGTCTTGATCGGCCACAGTTGACTGAGCGCCTCCGTGAATGGATGTCGCTCTACTCGTCCTCCCGAACGGATCCACACGATTTCCAGCAGTTTTCTTCTCTCCTCCTCCCCTCCCACGTCCAGAGTCCGCCACGGTGCAATTTCGGCAGCCCTTCTGGAGGGATGGAAGCTATTTAGCTTCCACCAAGGTGTTATGATCAAATTTCTTGAGTAGCTCCTATTCCAACAGATTGCTAGGCCTTCCTAGCTCTGATACCATGTTTTCTACGATATGAAGCTTTATGAGAAGGCATTCCTGTATGCTGCAGGAGCCGACTCTACCGAGTACGAAGTCGAGGAGTCAGAAGAGTCGAAGCGACACAGCAACCGTCTGACCAAGACCGATGCAGGCAGAAACATTTGAAGTGAAAAGAGCGGGAACAGGTTCAAAACGGGTTCCCGCGCCGCACGGTTTGAATTTGCTGTAATAAGGGAATGTACCCCTTAGAGTACATGGCTAGCCTAGGTCTTTTCGTATTCCCCTGTATTCTTATATAAACCCAATGTATGCATGCTATTATCAACTCAGTCATTTACATTCACTCTGACCTGAGATTCAAACTTCCGCTGCAACACTACTCCGCGATCAACCCTGAGCGATCCTTCGCTAAGTCCCTTTTGGGATTGTAACGTGGTATGAGAGCTACTCAGGGATTCTTCGCAACTACACTTCCGTGAAATTTGCCGAACCAAGATCTGGCGAGCGGCACACGCTCCAAGACCAAGATGGCCGGAGGATCCGGAGGCCAAGCAAATCTGACGGCTGAAGGACAATCCAATCCAGCTACGAAAAATGAGGCGACAACCACGATCGGCACTGCCGCCCTCGAGCAACTCTTCGCTCGACTTTCAACTATGGAGAAAGAAGTCCAAGACCTGCGCAAAGGCGATGCGGGAACCTCTTCCCAACCAGTACAACCTGGACAACCGGCTGAGAAAAGCCGTGATACCGCCGCGCACACCTTCTCCCTCGACACAGACAAATCAACAACAACTGCCCCCCGTCGAAGTGATGAAGCTATCAACTCTGCGCAAGCACGCTTTCTTAGCGTTTCAAAAATCAAAACTACTGCCGCGTTTGACGGCAAGGACTTCTATACATGGAGTTTCGAGCTTGAGTTCCTCCTACAAACGGCGCAGATCTACCATTACTTCGACGGCTCCTACCCTAAACCGGTGGAAAACACCGAAGTCGCCAGGGCTCAGTACTACAGCGAGTCCCTCATGGCCTACAGTGTGCTGCTACGCAACATGACGCCTGCGGAACAACTCAACATTCGCTCCTACAAAGAGAGCGACGCTCCAGCCTTGGAAGCTTGGAAGCACCTCGTTGAAGTTTACCAGCCGAAGGACTCGGTCACCGCCAGCAGGCTTCTGCAGCAACTTTTGGAGATAAAAATGGGGCACGGAGAGAAAGCGAATCCGTATATTAACCGCTGTCGCAACATCCGTGACTAGATCACGAAGCATGGGAGTACAATCTCGGAAGAGATTTTCGTCAACATAGTCCTTCAAGGACTCGGGCCAGAGTGGAAGCCCTGTAAAGCGCTACTCCGACAGCGAGGGATAATCTCAGAAGCCGCACAATACGCCGCACTCCTGTCCGAACAGCAGGACATGGATTCGAGCAGAACAAGCTCCGCGCCGCGCCGAGAGCGCCTCGCCTTCTACGCAGACAACCGAGAAGAGCGACGTCAACCAAGGCGCCATTATTGCAAAATATGCAAGGTCTTCGGACACTCAACGGATCGATGCAAATCCCGATCCAACTCCCGCCACCCAAATTCCACTCACCACAACAACTGGGTCGGCAGACAAGACGCTCGTCACTCTCAGCCTCAGCATCAGACAGTTCGTCCTCCTGCACATCATCAACACCAACAATCTCAAGGGCCTCAATCAGGAGCTCCTAGGAACATCATCGCGAACATGGCGACGCGCCGCCGCCGCACTGCTGAGCCTGACGAAGAGAACGAAGTCTAAGGAAGACTTCTGGAACCAGAAGAGGGATGGAACAATCCCCTCACTGAAGATCACTATTACCTATATGATGAGGACGAGCAGGATTGGAATCAGCCAATCACACTGCGGGAGAGCCCGCCACACGACAATCAGCACTACGTACCAGTGGGATGGAAGGAAGACGAAGATCCTTCCTTCTACAGGCGCTACAAGGCAACCCTGGTAACTCCGCGACTGGCGCTACTTCTGCGCACGAACAACACCGACAACTACAACACCTGGTACCTGGACAGCTGCTGCGGACAGCACATGGTGGGATCAACGCGATACGTCTCGAATCTGAGCCGCGCCCCCGCAACCTACGTCACCGTCGTCAACAACGAGCAGCTGCGCGCCAACTCACAAGGCATCGTAGTCCTGCAAGCACGAGACAGCAACACACACATCTCATTCAACGACGTACTCTACGTCCCGAATCTGCGCTTCAATTTGCTCTCGGCTGGACAACTCCGTGACTGCGGTGTCATAATTCACACGGATCTAGCAACTCGCGATCTCATCCTCACGTACGCCCCTCCAGACACACCTCCCGAGTCGTTCAAATACCTCGGACGAGCATGCTCAATCAACGGGATCTACATCCTGGACTTCGACGTACCCCCCTGTCAAGCATCTTCCGACGAGCTCGTGGATCTTGTTCCTCTCGAGTTCGCCTTCATGAACAAGGAATCATGGGAGCATCCGGACGGACAACCGTGGATTCGACGCAGTCCTCATCCCCGCGAGATCAACCTGCACGAGCCAGACATCAACGGGTTGTGCACAACATGCCACACACCCACGGCAAGCCGCACGGAGCAGGTTGAACGGGAGTACGCAGCAATTCAGGAGGCGGAGAGTGCTGAGGCAGAACCCACAGGCATGACACGCGAAAAACTTGCCGTGTCATCTCACCGCATCTTCGGTGAGCCGAACAAGAAATTCGGACAGCAACGGGTGGAGAGACCAAGGCCCTACTCGAACACCCTACGGTTCGTCCTAGAGGCCAACACCACCACCCTCGACGAAGAAGAACGACCGCGCCCGTACACTCGAGAAGTCTACCGCCGCGAGATTGACCCGACTTGGAAAAATCCTGACGCACCAGAGGAGCTGAGCGTCAAAGAAGAACAGGATAAGGCCCGGGCGGAAAAGAAACAAAAACTGTATGAGGAGCGCATCGCGGCAGATGGGACGAAAAGTCAGCACACGGAGGATGGGGCGACGAGGATACCAAACCAGAACCCGGCGCAACCTGGGCATCCGCCACTGGAGCATGGGGAGCCAGCGCCAGTGGTACGGTCACCATGGGAGGATGGGGAACCGCCGAACCTGACGAAGGGGAGCTCACGCAAGAAGAATTGGAGGAAGCTGAACGAGAGATGAGAGCTGAGCGTGGAGAAGCATCACCCCGAGTTGCCGTTCCCCTCGGACGACCCCCACGCACTGGTGAACCACCTCGCTCACCTTATCGCTGGAGCGATCCCTGGTCGGAGATTGAGGAGGGGAACGTACCACCAACTCCGCCTCGGGACTCGCTTGGTCCAATCTCCCGCCCAGATCCATTCGCTCGCTTCATTGAAGGCACCACGACACCGCTCACCAGCATCCCCGACCGGGAATTTCTCGCTCTTTACCTCACAACGGCACCTGCAGAAGGGGAGACAGAAGCAGAAGCAGAGGGGCCAGACAACGAAGCAGAACCAGGAGAAGAAGAAGAACCTCCACTCCAGATACCGCAGCTTACGGAAGCGGAAGTAGCGGAACAACACGCCCGCTACAAGCGCACCTCCGGCATTCGCGCCGAAGATGACCTCTGGCACCAGCGGATGGGCCACCCCTCGCGCCAGACTCTCGCCAACTGCCTTCGCGCTAAAGTTTTCCCGCCAGGAGCACTGCTGCGCCCCGACGGAACGGAATTACAGCTCACCACCCCTCATCCGACCACCTGCACTGTCTGCCCCACAGCCGCACTCTCTCACACCGCCTATCCCTCTCTGGAGCCAAGCACCAACCGCTACAAAAAGCTGGAGAAAGTGTACAGCGACTTCATCGTACTCACCTGCGACGGACTCAACGGCGAAAAGTACACGCTAACCTTCATCGACGCCTACTCTCACCATGTGTGGGTCGCCAACGTCGACGCTCGCTCCAAGGCTCCAGAAGTGTTCCGCATCTTTCTCGCACACGCGCAACGCCAGTCAGGAAAGAAACTGAAGATTTGGCAGAGTGATGGGGCAAAGGAATTTCGCAGCAACGAGCTGGAGAGTGTGCTCACTGAGAAGGGAATCAAGCATGAGATTTCTCTCCCCTACGCTCACCAGCAGCAAGGTGTCGCTGAGAGGGTCAATCGCACCCTCATGACTAAAGTCCGCGCCATCATGAACCAGTCCGGCCTGCCAAAGAAGTTTTGGCCGTACGCCATGAACCACGCGGTGCGCCTACATAACCTCCTCTCCACCACCGCCAACAGCGATAACATGTCCCCTCACATGAAGTGGACCGGTTCAAGGGGAGACCCCTCCATGCTGAGGGTTTGGGGGTGCATGGTGCAATATCGGCCGACTTCGGCCACAATCGGCAAGTTCGTTCATCGTGCGCGCTGGGGAGTTCATCTGGGGCTCAGTCACGAGCACAAAGGATGGCTCATTCTTGACATCGACAGCAAGGAGATCATTCCTGCGCGTGACATCCTCTTCTACGAGCGGCTCACCTTGAAGCAGTGGATCGAGGACGAGCGCCGCAATCAGGCACGAGGCTACACCAACAGCGGCCGCAGCTTTGCGACTCCAGAAGACGAAGCAGCAGCAGCAGCACTGGACCGCGACACCACCGACGAACATCCCAGCATCCCACCTCGCCCGCGCGACGACGACGATGATGACAGCGATGATGACCCCGCGCCAGGACCATCACGACGCCAAGTAGAACCAAGCACCACAACACCCGGCTATGAGAGCGGAGACGACGACTTGGTGGAAGTCCCCACCACCACAGACACCACCAACGTGTCAGGCCTCCAACTTCTCGGCCTGCACACATCCGTCTCCACCCTTGCACGGGCCGTGGAGCCAAAGAATCCTCGCCAGGCCCTAACCGGCCCTCACGCGAAGGAGTGGCGTGCTACGATGGATGCGGAGCTAAAGGCGCTGGAATCTCGTGACACATGGGTCCTAGTCGATCGTGCAGCAGTGAAGGGGAGGAGGGTACTCAGCGGAAAGTGGGTTTTTCGCCTGAAAACTAACGCTGACGGCACTATCGAGCGTTTCAAGGCACGCTGGGTCGTACGCGGATACGATCAGCGCCACGGCATTGACTTTGACCAGACCTTTGCTCCCGTCAGTCGTCACACCTCAGTCCGGATTCTACTCGCTATTGTCGCCGCTAAGCACCTGCCACTGCGGCAGATCGACGTGAAGAACGCGTTTCTATACGCGTTGGTGGACACCACCATTTTTGGGGAGCAGCCGCACACCTACGGAGAAGGTGATCCCAGGGTCTGTCAACTGAAGAAGTCCCTCTACGGGATCAAGCAGGCCCCTCGCCTCTGGCAGCAGCACCTGCACAAAATCCTCCTTGAAATCGGCTTCAAGCAGCTTCCACACGACCCGGGAATGTATCGCCTTCACTTCAGCGGCGATTACATCCTCCTGACAGTCTACGTCGACGACCTGCTGTACACGGGCACCTGCAACAAACTCCTCGATCAGTTTCATGAGAACCTGGCGCAGCGCGTGGATATGACCATCAACCTCGAAGTGAAGCAGATTTGGGGTTAAACATCACTTACGTGCCAGAAGCAATTCATCTGTCAGCCTCCAAGTACGCGGAACAGCTAGGGGAACGCTTTAACATCTCCCCGGCACCACTTTCAACTCCCTACCGCAACCCCAGCACCAACTACGAACCGGACAACAAACCACTGTCACCCGCAGGGCTCCAACTGTACCAGCAGCAACTGGGTTGCCTGCTATTCGCCTCTGTCACCTGCCGGCCCGATCTTTCGTACATCGCTAGCCAACTGGCGCAGTATTCTCGCAAGCCAGTAGCTGAGAACCAGCTGGACCTGGAACGCGCCCTGCAGTACTTCATCTCAACACCTGACATCGGGCTCTCCTACTCCACGCTGACGACGACCTCCTTCAATCTCAACGGCTACGTGGACGCGGATCATGCAGCTGATCCCGCAAATCGACGGTCCCGAACCGGCTTCGTTTTTCGCCTGGAACCCACTCGACCAATCTCCTGGAACTCGCAGAAGCAGGAGCTGGTTGCCCTGTCATCGGCTGAAGCAGAATACATCGCCGCAACAGCAGCAGTTCGCGAAGGCCTGTACCTGCAGGAGCTGTTACAGGAAGCGAAAATCCCAACCTCGCCCACCTTTCGCCTTCACTGCGACAACCAGAGTGCCATCAGAATCGCGAACAAGCCAGGATTTGTGAACCGCACGAAGCACATCGCGCTTCGGTACTTTTTTGTCAAGGACGAAATTGACCAAGGAAAGGCTGACCTCGCCTACTGCCCGACCACTGAGATGGCAGCAGACTTCCTCACCAAACGCCTGCCACGTCTGTTAAAGTTACTAGCTAGATGAGTGAGTTCGATTAGGTAAGGGGGGGGTACAAGGACTATCGAGAGAGCTTGTTGTACCCTCTAAGGAAAGAACCCTACACAACCTAGAGTGAAATAAGCAGAACAATATGTTTTGACACACCCCCATAGGTGAAGTAGGGGATAGCCAAGCCTAACAGTGGTCACAAGACCAGTCAAGCAAGAGAACAAGCAAGGCAAAGCCCAGGGTGGATCTCAAGGACACCACACAATCTGAGCACAAGCAGGCAGCCACAAGGCCAGTTCACATGCAGATTTATAAGAGCAAGGCAGTACACAGATCACAACCTAGCAAGAGGAAACATGCAGGTATAAAGATATATAGCAGTGTACAACAAGAGCAAGTCAAGCAACCAGCAGGTGAGGCAGAGTGGGCACAAGCCCAAGAGCAGTGCAGAAACGCTGATGATCACCAGCCGCAAGGGCCTTGGTGAAGACATCAGCAGTGTTGGCCCGAGAGGCCACGAAAGCAAGGCGCAGCTGACCACGCTGCTGCAGCTCACGCGCAAGGAAGTAGCGCAGAGCAATGTGCTTCGTTCTGTGCTCCAGTCTCTGTTCGCGACACAAGGCAAGCATTGCCTTGTTGTCGACGTACAGAACTGGAGGAGAACGAGGCCGCTCCCCCAAGTCGGTCAGCAGGCAGGTCAGCCAACGGAGCTCCTGTGCAGCCATGGCCCCAGCGTAGATCTCGGCCTCACAGCTGGAACCAAGCACAGAAGAAGAACGAGTGGACCTCCACGAGACAGAACCAGCGCCAAGACTGAAGGTGTAGCCCTGTGACGAACGCTGAGTCGCCTGGTCGTCAGCCCAAGAAGCGTCAGAGTGTCCTGTGAGGACCACGGGACCCCGTCCTCCAAGCACGAGCCCCATGCCCGATGTGCTGCACAAGTAACGCAGTACCCTCTTCGCAGCATCAAAGTGCACCTTTCGGTGCCTGCCGGGTGCCACGTAGCGAGCCAGAAGGCTGAGAGGATACGCGAGGTCAGGTCGTGTGCACGTCATCAGGTACATGAGGCAGCCCACAAGCTCTGGGTACGGACCACTCGGCTCTACGGACTCGTCCGAAGGTGGAGCTGAGAGCGAGTGGCCGGTAGCCAGAGGAGTGGGCTGTGGCGAGGAGTACGTGAAGCGGAAGCGCTGAAGGACCTGGTGCACCATGTGTGACTGAGTCAGGGTGATGGTGCGCCGTGCTCTGTCCTGGGTGATCTGCAAGCCAAGATAGCTCCGCAGCTCACCCAGGTCAGTGCAGGTGTGTCTCTCCTGCAGCTCCGCCTTCACTAGGGTCAGTGCCTCAGTGTCAGCAGTAGCAAAAACCAAGTCGTCGACGTACACGAGGATGTAGAACGGCGGCAGAGTAGTGTCGGTGCGTAGAAACAGCAACGGGTCAGCAGTCGAAGGAGCAAACCCAAGAGCCGCAAGTGTCGTCCTCAGTGTGTCGTGCCACTCACGGGGCGCCTGACGCAGGCCGTACACTGGTCACCGTAGGCTCCATTGGGTACCCGCAGGAAACGACCCAGTGAAGCCCTGTGGACGGCGCAACCAGATGGCCTCGTGAAGGCTACCCTGCAAGAAAGCTGTCGAGAAGTCGAGGGAGTGCAGCTCATAGTCACGCTGAGCTGCAACGTGTAGCAATACCCGAAGAGTGGTCATCTTCGGGGTGGGGGAGAAGGTCTGAAAGAAGTCGACCCCCTCACGCTGACTGAAGCCTCGAGCAACGTAACGTGCCTTGAAGGCAGGCGGAGAACCCAGCGGCCGCTTCACCCTGAAAATCCACATGCCACTGACGATGTTCACCCCAGGTGGGGGAACCTCGTCGACGAAGGTGCCTGTGGACTTCCAGGACGCCATCTCTGCGTCCATGGCTGTCTGCCACTGAGAGGAGTACTCACCCGAAATCGCCTCTCTGTAGGAGCGCGGGGTGGGGATGTCAAGTGCATCCGGGTCTCCCTCAGGGGCAAGCAGCATGGTCGCGTGATGGGGTGAAGCGGCAGCAAGGCACTCCAACTCCTCCTGTCTGTCCTCAAGAACGTCACAGCCAAGGGCAGTGCAGCCAAGAGCAGTCTCACCCCCGACGGACGGAGGACAGGCAGGGACATGGTCAGAGACAAGACTCGCAAGGTAGTCTAGGCAGTACACAGCAGCAAAGTCAACGAGCTCAGCTACTAGGGCAGACGCAGCAGGAGACGAGAACGTAGGGTCCGTCACAGCCGTAGCAAGAAGGCGAGTAACAGTCGGACTGGACGCATGAGTAAGGTCAGACGGAGGGTCAGCAACGTCACGCAAAGAGGACGCAGGAGGTAACGGTAGGACAACACGCTGAGGAACAGAGGAAGGACGGAGTGTCATATCGTGAGTGCCGGGGACAGCCGGAGCACGCTGACGACGAACACGAGGAACACGAGCACGGACAGCAGCTCTAGGCTCAGGCTCAAGGTCAAAGCTAGACACAGGCTCTCGACGCTCAGGGGTGGAAGCACGAGTCTCAGGCTCTCGACGCTCAGTCAGGGACTCTGACACCGCAGTGTAAGGAGCAGGAGCAGGCAGTGGGGAGTGTGGTAGCAGCGGCGGCTGTGACTGGTCCGCCGGTGGACACAGCAACGGAGGAGTAGTACCTGCCACAGGGAAGCCAGTAGCACCTGGCTGAAGACTGAGAAGGTGGCGAAGAGCACCAGTAGCTCCACCAGGACCTCCAGCACCTCCAACCCCAGCAGCTTCGGCGCCTCCAGCACCAGCAGCTCCAGCAGCTCCACGACCTCCAGCACCAGCAGTACCTCCAGTACCTCCAGCACCAGCAGCTCCACGACCTCCAGCACCAGCAGCACCTCCAGTACCTCCAGCACCAGCAGCTCCACCAGGACCAGCAGCACCTGCAGCTCCCCGACCTCCAGCACCAGCAGCACCTCCAGTACCTCCAGCACCTCCAGGACCTCCAGCACCAGCAGCACCTCCAGGACCTCTAGCACCAGCAGTACCTCCAGTACCTCCAGCACCAGTAGCTCTAGGTCCTCCGGTAGGAGCTCCGACGACACCAACACCAGAAGGACTAGCAGCACCCCCAGAGTCAGCACCCGAACTCGAAGCACCCCCAGAGGCAGCACCCTCGGTCTCAGCACTCGCAGGCTCAGTACCCTCAGTCGCAGCACCCTCAGGCCCAGTACCCTCAGTCCCAGCACCCCCAGGCTCAGTACCCTCAGTCCCAGCACCCCCAGGCTCAGTACCCTCAGTCTCTGCTCCAGTGTCCACAGCAGCAGGCTGCAGAGGCGGCGAAGACGGCAGAGGTGGGAACCCGGGGGGTGTAGCCAGACGAGGAGAGCGGGCACCCCCGGACTCACCACCCCCAGCCCCAGCTCCAGTAGTCTCAGCTCCAGAGTCCACAGCAGCAGGCTGCGGAGGCGGCGAAGACGGCCGTGGCGGGAAACCCGGGGGGGTCTCCAAGCGAGGAGTGCGGCGAGTGGTCGCCGTGTCGTCGGTGACGGCGTCACCCCCCTCAGGTGAGTCAGAGGAGTCAGAAGAGATCTCAACTGGCTCATCCAAGGGGGGTGGGTCTACCTGGGACACACCTGAGGGAGCAGGACCCTGTGGGGGAAGGGGGTCTACCGGGGGGGGGACTGGTACCAGGAAGAGAGGTGCGAGAGGGACCGGGTGGGACGCGTGCGGGTGAAGTCGGTAGTAACAGACCGACTCGTCAAAGGTGACATCCTGAGAGGACAGAACACGACGCGAGGCAGGGTGGTAGAACTGCCAGGGTGGAGCGTCGGTGGGGAAGCCCAGGAAGACACAGCGGAGAGTGCGAGGGGAGAGCTTGCTCGCTTTGGTATCGCGAACAAGGGAGAGCGCGCCCCAGACCCGAAACGACGACGCATCACGAGGCTGTCCCGTCCAACGGGGTGTGGGCGAGGTCTCTGGAGCAGAGACACGGGGCCAGAGGTTGAGCTGATGCGCGGCGTATCGGACCGCAAACGGCCACAGGAAATGGGGAGCAGCCGCATGGATCATGGAGGTACGAGCAACCTCCATGATCAGGCCAATGCAACGCTCAGCGATCCCATTTTGCTGCGGAGAGGCCGGAAGCGTGAACGACTGGCGGATGCCCTCATCCTGGCAGAACGTCTCAAGGACGCCAGAGGAGAACTCACCACCCCTGTCAGAGTGCAGACGCAGGACTGGGAAGTCCTGCTGAAAGCGCTCGTGCAGCTGGAGACGAGTAGCACGGATCCAGCGGATCAAGACACCACTGACATCCGCCTTGCGCCGCAAGGGGAAGACTGTGCTGTAGCGTGTGTAGTCGTCAACCACCAGCAGGAAGTAGCGCTCCTGGTCCGTTCCACCGACGGGGGCCGGGCCCCACACGTCCATGTGGAGAGTCTGCAGAGGAGCAGTGGTCGGAGGAAACTCGGAGGAGTGAGGAGCGGCGCGCTGCCGCCCCTCGACGCAAGGAAGGCACGGCGGCGCAAGTGGGCGCGGGAGGGGGGGCAGGGTCTCAGGGAGGCCAGTGACCAGGAGCCGGGAGTGCATGCGGCGCAGACGCTGCAGGGAGGGGTGACCAAGACGGTGGTGCCAGCGCTGAGTCTCGTGCGTGAGTACTCGGCACGAGCAAGACGCAGCTAACTGCCCTGACGCAGACGCTCGACTCGACGTAGCTACCTGACCTGACTCAGCCACCTGTGCAGACGCAGTGGTCAGTGTGTACAGACTAGACCCAGGGTTTCGAGTGAACGTAGCCAGGTGACGGCCAGTCCGGGAGCACGTACAGATCGCCACACGCTGCCCTCCAGGAATAAAGGTATCAACCCAGACATCCTGAATGGCAGCGTTGCTCACCAAGTTCGTCGAGAACGTGGGGAGGTGGAGACCTGACAAAGAGCCGGAGGGGACTGCTGGACAAGGGAGGATCGTGGAGGCTCTCGCAACCACTGGGCCCCCAGAGGGGTCAGCCAGTGAGACTGGGACAGGTGCTGTGAGTGGTGTGACTGTGGTGCAATCACGGAAGAAGCAACGTGACGCGCCGGAGTCAAGCGTGAACGTGTGCAAGACCTCAGCTGAGGCAGGACCTGTGGTAGTAGACGCACTAGCAACTAGAGCGTCGGTAGACTCACGGGCACCTAGAGCTGCAGCAGACTCACTAGCACCTGGAGTGGCAGCAGACTCACTAACACCTGGAGTGGCAGCAGACTGACTAACACCTGGAGTGGCAGCAGACTCACTAACACCAAGAGCAGCGGTCTTAACGTAACGATAACCTCCACCACCAGGACGACCTCGCTGAATAACCCACTCACGAAGCTGCCGAGGGGTGGGGTCGTCCGGGAGAAGCAGTGCCCGCTGCTGTCCACCCCTGGCCGCAGCGACTGCCGCGGATGTGGCCATGACAGACAGTGACTGTCAGGAGTAGGTCCAGCACCTCCAGCTCCTACAGCGCCAGCAGCACCTCCTACACTCCCAGCAGCACCTCCTCCACTCCCAGTAGCACAAGTAGCAGCAGCAGCAGTAGTAACAGCAGCAGGGCGGTTCGGTGGGGGTGGGAGGCCGCACCTCCACCACTCCCAGCAGTACTCCCTCCAGTAGCAGTAGTAGCAGGGCGGCTCGGGCAGCAGCAGCAGACCGAGCAGCAGCAGCAGCAGTAGCACTAGCTGTAGCAAGTGCAGTAGTAGGAGCTGCAGCAGTAGCACTAGCTGTAGCAAGTGAAGTAGTAGGAGCTGCAGCAGTAGTACTAGCTGTACCAAGTGAAGTAGTAGGAGCTGCAGCAGTAGCTTCAGTCAGGAGCAGCTGCAGTAAGTGCTGGAGTAGGAGCTGCAGCAGTAGCACTAGCTGTAGCAGAAGTAGCTTCAGTCAGTACCAGCTGTACCAAGTGCAGTAGTAGGAGCTGCAGCAGTAGCACTAGCTGTAGCTGGAGTAGCTTCAGTCAATAGTAGCTGTAGCAAGTGCTGGAGTAGGAGCTGCAGCAGTAGCACTAGCTGTAGCAGCCGTAGCTTCAGTCAGTAGCAGCTGTAGCAAGTGCCGTAGTAGCAGCAGCAGCAGTAGCACTAGCTGTAGCAGCACTAGCTTCAGTAGCTGCAGCAGTGAGTAGCGCTAGCTGTAACAGGAGTAGCGTCAGTAGCAGCAGCAGTGAGTAGCGCTAGCTGTAGCAGCAGTAGCTTCAGTAGCAGCAGCAGTGAGTAGCACTAGCTGTAGCAGCACTAGCTTCAGTAGCAGCAGCAGTGAGTAGCAATAGCTGTAGCAGCACTAGCTTCAGTAGCAGCAGCAGTGAGTAGCACTAGCTGTAGTTGCAGTAGCGTCAGTAGCAGCAGCAGTGACAGCTCGGGCTGGGCAGCGCGTAGTAGCAGCAGGCGCGCGTGGGCTGTGGGCGTGCAAACCAGGGGCGCGCAACAGGTGCGTGCGGGGCGGCACTACGAGGAGCGCGCATCAGGTGCGTGCTAGGGGCTGGCGGGCAGCGTGAGTGGCGCGCGCAGCAGCAGGAACGAGGGGGGGACCGGGCGTAGGGGCTGACGGGCCGCGCGAGAGGCGCACGGGGCAGCTAGGGCTCGGTCAGGGGGGTCGCACGTGACTAGGAACAGAAAATCGCGTCTAGGCAGAAAAGGGAACCGTCTCGCCTAGGGCACGTTTTCACATTTCGCGTTTCTCCTAGGGGCGCGACTCGGGCAGCAGGTCGAAATAGTAGTGGTGGGCCCTTTTAAAATTTCGGTCCTAAGGAGCATTGTGCTCTTAATACCATGTTAAAGTTACTAGCTAGATGAGTGAGTTCGATTAGGTAAGGGGGGGGTACAAGGACTATCGAGAGAGATTGTTGTACCCTCTAAGGAAAGAACCCTACACAACCTAGAGTGAAATAAGCAGAACAATATGTTTTGACAACGTCAGCAGTACAAGCACTGCTCTGACCTCACCGGAGTAGTCAAGCGAGTCAGCTCTCCTTGCGCCCAGGAATGAAGGGGAGTGTTACGATATGAAGCTTTATGAGAAGGCATTCCTGTATGCTGCAGGAGCCGACTCTACCGAGTACGAAGTCGAGGAGTCAGAAGAGTCGAAGCGACACAGCAACCGTCTGACCAAGACCGATGCAGGCAGAAACATTTGAAGTGAAAAGAGCGGGAACAGGTTCAAAACGGGTTCCCGCGCCGCACGGTTTGAATTTGCTGTAATAAGGGAATGTACCCCTTAGAGTACATGGCTAGCCTAGGTCTTTTCGTATTCCCCTGTATTCATATATAAACCCAATGTATGCATGCTATTATCAACTCAGTCATTTACATTGACATGAGATTCAAACTTCCGCTGCAACACTACTCCGCGATCAACCCTGAGCGATCCTTCGCTAAGTCCCTTTTGGGATTGTAACAATGTTAGAATGGACTAAGCTACTAGCGGAAGCTTTAGTAGTCTTAGAACTTCCTCCTACAGCCTAGGAATCTTAGGAGCCCACTTCGGCATGGACCATGCTAGAACCAAAGTGGTTTCCAAGAAGTGAAGTTCCAACAAGAGAGAACCCTAACCTATAGAGTTTGGGAGGTGGTCCACTCTATAGAGTGTACACCACAAGTTCTCCCAACCCAACCAATGTATTCTACACTACTATAGTGTAGATGTATCACTACATATGTTTATTGGAGCAACCCGAATTAACCTTAATTCCAACACGCGTTGCCTGTGCGCGCGATACTGTGCGCGCTGCATCTGCTGTATTGCGCGCTGCCTAAGGGGCGCGAGGTGGGCTGCGCGAAACGGGGCAGGTAGTGTGGGCCGGGCAGCGCAAGGAAGGCAGAGTGCTGGGCGGGCAGCGCGGGGCGGGACGGGACGAGGCAGTGCGCGGAGACGGGACGGACGGGGCAGCGCGCTGCGCTCAGCTGGCTACGAGCGGAGCGGAACAGGGCGTGGCCTGCTAAGGAACGGGACGAGGCTGGGCACAGCCTGCTAAGGAACAGGACGGAGCGGGCTAGGCTAGGGAACGAGGAGGGTTGGGCTAGGCTAGGCTTGGAACGTTACCTACTCGTGATACCATACCATCTCAAAGTGAGAATGGCGGAATGTCTGTGACTAGCAAGATGGGAGATACAAATACTAACCCTAGAAAGTGTTGTACTCCCTACAGCCCAACGTAACATAATGTATAACATTTGACAATAACCTGTAATCTAAACGATCAAGGTTTTTTCCATAAGCCGCACCGAAGAAGGGTTTTCTATTCACCCACACTGAAAATTAGGGTTCCACAAAAAGAAAGCCCCGCTTGCACATTACAACAATCAGAGTGCATAAGCAGTAACTGTTGACTATAACTTACCGGTACACAATCCCCTATCACCATGATAGGAGCATAAAAGCAGCAAGCTGAGGATGGAGGATGAGGTTACGGAGCCTAGAAGTGGGGACTTCAGGAAGAAGGGAGAAGAAAGAGGGAGGGAGAGATTCAGGAAACATCAGGGAAGTGGGATAGCAATGGCATGTTGAGACATGAGTAAGCCAAGTCTCCAGTTATTCACTGCCAACAACGCAGCCTCTGAACGGCGCCTTAAGAGTGAATCAGAGCGTGTAGCGCAGCGTGTCTTGAGAGGCTTCTGCCAGCGCCTGTGACACCACAACCACCTTTAACTCCAGGTCCACCGCTGGCGGGACGGCTTCATGTGCAGGCTTTAGAGTGTTTAAGAAGGAGGTGTCAATTTTGCTGGGGAATTCCCTCTTGACCTCGCACACGTGCACACTAGGCCTGGGCCGCGCCCACGTGCAGTTGATAGGAACGGGAACGGTACTTTGGAAACGAAGGTAAACGACGGAGAGCTTTACTGCTGGCTTCAAGTCATTGGCGTGGATGAGGATGATGCTCACATGCATCATGCTCTTGCACTTCCTGCACGTAGGTGGCACGCAGGTGGCACGCAGGTGGCAGGGAAAGGGGGATTAGTGGGGAGAAGCCGGGTCAAGGAGGGCAGTGGGGTTGAGATCCGTGTGAGGGGCAGATGGAGAAACCCTAGGTAAATGGGTATCGAGGCTTTTCACTGAAGGTTGGCCAAACAAGTATAGAGAGATTCGAAACAAAAAGATAAGTGCAACATATATGGAGAAGGTATAGCAGGGACTTACTTCTTGAAGATGGCAACTGTTGCTCCTCCCTTGAGCTGCTCCCCGCTGATCACAGACTGGAACCTTCCGGCGACAGGAACTCCTTTCACCAGATCGTTGTAACCTGCAGCAGAACGAAGCAAAAGGAAGGAGGTGAGCTATTCAGCCGTTCATGCGAGCGAAAGAGGTGAGCTGGAAATATGGGGTCTTTCCCAGTCGAGACGTGGGAAACAGGAATCCAGGAACCAGGGTACCACGGTGGGGCCAGGCAACGTACCGAACACTTGCTCCATTGTCCAACGCGGCGGTGCCTTCTTGAGGTTCGCAGCGGTCTGTTCCTCTCCCAGAGGGTTGAGCGCGTCTGGGTAAACGAGAAAGAGAGAGTAGGAATCGACGTGAGCCCCCACGCCCGCCGTGTATCCGATAGCGCCGATGTCGGCCTGGGTGAATTGGGTCTGGCCGAAGCAGTCCCACACGCTCGGCGCAAGTTTAGAGCACTGCAAGTTCTTCCCGAGCACGCCCAGCTGGATTGCAGACTGCGTGCTGAGGTTCACACGCATTGGCGGCTTGATCGAGCCCGCGACGGTCAGGCGGAATTGCGTGGGCTTGGTCGCAGCACTGAAAAGGTTGGAAGCAGAGCAGGTGGATTTGTATTCTTAGCAGGAAGGCCAAAGCAGGGCGAGCAATGGTGGATGAGGGGAAACAGGCAGGAGCAATGAGGACAGAAGCGGGAGGGGAAGGGAAGACGGTTTTGCTTCGCCTGCTCGCCCACGTGGCTCAGTCCTCCCACACCCACACCGCTGCTTGCCACACCCCGTGTTCATGCCATGCTCACAGCACGACAACGCCAACTTACAAACAGACCACGAAACCGAATCTGAATCCCCACCGACTGTGTTGTAGATTCGATTCAAGTAGAGCAGGCTTACAGGAGGGGGACGGCGAGGCTGAACCTTGCTCTCACGCGTTCATCCCCAAAGTCGGCAATGTACAGTCCTGCATTGGCGGGCAAGGAGACAGAGAGAAGGGCGAGAAGAGAAGATGTGCCATGGGCGGGTGGAATGATGGGGAGCCATCTCGCGTCACGGATTACGAAAAGTCTCACAAAATGCGACAGGGCGAGAAGAGCGCAGGGCGAGGAGCGAGGAGAGCGGCGTAAGGGAAGGGATGGAGGCACTGACTCGGGGCGGGCGGGGGCGGCGGAAAGAGCTTGGGGAGGAGCGCCTTGACGAATTTGAGACCCGCTTTCACGGCGCGCTGCTTCGCCACCTCCGCGCTTAGCGCGTTCACCGCGCGCTGCATGGCCGTCTCCACCTTCAGCGCTGTCGCGGCGGCGCGCTGCTTGGCCGCGTTGACGCTTAGCGCCTCGGCTCCGGGAACCGCGGAGGAGACCAGCACGCCTGCAGCCGACCACAAGAGCGAAGAGAGGCCATTAGGAATTTAATGAATGTGAGCGGGTATGACTTCCCAAAATGTTGAGCTGGCGTACTATGTACAAACATATATTGATACAAAGCATTTACTTCGCTGGAAGAAGTAAATGCATAGTATCACTATATGTTTGTACATAGTATGGGGGCTGGGTATTTGGGCTGGACAGCCCAGCGATTGAGGAGGGAGGCATGGGTTGATGAGAAGGCGTACCGGCGACGATGAGGAGGCACGTGAGAACACGGGGCAGAGCCATTGCGGCTGTTTCTCAAGTCGTTGCTGAGAAACCCCAGACAGCAATACCACTGATGTGAAGGAAACCCGCCGTTCCTAATGAGTTGGCGGTTTCAACAGGAGGAACTCTTGGTAATGCGAGAATCAGGAAAGAGAAGGGTTGATGATGAGGAAAGGATGCGGCGCTGGTGGTAATGAACGATTCGAGGACGAGAAGGCTTGCGTCGAAGGAAGGAAGTGAACGCTCAGCCGCTTTGTGTGTGTGAGCGCGGAACCCGGGCAACGTTCGCATAATAATGCAAATGTTCGGATAGCTCGGCGCCTGACTCGTCTCATCGACCATCGCCCAAGGCCAATATGCAATTGATTACAACTGAGAAACAATAGATGCATCGTGCGTTCCGTTATTCAAGAAACGAAGCAGCTCGTTTCTATCCCAATCGATAAGAGACGTTCGCGTCTCGGCTGGGCCAATGAAATCCATTAGTTGATAGGAAATCGGCTAGTCTCTGTACGCGTTCCAGAATGGTGAAAGCTAGGAGCTGTTGGACTGGGTGGTTGCGATGCGAGGAGGGAAGTACTCAACAAAGCAGACAGTAGTCTATCAAGGCACCAATAAATCCGTTCCTTATCTGACGGGGACGTCAGGCTCCGTGAACAGCTGACAGTCAGTTTGTTCTTCTGGCTTGCCGCAAATGAAATGGCTGGCAGCAGCCTGTTCATTTGTTTCGCTGCTTTACCTGCTCGCCGCACCCGCTTTCCTGAACGACTCGCGAAATCTGAGTGGTAACGCCTCTAGTGAGTGGTAACGCAGGATTACCGTTTCGCACGTGATTATTCTGCCCGGAAACCAATTTTATACTGCATTATTGCTGACCAGAAACGGCCGGCTGAGCTGACGGTTATTGACGTGACATTCTGGGTGGTGATATCAAATATCGTTGAAAACCGTTTTCCACCACATGGGAAATTCCAACCCATTACCACATGGGAAATGCCAGCCCCATAGTTTAGAAATCTCTGAAGTTTAGTCCCAAGTTTACTCAAAAAGTGCAACTTTAGGGGGTGTTACATTACGTGCTGGTCCATTTACAGGGAAATGGACCACCAGTTTACGGAGACCACTTGCAAAAGTGGTCCCTGCCTGGTACCCGCGTGGTCTCAGGGACCATTTGCAGCGGGCCAAAGCAGCTGAAATAAATTACAGTTCATTACTGTAGAGGCTGCTCCTATCGGAGACAGCCGAACACTTCGCGTCGGTTTGCGTTCGGCCTACACTTTCGCACCGAACCACATTCCGAGTCGCCCCGCACCAATCACGACACATCCTGCTGCGATCAGAAGTTGATCGTACCTAGGATCACCTCATGAAGGTTCGCACACTACTTGATTCAGTGGTGGTGGGGCCTTGAAAGGGCCATAGGTATCAGACTTTTTAGTCTGATTCAAAGTCCGTTCATATTTTTTTTTTTACCTAGTCTGAACCCAAAGTTTTTCTATATGTACCTTCTCTGATTTTCCAGAGATTTTATTAATGTATTGGCTGAAGTTTCAGACTACTTTTATGAGTGTAGGCTGAGCCTCAGCCTTGTATCGGTGATGCACTATGAAACGGGTAATGCAAGAGTTTCCGCCAGCCTGGCGGCGTGTTGCACTAACACCGTCAATCACGGGCGGGAAACGAAAATTTCCCGAGCGCGGCACCGAAAAGTCGCATTAGTACAGGATTACTGTAATCAGGTCCCTCTGGTCGACCACCAGGTCCCTCTGGTCGACCACCAGCTCCCTCTGGTCAACCACCTAGTGCCCCTGGTCGACCACAGCCCCCGTCGAGCTACCCCCTGGTCGATGAACCCCTTCCGTCGACCAGAACTGTCAGCTGTTGTCGCCGAGCTCCCCTCGTCGACCGTTGCTCACTTGTCAGGTCGACGGACTGCTCCGTCGACCTCCCGGTGGAACTGCACCTCCTGGTCGACGGCCCACCCGTCGCCCAACCCAGTTGGCTGCAGCTGTCGAGCTCCCTGGTCGACGGCTCCAGCCCCGTGACAGTCCTGTGCAGGTCGACAGCCACCTCGTCGACCTGCCCCGCAGAAGAAGGCCGTCGAGCACTCCTGGTCGACGGCAACACCACAGCGGTCCCCTGCAGCTCGACGAAGCCCGTCGAGCAGCTCTCCCACTGTGAACAGTCGGTTGCTTCTCCCGTACACCCGACCAAGTCGTCGGCGTTGCCCAAGCGAGGGTGGGGCCAACACTTCATTCCCATTAACACTCCCCTACCGCGCTCACGCTTGGGACTCCAGCCCACACGGCAGTACTTCACGGAGAAAGCTCGTCCTCGGCGTGCACCCCACACACAGCACGCCGTCACGACACCAGCCGTGCAGAAGGGCACGGCACCTACTGCTGCACCTCATCGTCGCTATCGCCGACGTCGGCCAGACGAACTTGGCCGATGGCGACAGAGCACCGGTTGAAAGCCGGAAAATGCAGCGCCTTCGTCAGGGAGTCCGTCGACTGCTCGGTGGTCGGGATGCACTTCAGCACGAACTTCTCGCGCCTCACCATGTGCTGCAGCCAGGCGTAGCGTCGCTCCATGTGCTTGAGGTTGCCCGTAATTGCCGACTTGTTGTCGACGCGGAGGATGGTCGGCTTCCCAGCGTCGAGCAGCTTGAATTCCGCAAGAAGGAAACGAAGTCGGCGTCCCTCCTTGCCTGCATCCGTGGCTGCCACGTACTCCGACTCGGTCGACGACAATGTCGCGCACTTGATGTGCGAGCTTGACCTGGAGACTGCGGCCCCTCCGTAGACGAACGCATAGCTGCCCGTGCTCGTCCAGTTCTGCTTGTTGCCCACGTCGTCGGCGTCCACGTAGCCGATCAGCTCCAGCGACTCTGGTCCACCTCCGAACACCAGGGCGGTGTCGCGGGTGTCAGCAAGGTAGGCGAGGCAGCGGTCGACCTCGCTCCAATGCTGGTCGCTCCTCACCGTGAGACCGCTCCCCAGCTTGCTGCAGGCGAACGCGATGTCCGGCCTCGTCGTCACCACCGCGAACTGCAGCGAGCCAACCTTCTGCCGGTACTCCTCCTTCTCGCGCTCCTGCGCCTCCTCGTCATCGAACGTCAGCTCAGCGTAGGCGTCGACCGAGACCGGCGTCTTCGGGACTCGACCGCCCTGCTCCTCGTCGATGAAGCACCTACGCAGCTTGTCGGCGTAGCCCTGCTGGTGCAGCCACAGCTTCCTCGCCGGCTTGTCGCGCACGATCTCCGGCCTGAGGTACTGGACGACCGGCGAAATCTCGCGCAGCTCGAAGGCGGCCTCCAGCAGCTCCTTCAGCTCCTTCAGCATCGCGGTGCTGCTGCTGGCGGCGAGCACGTCGTCGACGTAGACCAGCACCCAGCAGGTCACTCCGTTGTCGCCGGCCTTGAAGTAGAGCGCCTCGTCGACCTGGCTCTTCTTCCAGCCAGCGCCCAGCAGCACACCGTCGAGAGCCATGTACCACAGCAGCGGCGACTGCTTCAGCCCGTAGAGGCTCTTCAGCAGCTTACACACCCCGCCAGTCCCATCGTCGAAGTAGTCCGGCTGGTACATGTAGAGCACCCTGTCGAGCTTGCTCTGCAGGAAAGCGTTCTTCATGTCGAGCTGCATCAGGTTGAGGTCGAGAACGGCGACGATGATGAGGAAGATCCTCAGCGTGACGTAGCTGTTCACAGGCGAGTACGTCTCGTCGTAGTCAGCGTCATAGACCTGCGTGAAGCCCTTCACGACCAGCCTCGCCTTCTCGTGCTCGACGGTGTCGTCGATGCGGTACTTGGTCGTCAAAATCCACCGGTTCTTCATGATGTTCACCCCGCGTGGGCGTTCGACCAGCTCCCAAGTGCCCATGCCGATGAGGCTGCAGATCTCTTCTTCCATGGCGGCCTTCACCGCCTCGCCCTTCCAGCTCGCCAGCGCCCCCTTCACCGTCAGCGGTGTTCGGGGTCGGCATGCACGTCGGGGTCGAGCTCCGGCAGATCTTCATCCTCCTCGGCGTCGTCGTACAACAGGTCGTCGTCGTCCTCGTCGTACACCGTGGTGAAGGCAGCTGGCGGTAGGCAGTCGTGGAAGTTCAGGCGCTTCGGCGGCCGTCGAGCTCGACCTGCGCGTCGCAGCTCAGGCTTCGTGATCGGCACCTCCACCATGTCGCTGTCGGTGGACTCCTCACCCGCCGACTGCTCCCCGTCCTCGTTGACGTCCTTGTCGTCGACCAGCTACTTCGACCCTTCGACCGGCTGCTCGCCTGCTGCTGACTTCGACAGCTCCCCTGTCGACAGCCCCGGCTGCTGCTCCCTTGTCGACTGCACCCCTGTTGTTGCCTCCTGTTCGCCCGGCTCCCCTGTCTGTTGCTCCCTGTCGTTGACGGCTTCCCATCCTGGTCGACGAGCTTGACGCCTTGTCGACCGCCGGCGATGCCACTGGCCGGCGCCATAGGCGAGGCCTCAAGGCTCCCCTCATCGCCGGTGGCCGACACAGGCGTCGACGCAGGCCGATCTGCAACGGGGAAGGGAGGAGCAGGAACAAGGGGAGGTGAAAGAACCTCCACAGCATCCTCATCAGCATGCCCGTCAACTTCGGCGAGCAGTGGGACCGTCGCCGTCGAGGTGTCGTCGGCGGGTGTGCCTGCGTCCGACTTGACACCGGCCCATACTTCGCCTTCCACACCTCCAGCGACAGCGTCTCGTAGAAGATCACCTCGACCGACGTGACCACCTTGTTGTCGGTCAGTTCGAGCACCTCCCAGCCCTTGCTCTCAGGCGACACATCCAGGTGAAGCCCCCAGCAAGCTTTCGGCGCCAGCTTTCCACCGCGCTGCTGCTCAGGAACCATGAACTGCACCATGCAGCCCCACACCCATGCCAGTGTGAGGTCGGGCTTCTTCCCGGTCAGCAGCTGGTACGGAGTCGTCCCCGACGGCGTTGTCGACCGCTCCAAGCAGTTCCGCACCCAGACAGCATGTCGAAGAGCGAGGTGCCACCAGTGGTGCTGCACGCCCATGTGCAGCAGCATCGTCCTCACGGACTCGACAACCGTGCGCATCTCCCGCACAGCCATGCCGTTCTGCTGCGGAGTGTAAGGGCACGTCAAGTCGGTGAACGCCTTCCGGAGGAACTCCCCTCCTCGTCTGAGCGGAGCATCAGCACCGTTTTTGTTCGTCTGCCACTCGACCAGCACCAGCCACTGTTGGAACTCCCGCAGTGCATCGCTCTTCTTAGCGACTGGCATTGCCCACACGAACCGAGTGTGGCGATTCTTCAGCAGCAGGAAGTACAAGCTGCCATCCTTGGCAGCCACCCGAAATGGCCCGCACAATTCAATGTGCACGATAGCCAATACCTCCTCAACGTCCGAGCCCTTGTCAGGGAAAGAGTGCCGCGCCAGCTTTCCTCCGACGCACGAGACACACGGCTGGTCTACTCCGGTCGACGGCATAATGTCGAGCCCAGTAGCAACTTCATGCTTCGCCGAGCTATTGATCGTGTCGATGCCAACGTGCGCGAGCTTAGCATGCAATCGGTCAGGGGTCGACTTCGTTGCCGAGACGATCGTCCGCAGAGCCACCACCTCGGTCGACCGCGACCGCGTCGAGCATGGGCGAAGGTCGGTGCAGAGGACTCGCTCAGTGTAGCGTGCTCAACCGAGCACCTCCCCGGTCGCAGCGACGAGCAGCATCTCGTCGCCGTCGCACTGCATCTGCACTCCGCTCTCCTTCAGCTAGCCTGCGGACAGCAGGTTCCCTGTACGCCCGGAATGTAGAGTACCTCGGGGATGAGGACCCGCTTCTCGGCCTCCCCTTGCAGAGCGACGGTTCCACGACCCTCGACGGGCTGCAACGCCCCATTGAAGCCGCGCACGTGCTTCACACCGTCGCTCGGCGCCATGTCGACGAAGACCACCTTCGTCCCCATCAGGTGGTGGGAGCACCCACTGTCGAGCAACACCGCCATCGGGTTGGCGTGCACAGCTGCCGCCACCGCCTGAAAGTCCTTGCCAGCCTCCAGTGCCAGCGAGACTGTCGGCTCCACCACGCCGACCTTCGAGCACGACGCATCCCCGTCGCCTCGGCCCTTGCCGCTGGAGTTGTCGACGTCCTTCGTTGACGACGTCATCTTCGACGACTGCTTCTCCTTCCGCAGCTTTGCATCTCGACGGGGCCGACGGCAGGTCGACCGGCCACGGCCTCCCTTGGTGTCATCCTCGTCGCTGTCGTCGCTGTCAGTGCATTCGTAGGAAAGGTGGTCGGGGTCGTGGCAGATCTAGCACTCCCGCCGTCGACCACCACCTCCACGACCCTTGTCTTGCGTCGACCTTTTCTCGTCGACGTCATTCGTCGACCGCCCACCTCCGCTACCACTTCCTCCCGGCTTCCCGCGCTGCCCTTGCTGTTGATTCAGCTTCCTCGTTGCAGCGTAGTTTGCCTACAGAAGGAGCTCCGTGGGCTGTTCTGCCTCTTGCATCGCCTCGTCTTGAAGGATGTAGCTGGTGATAGAGTCCTCATTGAGGGACTCACGCGTGCCGGGCACCATCATCATCCTCTTCATGAGGTTGTAGCCACGAGGCATGCCCATGACGATGTGGGTGATGTAGGACGCCGTCGAGTATTCGGCGCCCGCCATTCTCATCTCAGTCAGGATCCGTCGAGCACGGTTGCAGTAGTCCGTCGCTGACTCCTGCTCGCCCATCTGAATGTGTGTCATCTTCTCCTCCATCTGTTTGATGTACAGGTCGTCCCTGACCTGGTACGTTGACAAGATGAAGTGCCATGCCTGGTGACCAGCATCCAGTCGCTCTCGACAACTCCTGAGCGCAAGCTACACCACCGGCGAGCAGCACCTCGAGATGACCATGAAGGTGAGCAAGTGAGCAGCACGAAACTCCCCGCGCAACTCGACATCCTCAACAGGCGGAATTGGCACGGTGCCGTCGGCGAAGCCCTTCAGCCCTGCGACTTCCAGCTGAGGTTCTATCGACTCCCTCCAGGCGATGAGGTCCCGTCGACTTTGCAGCGGTGCGACGGTGATCCGGTCTAGCGAGAACTTGAAGTAGCCATACGCTGGTGGAATCCCGCCTGCAATCACATGCGTCGTCGCCGAGAGCCCTCCACCGCTTCGTAGAGGAGAGCGACGTCGAACATCAACGTCGGCACGCGAGCTGCCTGCAACCGCCGTCGACCGCTGCACTCGCGCCTGGATTCCGTCGACACCACCTTTGACCTTGATCATCCCTCTCTGCTTCGTGCCTTCGCTGCCGCTGACTCGTGCACCACCGTCGACCTCGTCGTCGACGCCACCTTCGTTGCGCACCGGTCGAGGAGATGTAGGACGGGAAGGGTGTTTCGTCGCCTACTGCAACCTGATGCCCAGCTCGGCGATCACCATGGGGATCGTCCTGTATTAACAACGCGTCAGCCAAGCGTGCCTCCAAGGTGTCCGCTACGCCCACATTAACGACCATGGCGACTAACGATGCTGCCGGCCTACGAACGACTTAGTAGGTGCAAAAGTCGGCTCCTATCTGAAGGTCGCGTATTCGATCCACGCTCACCGCACCATGCGAAGAGTCACTCGACAAAGGTAGTGAGCTAGACTACGGGGGTTGGCACGAACTACTAGGAGTGGTCGTAGCTTTGCTTAGCTCCTTAGTGCTTGCGCATAGACGGGAGAAATCGGCAAGGGTTTCCACTAGGCAAAGTCGAAAATACAGAATGATTGAACAAGCAATGACAGAATGACCACATCAGGCATAGCAACCCTGCAGCTAGCCTGGTCGAACACCAGCACAGCTCGGACACCGCCTGCCAGCGTTGCGTACAGAGCCGCGCCGGCACTGCAGAAAGGCGACCTGCCAACACTGCAGGTCGACGGCGTGCCAACGCTGCAGCAGAGCGGCTGCCCAGCGTTGCCCTGTAGAAGACAGCAGTGCGCACGCTCGCAGGTGCGCGCAGACGATTGACCCGACTTGCATTGATGTGCATCCGTCGGCTGTTGTCTGCGCCTGACGGGCCACATCAACTTCGGGATACCAGCCCGAAATCGCCTTCGCCATCGCGACCTCGACGACGTTCGCGTGCCTCCACATAACTCGTCGAGCAGGTTACCTGGTCGACCTGGACACCACCAGGTGTTGGATGCACGTCATTCTGTGTGCATGTCATCCTAACGTCCTGCCGAGTGCTCGTGCTATTCATGCGTGCATTGTTTGCATGAGCATATGTCATTGTGCATGGCTGTTGGATATTATCATCTCTGTGTTTTTCTCCAAGTTTAAATGCTTGATCATGCTGGAGAAATCCAGAGCTTTCCAACAATACCAAGATCGCCTTATTCCGACCAAGATCGCCCAAGTTACAATATTTCCAAGACTTGGATTTCTTATTACCTTTTGGGGTTATATCTAAGTTGGGTGATTACTTGGACATGACTATAAAGGGGATCTTTGGTTGGGTGGTTAGGGAAGGCAACTTTGACTTTTGGATTGGGGTGGCTATAAGTTTCTAGCATGGGTTGCAAATGTTGCAACACCTAGGCAAAATCCAACTAGATTGGATTTTGCATGTGACACCTCAAGGACCTCATGATGAGGGTTGCATCCTTGCTGCTAGGAAGGTTCCTACAATCCTTCCCTAGCTCTTGGAGAATCCCTTCCCTCTCATGGTTCTCTTGGAGTCCCCAACTCCAACTTTCTATGCCTTAATGTTTGTACTTCCTCTCTAAGTGCAGAGGGGCCCTAGACGTCTAAGTGCAGGGTCTGGAAGGGAGCCGTGGTGGGGGGGAACGAGGAGGAGTGAGGGGCAGCGCGCTGCCGACCCTCGACGCAAGGAGTGCACAGCGGCGCAGGCGAGCGAGGAAGCGGGGCAAGCGACTCTGGGAGACCTGAGACCAGACGGTAACGTGCCATCCTACTGAGACATGGGAACGACGGGTGACCTAGATGGTGGTGCCAGAGGACAGACGGGTGGGTGAGGGAGCGACAGTCGCACGACACAGCAGCTACCTGACCTGACCTGACCTGGCCTGACCCAGTGCGGTGGGACCCAGTGTGTAGTGAGTACAGACCAGAGCCCGGCTCCCTGTGAAAAGTGGCCAGAGGGGCCCCAGTGGTACCGACTGTGCAGGAGGCAACAGGCTCGTCCAGTGGGAAAGTGGTGACTACACCTAGGTCGTGGAGGTGACTGTCACCCACCAGGTTCCTAGAGAACGAGGGGGTGTAGTAACCTGTAAGAAAACCTGAGGGAGCCGCCGGACACGGGAGAGTGGTGGTGCTGCGAGCAACTACACGTCCCACAGAGGGGTCACCTAAGGCGACGCACGGCCACGGGTGACGTAGACCACGTCAACGTAGACCAGAGAGTGACGCACGGCCACGGGTGACGCCGGTCTCTCTCTGGTCTACGTCGACGACCTGGTGTTCGCCACTCCCGACCGACGCGCGCTGGTTTCTGTGAAGGAGGAACTGCAGAGGAGACACACTTGCACTGACTTTGGTGAGCTGCAGCACTACCTTGGCCTGCAGATCACCAGGGACAGGTCCGCTCGCACCATTACGCTGACTCAGTCGCATATGGTCGAGCAGATCCTCACGCGGTTTCGCTTCCCGTTCTCCAAGGTACAGCTCACCCCTCTTGGTGTGGATCATGGGCTCACGGCTCCACCTTCGGACGAGCCATTTGAGTCCAGCGGTCCATATCCTGAGCTGGTGGGTTGTCTCATGTACCTGATGACCTGCACTCGCCCAGACCTAGCTTACCCTCTTAGCGTCCTTGCGCATTTTGTTGCGCCTGGGAGACACCGACCTTCCCACTGGTACGCGGCTAAGAGGGTGGCGAAGTATGTGGCGAGTACATCAGGCATGGGACTTGTCCTTGGAGGGAAGCAGCCAGTTACACTCACAGGTTACTCGAACTCGTCGTGGGCTGACGACGCGGAGACGCGCCGGTCTACACAGGGGTACTCCTTTAGCCTCGGAGCAGGTGCTGTTTCGTGGCGGTCGACTCGGGCGTCGTCTGTCGCCGGTTCCAGCTGTGAGGTAGAGGTGTACGCTGCGGCCATGGCCGCTCAGGAGCTTCGCTGGCTGTCTTTCCTTCTCACCGACCTTGGTGAGCGGCCTCGCTCTCCCCCAGTCTTGTTCGCCAACAACAGGTCTGCTGTCCTGTTGTGTGAGGAGCCTCGACTGGTTGGGAAGGCGAAGCACATCCAGCTTCGTTACTTCCTTCTGCGTGAGTTGCAGCAGCGTGGCCAGGCACGCGTGGTACGTGTGGTCTCAGAGGCCAACACTGCAGATATCTTCACCAAGGCGTTGCCGCCTTGTGACCACCAGCGTTTCTGCACCCAGCTTGGCCTTGTGTCTACATGCCCTCACTTGCTTGTGTAGAGATGCTTTGCTTTGTACTCTGGCATCTCTTTATATTTGCTATATATATATGCATCTAGACTGGCCTTGTGGCCCTGTGCTTCTGTAGAGATGCTTGTCGTGTACTCTTGCATCTTCTATATTTGCTATATCCTTGCATGTGGACTGGCCTTGTGGCCCCACGCTTGTTCTCGGACTGTGTGGTGATCTTGAGATCCACCCCGAGATTTGTTGTGTTTTTTGCGAACTGGTCCTGTGACCCTTGCTGTGTGTTGCTTTCCACAGGACTACCGTCACCTAGACTATGGGGGTGTGTCAAGCTATATTTGTTATAGCTTATTTGTGTTAGTCTAGGTGTACTTTATGTTTTCCTAGGGTTAGGGTTATGCTTGCTATATCTTGCTTGTTTTCAGTTTCCTTAGTCAACATTTATACTTTTGTAACTTGAGAGGCCCACCCGTCGCCCATCCCAGTTGGCTGCAGCTGTCGAGCTCCCTGGTCGGCGGCTCTAGCCCCGTGACAGTCCTGTGCAGGTCGACAGCCACCTCGTCGACCTGCCCCGCAGAAGAAGGCCGTCGAGCACTCCTGGTCGACGGCAACACCACAGCGGTCCCCTGCAGCTCGACGAAGCCCGTCGAGCAGCTCTCCCAATGTGAACGGTCGGCTGCTTCCTCCCGTACACCCGACCAAGTCGTCGGAGTTGCCCAAGCGAGGGTGGGGCCAACACTCCATTCCCATTAACAATAAGACACCCTAAACTGTCCCAAATACAAGACAACCCAAGCATTTTTGCCCGTGTACGAGATAAGACATACCGTCTGGCCCCGGATATAAGCGCATATGCGCTTATAATAAGTACTGATTTTTTAGGGGTGGCGCTTGTAATTGAGTAACGGCCATAAGCGCTGGCGCTTATAAAATGTCAAATTCGAATTTTGTTTTCCAAAGTACTAAACTGAAGCCCACAATAAGGCGAACACAACTGTGTACGTTGCGCATGGGATCGTGCATGAAATTCCGGCGAAAACTGCCGCGACTCGATTTCCCACCGCACAGAACCTGTCCTGGAGCAACGCACCTGCCAGCGATGATGTGCATCCTGGCGTGCGGCCCAATAGGAACGTCATGCGCTGCCAAGGTGCAACATTACACCCGAACCATCTAGAAGGGGGTGGAATCTCCCTGCCAGCGCAGCAGATTCGTGCCGTGATTCCCTCCTCTCCGGGTTCAGGCAGGGGGGCACCCGTCTATCCCCGATGAGGACCCCAAGCCGCAACTCAGAAGGGTTCCCCTCCAATCTTTCATTTCAGCACTCGATTCATTCAGTTTTGGCAGTCCGATTCTTGTTTTCTCCCGCCTGGCTGCGACAGCCATGGCGGAATTCTCAGGCACACACTTTTTGTTCAAGAAGAAGCCCGCGCGTAGGCCCGCCTTTGTAGTCGACGCCGACGGATGGTACTCCCTGTCAGATTTATATGACATAGCTGCTGTAGGCTATAGTGGGGTAGCACATATGGGGTACAGTTTTCTGGGTTTGCACTTGTACCCAACTTTCCCTTAGTCAAACATCATTTTCCCTCGTAATTTCTCATGGTATAGAGCGGGTTCCCTCGTGGGAACGCTTCCTAGGGCCCACCAATCGAATTTTTTTTTCCTGCCCGGAGCGCGCTTCGCTCCTGCCCGAGTCGCGCCCCGCGTGCCCTCCCTACCGTCGCGCCCTCTCTAGGCCCCTTACGGCCCCTTCGCGTCGCCCTTAGCGACCCCTCTGACGGCCCTTCCAGCCGCCCTTACGGCCCCTCGTGCCGCCCTTACGGCCCCTCGCGCCGCCCTTCCGGCCCCTCGTGCCGCCCTTACGGCCCCCTACGGCCCGTCGCCGCCCTTCGCGGCCCCTCGTGCCGCCCTTCACGGCCCGTCGCCGCCCTCCGCGGCCCCTCGCGCTACCCTTACGGCCCGTCGCTGCCCTCCACGGCCCCTCGTGCCGCCCTTCACGGCCCGTCCGCCGCCCTTCGCGGCCTCTCTCGGCCCGCCGTTGCCGCCTCTACAGCAGCAGCAGCCGCGGCCGCCGTCCCAGCAGCAGCAGCATCCGCCGCCCCGGCAGCAGCACCCGCCGCCACTGCAACCGCGGCCGCCGCCGTCCCTGCAGGAGCGGCCGCCGCTGCCCCTGCAGCAGCAACTGCCGCCGCCGCTGCAGCAGCGGCCGCCGCCGTCCTGTGAGCAGCAGCCGCCGCTGCCCCTGCAGGAGCCGAGCCGCCCGAGCCGCCGTACCGCCCGAGCAGCCGAGCCGCCCGAGCCGCCGAGCCGCCCGAGCCGCCGAGCCGCCGAACCGCCCGAGCCGCCGAGCCACCCGAGCCGCCGAGTCGCTGAGCTGCCGAGCTGCTGGTGCTGCCGAGCCGCCGAGCCGCCGAGCCGTCCGAGCCGCCCTGTCCTCTACACTCGGTCCGTCTCGCCTGCCCGGTAAGAGCAGCACCTCTACTACTGCGCTGCCCTTAGCCTACTGCTCGTGCTGCTAGTCTACTGCTGTCATGGCTACCCCCAGTGTCCTCGCTTTTGACGCTGAGGGTCGGGCCATTGACTTTGACGTCTGGGTAGATGACCTGCAGCTTTTCCTACAGTGCGATAGGGCAGACGGTCTCTCCCTCTTTGACCTCACTTCTGGTGCCTCTCCTGCCCCCGCTGCTGATGCTGACGCCACTGTTCGCTCACAGTGGGCCACACGCGATGCTGCTGCACGTCTTGCTGTGCGTCGCCATTTGCCTACCTCTGAGCGTGCACACTTTAGCCAGTACAAGAGTGCTAAGACCTTGTACGACGCTGTAGTTGCACGCTACTCTTCCCCTCCCACTGCTGCACTTAGCCGCCTCATCCTGCCGTACCTCTTCCCTGACCTCGCAGCTTTTCCCACAGTTGCTGACCTCATTACGCACCTCCGCACTAGTGACATTCGCTACCGCGCTGCCCTTCCCGCTGAGTTCTGCGCCAAGAACCCCCCCCCTATGTACATCACCCTCTACTACATAGTCACCCGCCTCCCTGACACCCTTCGCCCGGTCAGGGACCACTTTCTCTCTGTTTGCCCCACCACCCTCACCGTTGACCTCCTCGAGGAGCGCCTCCTAGCAGCAGAGAAGAGCATAGTCGCTGTAGGAGCCTCTCGTGGTGACCCGCGCGCCCCTGTCTTTGAGGGGTGCTCCCCCTCTCCTCTCTTGCCCTCTGTTGCCTCTGCTGCTGCGGCCGACCTCGTTGGTCTTGACTCGGTCGGTGCGGCGTCTACCCCTAGCGGGAAACGCCGCCCTGGCAAGGGCAAAGGGGGCAGGGGCGCTGGAGGAGCTAGCGGGGGCGGTGGAGGCGGCGGTGGAGGCGGCGGAGGGGGTGGGGGTGGCGGTGGGGGTGGTGGCGGGGGTGGAGGTGTCGGTGGCGGCAGTGGAGGCGGAGGCGGAGGAGGCGGTGGCGGTGGGAGCGGAGGTGGAGGAGGTGGCGGCGGTGGAGGAGGCGGCGGCGGAGGAGGTGGAGCTGGTCGGGGTGGCGCTGCGCAGAGGGTTGGCTACGGTGGTGGTCAGCGCCAGCAGCAGCAGCAGCAGCAGCGCACTCGGGACATCCCCCCCCCTCAGCAGCTCCGTGAGTGGTACGCTGCACGCCAGCGGGGTGGGGGTACTGGTCCGTGCACCTACGTCCTACGCACTGGCGACCGCGCGGGTGAGCAGTGCGGGGGTGCGCACTCCACCCAGCGCTGCTTTGGCCGCCTGACGGACGCTTGGCGTCACCAGTTCCCTGAGGCCACTGAGATCCCTCGCTGGGGCGAGCTGTCTAGGGCGGGAGTAGCTATCTTTGACCTTGACTTTGATGCTATTCTTGCTGCCATGTATGCTGTGACTATTAGTGATGAGGGTGACTGTTACCGGTGTTTTCCGCCCGACCCGGGCATTGAGACTGCTGCTCTAGGTACTGGTGAGGCTGCTGCTCTAGGTGCTAGCGAGGCTGCTGCTCTAGGTGCTAGTGCGTCTGCTTCCTCAGGTGCTGGTGAGTCTGCTCTCTCAGGTACTGCGTCGGCTTCGGCCTCCCACACCTTCACCCTTGACTCGGGGGCTTCTCGCTCCTTCTTTCGAGACCGCACCACACTCATGCCGCTTGGTCGGCCTGTTGCAGTCTCTCTGGCAGACCCCTCTGGGGGTCCTGTCCTTGCTCACTTCTCCACTGTCCTCCCGTGTCCGGCGGCCCCCTCTGGCACCCTGTCTGGTCTTTACCTCCCCTCGTTCTCTACGAACTTGGTGAGTGGTGCTGACCTACAGGATGCGGGGGTTCACCAGTTCACTCCTGCGAGCCAGCGGGTGACCCACTGCACGGACGCTCGGACAGGCCGACACCTGGCCACGTTTACACGTCGGCCGGGGTCGAGCCTGTACACACTGACCACTGCGTCTCCTCCAGTCACTGTGTTTGGTCAGGTAGCTGCGTCGGGTCAGGTGTTTGCTGCGGCGTCCAGGTCTGGTCCCGAGTCTGCCCCCTGCTCGTGTCGCCTCCTGTCTCACGAGACTCTCCTCTGGCACCACCGCCTTGGTCACCCCTCCCTGCTTCGTCTCCGAGGCATGGCCTCCCGTGTCCTTGTCTCTGGTCTTCCCCGGTCCCTCCCTCCCCTTCCTCCGGGGCCTGCCCCTACCTGCGTCCCCTGTGTCGAGGGGCGGCAGCGGGCTGCCCCTCACTCCTCCCAGTTTCCTCCGACAGAGGCCCCGCTGCAGACACTTCACATGGACGTGTGGGGCCCGACCCGCGTCCGTGGACAGGGTCACGAGCGCTACTTCCTGCTGGTGGTTGACGACTACTCGCGTTACACCACAGTCTTCCCCTTGCGCAGCAAGGGTGATGTCACTGAGGTGTTGATCGACTGGATCCGCGCAGCTCGTCTCCAGCTCAGGCAGAGCTTTGGCTCGGACTTTCCTGTTTTGCGTCTGCACTCTCACAGAGGCGGAGAGTTCTCCTCTGGCCTTCTGCGAGCCTACTGTCGTGCACGAGGCATCCGCCAGACCTTCACGCTTCCGGACTCTCCACAGCAAAATGGGATTGCTGAGCGCCGCATTGGCATGGTCATGGACGTCGTCCGTACGTCCATGATGCATGCGGCTGCCCCCCATTTTCTGTGGCCGTTTGCGGTTCGGTACGCGGCGCATCAGATCAACCTTCAGCCCAGGGTCTCCATGCCGGAGACCTCCCCAGCTTTGCTGTGGACGGGGAAGGTTGGCGATGCGTCTGCGTTCCGTGTCTGGGGATCTCGGGCGTTTGTCCGCGACTTGTCTGCGGACAAGCTGTCCCCTCGTGCTGCTCCTAGTGTCTTCCTTGGCTTCCCCCCTGACGCGCCAGGGTGGCAGTTCTACCACCCCACCTCTCGTCGTGTTCTGTCCTCCCAGGACGTCACGTTTGACGAGTCGGTCCCCTACTACCGCCACTTCCCCTACCGCACTCCGTCCCTCCCCCCGCCACCGCTCTTCCTTGTGCCAGGTCCCCCCCCGGTAGACCCCCTTCCCCCTCAGGGTCCTGCCCCTTCAGGTGTGTCCCAGGTAGACGCAGTCGAGCCTGTCGAGGTTGCTGGTGACTCTGGTGCTGCTGAGGGTGCTGAGCCTGGGGGTGCTGACTCTGGGGGTGCTGAGCGTGTGGGTGCTACGACTGGGGGTGCTGAGCCTGGGGGTGCTACGCCTGGGGGTGCTGAGCCTGGGGGTGCTACGCCTGGAGGTGCTGAGCCTGGGGGTGCGGAGCCTAAGGGAGCTGGGCCCGCTCGCGTGGTGTCTGGCGGTACTGTGCCTGGAGGTTCTCCGGGTGCTTCGTCTCGGCGGGAGCCACTCTCTCCACACGAGCTGCGCGAGTGGTTTGCCCGGCGGTGGAGGCGTGCTGCTGGAGCTGGAGGTTCTTCGGCTGCTGAGGGTGCTGGTGCCGCGGGTCCCGGAGGTGCTCGTACTGGGAGTACTGGAGCTGCTGGGCCTGCGGGTACTACTGGAGCTGGTGCCACTGCGTCTTCTCGTGGTCCGACTGGAGCTGGAGCTACTGAGGGTGTTGGCGCTGAGGCTACTGCTGTCGGTCCTGGAGGCGGTCCTACTGGGGGTGCTACTGGTGCTGCTGGAGGTACTGGAGCTGGAGGTGCTGCTGGCGCTGGTGCTACCACTGGGGGTACTGGTGCTGTCCCTGCTGTGTCTGGAGTCGCTGCGCGGCCTCGACCATACTTCGTTCCGCTCCTTGAGCAGGTTCTTGGTCTCCCGCCTTCTACTGTTCCTCCTCCTCCCTTAGAGTGTCCACAGCCTGTCCCGTCACAGTTACAGTTACAGCCGGCCTCCCCACTGCCTGCTCCTTCTCCCTACACTGGTCCTACTGGAGGTCTTGCTGAGCGTCGTGAGCCTGCGTCTCGCCCTGCGTCGCCTGTCCGTGCTCCTCGCACTAGTGGTCGTGGTTCGCGTCAGCGTCCTCCTCCTGTCCCTGGCACGCACCGGATGTCTCTGCGTCCGTCCACTGCTCCTCTGCGTGCCCCTTTGCCTTCTCCTCCTGAGTCCTCTCTTCCTGCTCTTCCTGACCCGGAGTCGGACTCTCTTCGTGCTGCCAGTCCTGCTGTCACGCGTCTCCTTGCTACCGTTGTCACTGACCCTTCCTTTGAGTCCACTGCTGCGTCTGCCCTAGTTACTGAGCTCGTCGACTTTGCTGCTCGCTGTCGTCTAGACTACGCTGCTAGTCTTGTTGCTGAGTCTGAGTCTGTCTGTCCTCCGTCCGTCGGGGGTGAGTGTGCCCTTGGCACGGACGTCCTTGAGGACAGGCAGGAGGAGTTCCAGTGTTTGGCTGCTGCTTCACCTCATCTCGTGTCCGTACTGCTTACCCCTGAGGGAGACCCGGATGCACGTGACATCCCGACTCCGCGCTCTTACGCGGAGGCGATAGAGGGTCCCTACTCCTCTCAGTGGCAGGCAGCTATGGACGCAGAGATGGCTTCCTGGAAGTCCACAGGCACCTACGTTGACGAGGTTCCCCCACCTGGGGCGAACATCGTCAGTGGCATGTGGATTTTCAGGGTGAAGCGGCCGCCGGGTTCTCCGCCTGTCTTCAAGGCGCGTTACGTGGCTCGTGGCTTCAGTCAGCAGCAGGGAGTTGACTACTTTCAGACCTTCTCTCCCACCCCGAAGATGACCACTCTTCGGGTACTGCTGCACATAGCTGCTCACCGTGACTACGAGCTGCACTCTCTTGACTTCAGCACTGCTTTCTTGCAGGGCAGCCTGCACGAGGAGATCTGGCTGCGTCGCCCACCTGGCTTCACTGGGTCTTTTCCTCCTGGCACCCAGTGGAGCCTCCAGCGGCCAGTCTACGGTCTCCGCCAGGCACCGCGTGAGTGGCACGACACACTGAGGACTACACTTGCGGCTCTTGGGTTTGCTCCCTCTACTGCCGACCCGTCGCTGTTTCTGCGCACCGACACTTCTTTGCCGCCGTTCTACATCCTTGTGTACGTCGACGACTTGGTCTTTGCCACAGCTGACACTGCTGGACTCGCCCACGTGAATTCCGAGCTGCAGAAGAGACACACGTGCACAGACCTGGGTGAACTGCGCAGCTACCTTGGCTTGCAGATCACCCGGGACAGAGCAGAGCGCACCATTACCCTGACTCAGTCACACATGGTGCAGCAGGTCCTTCAGCGCTTCGGCTTCACGTACTCCTCGCCTCAGGCCACTCCTCTGCCTACTCGCCACTCGCTCTCAGCTCTGCCTTCGGATGAGTCCGTAGAGTCGAGTGGCCCGTACCCAGAGCTTGTTGGCTGCCTCATGTACCTGATGACCTGCACACGACCTGACCTTGCATACCCTCTTAGCATTCTCGCACGCTATGTTGCTCCTGGGAGACACAGACCGGAGCACATGGCTGCAGCGAAGAGGGTGTTGCGCTACTTGTGCAGTACGTCGGGCATGGGGCTTGTGCTTGGAGGGCAGAGTCCAGTGGTCCTCACTGGGCACGCAGACGCTTCTTGGGCTGACGACCAGGCTACTCAGCGGTCGTCACAGGGTTACACCTTCAGCCTTGGTTCCGGCTCTGTTTCGTGGCGGGCTACCTGCTCGTCTTCTGTTCTCGGCTCCAGTTGTGAGGCTGAGATCTACGCAGGGGCCATGGCTGCACAGGAGCTTCGCTGGCTCACCTACCTGCTGACTGACCTCGGAGAGCCGCCTCGTTCTTCTCCAGTTCTGTACGTAGACAACAAGGCCATGCTGGCCTTGTGTCGGGAGCAGAGACTGGAGCACAGAACGAAGCACATTGCTCTCCGCTACTTCTTAGCTCGTGAGCTACAGCAGCGTGGTCAGCTGCGACTTGCGTACGTGGCCTCTCAGGCCAACACTGCTGATATCTTCACCAAGGCACTCGCGCCTTGTGATCATCAGCGCTTCTGTACTCAGCTGGGCCTTGTGCCTACCTTGCCTCACTTGCTCACTTCTTGACCTTGTTTGTACTGTTACATATATATATATACCTGCTCTTGCTTGTTTAGCCTTATATATATGTAATCTTGCATGTGAACTGGCCTTGTGGCCTTGAACTTGTGCTCAGAATGTGTGGTGACGTTGTGATCCACCCTGAGCTTGCTTTGCCTTGCTTTGCTTGACTGGTCTTGTGACCCCTTGCTCTCCCCCACTTTGCCTATGGGGGTGTGTCAGATTTATATGACATAGCTGCTGTAGGCTATAGTGGGGTAGCACATATGGGGTACAGTTTTCTAGGGTTTGCACTTGTACCCAACTTTCCCTTAGTCAAACATCATTTTCCCTCGTAATTTCTCACTCCCGTGTCCCAGCTGAACCACCAGAGCCACCACAGCCTCCAGCGCCTCCTGCGCCGCCTGCTCCTCCTGCTCCTCCTGCTCCTCCTTTGCCGCCTGCGCCTCCTGCTCCTCCTGTTCTGTTATAGTCACAATAGGCTTGAATGTGCCTAAAACGAAAGATAGAGAGCACAGACGGATTTCTGCACAGCGGCTTCAAACGTTGATAGCGTTCTGCTCACAGCTGCAAATGACTTGATTCAAATTGGATCTGGAGCGTCTTCACGTCGTCTACAATTAGCAATTTAGTGTCAGAGTTATTTGACATAGCTACTGTAGGCTATAGTGGAGTAGCACATATGGGGTACAGTTTCCTAGGGTTTGCCTTTTGTACCCAACTTTCACTTAGTCATTTCATTCCTGTTTTCTTGATTCACATGGTACAGAGCGGGTTCCTACATGGGACCGTTCCTTCCTAAGGGCCCACCATAAGAATTTTTTTTTTTAGCTGCCCACGCACATTGCGCCCTGCCCTAATTTTTTTTTTTTAGCGGCCCCTACGCTGCCCCTACGCGGCCCCTACGCCGCCTCCCACGCGCCCCCTATGCGGCCCCTGGCGGCGCCCTGACGAGGCCCCTGCCGGCGCCCTATCGCGGCCCCTGACGCGCCCCCTGGTGGCGCCCTGACGCGGCCCCTGGCGGCGCCTGACGCGGCCCTGACGCGGCCTGACGCGGCCCCTGGCGGCGCCCTGACGCGGCCCCTGCCGCGGCCCTGAAGCGGCCCCTGACGCGGCCCTGACGCGGCTCTGCCGCGGCCCTGACGCGGCCCTGACGCGGCCCTGCCGCGGCCCCTGGCGGCGCCCTGACGCGGCCCCTGACGCGGCGCCCTGACGCGGCCCCTGCCGCGGCCCTGACGCGGCCCTGCCGCGGCCCCTGACGCGGCCCTGACGCGGCCTGCTGCGGCCCCTGCCGCGGCCCTGAAGCGGCCCCTGACGCGGCTCTGCCGCGGCCCTGACGCGGCCCTGACGCGGCCCCTGACGCGGCCCCTTGCGCGGCCCTGACGCGGCTCTGCCGCGGCCCCTGGCGGCGCCCTGACGCGGCCCCTGACGCGGCGCCCTGACGCGGCCCTGTCGCGGCCCCTGACGCGGCCCCTGCCGCGGCCCCTGACGCGGCCCCTGACGCGGCCCCTGTCGCGGCCCCTGACGCGGCCCCGCCACCTACCTTTCCGGCCCCGCCGCCTCCTCTCAGCGGCCCCGCCGCCTCCCCTCAGCGGCCCCGCCGCCTCCTCCCAACGGCCCCGGACGCCGCCCTCTCAGCGGCCCCGCCGAGCCGCCCAGCAGCCTAGCCGCCCAGCAGCTGAGCCACCGAGCCGCCCAGCAGCCGAGCCGCCGAGCCGCCCAGCAGCCGAGCCGCCCAGCAGCAGAGCCGCCGAGCCGCCCAGCAGCCGAGCCGCTGAGCCGCCCAGCAGCCGAGCCGCCGAGCCACCCAGCAGCCGAGCCGCCCAGCAGCCGAGTCGCCGAGCCGCCTTGCAGCCGAGCCGCCCGAGCCGCCCTGTCCGGTAAGAGCAGCGCCTCTCTCACAGCACTGCCCTCACCCCACTGTTTGCGCTGCTAGTCTACTGCTGTCATGGCTACCCCTAGTGTCCTCGCTTTTGACGCTGAGGGTCGGGCCATTGACTTTGACGTCTGGATAGATGACCTGCAGCTTTTCTTACAGTGCGATAGGGCAGACGGCCTCTCCCTCTTTGACCTCACTTCTGGTGCCTCCCCTGCCCCTGCCACTGATGCTGACGCAACTGTTCGCTCCCAGTGGGCCACGCGCGATGCTGCTGCACGTCTTGCTGTGCGTCGCCACCTGCCTACCTCTGAGCGTGCGCACTTTAGCCAGTACAAGAGTGCTCAGACCTTGTACGACGCTGTAGTTGCACGCTACTCCTCCCCTGCCACTGCTGCACTGAGTCGCCTCATGCTACCGTACCTCTTCCCTGACCTTGCTGCCTTTCCCACAGTCGCTGACCTCATTACGCACCTACGCACTAGTGACACTCGCTACCGCGCTGCGCTTCCTGCTGAGTTCTGCGCCAAGAACCCCCCCCCCATGTACATCACCCTCTACTACATAGTCACCCGGCTCCCTGACTCCCTTCGCGTAGTCAGGGACCACTTCCTCTCAGTTTGCCCCACCACTCTCACCGTTGACCTCCTCGAGAAGTCCCTCCTAGCAGCAGAGAAGAGCATAGTGGCTGTAGGAGCCTCTCGTGGTGACCCTCGCACCCCCATCTTTGAGGGGTGTTCCCCCTCCCCCCTTTTGCCCTCTGTTGCCTCTGCTGCTGCGGCCGACCTCGTTGGGCTTGAGTCGGTCGGTGCGGCGTCTACCCCTAGCAGGAGACGCCGCCCTGGCAAGGGCAAGGGGGGCAGGGGCGCTGGAGGAGCTAGCGGGGGCGGTGGAGGCGGCAGTGGAGGCGGTGGAGGAGGTGGGGGTGGCGGTGGGAGTGGTGGCAGGGGTGGAGGTGTCGGTGGCGGCAGTGGAGGCGGAGGCGGCAGCGGCAGTGGCGGAGGGAGCGGAGGTGGCGGCGGTGGAGGAGGAGGCGGCGGAGGAGGTGGAGCTGGTCGGGGTGGCGCTGCGCAGAGGGTCGGCTCCGGTGGTGGTCAGTGCCAGCAGCAGCAGCAGCAGCAGCAGCAGCGCACTCGTGACATCCCCTCCCCTCAGCAGCTCCGTGAGTGGTACACTGCACGCCAGAGGGGTGGGGGTACTGGTCCGTGCACCTACGTCCTCCGCACCGGCGACCGCGCGGGTGAGCAGTGCGGGGGTGCGCACTCCACCCAGCGCTGCTTTGGCCGCCTGACGGACGCTTGGCGTCACCAGTTCCCTGAGGCCACTGAGATCCCCCGCTGGGGTGAGCTGTCTAGGGCGGGTGTGGCTGTCTTTGACCTTGACTTTGATGCTATTCTTGCTGCCATGTATACTGTGACTATTACTGACGAGGGTGACTGTTACCGGTGTTTTCCGCCCGACCCGGGCATTGAGACTGCTGCTCTAGGTACTGGTGAGGCTGCTGCTCTAGGTGCTAGCGAGGCTGCTGCTCTAGGTGCGTCTGCTCCCTCAGGTGCTGGTGAGTCTGCTCTCTCAGGTTCTGCGTCGGCTTCGGCCTCCCACACCTTCACCCTTGACTCGGGGGCTTCTCGCTCCTTCTTTCGAGACCGCACCACACTCACGCCGCTTAGCCGGCCAGTTGCAGTCTCTCTGGCAGACCCCTCTGGGGGTCCTGTCCTTGCTCACTTCTCCACTGTCCTCCCGTGTCCGGCGGCCCCCTCTGGCACCCTGTCTGGTCTTTACCTTCCCTCGTTCTCTACGAACTTGGTGAGTGGTGCTGACCTACAGGATGCGGGGGTTCACCAGTTCACTCCTGCGAGTCAGCGGGTGACCCACTGCACGGACGCTCGGACAGGCCGACACCTGGCCACGTTTACCCGTCGGCCGGGGTCGAGCCTGTACACCCTGACCACTGCGTCTCCTCCAGTCACTACGTCTGGTCAGGTAGCTGCGTCGGGTCAGGTGTTTGCTGCAGCGTCCAGGTCTGGTCCTGAGTCTGCCCCCTGTTCGTGTCGCCTCCTGTCTCACGAGACTCTCCTCTGGCACCACCGCCTTGGTCACCCCTCCCTGCTTCGTCTCCGAAGCACGGCCTCCTGTGTCCTTGTCTCTGGTCTTCCCCGGTCCCTCCCTCCCCTTCCTCCGGGGCCTGGCCCTACCTGCGTCCCCTGTGTCGAGGGGCGGCAGCGGGCTGCCCCTCACTCCTCCCAGTTTCCTCCGACAGAGGCCCCGCTGCAGACGCTTCACATGGATGTGTGGTGCCCGGCCCGCGTCCGTGGACAGGGTCACGAGCGCTACTTCCTGCTGGTGGTTGACGACTACTCGCGTTACACCACAGTCTTCCCCTTGCGCAGCAAGGGTGATGTCACTGCGGTGTTGATCGACTGGATCCGCGCAGCTCGTCTCCAGCTCAGGCAGAGCTTCGGCTCGGACTTTCCTGTTCAGCGTCTGCACTCTGACAGAGGTGGAGAGTTCTCCTCTGGCCTTCTGCGAGCCTACTGTCGTACACGAGGCATCCGCCAGACCTTCACGCTTCCGGACTCTCCACAGCAAAATGGGATTGCTGAGCGCCGCATTGGCATGATCATGGATGTCGCCCGTACGTCCATGATGCATGCGGCTGCCCCCCATTTTCTGTGGCCGTTTGCGGTTCGGTACGCGGCGCATCAGATCAACCTTCACCCCAGGGTCTCCATGCCGGAGACCTCCCCAGCTTTGCTGTGGACGGGGAAGGTTGGCGATGCGTCTGCGTTCCGTGTCTGGGGATCTCGGGCGTTTGTCCGCGACTTGTCTGCGGACAAGCTGTCCCCTCGTGCTGCTCCTTGCGTCTTCCTTGGCTTCCCCCCTGACGCGCCAGGGTGGCAGTTCTACCACCCCACCTCTCGCCGTGTTCTGTCCTCCCAGGACGTCACGTTTGACGAGTCGGTCCCCTACTACCGCCTCTTCCCCTACCGCACTCCGTCCCTCCCCCCGCCACCGCTCTTCCTTGTCCCAGGTCCCCCCCCGGTAGACCCCCTCCCCCCTCAGGGTCCTGCCCCTTCAGGTGTGTCCCAGGTAGACGCAGTCGAGCCTGTCGAGGTTACTGGTGACTCTGGTGCTGCTGAGGGTGCTGAGCCTGGGGGTGCTGACTCTGGGGGTGCTGAGCGTGTGGGTGCTACGCCTGGGGGTGCTGAGCCTGAGGGTGCTACTACTGGGGGTGCTGAGCCTGGGGGTGCTGAGCCTGGGAGTGCTACGCCTGGGGGTGCTACGCCTGGAGGTGCTGAGCCTGGGGGTGCGGAGCCTGAGGGAGCTGGGCCTGCTCGTGTGGCGTCTGGTGGTGCTGAGCCTGGAGGTTCTCCGGGTGCTTCGTCTCGACGGGAGGCACTCTCTCCACAGGAGCTGCGCGAGTGGTTTGCCCGGCGCTGGAGGCGTGCTGCTGGAGCTGGAGGTTCTTCGGCTGCTGAGGGTGCTGGTGCCGCGGGTCCCGGAGGTGCTCGTACTGGGAGTACTGGAGCTGCTGGGCCTGCAGGTACGACTGGAGCTGGAGCTGCTGAGGGTGTTGGCTCTGAGGCTACTGCTGTCGGTCCTGGAGGCGGTCCTGCTGGGGGTGCTGGAGCTGGAGGTACTGCTGGCGCTGGTGCTGCCGCTGGGGGTACTGGTGCTGTCCCTGCTGTGGCTGGAGTCGCCACACGGCCTAGGCCGTACTTCGTTCCGCTCCTTCAGCAGGTTCTTGGTCTCCCGCCTTCTCCTGGTCCTCCTCCTCCCTTAGAGTGTCCACAGCCTGTCCCGTCACAGTTACAGTTACAGCCGGCCTCCCCACTGCCCGCTCCTTCTCCCTACACTGGTCCTACTGGAGGTCTTGCTGAGCGTCGTGAGCCTGCGTCTCGCCCTGCGTCGCCTGTCCGTGCTTCTCGCACTAGTGGTCGTGGTTCGCGTCAGCGTCCTCCTCCTATCCCTGGCACGCACCGGATGTCTCTGCGTCCGTCCACTGCTCCTCTGCGTGCCCCTTTGCCTTCTCCTCCTGAGTCCTCTCTTCCTGCTCTTCCTGACCCGGAGTCGGACTCTCTTCGTGCTGCCAGTCCTACTGTCACGCGTCTCCTTGCTACTGTTGTCACTGACCCTTCCTTTGAGTCCACTGCTGCGTCTGCCCTAGTTACTGAGCTCGTCGACTTTGCTGCTCGCTGTCGTCTAGACTACGCTGCTAGACTTGTTGCTGAGTCTGAGTCTGTCTGTCCTCCGTCCGTCGGGGGTGAGTGTGCCCTTGGCACGGACGTCCTTGAGGACAAGCAGGAGGAGTTCCAGTGTTTGGCTGCTGCTTCACCTCATCTCGTGTCCGTACTGCTTACCCCTGAGGGAGACCCGGATGCACTTGACATCCCGACTCCGCGCTCTTACGCGGAGGCGATAGAGGGTCCCTACTCCTCTCAGTGGCAGGCAGCTATGGACGCAGAGATGGCTTCCTGGAAGTCCACAGGCACCTACGTTGACGAGGTTCCCCCGCCTGGGGCGAACATCGTCAGTGGCATGTGGATTTTCAGGGTGAAGCGGCCGCCGGGTTCTCCGCCTGTCTTCAAGGCGCGTTACGTGGCTCGTGGCTTCAGTCAGCGGCAGGGAGTTGACTACTTTCAGACCTTCTCTCCCACCCCGAAGATGACCACTCTTCGGGTACTGCTGCACATAGCTGCTCACCGCGACTACGAGCTGCACTCTCTTGACTTCAGCACTGCTTTCTTGCAGGGCAGCCTGCACGAGGAGATCTGGCTGCGTCGCCCACCTGGCTTCACTGGGTCTTTTCCTCCTGGCACCCAGTGGAGCCTCCGGCGGCCAGTCTACGGTCTCCGCCAGGCACCGCGTGAGTGGCACGACACACTGAGGACTACACTTGCGGCTCTTGGGTTTGCTCCCTCTACTGCCGACCCGTCGCTGTTTCTGCGCACCGACACTTCTTTGCAGCCGTTCTACATCCTCGTGTACGTCGACGACTTGGTCTTTGCCACAGCTGACACTGCTGGACTCGCCCACGTGAAGTCCGAGCTGCAGAAGAGACACACGTGCACAGACCTGGGTGAACTGCGCAGCTACCTTGGCTTGCAGATCACCCGGGACAGAGCACGCCGCACCATTACCCTGACTCAGTCACACATGGTGCAGCAGGTCCTTCAGCGCTTCGGCTTCACGTACTCCTCGCCTCAGGCCACTCCTCTGCCTACTCGCCACTCGCTCTCAGCTCTGCCTTCGGATGAGTCCGTAGAGTCGAGTGGCCCGTACCCAGAGCTTGTTGGCTGCCTCATGTACCTGATGACCTGCACACGACCTGACCTTGCATACTCTCTTAGCATTCTTGCACGCTATGTTGCTCCTGGGAGACACAGACCGGAGCACATGGCTGCAGCGAAGAGGGTGTTGCGCTACTTGTGCAGTACATCGGGCATGGGGCTTGTGCTTGGAGGGCAGAGTCCAGTGGTCCTCACTGGACACGCAGACGCTTCTTGGGCTGACGACCAGGCTACGCAGCGGTCGTCACAGGGTTACACCTTCAGCCTTGGTTCCGGCTCTGTTTCGTGGCGGGCTACTCGCTCGTCTTCTGTTCTCGGCTCCAGTTGCGAGGCTGAGATCTACGCCGGGGCCATGGCTGCACAGGAGCTTCGCTGGCTCACCTACCTGCTGACTGACCTCGGAGAGCCGCCTCGTTCTCCTCCAGTGCTCTACGTAGACAACAAGGCCATGCTGGCCTTGTGTCGAGAGCAGAGACTGGAGCACAGAACGAAGCACATTGCTCTTCGCTACTTCCTTGCTCGTGAGCTACAGCAGCGTGGTCAGCTGCGACTTGCGTACGTGGCCTCTGAGGCCAACACTGCTGATATCTTCACCAAGGCACTTGCGCCTTGTGATCATCAGCGCTTCTGTACTCAGCTGGGTCTTGTGCCTACCTTGCCTCACTTGCTCACCTCTTGACCTTGTTTGTACTGTTGCATCTATATATACTCCTGCTCTTGCTTGTTTAGCCTTATATATATATGTAATCCTGCATGTTAACTGGCCTTGTGGCCTTGAACTTGTGCTCGGAATGTGTGGTGACTTTGTGATCCACCCTGAGCTTGCTTTGCTTTGCTTGACTGGTCTTGTGACCCCTTGTTCTCCCCCACTTTGCCTATGGGGGTGTGTCAGAGTTATTTGACATAGCTACTGTAGGCTATAGTGGAGTAGCACATATGGGGTACAGTTTCCTAGGGTTTGCCTTTTGTACCCAACTTTCACTTAGTCATTTCATTCCTGTTTTCTTGATTCACATTTAGATTGCACGATTTGATAAAGAATTGACGACACAGCGTCGGTTTGAACGAACGGTACTATGGCAGCCACTATAGTCTTAGAACACAAGATAGGAAGAGTTACGAGTTGGGAATGACTCCCAGCTCCTACAAACCCCAAGAGCCGAGGTACAGTGATGTGGAACAGTGCCACACTGTCCCCAACCACGAAGGGTCTCGAAACTACCCTTCACTAGGGCCTACACCAAGTGAAATGTTACACTTCACAAAGTAATGTAACTATCTTCAATATCTTGAGGTGTACCCTTTTGGCAAGCTTCGAAATCACTTGAGGCTTGACACCAAGGCTCGGGCTCTTCATCACGAACTCATCCTTGAGTTCTTGATGGGTCTGCTGCACACACCTGCGACACGCCGAACGTTCGACACAGGACAAAATAGAAACCGCGCACGACAAAATAGAAACCGCGCGCGAGACACAAACGACCGCGTAACACGCGTCTAGCGATAACTCGCTATTGACTCGACACACACACTCGACATCATGACTCAACATTCACACACAATTATAAGCATGAAATATATATTATCCCATGCCCTCATACCATTCCATACACACACACATTCACGCACACGGACAACAAGCCGAGTGCAAACCGTAGGGTTGCACCAACAAACTCCCCCTCGGATTGTTGGCCTTAGGATATGTTGCTCTCTCAGTTCAGAGCCATCCCAGCCAGCTTGCAACACTTCCAATGCTGCTGCTCCACCAGCCTCTTGGTCATCATGTCAGCCGGCTGCCCCGTGGTCTTCACGTAGCGCAACTCAACTTCACCCGCGGTTACCATGCTCCTCGTCCAATGCCACTTCACTCTCATGTGCTTCGTGAGTCCATGCAACACAGGGTTCTTAGCAAGAGCAATGGCACCCTGGCTGTCACAGTACAGTGGGGTAGGTCCTTGCTGCTCCTCCCCCAATTCAGCCAACAAACGCCGCTGCCACACAATCTCCCGTACGGCACGGAAGAGTGCCATGTACTCGGACTCCACCGAGCTCAAAGCTTGGTCAACCTGCTTCTTGCTCTCCCAAGCAGTTGGGCCTCCACCAACACAGCATATGAAGCCTCCCACACTTGTCATGTCCTCTGGTTCTGATGCATATGAAGCATCCGAGTAGGCGGTGAGGAACAAACGCCCGGGTTCAACACCATCCGCACCCTTTTGGCGCCTTTGTGCCGCCGCCGAGTATTGCAGCCCAGCGGTCGGTGTTTGGCCAAGATACTTGGCCACCCTCATTCCAGCTGCTACCTGCTCCTCATTAGGGCATTGCACAACCCTAGCCAGCTGCCCGGTAGCAAACGCGACGTCCGGTCGGGTGTTTACCGCCGCATACATGAGGCTGCCCACCAACGAGTGAAATCGGCGCCTCTCCTCTTCACCAACGCTCTCCTCCTCTGGTCCCTTCACACACTTGAACCCAGAGGGAAAGGGTGTAGCCACATGGCCTTCACTCTGCCCAAAGTTGGCAGCCAATGCCTCCAGGTACTTTCGTTGATGCACCCGCATGCACCGCTTCTCCACATCTCGTTCGATGTGGAGCCCAAGGTAGAAGCTCACGTCACCAAGGGCCTTGCACTTGAACTTGTCTTGAAGCTTCAGCATCACCTCCTTCACAAGGTCAGAAGAGGGTGAGAAAATGAGGATGTCATCCACATAAACCACCATGAAACTCCTCTGCTCCCCCTCGCCAAGCATGAACAAGGAGTGATCAGCCGTTGAGGGAGTGAAGCCGATCCCCTCCAACACTTCGCGCAGCTTCATGTACCATTGCCTAGGGGCCTGCTTCAGCCCATAGAGGGCCTTCTTCAGCTTCCACACTCTGCCACTACCATCATCAAACCCCTCTGGCTGCGCCATAAAAATCTCCTCCTCAAGGATGCCGTTAAGGAATGCCGTTACGATGTCCATTTGCTTTACTACCCATCCTTTGATGGCGGCTCCCGCGAATAGGGTTCGCAGCGTCGTCGGCTTCACCACAGGGGCAAACAGCTCCTTGAAGTCCACCTTCTCCTTCTGCTGGTACCCCTTGGCTACAAGCCTAGACTTGTAGCGCTCGATCTTGCCGTCGGCATCCGACTTGATTTTGAAGAGCCACTTGGACGTTATCGCCGTACGCCCCTCCGGTAGCTCCACCAATTCAAACGTGTCATTCTCCTCGATGCTCTTCAGCTCACTCTCCATGGCCTTCTTCCACTCCTCAGCATCACTACTCTCCAAAGCCTCCTTGAGAGTTGCTGGTTCTCCCGGCATCTCCACCGGAGAGAAGAACGCGAAGGCACACTCCTCGTAGTCACTCTCCTCGTCGTCTCCGACCATCATTGCCGCTCCGGCCAGGGCTGTCTTGCCCTGCTTTCCCGGCGCATCATAGGTCAGCCTATTAGGAGGTTGAACTCTCCTCTTCCCCCTTCCTTCCTCCTCAGCTGCAGGGACTTGAAGGCCTTGGCGTTGCTGCGGTGTGGCTTGAATCCGTGGAGCACTCGTAGTACGGGAAGGGAGTGACGGTGCACGCTCGCTCACTTGCTGCACCTCCTCCTCTTCTTCCTCTGCATCATTGGCCTCCTCTCCCCCATTCACAAGGGAGGATTGCCTTGTGGTTGTGCTGCCGCTGCTCAGCTCCAAAGGCAGCTCCACATGCTCCAAACCGGAACTCTTCACCTCCCCAAACCGCACGCCTATCTTCGCCTCATTCTCCGCCTTCCAATCCTTGTACATGAAGTTCTCCATGAACTTGCAGTCCCTGCTCACCAAGAACTTCTTGGTGAATGGGTCCCAAAGAAGCCATCCCTTGCTGTTTTGAGCCATGCCCAAGTGCACGGCCCACACCGCCTTGGCACCAAGCTTGTTGTGCCGAAGATGCTTAGGCACGAGCGCCATGCACATGCACCCGAACACCCTAAGCATATCCACCTTTGGCTTCCTTCCTAGCCACTCCACATAGGGCACCCATTTGTCTGCTCCCACATGAGTCAAGGCTCTGTTCTTGGCCACACACGCGCTCCGCACCGCATCAGGCCAGAAATAGTCGGGTAGCCCGGCTTCAATGAGCAACCCGCGTGCCGCCTCCGTGATTGTGCGGTTCGCTCGCTCGGCGATGCCGTTCATTGCAGGGGAGTATGGCATGGTGAGGGAGTGCCGAATACCATTCTTCTTCAGCCACAACCCAAACTCCTTGCTCAGGAACTCTCCCCCTCGATCGGTGCGGATTGACTTGACTAGACGGTCTTGTTGCCGCTCCACCATCGGGAACCAATCCGTCTTCAACGTTTCAGCCACGTCGCTCTTCTTGGCCAGCACGTACACCCAAGTCATGCGGGTGTAGACTTCGACAATGGTGAGAAAATACTCAGCTCCAGCAGCTCCAAGCTTCAGGGGGCCCACCACGTCCATCACCACCTCATCAAGCGGTGCCTTTGCCGTTGCCTCCGAACTAGGGAACGGAAACCGGGTGAACTTGGCTTGAATGCACGTCGGGCAGCCAAGCACCTCATCGGGCTCCCCCTTCACACGTATGCCAGCAACCATCTCATTCTTCACTAGCTGCTGCAAGATGGGCAGGGCCACATGCCCCATGCGCCGATGCAAGGTGAGCCAATCACACTCCCCCGTAGCCGAAGTTGGATTGGAGAATGCCGCGCTCGCAATAGCGCCCCACATACTCTCTCCGTAGTCCTCCTCCACTGCTGCCTCTGGGTTCTCCTCACCCTTTTGCTGCTCCTTGGTTGCTGCACCACTCTCCTTAGGTTCACTGAACTTGCTGGTCCCTCCAGGTTTGCTCTTCTTGAGCTCATTCTCCTTAGCGCGACCGTTCGCGCCATCGTCGCTACCGACCGCTCCATCCTTGGTGCTGATGCTTGCTGCCACTTGCCTCTCCTTAGGCATAGGGACCACTGGGATCTGCCACATCTCGTTGTAGACATCCCTGTCCTCATGAAGGTCCCAAAGAATTCGATCGCCAAGCCTTGCGGTGTAGGTCTTGGCTCCCTTCGAGTTCGTGTCCATGCCGGCCTTTGCCAACCGCCGCACGGAAATCAGGTTTGCAGCAAGGCTGGGCACCCAAAGCACGTTCTTGAGGGCCACCATCTTCCCATCAGCACCCTTGAACATGGCCTTGCCCATGCCTTTCACCTCTGCTCGCTGCCCCAAAGCCGATGTGACATGCTTCACCGGTGACGGCTCGAGTTCGGTGAGCAAGTCCGGGCGAGGTGTCATGCTATAGGTAGCGCCACTATCAATCACCCAATAGTCCAGGGGGTGTAGGGTCACCTTCCCCACAGCTGCTGGCTCCTCAAAGCCTTCATCCTTCTCTGGACCAGCCGGTACTTGCGTCGACACGAAGTAGAATAGACCCGGGTATCGATCGTCGCTCGGGTCCTTGTCGTTGTCTCCGCTCTTCATGTTTGCAGCTCCGCCACCGCGACCGCCACGGCCTCCACAGCCTCGTCCTCTCCCTCCTCCTGCTCCTCTACCCTCTTGGCCTTGAGCAGGGGTCCAACCATCAGGGAGTTTGTAGCAGTCGCGCCACATGTGTCCGCTCTTGTGGCAATAGTGACACTCGCCGTCGAATCGGCCGCGACCGCGTCCGTAGCTCTTGTCGTCGCTGCCGTAACCGCCACTCTTGCGGCCTCCGCCGAAGTTGCTGCCACCAAACCTTCCTCCCCCTCGTCCTCTGCCTCTTCCTCGACCATATCCACGGCCGATGCTCGCTGCCCCAGCGCCATCCGCACTCGCCAACTCACGGCGGCGGAAATCCTCTTGAAGGATAGCTCGCTTCACGTCTTCAAGCGAGAGGCGGGGCAAGTCGCGATTAAGGTTGATGATGAGCGAGGACCATGACTCTGGGAGTAAGGCCAGCAACTTGGTCTTCTTTTGGAGCTCACTGTAGTTCAAATCAGCTCCCTCAAGCCGCGTCAACAAGTCGAAGAATTTCTGCACCCCTTCTTCAACCGCTTCGTCTTCTTCAATTCGTAGTGCCGCCATTTGCCGTTCCAACACCACCGCTACCGCCGCTGTTGCAGGAGCATGTACACCCTTGAGAGCAGCCCATGCATTTGGTCCTTTCTCTGGTTCACGCTGGAATGGCTTGATGTGACGGATCTGACTGCTCCCCAACGCTTGCCCAAGTAAGAGATAGCCTTGTGCGCTCTTCCGCACCCACGGGCTCTTCTCCGGGTCGTTCTCGGGGCGCTTCTCCGTTCCTTCCATCACCTCCAGCAGGTCATAGTGGTCAAAGATGTTCTCCATCTTGAAGGACCATTCAGCAAAGTTGTCACCGTTGAACTTGTCAAGCCCAAACACCCTAGGCTCATCCCTAGGTGGGCCAAGACTTGGTTGCATGGGCGCCATGGCTGAATCACGGGGTTGGCCTTGAGCTTGAGCTTCTCCACTGCCACCAGCACCTCTGCCACCCCTTTCCTCAGGTCCAGACATTGTCGAAACTGCTCCAAGGGCCTCTGATACCACTTGTTATAGTCACAATAGGCTTGAATGTGCCTAAAACGAAAGATAGAGAGCACAGACGGATTTCTGCACAGCGGCTTCAAACGTTGATAGCGTTCTGCTCACAGCTGCAAATGACTTGATTCAAATTGGATCTGGAGCGTCTTCACGTCGTCTACAATTAGCAATTTAGATTGCACGATTTGATAAAGAATTGACGACACAGCGTCGGTTTGAACGAACGGTACTATGGCAGCCACTATAGTCTTAGAACACAAGATAGGAAGAGTTACGAGTTGGGAATGACTCCCAGCTCCTACAAACCCCAAGATCCGAGGTACAGTGATGTGGAACAGTGCCACACTGTCCCCAACCACGAAGGGTCTCGAAACTACCCTTCACTAGGGCCTACACCAAGTGAAATGTTACACTACACAAAGTAATGTAACTATCTTCAATATCTTGAGGTGTACCCTTTTGGCAAGCTTCGAAATCACTTGAGGCTTGACACCAAGGCTCGGGCTCTTCATCACAAACTCATCCTTGAGTTCTTGATGGGTCTGATGCACACACCTGCGACACGCCGAACGTTCGACACAGGACAAAATAGAAACCGCGCACGACAAAATAGAAACCGCGCGCGAGACACAAACGACCGCGTAACACGCGTCTAGCGATAACTCGCTATTGACTCGACACACACACTCGACATCATGACTCAACATTCACACACAATTATAAGCATGAAATATATATTATCCAATGCCCTCATACCATTCCATACACACACACATTCACGCACACGGACAACAAGCCGAGTGCAAACCGTAGGGTTGCACCAACATGTTCCTCCGTCTCCTCCAATTCTGGAATCTCCTCTGCACACAGAGGATCCGCCCGTGCTCACGCTCCTGCTTCCGATTGCGTTCGACGAGTGGCTGGAGGAACCGGAAAGCAACAAGGCCCCAGATGTTGAGGTACCCGGAGCACCTTACCCTGGACCACGTTGGGGCCGGCCCGATGATTGCACCACGTGGGACGAATCTGCACTCGGAGCTGACGACGACGTGGCTGAGGACGAGGAAGCGAGCCGTGCTGACGGTGACGAGGCTGAGGAAGGTGGCGCGCAGGGCGGCACTACAGAGGATGTGTTTCCTGAGGGTGTACCTGGTGGCGACGACGACGACGGTGTCGAGTACTGGTCACGTGACGGGCTCCCCGAGGAACTGCCGATACCTTCCTTTCCACCAGCTAACCGCAAGCGACCCCACCCGTCTACCAAGAACCGTGATGCCCGCCCCCCCTCTCCCAGGCACAAGATCAGTGATCACAAGCGCAATGGCTACCCGCTGCTGAGAAGTTGAAGTACGTCGCGATGCTGGATGTGGTGGTGTCGGTGCGCGCACTAGCTCGGGAGAGTGGGATTCACCGGGAAGTGTCTCGCCAACTGGAAGGCGGCAGCGGCATTTCTCAAAGAAGCACACTCCGGGCGGAAGCGCATGCACGGTCACGGTCGGGCCTCGTGGTACCGCCCCATGGAGTTGAAGGAGTACGAGCGGCTCCTGGACTGTCGCCGCAAAGGAACCGCCGTGTCGGTCGGCCGTCTGCGGGAGTGGTCGAGGGAGTTCATGAAGATCCTCTACCCGGACGACAAGTGGAGCGGGAGTCAGAGATGGTCGGAGCGGTTTCGGAAGCGGTGGAATCTGAGCGTCCGCATGAAGATGCGGGTTGCTCAGAAAACAGCCGCTCGTAAGATTACGCCCCTTGCTTTTATGTCTAAGTTTCTGCTTCACTTAGTAAACTGCCGTCTATCCCGCCCGCTTTTCCCCCGTCTCACAGATGTTGCGGAGCAGTGCCAGAGGTTCTGGCGTTTTGTCCGAGACATGCGTCGCGCGCGCGGCATCGAGACCTGCTGGATCCTCAACGCTGACCAGACGCCGCTCTGGCTGGAGATGCCCGCCACCACGACCGTGGATCAGACGGGCATACGGTCGGTGCCCATCCGGAGTGCAGGTTACCAGAAGGAGCGTGTGACCGTGATGCTGGCGTGCACGGCGGATGGGGCGAATCTCAAGCCGTGGGTGTTTTTCAAGCGGAAGACGCTGCCGAAGGGCGACTTTCCTCCTGGTAATAAGTAGCAACTGCCGCTGTCTTACCGTATGTTATTGTTTCTCATGCCGCGCTAACAGTTTAAGTGCCATTTGTGTGTGCAGATGTGGTCGTGGCTTGCCACGAGAACGGGTGGGTGAATGCAGAAGGCGTCATCCGCTGGCTTGAGGAGTGTGTCAAGCCCTTCTTGAAGCCCCGATTTGGCAGGTGTGCGAAGAGCTCCATGCTCGTGCTGGATTCCTACCGCGGCCACCTTACCGAGGGGGTGAAGGAGAAGCTCCGCGAGATCAACTGCGTGCCTGCTGTCATCCCGTCGGGCTGTACGGCTGAGGTTCAGCCGCTCGACGTCTCCATCAACAAGAGCTTCAAAGCATCTGTTCGTCAGCAGTACCAGAAGTGGTTTGAGGAGGAGGGCCAAGAGCAGCTGACAGCTGCAGGTACGTTGTTTCCGTTATTCACGCATGTTAATTCCCCCCTCACCCTTGGATGCTGACACGGCTTTCCCAGGTGTCTCTGTTGTGGTGCAGTGAATCTGAAGAAGCCCCCCCCCAGAAGTGGTCCTTCGATGGATTTCACGGGCCTGGAAAGCAGTACCCTCCGACCTCGTCAAGCGCGCCTTCCTCACCTGCGGCATTAGCAACGCGCTTGACGGCAGTGAGGACCACCTCGCCATGGCGCACAGGCGGAGCCAGCTGACGGCGGAAGTGGATGTAGACGACGGCATCATCGCCGACGGCTTCTTTGGCAACAACTGCCAGGAGCCCGAGTCTGACCAGGAGTAGTTCCGGTACTAGCACCTAGGTAGAATAGCGGATCAAGTGGAAAGTTGTGTACCAACTTGTAGTATTTGTTGAAGCGAACGATGTTATAGTTGTTGTTTGCTTTTGTTGTGGTGGTAAAAATAGTGTTAAAATTGAGGGTGGCGCTTATAATAAGGAAGGGTACAAAAGGGGGGGCGCTTATAATCGAGGAACGGCCATAAGCGCCATGCTCCAGATAGAAGCGCCGGCGCCTGTAATAGGCCGGCGCCTATATCCGGGGCCATACGGTATACCGTATTCTCCCGGATAAACCCCCCCCCCCCTAACTGTACACCCCCGGGTAGCTTGTGCGGGGTGGGTGTTATAATCGACCTCGTTTGTACTATACCCCATCTTTTGGGGTGATTTTCTATAACACCCCCCTTTTCTTATAGATTCCTATTATAGCTGTTATCGAGTCCGATTCCTTACGGGAGGATATCACGAGAATCGTTCCCTAGATGAAATTTCGCATGTACTTCCACTCTGAATCTGCCGAGATTTCCCCCCTCCCACAATCTCGCTGTCGCCACGCTGGCGAATCTTCCGCTGCAAGTGGCCCAAGAGGTGAAACTCACATTCTCACATGAGGCACAGGGACGTGAGTCGTGACCAAACTGGTCAAGTGACTGGTACAGTGACAACGCACCACCGTGCGCGATTCCGGCCTCGGCGGTTGCATGAACCCTCACAAACGCAAGGTTGGCTTTGTTTTCACCCTATCAGGTGCTAGAATCGCCCACTGATTCCAGTGGGCGGTCACGTTATCCTCGTATACTCGGTTTTGCAGCACTGATCAACAATCTTAAAGTGAAGTCAGACCCCTGATTTTGTTTCACCTCTTTTCTGCTTCATAAAAAATATACCATATAATAAGACCCGGGTATTATGTAGGATTAGGGCGACGTCAGGTTATACATTTCACAGCGCTTACAGTTCCTGAATCGTGGTTCAGGACGGTCCAACACGGTGAAAAGCGGTTCTCGACAACTACCGCTCTGCACCGTGTTGAAACGAAATTTACCGGAGAGGGCGTACAAAAAGCTGTACAACCTGACGTCGCCCTTATCCTTTGAGAAGACCCCCCCCATTTTGTCCCAGTGGTTTTCATAATACCCTAGGGTGTTTTAACCGGGAGAACACGGTATGTCTTATATCCGGGCGATGACGGTATTTGTGCCCTTGTTAGAGAGGTGAAAAAAAAACACACACACACACACATTATCGCTTATATATCAGTATAGTAAAATACAAAATAATCTAACTAGCCATGTACTCTCAAGGGTTACATTCCCTTTAGGCTAATGAATTACTCAATCACTATGCGAGCCTCAGTTATCGTAGTACGGTTACCATTTTATTCCTACCGGTTGACCTTTGACTTCAATGATTCACAAATGCTCTGGACTGCTGCTCTTTGTCGCGTTATCAATGCTTCGCCCCAAAGCATTGAGAGTGTTTTCTTCAACTGCTACCTTATCGCATGAGCCCTTCGCTGGTCTTTCTCCCACCTCTGCTCCCCACGGAAAGAGCAGAGGAACCAGATGACAATACAAGCGGGAAACAAACAGGCTGGGATGATGTTCGCTGAAGATGGAGAATGATGATGGATGGAGAGAAAGTCCATACATTTGGATGGCAATTCATGAACCGGGATGGCAAGAAATGTGGCTTGTGGTGGGTCACAATTTTCCGCAGGGGGTTGGGGAGAAAGCATGACAATAAGAGATCAAGGAGTACTAGCCTACCGGATTTGGTGATTCAGCCACTCCCTCGCCTGGCCAACCCCTGCTTGGGGCATGCACCTCGTCCCCTTCAACACGTATCCCTGCTTGCATTGGCACACAGAATTGCCTCCCACCACCACACACTCAGATTTGGTGGCGCATGCAGGCTGGCAAATGGCTGCAAAAGAGAAGGAAAAAAAAATCATAGGGACGAGCAAAGAATATGAGGGAGAGGGAAATGGTGCTTGTGTGCCCTCAGGAGATGCAGAGAGGGACATCCCGTAAGGGAGTGGGAGAAGCGAGTCAGAACAGGAAATGCACATGCGACAGGATGGCCGAGCATGAAATGGCCGAGCTGGGCCCGTGTAAGCGTGGAGGAAGCAGTGGACGCTGTATGATTGGATTGCCGATGCAAGGGATGTGAGATGAAAGTGAGATGTGCGTGAATGCCACTGTAGCTCTCAGTGTCTCCTGAGGAGTTGAGAACACTACTCCCTCACCAGTGCAGAGACATCTCTTCTCCCTCACACGACGAGCACAACGGCTTCACGCATGGAAGGACGACGTGCAGTCGTCAGAAGGAAACAGCATGGGGGCAGTCAGATGTGAAGCAGAGGCACACAGTCTGAACTCGGATGTTCTCATACACAGACATTTCATCTCGATGATTTCTGTAAGTGTGCAATGCACAAAGGACCTATGTGCGACCACCGATAGTCTAGTCTAAACCTACTCTTTTGAGGCGCCTCAAAGGTCACCCTATGAGATGGAAGTCAAGGCATGGTGACATGGCGAGAGTAAGGCAACTCAGGGGAATGACGTCCACATGTCCCCAGGCACTCACCCTTGCACTGGCCATTGCCCATCATGGTGTACCCGGCGCCACACTTGCACATGGCAACCCCATTCTCCACCTGGCAGGTGGCCCCCTGACGGCATGGCGGGCTACATGTGGCTGTTGGGACATGAGCATGGGGGCGAGAGAGGCATGGAGGAGGCAAGCAGAGCGGCAGGGGAAGGGAAGGAGAGACGGTGATAGTTAGCTGGGCAAGAAGAAGAAACAGCGATGAAAGATTACGAGATCCCCCGGGCACATTCCCTGCGCTGCGCTGCCATTGAAAACGCAACGAGCATGCATCCCTCAGTCGTGCTTGCAGGCTAACTTCCACGGAGAGATCGGATTAGATGAAAAAGGGGAAGAGGAGGAGAAAGGGCAGTGATATCCGGTCTTACACGTGAACTACATTGCTGGGATGCAAGAGTGGATTATGCACAAAGTCCTCATCCACGCCATCAGGCACTTACCTCTTTCTTCCATGCTCTCAGGCATCCGCTTCTAGCTTGCTTGACATGCAGCACTCACCGTGGCACTGCTTGTCGGCGGCGCTGTAGATCTGAGAGTCGGGGCACACGCACTGGGAACCGCCTTCCCTCGCCACGCACACTGCCGTCAACCCGCAGTCATTAGGGCAGCCTTCGGGACACCCGGAGCAGGTCGTTTGGGAGGCAGGGAGGAGAGCGGAGGTCCAAGTTGGACGAGGGAGGGGAGCGTGGCACGTGGCGTCAGACATGGCTATATGATGTCGGGTAAACATGAAAGTTGAGGTGGTGGCGGTCACACACAATGCCAGTGACGACGAGATGATGGGAGCAAACGAGCATGGGCCGGGCCCGCGTCAGGAACCCACAGCACGCCTGACTTGACAGGCCCAAAGTGCGTATGGTGCGTATGGCAATGCGCGCATGGCATCATGAAGGCATGCAAACCACCGCCACTCACCGAGTTCACATTTGATTGACGCAGGCAGCTCATCGACACGGAATTTCCTGCGGCAGAGAGATACAGTAAAGGCAGGGCGCGAGGTGAGCTCTGGGAGTAGAAAGCATCGAAAGCACGAACGAATCAACACCTGCTGGGAGGAAAGGGTCGACGGGTTTGAAGCAACTGGCCTCACCAATCGAAGATGGGGTCGCCCGTGAGGGGGCGGATGAGCGAGCGAGAGGGGCGGCCAGCGCAGTTCTTCTTGGGGTAAAGGGCGACGCTGCGACACGCGGTCGGGTCATCCCCACCGTTCCAGCTAACATACAGAATTGCATCCACACGGAACTTGAGCGGGTTGACGCACATGGACCCCTCGAAGAACAGATCCTGGAGAAAATTTCCCGTCGCCTGCTCGGAAAACGACACGAGCGAGATGCTCGACGTGGGCGGTTCAGGTTCGCAGGATTCGTCGCTGGTTGCGCCGCTGGCTGCGCCGCTCGTTGCGGCCGTCAATAGGACGACTGCGACGAGCGCGAGGCTCGCGGCCAGGCGAATGATGGACGGCAGTTCGCAAAAATTGCGGCGACGATGCTCCATGGCGATGGCGATGTCGATAGACTTTGTGTGTCCCAGGTGATGGTGAAGAGGCGACGGTTGCGATGTGACGAGCGTCGCCGCAATATGTTGGTGGTGCTAACGGCGAATGGAAAGGCGGCGGAGCCGAAAATGGCGAGACGAGGGCAAAGCGAGCATGCACGGAGCAGCAGGTGGCTTAGGTTGATGTATATCTCAAGGGTGGCGAAGTGAGCGGAAGAGGGGAAACTTATTGCAGGGAGCGCTGCGAATGTTGAATGGAGGGGCGACTGGCGTGCGTTCGCACTCGCGGGCCGCATGACTCGACGCTTCTGATCCGATGGCTCCGCTCCTTGCGAGTGGCGCAGCTTCCCTGTTACCACATGCCGAAATGCCGTAATCGCGGATTGTGCGCTGTGGATGACTTATTTGTTCTGCTTTATTGGATTCGAACTGTCCAATGGGCGAGCAGATGCGGGTTCCACGGCGGCCCTTCGTCTCCTGTGACGCGTTTCTCGTAACCAATGGACTTCTTCGGCAACACGAACACACTCACAATTGATACAGTGTTGAAGGTTTTCGTTACCAGTTGTTACAAGTGCAATTGATGAAACGAGCTAAGATTCCACAAAGCGTTAAACGAGTACAATTGTGAGGTGCTACGGGTGCAATGGATCGAGGTAGCGAGGATTGCACTAAGTGTCAAACGAGTACAAAATGTGAGCGAAGACATGAGCGAACATTTATACACGAAACATGCAAACGGTAACGCGGTGCGTGCGAGCTAGCTTGTGCTACGCTGGTAGCGAGGTTCGGGCCAGTCCCGAAGCGTAGGCCGATACGGCCGGGCCAGCAGTGCGAGGTTTGGTGAAAACAGTGCGCGCGAAGTCGGCGAAGCCCCGTTAGCAGTAACGGGCGAACAACGGTTGCTGCTGTACGCGATGTTGCAGGGCGCGCTAAGGAATGTCGAGAAAATTCCTTACACTACCCCCCTCCTCAAGAAGCCCCCTCCGCTACGCGAGTGCGTGTATATCGCGGAAACCCCGGAACCTCAGGTACACTTGCAGGGCAGGGTGGTTTTCGATGTTGGCCAGGGGCACCCAGCTATCCTCAGTTGGCGTGCGGTCCTTCCAGCGAACGAGGAATTCAATCCTCCTGATTCCCGTGTGTCAGAATGCTGTATTTGTCTAGCCTGCAGTGGGGTACTCTATAGCGAGTACATCCCAATTTAGGGTTTCCTATATGTACTCAACTGCTTGCTAGTGCAACCCCTCTTTCGTGTTCTATCTTTCTGCCTACTATCTTCGACATGCTATCAGAGCGGTTACGCTCCTAGCATGTGGACCCACCGTTAGCTTCCGCTGCTAACCTGTCTGTCACGCGCCCCGTGGCGCGCGGCGTTTTTTTCTTCCCGCCACGCGCTCGAGGCGCATGGCGGTTTTCTGCCCGCCGAGCGCTCGGGGCGCGCGGCGGTTTTCTGCCCGCCGTGCGCCCCGAGGCGCGCGGCGGTTTCCTGCCCCGTCGACCAGCGCGTCGCCCCCCGTCGCCCGTCGAAGCGCCCCCCGGGGACCTGCGCGTCGCCCCCCGTCGCCCGTCGAAGCGCCCCTGTGCCCCGCACGCGGCCCGTACAGCCTGCGCGCGGCCCGTACGACCTGCGCCAGGCCCGCGCGCGGCCCGTACAGCTCGCGCGCGGCCCGTACGGCCTGCGCCAGGCCCGCGAGTGGCCCGTACAGCCTGCGCGCGGCCCGTACGCCCTGCGCCAGGCCCGCGCGCGACCCGTACAGCCCGCGTGCGGCCCGTACGGCCTGCGCCAGGCCCATGCGCGGCCCGTTCAGCCTGCTCCAGGCCCGCGCGCTCCTGCCCTGCCGTGCGTGCACCCGCTCCCGCCCCGTACTGCCTGTGTTAGGGTTTGGGGGTGGCGGGTCTGGGGGTGACGGGTGTGTGAGGCCTCCCCTGCTCCTCCTCCTCCTCCGTCTCCCACTGCTGCAGCTGCCGCTGAGGGGGGTGGATGTGTGGGAGCCGTCGGAGTGGTACTAGGGGGGTGGAGTGTGAGTAGTGCTAGGGGAACAGCAGTGGGTGTGTGAAAGGGGTGTGGGACAGCTGGGGGAGGTTGAGTGGAGGCAGCCGTCTTGTCGTCCGCAGCGCCAGTAGTCCGGAGGCTACAATCTCCGGTAGTCGCCAGTCGCCCGTGGGTCAGTTGCTCCAGCCGCTCGGTGTAGCCGCGGAGCCAGTTACTCCTGAAGTCCGGGCCTTTGCTTCGGTAGCCACTGAGCCAGTCGCTACAGTGTGTCTGCAGCTTCAGCCGTCGCCTCTCATCTTCTCGCCCCCACAGTCTCTCCTCCTCCTCACTTGCCCTCTGTGATAGCCTCTAGCTTTGCTTATCATTGTGAACTATTGCTCTGCCTGCTAGTTGTGCTGATTACACCCCACTTTGGCTATGGGGGTGTGTCAGAATGCTGTATTTGTCTAGCCTGTAGTGGGGTACTCTATAGCGAGTACAACCCAATTTAGGGTTTCCTATATGTACTCAACTGCTTGCTAGTGCAACCCCTCTTTCTGCCTACTATCTTCGACACCGTGGGGTGTCGAATCCGATGGCTCAGGATTTTTTCGGGCTCGATGATCGGCTCCGAGGCAGGGCGAGTCATGGATGGCGGGCGGTGACGAGGCAGTTGGCTTGTGGTTGGGATGTATGGGCGAAGCAGGCCGACGTGGAATGAAGGGCTGATGTACCAGTCTGTCGGCAACAGTAAGTGGGCTGTCACTGGGGTAATCATGTGGCTGATTTGGAATGGTCCACAGTAGCGGGGTCGTAATTTCGGTACGACGGGCAGTCTTAAGTTCTGTGTGTCGAGCAGTACGTAATCGCCTGACTGATACGTGACTGGGCGGCGGTGGCGGTAAGCGTTGCGCTTAGCGATGACATTTGCCTTTTTTATTGCTTCAGCGGCTCTGGTGCGGGCAGCTTGCAGAATCTCGGCGAATTGTTGTATACGTGGCGTTGGGTTGTCCGGACTCGGCGTCATGGGCAGTGTAGGGTTTTGCCCGTAGTTCAGGTAGAACGGAAAACTGCTGCGTCGTCGCTGACGTGGCGTTATTGTACGCGAACTCAATCAGCGGCAGCTGCTGCTCCCAAGTTGTCAAGTCGTCGCACGTGGCACGAATCAACTGCTCCATCGTCTGATTCGTCCGCTCCGTTTGACCGTCGGTCTTGGGGTGGTACGACGAGCTGAACTGTAGCCTGGTCCCGAACTGCTCCCAAAGGTTTTTCCAGAAGTTGCTGGTGAACTTCGTGTCGCGGTCGATGATTATCGCGGCTGGTATCCCGTGTAGTCGAACGACGGCTTCGATGAACAGGCGAGCGGTTTCTTTGGCTGAGATCGATTTCTTGCACGCAGCGAAGTGAGCCATTTTCGTCAACCTGTCAACGACGACCATAACCGCGTCGTTACCCCCAGGGTTCGAAGGTAACCCTGTGACGAAATCCATGGTAACCTGCTGCCAGGCGCGCTCGGGCGGTGGAATCGGCTGCAACTGACCCGCCTTTCTTTTTCGCGAGCTCTTCATCACCTGACACGTAGGGCACGAGCCCACGTTGTGCTGTACGTCGGTCAACAGTTCCGGCCAGTAGTAATACCGCTGCAGTTGCTGTCGTGTTTTTTCTACCCCGAAATGTCCCGAGGTAATCGCGTCGTGTGCCTCCTGCAGTAACACTTCCCTCAGTAGTGAGTACGCGGGTACCCAGATGCGGTTGGTGCCTGTTTTTACGTAATAGAGTCCTTTAGCTTCTACTAGTTGCTGTGAATTTCCAGTCTTGAAAAATGGGTCGTGCCTGTATCCGTGGGTGAATAAGCCTGTTAGCAGTGGGTTGGTTTGGGCGAGTAGGATGGCGTGGAGTTGGGCGGTGGGGCGTGTGAGTGCTGTCAGAACTAGCAGCAGAAACAAGAATGAAGAAAGGAGGAGTTGCACTAGCAGCAGGTAGCATACATATAGGAAACCCTAATTGGGTTGTACTCGCTATAGAGTACCCCACTGCAGGCTAGACAATAATAACATTCTGACACACCCCCATAGTCAAAGTGGGGTATAATCAGCACAGCAAGCAGTCATAGAGCAAGTCACAAAGGCAAGCAAAGCTAAAAGGCAGTCACAGAGGGCAAGTGAGGAGGAGGAGTGACTGTGAGAGGAGAGTAGATTGGAGGCGACGGCTGAAGCTGCAGGCGCACGGGCAACAGAAGCGGCTGGCACAGTGGCTACCGGAGCAAGGGCCCCGGACTACTGGAGTAACAGACTCCGCGGCTACGACGAGCGGCAGGAGCTACGGACCCACGGGCGACTGGCGCAGCAGGCTCACTGGGCTACCGAGAGCAAGGGCTCCGGACTACTGGCGCTGCTGGCGACACGACGGCTACCTCCGCGCAACCTCCCCCAACAGTCCCACCCCCCTTTCACACACCCCTTGCTGTACCCCTAGCTCCACTCCCACGTCACCCCCCTAGCACCACTCCTTCGGCTCCCCACACACCCACCCCCCTGAGCGGCAGCTGCAGCAGCGGGAGACGGAGGAGGAGGAGGAGGAGTAGGGGACGGCGCACACAACCGGCATCCCCACAACCGCCACCCCCACACTCCTCACCCCCAAACCCTACAACGGGTGGCACGGGGTAGGAGCGCGGGGGACGGCGAGGGGGACGGCGCGCGGCCCCCAGGGCGCCACCACGGGGCAGCGAGGGGCCGCACGCGGCTCCCCAGGGCGCCGCGACGGGGCAGCGGGGGGTCGTGCGCGGCTCCCCTGGGCGGCGCGACGGGGAATCGGGGGCCCCGCGCGGCTCCCCAGGGCGTCGCGACGTGACGACACGAATGGACGGGGGGACGCGCGGCCCCCGGGGCGCCTCGACGGGCGACGGGATGGGGGGGACGCGCGGCCCCCGCGACGCCACGATGGGCGACGGGAGAGGGCGCCACGACGGGCGACGGGATGGCGGGGGGGGGGCGCGCGCGGATCCCCCAGGGCGCCGCGACGAGGCGACGGGATGGCGGGGGGGGGGGGCGTGCGGATCGACGGGGTAGAAAACCGCCGCGCGCCTCGGGGCGCACGGCGGGCAGAAAACCGCCGCGCGCCCCGAGCGCACGGCGGGATGAAAAACGCCGCGCGCTCCGGGCGCGCGGCAGGAAGAAGGGGTCACGCGCCAGGGGCGCGCGACAGCAGTAGAGCAGCGGAAGCAGTTAGGTGGTGGGCCCACCCACAGGATCGACCCAAGGGGGTCGACCTGCTCTGAAACCATGTCAGAACTAGCAGCAGAAACAAGAATGAAGAAAGGAGGAGTTGCACTAGCAGCAGGTAGCATACATATAGGAAACCCTAATTGGGTTGTACTCGCTATAGAATACCCCACTGCAGGCTAGACAATAATAACATTCTGAAAAGTGCGTCGGCGATGTTGGATGCGCCTTTTTTGTACGTGACTGTGTAGTGGAAGTTGGACTCCAGATAGTCCAACCAGCGGATCTGTCGTGGGTTGAGATTCGGTTGGGCGCGAAGGTACTGTAGTGATCGGTGGTCTGTTCGTACTGACACGTCTGCTCCCGTGAGGTAACATCGCCACACCTTGAACGCATGCACGATCGCCAGCATCTCGCGGTCGTGTATCGGGTTGTTGCGTTCGGGCGGGTGAAGCTTGCGGGACTCGTACGCGATTGGCTGGAGGCCGTTCCCGAAGTCCTGCAACAGTACTGCTCCCACAGCGATGTCGCTAGCGTCAGTGACGAGCTCGAACGGACGGTGCGGATCTGCGATGTGAAGCACGGGCGGCGAGCACAAAATTGTTTTGAGGGCCGAGAAGGCAGCTTGCTCTTTCTCCCCACACGTGTACTCAACCCCCTTCCTCAGCAGGTCGGTCAACGGGGCGGTCAACTTCGCCATGTCGGGGACGAACCGGCGCACGTAGTTGATGAACCCCAGAAAACTCTGCAACTCGGTCAAGTTGGTCGGCGCGTGCCATGCTTGAATCGTCGCGATCTTCTTCGGGTCTATTTCCACTCCTTCAGCTGAAATAATGTGTCCCAAAAACTCCAGTCGGTCCTGTAAAAACTCACACTTAGAAGCTTTGGTCAGCAGGCGGTTCTCACTCAGTATTTTAAAAACTGCTTCAATGTCCTGTAAGTGCTGTGCTCTGTCGTGGCTGTAAATCAGTATGTCGTCGAGGTACATGATGACACTCTTATCTAAAAGCGGGCGGAAAACTTCGTCCATGGTCATTTGGAAGGTGGTGGGGGCGTTGGTCAGTCCGAAGTGCATGACGGTATATTCGAAGGATCCGTAGCGTGTTCGGAAAGTTGTCTTGGGGCAGTCCGGTGGGTTAAAGCGAATCTGGTGGTAACCTCCTCTAAGGCCGATTTTCGAGAAAACCCGGGCTGTGCGCAGCTGGTCGATCAGTTCGTCGGCTCACGGAATGGGGTAACGGGATTTGATGGTAACCCTGTTAAGTGCCCTGTAGTCTATGCACATGCGAAAACCCCCGTGAACAGTATCGGTGCTGCGAAGGGTGACGAACTCGGGCGAATGAATTCCTTTTCGAGCAGGTAATCTAGCTGCTTCCTCAGTTCGTCCAGTTCGGGTTGGGTCAGTCGGAATTGTCGCTGTACTGTCGGCTGTGCCCCCGGTTCTAATTCTATCCTGTGGTCGTGCGGTCGCTGAGGTGGCAGTCCCGTCGGCAGATCGTCCGGGAAGATTTCACTGTACTGCTTCAGGAGTGCTGCCAGGTCATCCGGTACGTCGGCTAGCAGTTTTTGTAAAACCCCCCCGTTTGTCTGCTGCCTCGGCTTCCCGAATGTCAACCGCGTACACGTCAGCTCCTGCCGCTACGGCGCGTTTCATCGTGATCGCGTTGACACGCACCGACGAAGACTCAGGCGAGCCCCAGCGAGGTAAGGCGATGTTGTTACTGTTCACTCGCACGGTGCAGTCACCCGTCGTCCAGTCGATTCGCGGATTGTGTCGTCGCAGCCAATCACGACCGAGTAATATGTCGGTTCCGTCGAGGGTTGTCGCGAGCATTTCCTGGCTAAACGTGAAGTTACCCCCGCGTCGAATCCGAACGTGGTCTACGCGTTCCCGTATCGCCAGTGGCGTGTCGTCAACCAATCTTGCGTCGATCTCAGGTAAGCATCTGTCCAGTGGCAGTTTCAGTTTCCGTGATGTGGCAGTGTTGATGAGGCTGTGGCTGGCTCCCCCGTCGACGAAGATTTTAACAAAGTCTGTCCCAATTTTCCCACTAAGCAGTATGGGGCTGTCTACCGTAGTACCCTCCTTATTCGGCCAGGTGTGGTCGATTGCGTGAACCGGCACAATCACTCGGTGGGGGTCGGTTGGGTCGGGCGAGCGGCGTGACCTGTCAGTAGAGGACCCGTCTGTAACTGACTCCCAGCGTTTCCCTGCTGCTTGGTCTGTTTCTGCTGCTCAGCTTCCCCCTTTCCCTTAGCGTTTTCCGGGCATTCGCTCTTACGGTGTCCCGACCGATTGCACGCGAAGCAGCGCCCTTTGAACGGTGCGGCAGCGGCATTCGCGGCGACGACACGTATCGTAGCGCCCTCGTTCGTCCCACGAGACCGACGTCCCCAGTTACTGCTTCCGTAGGACCCCGGTCTCGGTCGGCGGAAGAAATCGAGTTTCTCCGCCATGGCGAGAATCTCCTGGAAATCGGTGACGCCGCGAAGTTGGATTTCCTGAGCGATGTCGTGCTTCAGGCCGCCGATGTATCGGTCGATGCGTCTGCTCTCGTGCATGTAACCCACTTGCTCGCATAGCGCCAGAAACCCGCTCGTGTAGTCCTTGACGGAACCGAGTTGGCGCCAAGTGCGGAGCTTCTGTCGCGCCGCGATCGAAGCCGCGATTGGCTCAAGCCGAGCGCGCAGACCTGCGCACCACGCGTCCCACATGCGATATTGGGGCACCTCCACGAAATACGACGGTGTCCAGGGTCCGGTTTGTCCTTCCCGTGTCGATAGAGTCGCGTAGTCCACCGGCTTCGTGACGATGACACGCCACCAGTCCATGGCGGGTCCTCGCAGCAGCGACACGGCGTAGCGAATTTTCGCCGTATCCTCCGAGACGTAGTTGGCATCGAAGAAAACGTTCAACGTGAACAGCCACGCCTGAACGGTAGGACCACCCCGTTGACTCGGGTCAAAACATGGCGGACGCTGCGGCTTCAGCGGCATCGGCGACGGCAGTGTTGATTCGCCGGCCGGCACAGAAATCGTGACTCGAGGCTGACGCCTGGCTGCATTCGTAGCGTCAGGGTGTGTCGTGCCGTGGTCGTCGTCTCCGTCGTGGCGGACGACGCCATCACTGGCCGCGCTCGCGGGTTGCCCCATGCTCCCATGTTGCGATGTCTGTGGTGCGGGCTGTACCGGAGTGCCAGGTGCTTGAGATTGTGCTTGTTGTGCTCGTGTGACGTCATTTTAGAGGGACGTGCGTTCTGTCGTCAGTGCCGCGATTTCTTCAGAGCTTTCGCGAAGTTGCTGCAGCAGTTCGTTCAGACGCTCCTGCGTGAGAGTGGTGACGTCGATGTGCTCGACCATTACGAAGGGCGTCGGCTCAGCTTAGTCTAGGCGCAGTCGTGGCTGCACGCGTTTACGAGAGAACGTGAGGACAGCGGCTCCTAGGGGCTAAGGTGCGTGAGTCCCTTCGAGTGAAAAATCAAAAGTTGATTTCCTGGGGTGCGGAGATGCGCGGTCCGAAAAAGAAAGAGGCTCTGATACCAAGTGTTACGGGTGCAATGAATCGAGGTAGCAAGGATTGCACTAAGTGTCAAACGAGTACAAAATATGAGCGAAGGCATGAGCGAACATTTATACGCGAAACATGCAAACGGTAACGCGGTGCGTGCGAGCTAGCTAGTGCTACGCTGGCAGCGAGGTTCGGGCTAGTCCCAAAGCGTAGGCCGACACGGCCGGGCTAGCAGTGCAAGGTTTGGTGAAAAGAGTGCGCAAAGTCGGCGAAGCCCAGTTAGCAGTAACGGGCGAACAACGGTTGCTACTGTACGCGATGTTGCAGGGTGCGCTAAGAAATGTCGAGAAAATTCCTTACATGAGCGAAGCCATGAGCGAGTAATTATAACAAAACAAACAGATAATGCGATGCTTGCAAAGAGTCACTCTACAAAAGTGGGAGCTGAACCACGGGGCAGTTTGAGTTGTCGTAGCTTTGGTTGTGTTCTCAAACGCTTGTGCGCTTAGTAGCCAACACTGCAGAAAAGCGGCTCGGCAATGTAGCAAGTCAGTAGCCTGCCAGTGCTGCACCAAGCCAGCTTGCCAATGCTGCAGCATGGCGGCATGCCAGTGTTGCAACTACAGGCGACATCATATGTGCGCAGGTGCTTGTAGATAGTTGAGTACGACGTACACTGCCACGCACATCACCCAGATGTTAGGCTGGCCATAAGCCAACGGTTGTGCGTGATGGGCCACGTTGACCACGTGATATCGCGTAGGTCGACCTCGCCAGAACAACCTTGGCGACGATTACACACCTCCGTACAACCTCGTCGACAAAGTAACTTGGTCGACCGGATGAACCCGCAAACTGGTGTACATGCTTGTCGATTACATAGGTCGACGTTCCCACAGGTCAACGAATCCCCTCATGGACTATGCCAATTGAATTCGGTCGCCGACTTCGCATCGTCATCGACGACGAGTCATGGTCGTGAGTTTCTCGTTCACTGGAAGGATCAGCCCTCTAGTGAAGACTCGTGGGAGCCCGAGAGCCACCTTGACCGTGCTGCAACTGCTGTGAATCAATACTTGACCAGCCAAGGTTTGGCGCCGTGGACGACGCCACTTGGAGGGGGATGTTATGTAACAGTGCAGCAGCCGAATGCTGCCAACTGCGATACAGGTGGGCGGAAGTCAAGCGCCACCTCACCTGCAGTCTGGATTGGTCAAGCGTCTCAACCTACAGTTGGGCGACAAAGTTCCGACAAGCAGCCCAAGTCAAACCCACCCACGAAATTTACGAAACGCAGAACACCGAAGTTCCGACCGCTCGCCGACTTTGCCAACAACACCGACGAAATTACAGCCCCGTAACCAAGCTCGCCGTCCAATCCCGTACCGCAATAATTCTCTGAATTTTACGGTAGGTTCATTTCAAAGGGTTGGGTTACCATTGAGAGATTCAGAATTTCGCGACTTAGGAGTGCGACTCGATTTGTGAATGTGTTCTATTAAATTGTACTGTCAAATTTGTGAAGTCATAGTGCAATTTCCAGAGAACTCTAGAGAGCATTTCATACCTGTTTTCTCAAGCCTGCTAAGGCTGCTACCTCCCTGCAAGCAACGTTTCACTGGTAATCAGAGCCTGGTTAGTCACTTTGCACGCTCCCGCCATATTCTAGACCCTATGGCTGGGTCGTCTGATATGACTCCGGAACTCTGGAACATGCGCCGAGAAATTGAACGCGAGGTGCGTGACCGGATCCTCGGCAAACTCCACGAACGTGGACTCCTGGGCACACAAGTTCCGGCGCCAGCACCTTTGTGGTTTCTGCATGGCCCAAAGCACCCGAACCTGAACCGTTCATCCCTGAAAAACGTCACTTACCGGTGCGACGGTGTCTTTTCCAAGTGGAGAAATACCTCTCCCTTTGTCATGTCAACCGGGCGGAGTGGGCTCGGCACGCCGGCATGATGCTGCGGGGTGCAGCTGCTACTTGGTGGCAGAGTTGCCATGCTATGATTTCAACTTGGGAAGAGTTTTATGCATCGCTCTTAATGAACTTCGAAATGGTCAACGCCATCGAGCGCGCAAGTGACAACCTTGCTGAATTACGCCAACATCGCTCGGTCGCTGAGTACATCAACCGCTTCTGCAAGCTCGTGCTTGCGATCCTTGACATCCCTGCTGCTGAATAGATGGTCAAATTCAAGCGTGGGCTGAAGCAGAAAATCCGCACCGAGGTCGAACTTCGTGGCGCCACTACGCTTGACGATATGATCCGTGTCGCCGAGCATTTTGACACCATCAGCTTTGCAGCGTACCAGAGATTCCAAGGACAAACCGGGAAGCCCACCAGTGCTGGACCTACCAACCGCATCAACAGTCTTACTCCCATGGATCTTGGTGTAGTGGACTAGCGTACACGCAACCAATCTACGCTTACGTGCTACTCGTGCGAGAAAGTCGGCCACATCAAGCGACATTGCCCGAACCGCCGCAACTTCGAAAGGTCTCCCGGAAACGGACAGCGTCAGTAGCAGCGGGGCAGACCTCTGGCGCATCGCATGCCCCGCTTCTCTCGACCCCATTATTCATCTGCACCTCGGAACTCTACACCATAACAAACGCTCCATTCCCCGCCATCATTCTCTATGCAAAAATAGAAGATAGCTACGTTGACTTTCTACTCGATACCGACGCTTCAGCAAATTTCCTCGATTGCTGCTGACCTTTCTCTCCCCGAAGATCCCAACAGCAACCCGCAGGACGTGATCATGGCAAATGGTACTCGACGGCGCTGCGGACCTACCCTCCTCCCCGTGCATTGCATGTTTGGAAGTCTCGAGGTGACGGTTACGTTCGAGCAAATGCACCTTGGCGGCTACGAAGGCGTGCTCGGACGACCGTGGTAGTACCAGCTTGGACCGCGAATCTATTGGCGTAACGCAACTGTCACCGTCGGCAACTACGACCTCCCATCCCACTCCTATCGTCGACCATGGTCATCCCCAACCACTTCAGCGTCATCAACCCATCCACCCCAACGTGCCCCACCTCCATCCTCCCATATCCCTCTCTCCCTCCTCCTCGCATAACCCCCACGCAGTAGCCAACACCACCCGGCTCCCCCGAAGTGATCAACACACCTCCTCCTTCTCCACCCCACCCAACCGAGCAGCCACGACGTTACCTCTTCCGCCCCTTCTCTGAAGTTATCAATCCACCAGCCCCCGCGCCTCCTTCACCACCTCCTCCTCATCATCTCCTAGTCATCTTCATGGCTCCCGAATCCGAAGCATCAGCCACTTCTCTGTCACCAACCATACAGAATCTGCTCAACGGTTATACGGTTGTGTTTCCCGATGATCTACCCGCCGAACTTCCACCCGAGCGTGCTATTGACCATAGCATCCGCATCATTCCAGGTTCTACACTGCCCGTGCACCCAACCTATCGAATGCGCATTGCTGAACTTCTGGAGCTACGACCTCAACTGGTTTCATATGCCCCAGCACCTCACCGTATGCTGCACCCGTAATTTTCACCCGCAAGAAGGAAGGTGGCCTGCGCCTTTGCATCGACTACCGCGCCCTCAGCGCCATCACGATCAAGAACAATTACCCGCTGCCCCGTGTCGAGGAGTTGTTCGACATGCTTGGAGAAGCGACGGTTTTCAGCAAGCTCGACCTATGATCCAGTTACGACCAGATTCGCCTCGCCGAAGAAGACATATGCAAGACGGCATTTTGAACCCGCTACGGCCACTTCGAGTTCCGAGTACTTCCGTTCGGCCTCACCAACGCTCCAGCCACGTTCATGGGCCTCATGAACGACATCTTCCGGCCCTTTCTCGACTGCTTTGTCATCGTATTCCTCGATGATATCCTCATCTTCAGCAAGTCACTCGAAGAACACGCTCAGCACCTACGCATCGTCCTCGACACGCTCCGCCAAAACCGCCTCTACGCCAAGCTGTCCAAGTGCAACTTCGCCCGTTCAGCATCGGCTTTCTCGGCCACGTCATCAGCTCCAAAGGCATTGCTATGGACCCCGCAAAGGTCCAGTGCCTTGCTGATTGGCTAGCACCACGCACACTAGCGGAGCTGCAAAGTTTCATCGGCCTCGCCAAGTATCACCGGAAATTCATCTTCAACTTATCTCACATCTGTGCCTCTTTAACCGATCTCTTCCATCAAGGAGCTGCTTTTCAGTGAGGACTACCGCAGCAGGCCGCTTTCACCGCGATCAAAACGACACTCACATCTGCACCGGTTCTCACCGTTGCGGAGATAACTACTACAACGGGAGCTACTACGGGCTAGGCACGGGTGCTCGTGTGATCTCTGTGTTCATTCACTTAGTCTTTTACTCGTGCTTGCACTACTTGCTAGTTCACGGGGAAAGTTGGCAAGAGTTTCACTAGCAAAAGGTCACAACTATGGTACACACAAGGTGGCAAGACTAGACTACATCAGAGCTAGGGGGCAGGTCAACTGCCAGTGTAGCATGGTCGACCCCTTGCCAGCACGACTTGGTCGACCGCGTTTCCGAAGTGCAGAGTCGCGGCTTGCCAACGCTGCAGGTCGACAGCGTGCCAACACCACAAGTCGACGGCGGGCCAGCGTTGCTCCCGCAGTACAGCATCGCACCAGCTTCACAGGTGCTCGCAGATGATTAGCGTGCTGAGCCTTGTCACCTGCACAACGCACACACCAAATCAACCTAGCGCTGACGACTGCATCTGATCAGCCACGTCAACCTCGGGATACCACCACCGAGGTCGGTTTTGCCAAAACCACCTGGGCGACCATCGCGCTCCTCTGCAGAACTTTGTCACCCAGGGAACCTGGTCGGGTGGACAACGATGTCGACCAGCTGCTCCTGTATGTGACTGTCGACCTCCCAAGTCGAAGGCCACCTATTGTCGACCTCACCAGGTCGACCACACCCTTGGTCGACCAGCTCCAGGTCGACGACACTCCTGGCCGACCAGCTCCACGTCGACCAGTACAGTTGTCAGCCGACCATCCAAGTCGGCTACCCAAAGTCGGCGTCACCAAGTTGACGCCCTGCTACTCGACGCCCAGCTGCTCGGCATCCCGAGTCTCCCCTGTCGTGGTCGACGCCGGCCCCTCCTCCGTCGACCACCAAGTTAGGTCGACCACCAGGTCGACAACACTCTTGGTCGACCAACCACCAGGCCGACCAGCGGTCCTGTCAGCCGACCACCTAAGTCGGCTGCCCCAAGTCGGCGTCATCCTGAAGTCGACGCCCTCCGCAGGTCGACTTCCCAGGTCGACCTCCCCGAAGTCGGCGCCATCCTAAAGTCGGCGCCCGTGCAGTGGCCCCCGTGCAGGTCGACTGACCCCGTCGACCAGTTGCCCACTGCTGCCGGTCGGCTGCTCCCCTCACACCCGACCACGAACTCGGCTCCGCCCAAGCGAGGACGGGGCCAAACCCAACTCCCGTTGACAACCGTCGCTGACCCATCACGGCCATACTTCATATGGACCGATGCCTCCGATGTCGCTGTTGGTGCCATTCTTTGCCAAGACCACGGCCATGGGATGCAGCCACTTGCATTCGAGTCACGCAAACTTCAACCGGCAGAGTGCAACTACGCAACACACGATCGGGAGCTCCTTGCCATTGTCCACGCAATCAAGACATGGCGCTGTTACGTGGAGCTGCAGCCCATAACCGTCTACACCGACCATCGCCCTCTTCAGCACCTGAAAACACAGCCCGTGCTCAGCCACCGCCAAGCCCGATGGGCTGAGTTCTCGGAGCAGTTTGTTCCCTCACTTCAGATCATCTACCGCTCCAGAAAGCTTAATCCAGCCGACATCTTGTCCCGACCACCACCACCAGCCCCACCTCCCACAGACCAGCCCCAACACTCCCCAACCAGCCCCACCTCATCACCTCCACCTCAAACTCCGAACCCACCCTTGCAACTCCATGGAACCAGCAGCATCACCTGGGATGATGCCTTCATCACGAAGGCGCGCCTACCAACGTGACCTGTTTTTTGTCAAGCAAGCACCCGAGGACCCGGCCTACTCATTTGAAGACCCATTTTGGTACAACAGTGTTACGAAGACCATTTGTGTCCCTGCTGATCGCTCGTTACGGCACCTGCTACTCTCCGAGTACCACGACACCGCTACCAGCAGCCACTTCGGTGTTGAGAAGACGTTTGCTCACCTCTCCAATTACTAGAATTGGCCACGCATGCATGCTGATGTGCGTGACTTCATACGCACCTGCCAAGCCTGCCAACAACTCAAAGCACGCACCACCAACCACTACGGACTCCTTCAGCCCATCCCTCCACCTTCCAAAGTGTGGGATGAAGTCACCATGGACTTCATCATGGATCTGCCCCGCACATCCCGCAGCTACAACGCCATCCTAGTCATCGTCTACCGACTCTCCAAAATGAGCCAGTTCATCCCCACACACACAACCGTCACCGCACCCAAAACAGCACGCCTCTTCTTTGATCACATAGTCCGCTTACACGGCCTCCCATCCACCATCGTTTCAGACCGTGATCCTCGCTTCTTGAGCAACTTTTGGCAAAGCCTCTTCAAGCTTCACGAAACCCGGCTGAAATTTTCTACTGCGTATCACCCCAAAACGGACGGACAAACCGAACGGATGAAACGCACGCTTGAAGACGCCCTTCGTGCACAAGTTGCTGCTCGCCAAACAGATTGGGACCTCCACCTCACCGCAATCGAACTCGCATACACCAGCACACCCCATCTTTCCACCGGCCAGCCACCCTTCTACCTCGCAATTGGACAGCACCCACGCCTCCCAACGACCCCACCCTCCCACCTCTCCCACGCACCAGCAGCCTTTGAGTTTCTCACCTCACTCGACTCTGCCATTGATGCCACTCGCACCTCCATCCTTAAAGCACAAGCCAAACAGACCCGTTATGCCAACTCTCACCGCAAGGATATCCGTTTCAAGGCTGGCGACCAAGTACTTCTCTCCACTGATCACCTACCTCCTACGCAAAGGCACAACCAGAAACCTCGCCCCTCGCTTCATTGGCCCGTTCACCATCACCCAAGTCCTCTCACTAGTCAACTACCGGCTCCAACTGCCCAACGATATGAAAATTCACCCCGTCTCCATGTCCAGCACCTCCGCCCTTTCCATGCACCCTCACCTGACCGCCCAGCCACACGCCAACTGCCTCCGATGTTCGAAGGCAGCCCCGGCTGGTTTGAGGTTGCATCTATCACTGCTCACCGCGACACGCCTCATGGTCGCGAGTTTCTCGTTCACTGGAAGGATCAGCCCGCTAGTGAAGACTCGTGGGAGCCCGAGAGCCACCTTGACCGTGCTGCAACTGCTGTGAATCAATACTTGACCAGCCACGGTTTGGCACCGTGGACGACGCCACTTGGAGGGGGAAGTAATGTAACAGTGCAGCAGCCGAATGCTGCCAACTGCAATACAGGTGGGAGGAAGTCAAGCGCCACCTCACCTGCAGTTCGGATTGGTCAAGCGTCTCAACCTACAGTTGGGCGACAAAGTTCCGACAGGCAGCCCAAGTCAAACCCACCCACGAAAAGTACGAAACGCAGAACACCGAAGTTCCGACCGCCCGCCGACTTCGCCAACAACACCGACGAAATTACAGCCCCGTAACCAAGCTCGCCGTCCAATCCCGTACCGCAATAATTCTCCGAATTTCACGGCATGTTCGTTTCAAAGGGTTAGGTTACCATTGAGAAACTCAGAGTGTCGCGACTTCGGAGTGCGACTCAATTTGTGAATCTCTTAAATAGTACTGTCAAATTTGTGAAGTCATAGTGCAATTTCCGGAGATCTCCAGAGAGCATTTTATACCCGTTTTCTCAAGCCTGCTAAGGCTGCTACCTCCCTGCAAGCAACGTTTCGCTAACGGGATGAAATCTCAAGGGTGGCGAAGTGAGCGGAAGAGGGGAAACTTATTGTAGGGAGCGCTGTGAAGGTTGAATGGAGGAACGCGAATGGAGGGGCGACTGGCGTGCATTCGCACTCGCAGACCGCATGACTCGACACTTCTGATCCGATGGCTCTGCTCCTTGCGAGTGGCGCAGCTTCCCTGTTACCACATGCCGAAATGCCGTGATCGCGGATTGTGCGCTGTGGATGACTTATTTGTTCTGCTTTATTGGATTCGAATTGTCCAATGGGCGAGCAGATGCGGGTTCCACGGTGGCCCTTCATCTCCTGTGACGCGTTTCTCTTAACCATTGGAATTCTTCGCCAACACGAACAGACACACAATTGATACAATGTTTAAGGTTTTCGTTACCAGTTGTTACAAGTGCAACTGATGAAACGAGCTAAGATTGCACAAAGAGATAAACGAGTACAATTGTGAGCGAAGCCATGAGCAAAACAAACAGACAGTAATGCAGTGCGTGCGAGCTAGATAGTGCGATGCTTGCAAAGAGTCACTCTACAAAAGTGGGAGCTGAACCACGGGTGAAGGCACGGGCAGTTTGAGTTGTCGTAGCTTTGGTTGTGTTCTCAAACGCTTGTGCAGTTATTAGGTAAAACAACAAGAGTTTCACTAGCAAAAGTTGAGACAACAAACGTTGTAGTTAAAAAAATGACTACAACGGATAAAAGGCAACTTAACATGCAAGCAAGTTGAACGCCAGCGCAGCATCGTTGGTGACCTGCCAGTGCCAGCACTGCAAGTCGACACCGCGCCAACACTGCAGAAAGGCGGCTTGGCAATGTAGCAAGTCAGTAGCCTGCTAGTGATGCACCAAGGCAGCTTGCCAATGCTGCAGCAGGGCGGCATGCCAGCGTTGCAACTACAGGCGACATCATATGTGAGCTACTTTGCAGGTGATTGTAGATGGTTGAGTACGACGTACATTGCCACGCACATCACCCCTGATGTTAGGTTGGCCATAAGCCAACGGTTGTTCGTGATGAGCCACGTTGACCACGTGATATCGCGTAGGTCAACCTCGCCAGAACAACCTTGGCGACGATTACACACCTCTGTAGAACCTCGTCGACAAAGTAACTTGGTCGACCGAATGAACCCGCAAACTGGTGTACATGCTTGTCGATTGCCTATGTCGACGTTCCCACATGTCAACGAATCCCCTCATCGACTATGCCAATTGAATTCGGCCGCGCTCACTCTTGGGCAATTTACGATCAACACTCCCCTGCCGCGCTCACTCTTGGGCATCCGACCTAAGGTCCACCCCAGAGCCCAAGGGATAGAGTACATGGGGAAATTCCATCATCGGCTTGCACCCAACACACAGCATGCCGTGCACCGCACCAGCCATGCAGAAGGGCACAGCGCTTACTGCCGCATGCCATCATCGCCGTCGCCAACGTCGGCCAAGCGCACTTGGCCGATCGCGACGTTGAAGGCCATAAAGTGCAGCACCTTTGTCAGGAAGTCGGCTGGCTCCTCAGTGGTCGGGATGTACTGCAAGAAAATCTTCCTTAGCTTCACCATTTGTTGCAACGAGGTGTAGCGCGGCGCCATGTGCTTGAAGTTTCCGGAGAAACACTATACAACGGTGGGAGCTAGAATTCGGGAAGGCACGGGTTGTGTGAGTGATTGCAGAGCTCCTTATCGTTCTCTCTGCTTGCATATTCACAACAAGAATTGCAAGAGTTTCACTAGAGAAGGTTGGGAACAACAATTCAGAATGGTAGGAACAACATTGGCAAAACTGACTACATCAGAATCAAGTCTGACTAGCATGCAACAAGGTCGACTTCAAGCGCAGCAAGGTCGATTGCGTTCCAGCACTGCAAAGTCCGCACCGCTCTAGCGCTGCAGAAAGGCGACTTGCCAATGTAGCAAGTCAACAGCGTGCCAACGCTGGTGCAAGGCGGCCATCCAGCATTGCACCCGTGGATGACAGCAGCGCACACGTGCGCACCAGCTTTGCAGGTGCTTGCAGACGGTTGGTGCGACGTGCACCGTCACGTGCATGACACTGCTGCCAAGTCGGCCACGTGCCGTTATCCACGCCTGATGAGCCACGTTGACCTCGGGATACCACTTTGAGGTCGGCTTCGCCAAAACATTTTGGGCGACGGCCGTGCACCCCGCAAAACCTCGTCACCCTTGTAACTTGGTCGACAAGGAAACCAGCAAGTCGGGGCCGACTTGCAAGGCAGAAGTCGACCAACAGCTGTACGTGCTCGTCGACCACGCAGATTGACGGTCACCGGCCGACTTCACCAAGTCGGCCACTCTGCAGGTCGACGAACCCCTTCGTCGACCACCTGAGACTGTCCACCAAATTCGCGAAGTCGGCCTCCCAAGGTTGGCGCCCTCTAGTCAGCGCCCCTACAAGGTCGACGAGTTTCATCATCGACCACCAGTTCTGGCCGACTTCGTCAAAGTCGGCTCTGCTACAGCCAACTTCCTTCAAGTCTGCTGACTGTCGAATTCGGCAAACCATGGCGACTTTATCCACAATTCGGCTAACCAAGCCGACTTAACCGACCACAAAGTCGGCTATCCGCAGTTCGACGAAGCCCTTTGTTGACCACACAAGTAAAGGTCGGCGCTTCCCATCGTCGGCAGCTTCGCAGTGGGCCGTGCAGGTCGACCAAATCCGTCGACTTGCTCGCCTAAGTCGGTGTCGCCCACTGCAGGCTGTCAGCTGCACTACATGCGCACTCGACCACGAAGTCGGCTCCGCCCAAGCGAGGACGGGGCCAACTCCCAACTCCCGTTGACACTCCCCTGCCGCGTTCACACTTGGGCCCCCACCCATACGACAGCACTACATGGAAAAAACTCGTCTTCGTCAACGTGCACCCAGCACACAGCATACCGGTCACCGCACCAGCCGTGTAGAAGGGCACGACACCTACTGGTGCGCATCGTCGTCACCGTCGCCGAAGTCAACCAGGCGCACTTGTCTGGTCGCGACGGAGCACCGGTTGAAAGTCGGTAAGTGCAGCGCCTTTGTCAAGAAGTCGGCAGGCTGCTCAGAAGTCAGGATGTACTTTAGCACAATTTTCCTGCGCTTCACCATCTTCTGCACCCAGATATATCGCCGCCCCATGTGCTTGAGGTTTCCCTTCAGCCCCAAGCCTTCGGCGACTTTGATGGCCGACTTGTTGTCTACCCGAAAGACAGCCAGCGTCCCAGTGTCCAGTAGCTGGAACTCGGCGAGGAGGAAACGAAGCCGGCATGCCTCCTTGCTGACCTCGGTGGCCGCGACGTACTCCGACTCGGTCGAGGAAAGCGTCGCGCACTTGATGCGCTGGCTCGTCAAGGAGACGGCGGCCCCTCCGAAAACGAACACGTAGCCGCTCGTGCTCGTCCGGTTCCGCTTGTCGCCGGCGTCCAAGTAGCCGACCAGACTCAGCGACTCTGGTCCACCGCCGAACTCCAAGGTGGTGTTGCGGGTGTCAGCGAGATATGCGAGGCAGCGGTCGGCCTCAACTTCAAGCCGCTTTCCAGCTTGCTGCACGCGAAGGCAATGTCCGGCCTCGTCGTCGTCGTGAACTGCAGCGAGCTGACTGTCTACCAATACTCCTCCTCCCCGCGACCTCCTCGAACATGAGCTAGGTCTAGGCGTCGACGTAGACTGGCGTCTTAGGAATTCGACCGTCTTGCATTCGTCGATGAATCGCATATGCAGCTTGTCGATGTAGGTCTGCTGGTGTAGCCACAGCTTCCTTGCCGGCCTGTCACGCACAATCTCCAGCCCGGGGTACTTCTCAACCAACTTGATCTTGCGCAGCTTGAAGGCGGCCTCCAGCAACTCCTTTAGCTCCCGACGCATCGTGATGCTTCTGCTGGTGGCGAGCAGATTGTTGACGTAGACCAGCACCCAGCAGGTCACTCCGTCATCGCCGACCCTGAAGTAGAGTGCCTCGTCGACCTGGATCTTCTTCCAGTCTCTCCGGTTTGGACGATGTCGAGTGCCGAGTACCACAACAGCGGCGACTTCTTCAGCCCGTACAAGCCCTTTAGCAACTTTCACATCCGGCCAGTCTCGTCGTTGTAGTAGTCGTGCTGGTTTATGTAGAGCACACGGTCCAGCTTGCGCTGGAGGAAGGCATTCTTCATGTCAAGCTGCATCAGGTTAAGGTCGAGGACAGTGACGATGCCGAGGAAGATCCTCAACTTCACGTAGCTCCCGACCGGCGCATACGTCTCCTCGTAGTCGGCACCGTACACCTGCGCAAAGCCCTTCACGACTAGGCCCGTGTGGCCATTTGACCAGCTCCCAAGTGCCCGTCGCGAGGAGGCTACGGATTTCCTCGCCCATGGCGACCTTCCACGCCTTGCCTTTCCAAATTGCCAATGCCTCCTTCACCGTCATGTTGGGGATGTCCCAGAGGTGCTTTGGGTCGGCATGCACGTAGTGGTCGAGCTCGGGCAGGTCGAAGACGGCCTCAGCGTCGTCGTGCAGCTTGGTAAAAGCAGCTTGCGGCAAAGACACGTGGTAGGTCAGCCGCTCAGGCGGCCTTCACAGTCAGCCCGATCGTTGGGGTTTAGGCGGGACCTCCACCACGTTACTGTCGGTGGACTCCTCCCCCGTCGACAGCTCCTCTTCATTGTCGTGCAGCACCAAAGCCGACGTCTCTGCCGACTTCTCCCTTGACGTTGGCTCCCCTACCAACTTCTCCTTCGCCGGCAGCTCCCTATCGGCTTCACTGCTTGCTGCTCCCTTATTGTCGTCGGCTTCTCTCCCTCGCTAACTTACTTGTCGTCACATTGGCCGCTGGCGGTGCCACTGGCCGGCGCCCCAGGCGACGCCCCAAAGCTCCCCTCATCGCCGAAGGCCGACGTCAGCGTCGATGCCTGCAGGTCGGTGACGAAGGGTGGGAGGGGAGAAGGGTAGACGTCGTCGTCAGCAGGCTCGCCGACTTCGGTGAGCAATGGGAAAGTTGCGGTCGAGGTGTCTGTTGGCAGGTTGGCCTGCGTCCGCCTTGACACTGGCTCGTGCTCCGACTTCCACATCTCTAGCGATATTATTTCATAGAAGACGGTTTTGACCGTCGTGACCGCATTGTTGTCAGACAAATCCAGCACCTCCCAGCCCTTGCACTATGCCGACACATCGAGGTAAAGGCCCCACCTGGTCTTCGGCACTAACTTCCCGCCGCGCAGCTGCTCGAGGACCATGAACTGCACATGTAGCCCCACAAGCACGCCAACCTCAAATCGGGCTTCTGGCCGGTTAGCAGCTGGTGCAGCGTCGTCCCCAACGGCAATATCGACCACTTAAGACAATTGCACATCTGGACGGCCTGCCGCAGGGCGAGGTGCCACCAGTGGTGCTGCACTCCTATGTGCAGCAGCATTATCAGCACCGTCTCAACCACCGTCCGCATCTCCCATTCCGCCATGCCGTTGTGCTGCGGAGTATACGGGCAATTCAAGTCCTGGACGATCCCCTTCTCGTCCACGAAATCGGTAAACAGCTTCCCCAAAAATTCGCCACTGCGGTCAGAGCGGAGCATCAGCACCGCCTTCTTCATCCGCCACTCCACTAGCAGAAGCCACTTCTCAAACTCCCGCAGCACGTCGGACTTCTTTGCGACCAGCCTCACCCATGCGAAGCGAGTCTTGTGGTCCTTCGGCAGCCAGAAGTAGAGGCTGCCATCCTTGTCGGCCACCCTGAATGGCCCGCACAAGTCGATATGCACGACGACCAGGGCGTCGTCGGCTTCCGATCCCTTGTCGGCAAGGTGTGCCGCGCCAACTTCCTACCAACGCAGGAAACGCACGGCAAGTCGGCCCCGGTCGACAGCTTCATGCATTGCCAAGCTTGTGATCGTGTCAATGCCGACATGCACAAGCCCTTCATGCCACCTGTCCATTGTCGACTTTGTCGCCGAGACAATCGCCCGCAGAGCCACCACCTCAGTTGGCGCCGACGCCGACTTCAACTTCGTCGTGCAAGGGCGAAGGTCGCTGCAGAGGACCCGCCGCCCTGAGACCAAGCAGCATCTCGTCGTCGTCGTCCTGCAGCTTCACACCGCCTTGTCCTTCAGCTGGCTGGCTGACAGCAGGTTCAGATGCACGCCCGGGACGTAGAGCACGTCGGGGATGAGGACCTCCTTCTCGGCCTCTCCTTGCAAGGCGACGGCTCTGCGGCGTTGGACGGTTTGCAGCGCCCCATTGAAGCCCTGCACGTACTTGACGTCGCTGCTCTGCCCCAAGTCGACAAAGGCCTCCTTCATCCCCATCAAGGGTGCGAGCATCCGCTGTCGAGCAACACCGCCATCGGGTTCGCCTGCACGTCGGCCGCCACCGCCTTGAAGTCCTCGCCAGCCTCTAGTGCAAGCGAGACGGTCGACTACACGACGCCGACCAGTGAGCACGACGCCTCCCCGTCGCCTCGGCTCTTGCCGCCAGAAGATGAGTTGGCGTCCTTCGCCGACGTTGTCGACTTCATGGACTGCTTCTCCTTGCGCGGCTTCTCATCCCGACATCTGCGACGATTGGCCGACTTCCCGCGGCCCCCCTTTTGGTCATCGTCATCGGAGTCGTCACGTTCGGGACACTCGAAGAAAAGGTGGTCGGGGTCTCCACAGAACCAGCACTCACGCTGTCGACCACTTCCTCCTGACCTCCATCTAGAGCCAACTTTGTCAACGGGAGTTGGGTGTGGCCCCGTCCTCGCTTGGGCGGAGCCGACTTCGTGGTTGGGTGTGAGGGGAGCAGCCAATCTGCAGCAGTGGGCGAACTGGTCGACGGGGTTGGTCGACCTGCACGGGGCCACTGCAAGGGCGCAAACTTTGGGAGGGCGCCGATTTCGGGGAGGTCGACTTGGAAGGTCGACATGCGTAGGGCGTCGACTAGGTGACGCCGACCTGGAGAAGCCGACTAGGGTGGTCGGCTGACAGTTGTGCTGGTCGAGGTGGGGCTGGTCGACCACAAGTGTTGTTGACCAGGTGGTCGACCGAACCTGGTGGTCGACGAAGGAGGGGCCGACGTCGACCTCGACAGGGGAGATACGCCGAGCTTGTGCAGCCGGCGGCCGACCAAGCTGGTCGACCGGGAGTGGTTGCCCGGTCGACCAGGATACCCGGGCAACGTGTGCGAGTGTTGCCGGGGTGGAGTCCCCGAGGCCGACCTCGAAGGTGGTATCCCGAGGTCGACGTGGCTGGTGGGCGCAGTCGCTGGCGTGGAGTCTGCCAGGCGTATGCGATATGCTCGTGATAAGATGTGGAGCGCCAACCAGCTGCACGCACCTGCGAAGCAGGTGCACCGTTGTCCTGCGGGTGCAACGCTTTGCAGCCGACTTGCTGCAACGTTGGCACACCGTGGACTTGCAACGTTGGCGCACCGCTACTCTGCAACGCTGGAGCGGTGCGAGCGCTGCTGCGCTGGAGCGCAGTCGACCATGCTGCGCTGGAGGTCGACCAGCAGCCTAGCTAGCTCTGATGTAGTCTGTGTTGCCAATGTTGTTGCGATCATTGTTCTGAACTTTTCCTAGTGGAACTCTTGCCAACTTTCCCCGTGAACTAGCAAGCAGTGTGCGCACAAGGAAACGACTAAGGAACGAACGCAGAGATCACGCGAGCACCCGTGCCTAGCCCGTAGTCTAACTCGCGTTGTAGTAGTTATCTCCTCATGGTGCGGTGAGCGTGGACGGCACACGACTTACCTTTCAGTCAGGTCGACGTAGACATCACTTACCTAATTCGTGGTTGTAGGCCGGCAGCCATGCGGTGGTCACTATGATAGGAGCCGTAGGTGACGCAGGGGTGGTGGACACCCTGGAGGCACGGCTGGAGGACGCGAGGAGACGCCATGATGCCCAAGAGTATGGAGCGATTCCCTGGGCGGTCGTCGAGGCCGGACTCCGCACCATGTGGGCGATGGAGCACCCTTCTCAACCAGCCTCTCCTCGACCGGTGAACAACGAAGGCAGCGGCGTCGTGGGCGTCAACGCCGGTGGTGGCCAAGTCGGCAGCAATGCGGGAGGCACGTCGAGGCAACGAGGTGTGATACACGCCGATGAAGTCGGCGGTGTTCAGGCGCGAGGGGTGCGGTCGTCTGCCGCAGGCTCCTCGCAAGGCGACGTCGGAGGTCGACGAAGCGGATTGTCGCCGATGTCGGCGTCCCAGGTGACGGCGGGCGGAATTGCATCGAGCTACGGCTACTTCAAGTTTACGCCGGACAAGATCTTGGTCACTCCCCTGCTGGTCGGTCGCCCCGACCTTCTCACCTGTAAGGAAGCCATCGAGCCCCAGCTGGAGATGGCCGGGCTGATCAGCTTTGCCCGAGGCACCGTGGCGACGCCGGAGGACCCCGATCTGCGTGCGGAGTTCCGCGCCGTGCAGCTGCTGACCTTCACGGTCATCTCGCTCTGCTGCTTGCCGGGCGTGCAGATCGCCCTGAAGTCGTGCAGGGAGCACCTCGACGTCGGCCACCGGGCGTGGCATTTCATCAAGTCGACTTACCAAGTCACCGACGACCTGTTCATCGCCCAACTTGAGGGGCAGCTGACACACCTGAGGATGGGCGACCAGGAGACTGCGACCGACTACTGCAACCGAGCTCGGCGGATTATCGCCACCATCGGGATGGCCGCGCTCAGTACTCGACGGCGTCATACGTCACGCACGTCATGCAGGGTCTCCCGAGCAGCTACAACCTACTGAAGCGCCTGTCAATGGCGCCGAGCACGCGGGCGACGCTCAACGAGGACACCTCGACCTCGTACATCCTGCAGGACGAAGCCATGCAGGAGGCTGAGCGGTCCTAGGAGCTCCTGGCGCAGGTGAAATACGTCGCCCCGGCGAAGCAGGGTAGTCGACCGGGGCTGCGTGGGCAGTCTGGCGGCAGCGTAGCAGTGGCTGGAAGCAAACCAAGGACGCCGACAAGAAGAAGTCGGCCAAGGATAGCGGTCGTGGAGGAGGAAGTAGTGGCTGTGCGGCGACCCCGGCCACCTCTCCTTCGAGTGCCCTGACCGCAGTGACTCCGACGACGACGACGCCAAGGGAGGCCGCGGGAGGTCTGGCTGTTATAGTCTGCAGTCCACTTAGGGGTCGCGGATGCCCATGAAACCGCCTAAGCAGAATCTGACGTCTTCAAACCGCCTCTGTTCAAAACGCCGTCACGATCAGCTCCGAGAACATACGAGGCTGAAACTTAGACAGCGGTTAGCCTTAGGTGTCTGCTTTCCAACGGTATATTACTTGCTATTATCAGAGGTGTGTGCACTACGCAGTGAACGAAAACGTAAGCTCGGCTGAAAAAACGTGTATTCTCATTGATGCAAGGAAGAGGTGAGTACAACATTGCCTAAGGGACTCATAAGGGGTTGGGTCATCCTGGGAACTCAGAGAAGGTTGAGTCCTAGGGGAGAAAGGCTAGAGAAGAATGGGAAACGTCCTAGCTAGGTCAGCAAAGCCAACCACACTTGGATGTTCAGAGCTGTACTCAAGGCTACCAATAGTGAGTCAAGCCAACATGAGTCAGCTTGTCTTCCCACTTGCACCCTCTTGCAAGCTGCTTCCAGGAAGACCACACTTCTCAAAAGGAGGGTTGTAGAGTCCCACTTGACCACCTGTACTTCTTGTCTCATTCTCTGTCCCTGCACCATTGGCATGACAACAATGAAAGGGTGGCAAGGGAAATGCTGCCAACAGTGCACCATGACTACGGAACAGTGAATTTCGGCAGCTGTCACGCAATGCTCAGATGTTGGATCGTTCTGAAACTTGGTGACCACTTGCACAGCGAGGCAAAGGACTGCCAGACCGAATTTCAGACCAATCAGATCTCGGTAGAAGAGTCAGCAGCCGAAATGGTGAACTCGGGTGTTACCAAAAAGGAGTAACACACACTTCCGGGATGCCATAAGTCTTGAAACATAAAATGTTGTCATGCCTTGGTAACTGCTTCAAAAACTCTGAAACTTTGAGGGTTTGAAGAACACGTGTTGAACAACCTCCCCACAAAATTCCAGAAGCTGAGCAGGCTTGTAGGCCGAATGGGAGTGCGATGACCGTGCCACTGTAATGTGTTGGCACAACAAACTCCCCCTCATCGTGCTCTCATTCATCCCTTAGCTGCTCCCTGAATCTGCCTCCCTTAGTTGAAGGACATGCCACACAAGGTGGCGCAGGTCCAATGCTGATGCTCTGCAAGCCGCTTCGTCAAAAAATCTGCAGGTTGCTTGGTAGTGTTGATGTAGTGCAAGGAGACCGTGCCCTTCTTCACCTCCTTCCTCACCCAATGCCATTTGATATGCATGTGCTTGTTCAGCCCATGGAGCACAGCATTGCGAGCCATTGCAATTGCTCCTTGGCTGTCACAAAACACAGGTGTAGGACCCTCTTGCTCCTGCCCCAACTCCTCAAGCAACCTCCTCATCCAAACCACCTCCTTCACCCCATGAAACAACGCCATGTACTCGCTCTCCGTTGATGAGTGAGCTATCTCCCCTTGCTTCTTAGACTTCCAGCTCACTGGACTCCCTCCAACACAGCATACATAGCCACCGTGGGATGTTGCATCACTGATATCACTTGCCCAGGTAGCATCGGTGAAGCACGAGAGGTACAAGTGTCCACGCCTTGCAGGTGCACCGGTCTTCGTGCTCACCTCCTCCACTCCCTTTTGCTTCAGCTGCCCATGCACTGAATATTGCAGCCCCACCCTTGAGGTTGCCATGCAGTACCTCACCAGCCTCTCTGCTGCATCAAGGTGCTCTTGAAGGGGCCTAGACACCACACGAGCCAGCTGCGAAACCGCGAATGAAATATCGGGGCGAGTGTTGACCGAAGCATACATCAAGCTCCCCACCATTGACTGGAACCGACGCTGCAACTCGGGCTCCAACACCTCACCCTCCTCTTCATCAAGGTGTAGCTGAAATCCTGAGGGTAGTGGAGTCTTTACACTCCTCCCTTCCTCCAGCCCATACCTCTCCCCCATGGCTGCAAGGTACTTGTGTTGGTGAAGCCTCAACCATCCCTTCACCTCGTCCCGCTCCACGTGAAGACCAAGGTAATACCCCACTGGTCCAAGGGCCTTGCATTGAAAGGTCTCCTTCAGCTTCCCTTGCACCTCCTTGATCCTCTCCAGGGATGGAGAGAAGAGGAGAATGTCATCGACGTAGACAAGGAGAAACACTTTCTCCTCATCCCCCTCGGTTATGAAGAGACTCTCGTCGCACCCGCTAACTTTGAAGCCAAGAGCCTCCAACGCCTCCACCAGCCTTGCATACCAGCACCTTGGAGCTTGTTTGAGGCCATAGATGGCCTTGTTGAGCCTGCAAACACGTCCGCTCCCATCGTCGTACCCCTCTGGCTGCTTCATGTAAATCTCCTCATCTACCACGCCATAGAGGAAAGCCGTCTTCACATCCATTTGCTCCACCTTCCAACCACAAACGGCAGCTGCTGCCAGCAACACCCGGAGCGTAGGAGCCTTGGCAACAGGAGCAAACACCTCCTTAAAGTCAACCCCCTCCCTCTGCTGGAAACCCTTGATCACAAGTCTTGTTTTGCGCCTCTCCAACTTCCCCTCCGCATCGGTCTTCACACGTAATATCCACGTGCAATCCAATGCCTTTCTTCCCGGGGGCAGATTGGTGAGGGTCCACGTTCCATTCTCCATGAGGCTCTTAAACTCATCCTCCCTTGAAGCCAACCAAGCCTCTCGATCATCTCCAGCAAGTGCTTCCTCCATCGAAGCCGGTTCATGAGGTAAGTTGACACCGAAGCAACAAATCTGCTCCATCTCTCCCTCGGCTCCCTTCTCCTCATCATCTTCCTCCTCCTGGACCAGCAATGCCTTGGGACCCCCAAGCCTTTCATACTTGAGGAAATCCCTTGGGTGAGCAGCTCTCTTGGGCCTCTCCTTGGCTGCACTCTCCTTAGCTCCACCACGGACAGCACCACGCTTCCCTTGGGTTGTCCGCCTTGGTGGAAGAGTAGGGGATGGTGTAGGCTGCTGCACCTCCTCCTCGGCATCACCTCTCTCAGCTACAGGGGCCTTCTCTTGCTGCAACACTCCCTCCACCTCTGCTGCCTCCCCTTCAGCACCTCCCAAGTCATGTGACACCTCCGTTACCTCTGAAGACGAAGACAACTCGATGGGAATGAAGAGTGGGTCATTCGTTCCCACCTCTATTCCGAGCGGAATGGTGACCTTGCTCTTCCCTCGCTCCAACCACTCCTTGAACATGAGCCCCTCCATGAACTTGGCATCTCTGGTGGTGAAGATGGTGTTGGCTATTGGGTCCCACATGAGCCACCCCTTGCTCCCTTGTGCAAGTCCCAAATGAACAGCCCACACCGCCGCCGCTTGAAGCTTGTCACGCTTTTCCTTAGGGACGTGCACGAGTCCCATGCACCCAAAGACTCGAAGCATATCCACCAGAGGCTTCTTGCCCCTCCATTTCTCCATAGGGACCCAATGCTGCCCTCCCACATGAGTCAATACTCGGTTCTTGATGACGGTGGCATGGCGAATAGCGAGGGGCCAGAACCGTAAGGGTAGACCCGAGTCTACCAACATCGTTCTCCCGCCCTCCAAGATGGTCCGGTTCGCTCTCTCTGCCACGCCATTGGATTGAGGGGTGTAGGCCGTGGTGAGCTGCTGCTTGATGCCATGCCGCTTCAGCCAGCTCCGGAACTCCGCTCCCAAGAACTCCCCACCACGGTCACTACGTATCGCCTTCACCCGCTTGCCGCTCTCTCGCTCCACCATGGGCAGCCACTCTGTTATAGTCTGCAGTCCACTTAGGGGTCGCGGATGCCCATGAAACCGCCTAAGCAGAATCTGACGTCTTCAAACCGCCTCTGTTCAAAACGCCGTCACGATCAGCTCCGAGAACATACGAGGCTGAAACTTAGACAGCGGTTAGCCTTAGGTGTCTGCTTTCCAACGGTATATTACTTGCTATTATCAGAGGTGTGTGCACTACGCAGTGAACGAAAACGTAAGCTCGGCTGAAAAAACGTGTATTCTCATTGATGCAAGGAAGAGGTGAGTACAACATTGCCTAGGGGACTCATAAGGGGTTGGGTCATCCTGGAACTCAGAGAAGGTTGAGTCCTAGGGGAGAAAGGCTAGAGAAGAATGGGAAACGTCCTAGCTAGGTCAGCAAAGCCAACCACACTTGGATGTTCAGAGCTGTACTCAAGGCTACCAATAGTGAGTCAAGCCAACATGAGTCAGCTTGTCTTCCCACTTGCACCCTCTTGCAAGTTGCTTCCAGGAAGACCACACTTCTCAAAAGGAGGGTTATAGAGTCCCACTTGACCACCTGTACTTCTTGTCTCATTCTCTGTCCCTGCACCATTGGCATGACAACAATGAAAGGGTGGCAAGGGAAATGCTGCCAACAGTGCACCATGACTACGGAACAGTGAATTTCGGCAGCTGTCACGCAATGCTCAGATGTTGGATCGTTCTGAAACTTGGTGACCACTTGCACAGCGGGGCAAAGGACTGCCAGACCGAATTTCAGACCAATCAGATCTCGGTAGACGAGTCAGCAGCCGAAATGGTGAACTCAGGTGTTACCAAAAGGAGTAACACACACTTCCGGGATGCCATAAGTCTTGAAACATAAAATGTTGTCATGCCTTGGTAACTGCTTCAAAAACTCTGAAACTTTGAGGGTTTGAAGAACACGTGTTGAACAACCTCCCCACAAAATTCCAGAAGCTGAGCAGGCTTGTAGGCCGAATGGGAGTGCGATGACCGTGCCACTGTAATGTGTTGGCACAACAAACTCCCCCTCATCGTGCTCTCATTCATCCCTTAGCTGCTCCCTGAAGCTGCCTCCCCTAGTTGAAGGACATGCCACACAAGGTGGCGCAGGTCCAATGCTGATGCTCTGCAAGCCGCTTCGTCAAAAAATCTGCAGGTTGCTTGGTAGTGTTGATGTAGTGCAAGGAGACCGTGCCCTTCTTCACCTCCTTCCTCACCCAATGCCATTTGATATGCATGTGCTTGTTCAGCCCATGGAGCACAGCATTGCGAGCCATTGCAATTGCTCCTTGGCTGTCACAAAACACAGGTGTAGGACCCTCTTGCTCCTGCCCCAACTCCTCAAGCAACCTCCTCATCCAAACCACCTCCTTCACCCCATGAAACAACGCCATGTACTCGCTCTCCGTTGATGAGTGAGCTATCTCCCCTTGCTTCTTAGACTTCCAGCTCACTGGACTCCCTCCAACACAGCATACATAGCCACCGTGGGATGTTGCATCACTGATGTCACTTGCCCAGGTAGCATCGGTGAAGCACGAGAGGTACAAGTGTCCACGCCTTGCAGGTGCACCGGTCTTCGTGCTCACCTCCTCCACTCCCTTTTGCTTCAGCTGCCCATGCACTGAATATTGCAGCCCCACCCTTGAGGTTGCCATGCAGTACCTCACCAGCCTCTCTGCTGCATCAAGGTGCTCTTGAAGGGGCCTAGACACCACACGAGCCAGCTGCGAAACCGCGAATGAAATATCGGGGCGAGTGTTGACCGAAGCATACATCAAGCTCCCCACCATTGACTGGAACCGACGCTGCAACTCGGGCTCCAACACCTCACCCTCCTCTTCATCAAGGTGTAGCTGAAATCCTGAGGGTAGTGGAGTCTTTACACTCCTCCCTTCCTCCAGCCCATACCTCTCCCCCATGGCTGCAAGGTACTTGTGTTGGTGAAGCCTCAACCATCCCTTCACCTCGTCCCGCTCCACGTGAAGACCAAGGTAATACCCCACTGGTCCAAGGGCCTTGCATTGAAAGGTCTCCTTCAGCTTCCCTTGCACCTCCTTGATCCTCTCCAGGGATGGAGAGAAGAGGAGAATGTCATCGACGTAGACAAGGAGAAACACTTTCTCCTCATCCCCCTCGGTTATGAAGAGACTCTCGTCGCACCCGCTAACTTTGAAGCCAAGAGCCTCCAACGCCTCCACCAGCCTTGCATACCAGCACCTTGGAGCTTGTTTGAGGCCATAGATGGCCTTGTTGAGCCTGCAAACACGTCCGCTCCCATCGTCGTACCCCTCTGGCTGCTTCATGTAAATCTCCTCATCTACCACGCCATAGAGGAAAGCCGTCTTCACATCCATTTGCTCCACCTTCCAACCACAAACGGCAGCTGCTGCCAGCAACACCCGGAGCGTAGGAGCCTTGGCAACAGGAGCAAACACCTCCTTAAAGTCAACCCCCTCCCTCTGCTGGAAACCCTTGATCACAAGTCTTGTTTTGCGCCTCTCCAACTTCCCCTCCGCATCGGTCTTCACACGTAATATCCACGTGCAATCCAATGCCTTTCTTCCCGGGGGCAGATTGGTGAGGGTCCACGTTCCATTCTCCATGAGGCTCTTAAACTCATCCTCCCTTGAAGCCAACCAAGCCTCTCGATCATCTCCAGCAAGTGCTTCCTCCATCGAAGCCGGTTCATGAGGTAAGTTGACACCGAAGCAACAAATCTGCTCCATCTCTCCCTCGGCTCCCTTCTCCTCATCATCTTCCTCCTCCTGGACCAGCAATGCCTTGGGACCCCCAAGCCTTTCATACTTGAGGAAATCCCTTGGGTGAGCAGCTCTCTTGGGCCTCTCCTTGGCTGCACTCTCCTTAGCTCCACCACGGACAGCACCACGCTTCCCTTGGGTTGTCCGCCTTGGTGGAAGAGTAGGGGATGGTGTAGGCTGCTGCACCTCCTCCTCGGCATCACCTCTCTCAGCTACAGGGGCCTTCTCTTGCTGCAACACTCCCTCCACCTCTACTGCCTCCCCTTCAGCACCTCCCAAGTCATGTGACACCTCCGTTACCTCTGAAGACGAAGACAACTCGATGGGAATGAAGAGTGGGTCATTCGTTCCCACCTCTATTCCGAGCGGAATGGTGACCTTGCTCCTCCCTCGCTCCAACCACTCCTTGAACATGAGCCCCTCCATGAACTTGGCATCTCTGGTGGTGAAGATGGTGTTGGCTATTGGGTCCCACATGAGCCACCCCTTGCTCCCTTGTGCAAGTCCCAAATGAACAGCCCACACCGCCGCCGCTTGAAGCTTGTCACGCTTTTCCTTAGGGACGTGCACGAGTCCCATGCACCCAAAGACTCGAAGCATATCCACCAGAGGCTTCTTGCCCCTCCATTTCTCCATAGGGACCCAATGCTGCCCTCTCACATGAGTCAATACTCGGTTCTTGATGACGGTGGCATGGCGAATAGCGAGGGGCCAGAACCGTAAGGGTAGACCCGAGTCTACCAACATCGTTCTCCCGCCCTCCAAGATGGTCCGGTTCGCTCTCTCTGCCACGCCATTGGATTGAGGGGTGTAGGCCGTGGTGAGCTGCTGCTTGATGCCATGCCGCTTCAGCCAGCTCCGGAACTCCGCTCCCAAGAACTCCCCACCACGGTCACTACGTATCGCCTTCACCCGCTTGCCGCTCTCTCGCTCCACCATGGGCAGCCACTCTTCAATGATGACCCTTGCAGCATCACTCTTCTTTGCAAGTGGAAAGGACCAGGTGAGCCTTGTGTTGTCATCCACCATGGTCATAGAATACAGGGCCCCAGCATCTCCCTTCACCTTCATGGGTCCCACGAGATCCACATGCACGAGCTCCACCGGGTCACTCGACTTCCCCTCCACCGAATGGAAGGGAAACCGTGAAAACTTGCTGGTCAAGCAAGTCTCACAAGATCCCACCTCCTTGGGCTCCCCCTTTATCCTCAGCCCCTTGACTCTTTCCTCCTTAAACAGCTGCTGCAACTGAGGTAGCGCCACGTGGCCAAAGCGACGGTGTGCGGTGAGCCAATCCGTCTCACCCGTGCTAGGAGTTACACTTGGAAGCGCAGCCCCTCCATGCCCAAGGAGCCCACCATCACTGTCATCACCACCCCCTCCATTGTCCACGTGGTTAACACGCCCTCCTCTCACATCTCCAGCAGCCAAGCGCGCAGCCGCCTCCTTCCATGGCAGCACCGGTATCTCCCACATGGACCGGTGCATGTCCTTGCCGCCTCGGAGGTCCCACAATACGCGCCCATCCAGAGTTGCCTTGAAAACCTTTGTGCCCAACATCTCCATCTTCATCCCTGCCTCACTTAGGGCCTTGGTAGAGAGGAGGTTGGCACACAATCCAGGAACAAGGAGAACACGCTTCAGCCCCACAAGCCTCCCATCCGCACCCATGAACATGGCTCTCCCCTCGCCACGCACGGGTACAACTTGGCCGGTGGCTGAAACGACGGTGGCTGCCTTTGATGGCCTAACTTCATCCAATAGATCCTCTCGGTTGGTCATGGTCATGAAGGCTCCCGTGTCGATGACCCAATGGGAGGAGCGGTGAAGAGCAATCTTGCTGGCCGGCACAACCATGTCCTCGGGGCACGCCTCCCCTACATGGTAGAACATGCCGCCGTATCCGCCAGCACCTCCTTCGCCCTCCTCACTGCCCATGCCTTCTCCCATAGCTCCATGAACACCCTTGGAGCCCTCAATTGATGGCTGACCAGGCCTCCAACCGTCAGGTAGCTTGCGGCACTTGAACCATGGGTGCCCTTCCACATGGCAATACCAACACTTGCCGCCACACCGCTTGCCTCCCTTGTTGCCACGCTTCCCTCCCGAATGCTGCTCCCCTCCAGAGCCTTCCTTGGCCTTCCCTTTCTTGCTGCCACGCCCCTTGAAGCCCTTCATGCCATAGGCAGAGCCTCCACCTTCACCGGCAGCGGCGGTCAGCTCCTTCCTCCGAAACTCCTCTTGAAGAACTTGTGCGCGAATCCACTCAAGGGACCACGAGTCCTTCATCCCATTAAGGTTGACCACCAAGGGCCCCCACGACTCCGGCAGCAGGGAGAGAGCCTTGTAGCACTTGATTTTCTCAGGGTAGTCCACACCAGCAGCTGAGAGCTTCACATAGAGGTCCCGGAGTTGATCGAACGCTCCTTGTACGGCATCACCCTCGTTGATCTTCACCGCATGGAGTTGTCGCTCGAGCACCACCACCATTGCTTCGCTGCTGGGGGCATGGACATCCTTCAATATCCTCCATGCCTTAGGACCACACTCAGCTTCCTTGATGAGATGCTTGATGTGGTGCAGCTGGTTGGATGAGAGGCATTGGGAGAGAAGGAAGAATCCATCCTTGGACCGGCGATCCCATTCTTTGGTCGCTCCTTCGCTCGTAGGCCTCTTGAATTCTCCATCCATCACTTCAAGCAGCCCATAATGGTTGAAGAGGAGCTCCATCCTGAAGCTCCATGATGCCCAATCATCCCCAGAGAACTTCTCCAGGTTGAATGCCTTCACATCATCCTTAGCTGATGTTGAAACTGAAGCCATTGGCGCAGATCCGCCTGCAACGCCTCTTCCCGCTTCCCCAGCGCCTCTCACGCCACCACTGCCACTGGGACCAGCTGGAGCAGAACCTTCAGCCTCCATTTTCACCCACGAACAGAGTAGAACACCTCTGATACCACTTGTTATAGTCTGCAGTCCACTTAGGGGTCGCGGATGCCCATGAAACCGCCTAAGCAGAATCTGACGTCTTCAAACCGCCTCTGTTCAAAACGCCGTCACGATCAGCTCCGAGAACATACGAGGCTGAAACTTAGACAGCGGTTAGCCTTAGGTGTCTGCTTTCCAACGGTATATTACTTGCTATTATCAGAGGTGTGTGCACTACGCAGTGAACGAAAACGTAAGCTCGGCTGAAAAAACGTGTATTCTCATTGATGCAAGGAAGAGGTGAGTACAACATTGCCTAGGGGACTCATAAGGGGTTGGGTCATCCTGGAACTCAGAGAAGGTTGAGTCCTAGGGGAGAAAGGCTAGAGAAGAATGGGAAACGTCCTAGCTAGGTCAGCAAAGCCAACCACACTTGGATGTTCAGAGCTGTACTCAAGGCTACCAATAGTGAGTCAAGCCAACATGAGTCAGCTTGTCTTCCCACTTGCACCCTCTTGCAAGTTGCTTCCAGGAAGACCACACTTCTCAAAAGGAGGGTTATAGAGTCCCACTTGACCACCTGTACTTCTTGTCTCATTCTCTGTCCCTGCACCATTGGCATGACAACAATGAAAGGGTGGCAAGGGAAATGCTGCCAACAGTGCACCATGACTACGGAACAGTGAATTTCGGCAGCTGTCACGCAATGCTCAGATGTTGGATCGTTCTGAAACTTGGTGACCACTTGCACAGCGGGGCAAAGGACTGCCAGACCGAATTTCAGACCAATCAGATCTCGGTAGACGAGTCAGCAGCCGAAATGGTGAACTCAGGTGTTACCAAAAGGAGTAACACACACTTCCGGGATGCCATAAGTCTTGAAACATAAAATGTTGTCATGCCTTGGTAACTGCTTCAAAAACTCTGAAACTTTGAGGGTTTGAAGAAAACGTGTTGAACAACCTCCCCACAAAATTCCAGAAGCTGAGCAGGCTTGTAGGCCGAATGGGAGTGCGATGACCGTGCCACTGTAATGTGTTGGCACAACACACTCTTCAATGATGACCCTTGCAGCATCACTCTTCTTTGCAAGTGGAAAGGACCAGGTGAGCCTTGTGTTGTCATCCACCATGGTCATAGAATACAGGGCCCCACCATCTCCCTTCACCTTCATGGGTCCCACGAGATCCACATGCACGAGCTCCACCGGGTCACTCGACTTCCCCTCCACCGAATGGAAGGGAAACCGTGAAAACTTGCTGGTCAAGCAAGTCTCACAAGATCCCACCTCCTTGGGCTCCCCCTTTATCCTCAGCCCCTTGACTCTTTCCTCCTTAAACAGCTGCTGCAACTGAGGTAGCGCCACGTGGTCAAAGCGACGGTGTGCGGTGAGCCAATCCGTCTCACCCGTGCTAGGAGTTACACTTGGAAGCGCAGCCCCTCCATGCCCAAGGAGCCCACCATCACTTCCATCACCACCCCCTCCATTGTCCACGTGGTTAACACGCCCTCCTCTCACATCTCCAGCAGCCAAGCGCGCAGCCGCCTCCTTCCATGGCAGCACCGGTATCTCCCACATGGACCGGTGCATGTCCTTGCCGCCTCGGAGGTCCCACAATACGCGCCCATCCAGAGTTGCCTTGAAAACCTTTGTGCCCAACATCTCCATCTTCATCCCTGCCTCACTTAGGGCCTTGGTAGAGAGGAGGTTGGCACACAATCCAGGAACAAGGAGAACACGCTTCAGCCCCACAAGCCTCCCATCCGCACCCATGAACATGGCTCTCCCCTCGCCACGCACGGGTACAACTTGGCCGGTGGCTGAAACGACGGTGGCTGCCTTTGATGGCCTAACTTCATCCAGTAGATCCTCTCGGTTGGTCATGGTCATGAAGGCTCCCGTGTCGATGACCCAATGGGAGGAGCGGTGAAGAGCAATCTTGCTGGCCGGCACAACCATGTCCTCGGGGCACGCCTCCCCTACATGGTAGAACATGCCGCCGTATCCGCCAGCACCTCCTTCGCCCTCCTCACTGCCCATGCCTTCTCCCATAGCTCCATGAACACCCTTGGAGCCCTCAATTGATGGCTGACCAGGCCTCCAACCGTCAGGTAGCTTGCGGCACTTGAACCATGGGTGCCCTTCCACATGGCAATACCAACACTTGCCGCCACACCGCTTGCCTCCCTTGTTGCCACGCTTCCCTCCCGAATGCTGCTCCCCTCCAGAGCCTTCCTTGGCCTTCCCTTTCTTGCTGCCACGCCCCTTGAAGCCCTTCATGCCATAGGCAGAGCCTCCACCTTCACCGGCAGCGGCGGTCAGCTCCTTCCTCCGAAACTCCTCTTGAAGAACTTGTGCGCGAATCCACTCAAGGGACCACGAGTCCTTCATCCCATTAAGGTTGACCACCAAGGGCCCCCACAACTCCGGCAGCAGGGAGAGAGCCTTGTAGCACTTGATTTTCTCAGGGTAGTCCACACCAGCAGCTGAGAGCTTCACATAGAGGTCCCGGAGTTGATCGAACGCTCCTTGTACGGCATCACCCTCGTTGATCTTCACCGCATGGAGTTGTCGCTCGAGCACCACCACCATTGCTTCGCTGCTGGGGGCATGGACATCCTTCAATATCCTCCATGCCTTAGGACCACACTCAGCTTCCTCGATGAGATGCTTGATGTGGTGCAGCTGGTTGGATGAGAGGCATTGGGAGAGAAGGAAGAATCCATCCTTGGACCGGCGATCCCATTCTTTGGTCGCTCCTTCGCTCGTAGGCCTCTTGAATTCTCCATCCATCACTTCAAGCAGCCCATAATGGTTGAAGAGGAGCTCCATCCTGAAGCTCCATGATGCCCAATCATCCCCAGAGAACTTCTCCAGGTTGAATGCCTTCACATCATCCTTAGCTGATGTTGAAACTGAAGCCATTGGCGCAGATCCGCCTGCAACGCCTCTTCCCGCTTCCCCAGCGCCTCTCACGCCACCACTGCCACTGGGACCAGCTGGAGCAGAACCTTCAGCCTCCATTTTCACCCACGAACAGAGTAGAACAGCTCTGATACCACTTGTTATAGTCTGCAGTCCACTTAGGGGTCGCGGATGCCCATGAAACCGCCTAAGCAGAATCTGACGTCTTCAAACCGCCTCTGTTCAAAACGCCGTCACGATCAGCTCCGAGAACATACGAGGCTGAAACTTGGACAGCGGTTAGCCTTAGGTGTCTGCTTTCCAACGGTATATTACTTGCTATTATCAGAGGTGTGTGCACTACGCAGTGAACGAAAACGTAAGCTCGGCTGAAAAAACGTGTATTCTCATTGATGCAAGGAAGAGGTGAGTACAACATTGCCTAGGGGACTCATAAGGGGTTGGGTCATCCTGGGAACTCAGAGAAGGTTGAGTCCTAGGGGAGAAAGGCTAGAGAAGAATGGGAAACGTCCTAGCTAGGTCAGCAAAGCCAACCACACTTGGATGTTCAGAGCTGTACTCAAGGCTACCAATAGTGAGTCAAGCCAACATGAGTCAGCTTGTCTTCCCACTTGCACCCTCTTGCAAGTTGCTTCCAGGAAGACCACACTTCTCAAAAGGAGGGTTGTAGAGTCCCACTTGACCACCTGTACTTCTTGTCTCATTCTCTGTCCCTGCACCATTGGCATGACAACAATGAAAGGGTGGCAAGGGAAATGCTGCCAACAGTGCACCATGACTACGGAACAGTGAATTTCGGCAGCTGTCACGCAATGCTCAGATGTTGGATCGTTCTGAAACTTGGTGACCACTTGCACAGCGAGGCAAAGGACTGCCAGACCGAATTTCAGACCAATCAGATCTCGGTAGAAGAGTCAGCAGCCGAAATGGTGAACTCGGGTGTTACCAAAAAGGAGTAACACACACTTCCGGGATGCCATAAGTCTTGAAACATAAAATGTTGTCATGCCTTGGTAACTGCTTCAAAAACTCTGAAACTTTGAGGGTTTGAAGAACACGTGTTGAACAACCTCCCCACAAAATTCCAGAAGCTGAGCAGGCTTGTAGGCCGAATGGGAGTGCGATGACCGTGCCACTGTAATGTGTTGGCACAACACTGGCAGCCGTCGTCCCCATCGAGGAGGCAACAAGCTGAGCAAGGAGAAGCAGTCGACCACTTCGAACTCGGCGAAAGACGCCGACTCCTCTGCTAGCGGCAAGGGGCGAGACGACAAAGCGGCGTCGTGCTCGCTGGTCGGCGTCGTGGAGCCGACCGTCTCGGTGGCGCCGGAGGCCGGCGAGGACTTCCAGGCGGTGGCGGCAGCTGTGCAGGCGAACCGGACGGTGGTCCTGCTCGACAGCGGCTGCTCGCACCACCTGATGGGGACGAAGGAGGCCTTCGTCGACTTGGAGCCGAGCAGCGACGTGAAGCACGTGCGCGGTTTCAATGGGGCGCTATAGGACGTCCAGGGCCGCGGCACTGTCGCTCTGCAAGGGGAGGCCGGAAAGCAGGTGCTCATCCCCGACATGCTCTATGTCTCGGGTGTGCGAGCGAACCTACTCTCGGTCGGGCAGCTGAAGGAGAACGGCGTGAAGCTGCAGGAGGACGGCGAGGGGATGCTGCTCGGCGGCGGTAGAGGTGCTCGGTCGGGCAACGTACACCGGGCGTGTCCTCTGGACTGAACTGCGCCCCTGCTCGGCCAAGCAGACGACGCCCACTACGGAGGTGGTGGCCCTGCGGGCGATCGTTTCAGCGACGACGTCGACGCCGGACAGGCTGCATGCGAGGCTTGCCCACGTCGGCATGGACACCATCCGGAGCTCAGCGAAGCACGAGGTCGCCACCAGGCTGCGCACCGTGTGTTTCGTGCGTCGGCGGGAAGCTGGCGCGACACACCTTCCCCAACCAGGGCTCCGACGCCGACGACGTGCTGGCCGTCGTGCACATCGACCTGTGCGGGCCATTCCGGGTGGCTGTTTAGGATGGTAGCCTGTACTGTTGCGATATATATTTTATATATACCTCTAACTGCCTGTAGCTTTAGCTTTAGTGTAGTTATGCTTTCGTACTATTGGTGGGGCACCTTCTCATGTTTGCTAAATGTACCCCAGTGCTATAGTGAAACGACAACCATTCTCGCTTCTCTTGGCCACGATTCTCTTGACATACGTTGGCCTAGGCTCCTAAGCCTAGGCCCTAAACCTTACGTTAGTATCTTGACATGGTATCAGAGCTCGAAAGATCCCGACCTTAGGTAATGGGCCCACCATTCCCGCCCGTTGCTGCCAGTAAACCCTCCCATATATCGTTTTTTTTTTTTTTTTTTGCTTCTTGCTGCTGAAGGACCGCAAGACCCGCTACGTGTGAGTAAGGTCGGTCGCCAAGAAGTCGGATGCGTTGTAGGAGTTCGTGCAGTGGTTGGCGGTGGCTGAGCGGCAGACGAAGAAGTCGGTGTTGATGCTGCGCTCTGACCGGGGAGTGGAATTCCTCGGGAAACAATTCACCGACTTCATGAACGGCAAAGGGATCGTCCACGACCTGACCTGCCCGTACACCCCACAGCAGAACGGCATGAATGCAAGGGAGATGAGGACGGTGGTGGAGTCGGTGCGGACGATGCTGCTGCACATCGGCGTGCAGCACCACTGGTGGCACCTTACTCTGCGGCAGGCCGTCTGGGTCCGCAACTGCCTTGAGCGGTCGACGCTGCCGCCGGGGACGACGCCGTACCAGCTGCTCACCGGGAAGAAACCCGACTTGTCACTGGCGCCGGTGTGGGGCTGCATGGCGCAGTTTTTGGTCCCCGAGCAGCAGCGTGGTGGCAAGCTGAAGCCGAAGGCCAGGTGGGGCCTTCACCTCGGCGTGTCTGAGGAGAGCAAGGGCAAGGAACTCCTCGACGTCGCCTACAATCGGGTGGTCACCTCGTTGAACGTGGTGTTCTACGAGAGCATGTCGCTGGAGGTGTGGAAGTCGGAGCACGGGCCGGCGTCAGGGCAGTCGCCGGTTCACCCGCCAACGGACACCCCGACGGCGACGCTGCCTCTGCTCGCCGAGGTTGGTGTGCTTGCTGGTGAGAACGCCGAGGACGTCCCCACTCCCTGCCCTTCCCCTTGTCGGCCTCCGGCGATGAGGGGAGACGTGGGGCGTCACCTGAGGCGCCGGCCCCAAGCATCGCCGGTGGCCGACGTGATGGTGTGCAAGTCGGCGTGGGAGCAAAGCTGACGCCGACCGGGACGCATCAGGTGGTGCAGCCGACTTTGGTGACGCCGGCGAAGGAGGCACCTGCAGAACAGCAGCCGACAGGGGAGCAGGCAGCGGCAAAGCCGACGTTGGAACAGTCGGCGATCGGGCAGTCGGCAGAGGAGCCGACCGCAGGGGAAAAGTCGGCTGGGACGCCGACTGAGGTGAAGCAGGACGCTGAGGGCAGCGACGCCGGTAATGATGGAGACGCCGAGGACGCCGAGGAGGCTCAGCCTGGACCACGGCGTACAGGCCGACTTTGGAGGCTGCTTGACTTCTTCGTCCCCGCTGCCTTCACCACGGTGTACGACGCGGACGACGATGACCTGCCGTACGATGACGCCGAGGACGATGAGGAGTTTCCGGAGCTCGACCCCGACATGCATGTCGACCCGGAGCACCGTTGGGACATCTCGACGATGACGTTGAAGGAGGCGTTGGCGAGCTAGAAGGGCCCCGCGGTGAAGGCCGCCATGGAGGAGGAGATCCGCAGCCTCAACAACAAGGGCACTTGGGAGCTGGTCGAACGCCCGCCGGGGGTGAACATCATGAAGAACCGGTGGGTGCTGACAACGAAGTACCACATCGACAACACCGTCGAGCGCGAGAAGGCAAGGCTGGTCGTGAAGCGCTTCACTCAGGTGTATGGCGCCGACTACGACGAGACGTTTACGCCGGTGAGCAGCTACGTCACGCTGAGGATCTTCCTCAGCATCGTTGCCGTACTCAACCTCAACCCGATGCAGCTGGACATGAAGAACGCCTTCCTGCAGAGCAATCTCGACCTGGTGCTGTACATGTCCCAGCCGGACTACTTCAACAACGGAACCGGCCGGGTGTGCAAGCTACTGAAGAGCCTGTACGGGGTGAAGGAGTCGCCATTGCTGTTATACTTGGCGCTCAACGACGTGCTGGTTGGCGCTGGGTGGAAGAAGAGCCAGGTTGACGTGGCTCTGTACTTCAAGGTCGGTGCGGACGACGTCGCCTGCTGGGTGCTGGTCTACGTCAACGACCTGCTCGCCGCCAGCAGCAGCACCGCGATGCCGAAGGAGCTGAAGGAGTAGTTGGAAGCTGACTTCGAGCCGCGGGAGATCTCACCGGTGCGGAAGTACCTCGGGCTGGAGATCATGCGCGACAGGTCAGTAGGGAAGCTGTGGCTGCACCAGCAGGGCTACGCCGACAAACTGCGTAGGCGCTTCATCGACGAGGAACAGACCGGGTGCACTCCAAAGACGCCGGTTTCAGTCAACGCCTACGCCGAGATCACCTTCGACGACGAGGAGGCGCAGGAGCGACAGGAGGCGTCAGAAGGTCGGCTCGCTGCACTTCGCGGCGACGACGACGAGGCCGGACATTGCCTTCGCCTGCAGCAAGCTAGGGAGCAGCCTCACGGTGAGGAGCGACGAGCACTGGCTCAAGGTCGACCGCTGCCTCGCCTACCTCGCCAACACACATCGCCCTGAATTTCGATGGTGGACCCTAGTCGCTGGAACTGGTCGGCTACGTGGTCGCCGACGACGCCAGTGACAAGCAGAATAGGACGAGCACGGGCGGCTAAGTGTTTGTCTACGGAGGGGCCGCGGTCTCCTGGTCGAGCCAGTGCATCAAGTGCGCTACGCTGTCGTCGACTGAGTCGGAGTACGTGGCGGCCACTGAAGCTGGCAAGGAGGGACGTCGCCTTCGCTTCCTTCCTGCAGAGTTCCGGCAGCTGGACGCCGGGAAGCTGACTGTCCTGCGAGTGGACAACAAGTCGGCCATCACGGTCGCCGAAGGCATGGGGTTGACGGGCAACCTCAAGCACATGGAACGGTTGTCAAGCTATATTTGTTATAGCTTATTTGTGTTAGTCTAGGTGTACTTTATGTTTTCCTAGGGTTAGGGTTATGTTTGCTATATCTTGGTTGTTTCTCATTTTCCTTAGTCAATTTTACATTGTGACATGGTATCAGAGCAGGAGTCCCACTTGCAGCAACAGTTGCAGTTACAGACCCAGCAGGAGAGAGTAGAGGAGTAGTCACGGCCGCAGCAGGAGAGGGTAGCGCAGGAGTCCCGGTCGCAGCAGCGGGTGCAGCTGCAGTCGCAGCAAGAGAGGGCGGAGGCGGAGCCACAGGAGCAGCAGCAGGGGCCGGTACCGTCGCAGCAGACGCCAGAGGAGGTGGAGCAGCAGCGACTGCGACTCTTTGACCTCCCCGACCCAGCACCTGCACGCTTTGTTCGTGGTCCCCTACCGTCCCCTCCTGTTCCCCCTGTTGAGCCCCTTTCCTCGTCCCAGTGGACTCGTCGTTCTCCCCTCACTCGAGTTGTATCCCCAGAGCGTCGTCGGTCCCGTTACCGTGCAGACGGTCCGTTCCACCTTGTTCTTCGCTCTCGTGTTCCACCTCCTCCTGTCCTACCACAGCCCCCTGAGTCGTCCCTCACTGTGCTTCACGACCCGTTGTCCGACTACCTCCGTGCCTCCCGTCCTGTCGTCTCCCGTATTTTGTCCGCGTTGGTCACTCACCCGACTGCACCTCTGTCGTCTGTCTCAGCTCTTGTTACCACTGTCGCTGGCTTTGCCTCTTCCCACCGCCTTGACTACGCCGCTCACGTGGTGAGTGGCCCTGCACGTTCTCCGTCCTCTGGGGGTGCTCGTGTCTTTCCCCTGGAGGTCGTAGAGGACAGGCAGTTCGAGCTTGGTTTCCTTGCGGCCGCTGTTCCTCATCTCTGCGCCATGCTACTTGCCCCTGAGGGGGATCCAGAAGCCCTTGACATCCCGATCCCTCGCACTCACGCCGAGGCGGTCTCGGACCCTGGGCTTCGTACTGGATAGCAGCTGAGGAGGCAGAGATGGCATCTAATAGGTCCACCGGCACTTACGTCGACGCTGTCCCACCACCTGGGACGAACGTCGTCAGTGGCCGATGGCTCTACAAGGTGAAGCGGCCGCCTGGATCACCACCTGTGTTCAAGGCGCGCTATGTGGCGAGAGGCTTCAGTCAGCGAGAGGGGGTGGACTTCTTCCAGACCTTCGCTCCCACGCCGAAGATGAGTACCCTTCGGGTGTTGCTGCATATTGGAGCCCAGCGCGACTACGAGTTGCACTCCTTGGACTTTTCCACCGCGTTCCTTCAGGGGAGCCTGCACGAGCAGATCTGGCTGCGTCGCCCGCCTGGCTTCACTGGCTCTTTCCCACCTGGGACCCAGTGGCAGCTGCGTCGACCAGTCTACGGCCTGCGTCAGGCTCCATTGTGTGGCACGACACACTTCGCTTGACCCTTGCAGCTCTTGACTTCTTTCCGTCGTCTGCTGACCCGTCACTGTTCGTTCGTCGTGGCTCGACCCCGTTCTTTGTCCTGGTCTACGTCGACGACCTGGTGTTCGCCACTCCCGACCGACGCGCGCTGGCCTCCGTGAAGGAGGAACTGCAGAGGAGACACACTTGCACTGACCTTGGTGAGCTGCAACACTATATTGGCCTGCACATCACCAGGGACAGGGCAGCTCGCACCATTACGCTTACTCAGTCGCATATGGTCGAGCAGATCCTCACGCGGTTTCGCTTCCCGTTCTCCAAGGTACAGCTCACCCCTCTTGGTGTGGATCATGGGCTCACGGCTCCACCTTCGGACGAGCCATTTGAGTCCAGCGGTCCATATCCTGAGCTGGTGGGTTGTCTCATGTACCTGATGACCTGCACTCGCCCAGACCTAGCTTACCCTCTTAGCGTCCTTGCGCGCTTTGTTGCGCCTGGGAGACACCGACCTTTCCACTGGTACGCGGCTAAGAGGGTGGCGAAGTATGTGGCGAGTACATCAGGCATGGGACTTGTCCTTGGAGGGAAGCAGCCAGTTACACTCACAGGTTACTCGGACTCGTCGTGGGCCGACGACGCGGAGACGCGCCGGTCTACACAGAGGTACTCCTTTAACCTCGGGGCAGGTGCTGTTTCGTGGCGGTCGACTCGGGCGTCGTCTGTCGCCGGTTCCAGCTGTGAGGCAGAGGTGTACGCTGCGGCCATGGCCGCTCAGGAGCTTTGCTGGTTGTCTTTCCTTCTCACCGACCTTGGTGAGCGGCCTCGCTCTCCCCCAGTCTTGTTCGCCGACAACAGGTCTGCTGTCCTGTTGTGTGAGGAGCCTCGACTGGTTGGGAAGGCGAAGCACATCCAGCTTCGTTACTTCCTTCTACGTGAGTTGCAGCAGCGTGGCCAGGCCCGCGTGGTACGTGTGGTCTCTGAGGCCAACATTGCAGATATCTTCACCAAGGCGTTGCCGCCTTGTGACCACCAGTGTTTCTGCACCCAACTTGGCCTTGTGTCTACAGGCCCTCACTTGCTTGTGTAGAGATGCTTTGCATTGTACTCTTGAATCTCTTTATATTTGCTATATATATGTGCATCTAGACTGGCCTTGTGGCCCTGTGCTTCTGTAGAGATGCTTGTTGTGTACTCTTGCACCTTCTATATTTGCTATATCCTTGCATGTGGACTGGCCTTGTGGCCCCTTGCTTGTTCTCGGACTGTGTGGTGATCTTGAGATCCACCCCGAGATTTGCTGTGTTTTTTGTGAACTGGTCTTGTGACCCTTGCTGTGTGTTGCTTTCCACAGGACTACCGTCACCTAGACTATGGGGGTGTGTCAAGCTATATTTGTTATAGCTTATTTGTGTTAGTCTAGGTGTACTTTATGTTTTCCTAGGGTTAGGGTTATGTTTGCTATATCTTGGTTGTTCTTATTTGCCTTAGTCAATTTTACATTGTGACAACGGCGACAGGCCTGGCTGCAGCACATGGTGAAGCGCGGGAAGTTTTCGCTGAAGTACATCCCGACCGCTGAGCAGCCGGCCGACTTCCTAACGAAGGCGCTGCACTATACGGCCTTCAACCAGTGCTCCGTCGCAATCGGCCAGGTGCGCTTGGCCGACGTTGGCGACGGCGACGACGATGTGCAGCAGTAAGTGCCATGTCCTCTTGCATGGCTGGTGCGGTGCGTGCTGTGTGTTGTGTGCACGCGAACGGGCTATTCTCCAAGTGGTGTTGCCGTGTGGGATGGGAGCCCAAGCGTGAACGCGGCAGGGGAGTGTCAACGGGAGTTGGGTGTGGCCCCGTCCTCGGTTGGGCGGAGCTGACTTCGTGGTTGGGTGTGAGGGGAGCAGCCGATCTGCAGTAGTGGGCGAACTGGCCGGCAGGTTTTGTCGACCTGCACGGGGCCACTACCGACTTCGGGAGGGCGCCGATTTCAAAAAGGTCGACTTGGGAGGTCGACCTGTGTAGGGCGTCGACTAGGTGACGCCGACCTGGAGAAGCCGACTAGGGTGGTCGGCTGACAGTTGTGCTGGTCGACGTGGGGCTGGTCGACCAGAAGTGTTGGTCGACGAAGGAGGGGCCGACGTCGACCTCGACAAGGGAGATTGGGGACGCCGAGCTTGTGCAGCCGGCGGCCGACCAAGCTGATCGACCGGGAGTGGCTTCCCGGTCGACCAGGATACCCGGGCGACGTGTGCGAGTGTCGCCTGGGTGGAGTCTGCGAGGCCGATCTCGGAGGTGGTATCCCGAGGTCGACGTGGCTGGTGGGCGCAGTCGCTGGCGTGGAGTCTGCCAGGCGTCTGCACGGTGCTCGTGTCAAGATGTGCAGCGCCAACCAGCTGCACGCACCTGCGAAGCAGGTGCACCGTTGTCCTGCGGGTGCAACGCTGTGCAGCCGAATTGCTGCAACTTTGGCCATTGTTCTGAACTTTTCCTAGTGGAACTCTTGCCAATTTCCTCGTGAACTAGCAAGCAGTGTGCGCACAAGGAAACGACTAAGGAATGAACGTAGTGATCACACGAGCACCCGTGCCTAGCCCGTAGTCTAACTCCCGTTGTAGTAGTTATCTCCGCATGGTGCGGTGAGCGTGGACGGCACACGACTTACCTTTCAGTCAGGTCGACGTAGACATCACTTACCTAATTCGTGGTTGTAGGCCGGCAACTGTGCGGTGGTCACTATGGTAGGAGCCGTAGGTGACGTAGGGGTGGTGGACACCCTGAAGGCACGGCTGGAGGACGCGAGGAGACGCCATGACGCCCAGGAGTACGGAGCGATTCCCTGGGCGGTCGTCGAGGCCAGACTCCGCACCATGTGGGCGACGGAGCACCCTTCTCAACCAGCCTCTCCTCAACGGGTGTGTTATAGTCACAATAGGCTTGAATGTGCCTAAAACGAAAGATAGAGAGCACAGACGGATTTCTGCACAGCGGCTTCAAACGTTGATAGCGTTCTGCTCACAGCTGCAAATGACTTGATTCAAATTGGATCTGGAGCGTCTTCACGTCGTCTACAATTAGCAATTTAGATTGCACGATTTAATAAAGAATTGACGACACAGCATCGGTTTGAACGAACGGTACTATGGCAGCCACTATAGTCTTAGAACACAAGATAGGAAGAGTTACGAGTTGGGAATAACTCCCAGCTCCTACAAACCCCAAGAGCCGAGGTACAGTGATGTGGAACAGTGCCACACTGTCCCCAACCACAAAGGGTCTCGAAACTACCCTTCACTAGGGCCTACACCAAGTGAAATATTACACTACACAAAGTAATGTAACTATCTTCAATATCTTGAGGTGTACCCTTTTGGCAAGCTTCGAAATCACTTGAGGCTTGACACCAAGGCTCGGGCTCTTCATCACAAACTCATCCTTGAGTTCTTGATGGGTCTGCTGCACACACCTGCGACACGCCGAACGTTCGACACAGGACAAAATAGAAACCGCGCACGACAAAATAGAAACCGCGCGCGAGACACAAACGACCGCGTAACACGCGTCTAGCGATAACTCGCTATTGACTCGACACACACACTCGACATCATGACTCAACATTCACACACAATTATAAGCATGAAATATATATTATCCCATGCCCTCATACCATTCCATACACACACACATTCACGTACACGGACAACAAGCCGAGTGCAAACCGTAGGGTTGCACCAACAGGGTGAACAACGAAGGCGGCGGCGACGTGGGCGTCAACGCCGGTGGTGGCCAAGTCGGCAGCAGTGCGGGAGGCACGTCGAGGCAACGAGGTGTGATACACGCCGATGAAGTCGGCGGCGTTCAGGCGCGAGGGGTGCGGTCGTCTTCCGCAGGATCCTCGCAAGGCGACGTCGGAGGTCGACGAAGCGGATTGTCGCCGATGTCGGCGTCCCAGGTGACGGCGGGCGGAATTGCATCGAGCTACGGCTACTTCAAGTTTACGGCAGACAGGATCTTGGTCGCTCCCCTGCTGGTCGGTCGCCCCGACATTCTCACCTGGAAGGAAGCCATCGAGCCCCAGCTGGAGATGGCCGGGCTGATCAGCTTTGCCTGAGGCACCGTGGCGACGCCGGAGGACCCCGATCTGCGTGCGGAGTTCCGCGCCGTGCAGCTGGGGACGTGTGAGAGTACGACGGCTTATGCTGGCTTTGCTAGCTTGCTTGGACTTTACTTGCTTGATTATGCTTCATTACGCATTATCTAGCTTAGCTTTATTTTGCTTTGCTTGCTTTTGCTAGATTTCCTAGGTTCGTTGCTTTTTCTATATTATTATAGTTATAGGCACCGAACTAGGTTGAGTGCACCGAATTCTAGGCTTTTCGCTTGCCACCGAATTGCCTTCTACCGAATTCGGGAAGGACCCGTTCGGGACGCTTCGCGACCCGCGGAACCTTCTAGTAACACCCGGGTTACTGCCTTTGTGCCGAGCCTATATATAGCCTCGCCTTGTACCCGGTTGAAGGATTCAATAGATTTATCTTTCCTGAACCAGATCCTCACACTTGGTAATCAGAGCGAGTTTACACGCGAGGTCTTCGACCGTTTAGTTCCGGCCTTTAAAAACCGCGGGGGCGACGACGAAAGCGCCGATACGGGTATGTAAAACCAGTTCCGCGCAATTTTTCCAAGTCCCCCTCGATTCGGTTTTTCGAACACCCCTCAGATTTATTGGTGAAAAGGTTGGAATTTCGACCGTTCGATCGAGTTTCATCTCAACGGGCCAGAGAATTTCGCCCAAAAAAGTTGGAATTTGGAGCGTCGGATCGAGTTTTTCCTCAACGTCGAATTTCGACTAAGGGAGATTGACGTGGCCTACAGAATTTGCGCTCGTCGATTCGACAGTTAACTCGACTCGGAGTAAGTCGACCAGCACCTAGAATTCGATTATTTTCGTCGCGCATCTTCCTGTAAATCGCCAAATGGAGGGAAACAGAGATATTTTAGTACAGAAAATCGCGGAGTTACGTGCTGAGCATAAGCGGAGACGTGCAGCGCTCCCACGACTCGAAAAACTCTTTGCGAACCGATCGGTAGCCGTAGCAGCAGCAGCAGCGACGACGACGACACCGACAAATTTTTCTGCGAGAACGGCAGCAGCTACAGTTAGTCTCGAAGCAGTGAAGCCGAGGCAACCAGAGGCGTTCGATCTTAGAGCGAAAGGGAGCGACGTCCGTCGATTTGTAGCTGTACTAGAAAATTTCTTCGAAGCCGTTGGATGCACGAGCCTCAACCGAGACGCAATGCGCATACGGCTCGCAGCAACACTGTTACGAGGCCTAGCTCTAGAGTGGATCAACAACAGTATAGTCCAAGGCGAAGGGACGTGGGCGCAGTTTCGTGCAGCACTGATCGAACAGTTCGACGCTTTGAACAGTAGCTACTACGGAACACGACGCAACAAGCCAAATATTGGCATGGGGCGATTGGCACCACCCACGACTGCCGACCCGATGGAGAACGACAAGGGCGATGTGGAGTAGCGGCTAGCAAAAAACGAGACGTGCGAATTTTGCGGCGCTACAGGACATCGTATCTTGGCATGTTGGAAAATGAAGAAAAGGCGTGCGGAGCTGAGGAACAAGAACAGTGCGGCATCCCCGAAGCAGAAAACGGACAACGTGGCAACTTCGGAGGGCAAAAAAAGGAGAATATGATGGCATGAATTTAAAACGTCACGACCTACCGGCACCAGGGGAAATCGCCGAGACTAAAGGGAGATCCGCGAAACAAGACCCTGCACCGACCGGGAAACTCCAGCCGTACACCCCGACAAGTAAGAAAATTACTTCTCGTGGATTTCAAGCCTTTATTAAGGGAGATTCAGAAATTAAACCGGTACCGGGTAATATGGGGACCCTACTCCGGAGCGCTAATAAGGGTTGAGCGTTCCAAAGAGTTAATGTTCTCTCCCAACAGCACTGTTTAAAGGCTCCCTGTTCCCCACAGATGAAGCCTACACAGCTGCAAAGGCTTAGGGGAAGGTTCCAGGCTCAAGAGAAGCTGTACCAGCCTCGGATAAATCCTTCTAACCCTACTCAGGTGATACCTGCTATTGAGACAGCAGCTTCGAGCGCAGGACCAAGGGATGATACATTTGATCTACCATATGATCCTATAAGCAACACCATCTACAGCTACTTGGAGCGTCCACAACCACTAGTACTCAAGGTGATCTGCAAAGGGCGACGACTCCAGGCCCTAGTGGACAGTGGTGCGTCCCACTCGGTGTGCGACCGCGGGATGTTGGAGAAAATTGGAGAGTCATCAGAGGAGACCCAGTTTACAGCAACGATGGTGGACGGTACGAAGCTTCCCATCCACGGCGAGTCAATAGTGCAGCTGCAGATAGGAGCATTGAGGTAGATGCCGACGTTGCCGATCATGAACATGAAAGGATTGGATTTCATCTTGGGGCGTGATATCTGAAGCGGTTCAACCCCGAGATCGATTGGGTCAACAGGAAGGCATGCATCTACAACAACGGAAAACGTGTGGAGCTGCGAAGCTGGACGGATACAGGGAACGTTCCTGAAACCACACTGGCACGGTTCGAACGGGCGGTGAACGAGAGTAACACGGGTTACTTAGCACTGGTTATGGCAGCAGCAGAGGAAGAGAAGCCGAGTACAGAGCTACCTGCAACAGTGAAGGGGGTCTTGGAGCAGTACAAGGATACAATGCCCAACGACCTACCTGCAGACGTACCTCCAGCACGCACCCACGAGCATGAGATCGTGGAGGAACCAGGTGCGAAACCCGTCTCACGTGCACCATACCGACTGAGTCCGACCGAACTGACAGACATGAAGAAGCATATAGAGTATCTATTGGACAGACAACTGATCCGCACATCCACCTCTCCCTACGGTGCACCAGTTCTCTTCACTCCTAAGCCAGACGGCAATTTACGGATGTGCATCGACTACCGCGCACTGAACAAACAGTCAGTCAAAAACAAATACCCCATACCGCGCATAGACGATCTTCTAGACCAACTGCGTGGTGCAACGGTGTTTTCGAAGCTGGACCTACGGTCGGGTTACTGGCAGATCAAGATGGCGAAGAACTCGATCCACAAGACGGCGTTCCGTACCAGATACGGCTCCTACGAATACTTGGTGATGCCATTCAGACTCTGCAATGCACCAGCGACGTTCCAGGTAGAGATGAATCACATCCTACGGCCCCTGCTGGACGAGTGCGTGGTAGTGTACCTGGAGGACATACTGATCTACTCGAAGAACATGAAGGAGCACGTGGAGCATCTGCGGAAATTCTTTGAGATCTTGCGGGAGAACAAGATCTAAGTGAAGCTGTCAAAAAGTGACTTTGCCCTGAAGAAGGTGCAGTTTCTCGGGCACATGGTGAGTGCGGAGGGCGTACACGTGGATCCGCGGAAGATCGAAGCCGTCAAGAACGTGAAGGTGTTGCAGCAATTCCTAGGCTTCGCCAACTACTACAACAGGTTCGTGCCATAGTACGCTAAGATAGCAGCGCCACTGACCGACCTACTGAAAAAGGATACGCCCTACAAATGGGATACTCCTCATCAGCAAGCCATGGAGCAGCTACAGACAGCACTGACTACAGCGCCAGTACTCATCCTACCAGATCCAAACAGAGACTACGTGGTGGAAGCAGACGCTAGTGACCAGGCAGTCGGAGTAGTACTGATGCAGGATCACGGACACGGTTTGCAGCCCATCACGTACCTCAGTAAGAAGCTGTTACAGTGGGAGAAAGACTTTGCTGTAAGGAAGGGCACAGGAAAGATTTGGGTACCGAACTATGCCCCGCTACGGCAGATCCTACTGGAGGAGTTTCACGACGTACCATATGCGGGACATTTCGGGAGCAACAAGACGTTAGCAGGGATAGCGAAGTACTACTACTAGCCCGGGATGGCAGCAGACGTGCAGCAGTTTGTCACCTCTTGCGACACGTGTCAGCGGGTGAAGAATAGCAAGCTGAAAAAAGCAGGGTTACTTCAGCCTCTACCCGTACCGGAGCAGCCATGGCAAGTCGTCAGCCTAGTCTTCATCAGTGGGCTACCTTCGACCTCACGAGGGCATGACGCTATACTCGTGGTGATCGATAAGTTCTCTAAAATGGGACATTTCATTCCGACCAACGCCACGGCTACAGCTAAAGCAACTGCTCGCCTCTTCTTCGACCGCCTCATCACCATCCACGGCATCCCCGCTACGCTCATCTCAGACAGAGACCCTAAGTTCACTAGTAAGTTCTGGAGGGAACTCATGGGATTGTTGGGGACTAAGCTTGCGATGTCTTCAGCATACCACCCCCAGACTGACGGACAGACAGAGCGACTCAATCAGGTGGTTGAACAGTTACTGCGCACAGCTTGCAAAGACGACGTCAGCCACTGCGACACACAGTTACCGACCCTAGAGTTCGCTTACAACAACGCGACACATGCGGCAACAGGGAAAACTCCTTTCTTCCTGTGTTACGGACGGGGACCACTTACACCACAGCAGCCAACCACACCGGCACACGTCCAAGCCGCACATGACTTCGTCACCACCATGCAGCAGCTATGGGAGAAGACTCAGCGACGTCTCACCATGATGCAGAACTCCCGGAAGCGGTATGCCGATCGCCAGTGACGTGACCACACAGTAGCAGTCAGAGATCAGGTGCTTCTTGACACGCGCAACTTGAACCTGTCTCACCTACCATCCAAGCTTCGGCCTCGCTTCTGTGGTCCCTTTCGCGTTGAGGCGATGGTGACACCAGGAACATTCTGCTTGCGCTTACCTACTACGTGGAAGCTTCACAACGCTTTCCATGTTCAGCTACTGAAGCCCTACAAGGACCTTAACCAGCAGTTTCAGGGACGCAAGCTACCGCCACCACCACCTGTTCTCGTACAGGATGAACCAGAGTACGAGGTGGAAAAAGTTCTCGCTCATCGACGCAGACGCGGCAACACGCTCGAGTTCCTGATACGCTGGAAGGGATATGACCCATCGGAGGACAGTTTGGTTGCATAAGGTGATATGGGGAACGCACGCCATGTTCTCAAGGACTATCTTGTCAAGCAGGGTGTTTCTCACGCCACCCAGCTTTGAGGGGAGGACGTGTAAGAGTACGACGGCTTATGCTGGCTTTGCTAGCTTGCTTGGACTTTACTTGCTTGATTATGCTTCATTACGCATTATCTAGCTCAGCTTTATTTTGATTTGCTTGCTTTTGCTAGATTTCCTAGGTTCGTTGCTTTTACTATATTATTATAGTTATAGGCACCGAACTAGTTTGAGTGCACCGAATTATAGGCTTTTCGGTTGGCACCGAATTGCCTTCTACCGAATTCGGGAAGGACTTGTTCGGGACGCTTCGCGAACCGCGGAACCTTCTAGTAACACCCGGGTTACTGCCTTTTTGTCGAGCCTATATATAGCCTCGCCTTGTACCCAGGTGAAGGATTCAATATATTTATCTTTCCTGAACCAGATCCTCACACTGACCTTCACGGTCATCTCGCTCTGCTGCTCGCCGGGCGTGCAGATCGCCCTGAAGTCGTGTAGGGAGCACCTCGACGTCGGCCACCGGGCGTGGCATTTCACCAAGTCGACTTACCAAGTCACCGACGACCTGTTCATCGCCCAACTTGAGGGGCAACTGACACACATCCGGATGGGCGACCAGGAGACTGCGACCGACTACTGCAACCGAGCTCGACGGATTCTCGCCACCATCAGGATGGTCGGCGCACAGTACTCGACGGCGTCATACGTCACGCACGTCATGTAGGGACTCCCGAGCAGCTACAACCTACTGAAGTGCCTGTCAATGGCGCCAAGCACGCGGGCAACGCTCAACGAGGACACCTTGACCTCGTACATCCTGCAGGACGAAGCCATGCAGGAGGCTGAGCGGTCATAGGGTCTCCTGGTGCAGGTGAAAAACGTCTCCCCGGCGAAGCAGGGTAGTCGACCGGGGCAGTGTGGGCAGTCTGGCGGCAGCGTAGCAGTGGCTGGAAGCCGACCAAGGACGCCGAAAAGAAGAAGTCGACCAAGGATAGCGGTCGTGGAGGAGGAAGTCGACGTCGGGAGTGCTGGCTGTGCGGCGACCCCGACCACCTCTCCTTCGAGGGCCCTGACCGCAGTTGTTCCGACGACGACGATGCCAAGGGAGGCCGCGGGAGGTCTGGCAGCCGTTGTCCTCGTCGAGGAGGCAAAAAGCCGCGCAAGGAGAAGCAGTCGACCACTTCGAACTCGGCGAAAGACGCCGACTCCTCTGCTAGCGGCAAGGGGCGAGACGACAAAGCGGTGGCGTGCTCGCTGGTCGGCGTCGTGGAGCCGACCGTCTCGCTGGCGCCGGAGGCCGGCGAGGACTTCCAGGCGGTGGCGGCAGCTGTGCAGGCGAACCCGATGGTGGTCCTGCTCGACAGCGGCTGCTCGCACAACGTGATGGGGACGAAGGAGGCCTTCGTTGACTTGGAGCCAAGCAGCGACGTGAAGCACGTGCGCGGTTTCAATGAAGCGCTACAGCACGTCCAGGGCCGCGGCACTGTCGCTCTGCAAGGGGAGGCCGGGAAGCAGGTGCTCATCCCCGAGATGCTCCATGTCAAGGGTTTGCGAGCGAACCTACTCTTGGTCGAGCAGCTGAAGGAGAACGGCGTGAAGCTGCAGGAGGACGGCGACGGGATGCAGCTCGGCGGCGGGAGAGGTGCTCGGTCGGGCAACATACACCGGGCGTGTCCTCTGCACCGAACTGCGCCCCCGCTTGGCCAAGCAGACGACGCCCACCACGGAGGTGGTGGCCCTGCGGGCGATCGTTTCAGCGATGACGTCGACGCCGGACAGGCTGCATGCGAGGCTTGCCCACGTCGGCATGGACACCATCCGGAGCTCAGCGAAGCACGAGGTCGCCCCCAGGCTGGACCTTAAGTCGGCGTTTGGCGCCGGCTCACCGTGTGTTTCGTGCGTCGGCGGGAAGCTAGCGCGACACACCTTCCCCGACCAGGGCTCCGACGCCGACGACGTGCTTGCTGTCGAGCACATCGACCTGTGCAGGCCATTCCGGGTGGCTGTTTAGGATGGTAGCCTGTACTGTTGCGATATATATTTTATATACCTCTAACTGCCTGTAGCTTCAGCTTTAGTGTAGTTATGCTTTCGTACTATTGGTGGTGCACCTTCTCATGTTTGCTAAATGTACCCTAGTGCTATAGTGAAACGAGAATCATTCTCGTTTCTCTTGGCCACGATTCTCTTGACATACGTTGGCCTAGGCTCCTAAGCCTAGGTCCTAAACCTTACGTTAGTATCTTGACATGGTATCAGAGCTCGAAAGATCCCGACCTTTGTTAATGGGCCCACCATTCCCGCCCGCTGCTGCCCGTAAACCCTCCCATAGATCGTAAAGTTTTTTTTTTGGCTTCTTGCTGCTGAAGGACCGCAAGACCCGCTACGTGTGAGTAAGGTCGGTCGCCAAGAAGTCGGATGCGTTGCAGGTGCTCGTGCAGTGGTTGGCGGTGGCTGAGCAGCAGACGAAGAAGTCGGTGTTGATGCTGCGCTCTGACCGGGGAGTGGAATTCCTCGGGAGACATTTCACCGACTTCATGAACGGCAAAGGGATCGTCCACGACCTGACCTACACGTACACCCCGCAGCAGAACGGCATGGCGGCAAGGGAGATGAGGACGGTGGTGGAGTCGGTGCGGACGATGCTGCTGCACATGGGCGTGCAGCACCACTGGTGGCACCTTGCTCTGCGGCAAGCCGTCTGGGTCCGCAACTGCCTTGAGCGGTCGACGCTGCCGCCGGGGACGACGCCGTACCAGCTGCTCACCGGGAAGAAACCCGACTTGTCACTGGCGCGGGTGTGGGGCTGCATGGCGCAGTTCTTGGTTCCCGAGCAGCAGCGTGGTGGGAAGCTGAAGCCGAAGGCCAGGTGGGGCCTTCACCTCGGCGTGTCTGAGGAGAGCAAGGGCTGGGAACTCTTCGACGTCGCCGACAATCGGGTGGTCACCTCGTCGGACGTGGTGTTCTACGAGAGCATGTCGCTGGAGGTGTGGAAGTCGGAGCACGGGCCGGCGTCAGGGCAATCGCCGGTTCACCCGCCAACGGACACCCCGACGGCGACGCTGCCACTGCTCGCAGAGGTCGCTGTGCTTGCTGGTGAGAACGCCGAGGACGTCCCCACTCCCTGCCCTTCCCCTGCCCCTCCCCTTGTTGCCGTCTTGCATGGGCTGACCCCGACGTCGTCCTCCGGCGATGAAGGGAGACGTGGGGCGTCACCTGAGGCGCTGGCCCCAAGCATCGCCGGTGGCCGACGTGATGCTGTGCAAGTCGGCGTGGGAGCAAAGCTGACGCCGACCGGGACGCAGCAGGTGGTGCAGCCGACTTTGGTGACGACGGCGAAGGAGGCACCTGCAGAACAGCAGCTGACAGGGGAGCAGGCAGCGGCAAAGCCGACGTTGGAACAGTCGGCAATCGGGCAGTCGGCAGATGAGCCGATCGCAGGGGAGAAGTCGGCTGGGACGCCAAGTGAGGTGCAGCAGGACGCTGAGGGCAGCGACGCCAGTAATGATGGAGACGCCGAGGACGCCGAGGAGGCTCAGCCTGGACCACGGCGTACAGGCCGACTTTGAGGCTGCCTGACTTCTTCGTACCCGCTGCCTTCACCACAGTGTACGACGTGGACGACGATGACCTGCCGTACGACGACGCCGAGGACAATGAGGAGTTTCCGGAGCTCGACCCCGACATGCATGTCGACCCCGAGCACCGTTGGGACATCTTGACGATGACGGTGAAGGAGGCGTTGGCGAGCTGGAAGGGCCTGGCGGTGAAGGCCGCCGTGGAAGAGGAGATCCGCAGCCTCAATTACAAGGGCACTTGGGAGCTGGTCGAACGCCCGCCGAGGGTGAATATCATGAAGAACCGATGGGTGCTGACAACGAAGTACCACATCGACAACACCTTCGAGCGCGAGAAGGCGAGGCTGGTCGTGAAGGGCTTCACTCAGGTGTATGGCGCGGACTACGACGAGACGTTTGCGCCGGTGAGCAGCTACGTCACGCTGAGGATCTTCCTCAGCATCGTTGCCGTACTCAACCTCAACCTGATGCAGCTCAACATGAAGAACGCCTTCCTGCAGAGCAAGCTCGACCGGGTGCGGTACATGTCCCAGCCGGACTACTTCAACGATGGAACCGGCCGGGTGTGCAAGCTGCTGAAGGTCGGCTTGCTGCAGTTCGCGGCGACGACGTCGAGGCCAGACATTGCCTTCGCCTGCAGCAAGCTAGGGAGTGGCCTCACGGTGAGGAGCGACCAGCACTGGCTCGAGGTCGACCGCTACCTCGCCTACCTCGCCAACACACGTGACACCGCCCTGAATTTCGGCGGTGGACATGAGTCGCTGGAACTGGTCGGCTACGTGGACGCCGACGACGCCGGTGGCAAGTAGAACAGGACGAGCACGGGCGGCTATGTTTGTCTACGGAGGGGCCGCGGTCTCCTGGTCGAGCCAGCGCATCAAGTGCGCTACGCTGTCGTCGACTGAGTCGAAGTACGTGGCGGCCACCGAAGCCGGCAAGGAGGGACGTCGCCTTCGCTTCCTTCCTGCAGAGTTCCG